>CM062815.1:501448142-502133139 GCA_031772625.1 Pinus tabuliformis
TCTAGGCTTAACCGAAATGTCAATAGGAACAGTTCGAGAAATATTTCCCAAATTTAACTCAGAATCAGGATTTTGCAATGGATTCTGAGGTTCCTTGACATAATCGATCCTAAAAATAGATCAAAAATCATTTTCAAAACGATCAATCTCAGGTAAAAATGAAGATCTTCCCATGGTAAATCATCAACAGACAAGATTTCACGAATCTACTCATCAGTGTGAACAAGTTCGGAAAAAGTTGTTGAATCTAAGTTTTATGTTGAAAGTGATTCTTCATGGACCACATTCATTAAGTCAATTTCGGTTGAAGAAGGGTCGAAAAATGACTGTACAGCTTGATACGCAATTTCATAGGGACTCAAAGACATAGCATCACCAAATGAATCCATCTCAGATTCGGAAGGTACGATCCAAGGATCATCATAAACAATGGTGTTTGATGAAATCATATGAATGGTTGTAGTAGAAGGTGATACGTTAGGAGGAGGAAAGGAAAAAGTTCCTAGTAAACTAGAATCTTTATCTAGTCCTACTCCAACATCCTTGTAAGGGATAGTTGCTTTGCCGACATGCTGGATACTTTCAGAAGAGGTTGGCTCGAACGAAAAGTAAGTTAGTTGGTCTATAGTTACAATCTTTCCATTATGAGGAAACTTTATGAGCTGAAAGACCGATGAAACAACAACAGTCATAGCGTAGGACCAACTACGACCCAAGAGAAGGTTGTAATCTAGAGGGGCATCAACCACTTCCACATCTAGATTAAAAATTTTGCCTTTAACCCCTATAGGTAATTCCTGTAGAATGCCAAAAGGATGGAACCCACGGCCATCAAAAGCCTTTAGAATCGTCAGGGATTGATTAAGTGTAGGAGAACCAAGTGATCTCCAACACTGGATTGACATAATACACGTTGAAGCTCCATCATCAATTACAGTCTTATAACAAGGCATGTTTTTTACTAACACTAGAATCTAGAAAGCCATTTGATGAAGTAAACAAGGTGTACTATTTTCTAAATAAAAAACTATAAGGTTCGAGTCCTGAATATCAATAGCTCATATAGCCGACAATAGCAATTTATGCTATGCTGGAAATGATTGCAGCACCTCCAAAGCCGACATTGCTGAAGGTGAAATAGCTAAATCTTCAACAATGTTATAGTTCTAAGCAGCTCTTGCATGTGGATTGAAAGCTGACTTTTGAAGTATACCGTTGGCGGGCGGTTTGATTACTAAGTCTAGGTTAGGTTTCTCAATCTATAGCTGATCGAAACTAGGAGTTGAAGTTGATGGGTTCGAATTAGAAGATTCTGCTTCCTTACCACCAATAGGACTTTTACTTCCATAATCTTGCGATCGTGTCACAATCCTAACATGGGACATCATCATTATGGGTTCTTCTGAGGAATTTGAGGAAGAACCTATCATCTTACTATCTTGACTAGGAAATGGATCCTTCAAGATAGCAGGCGTTTGAGAACCTTTGAAAATTTTCTCAACCTCAGCGCGATGAGGGCAGTATCTTGTAAAATGCTCTTCATCACAAATGAGACAAGGATAACGAAGTTTACGTTTCTCATCAGTAGATTCCATTTTATCTGGTTTCTCTTTCGAATTTTTATCTGATTTATTTTTCTTCTTCCTCTTCTTTTTACCGCCAGATTTTGATTTGGCCTTAGATGACTCTACGACATGAATATCGGCAGAAATTTCCATGAAAGAGTCTCCTGTCAGGGAATCTGGTAAAGTTATGATAGGAGAAGAATTCTTGGAAAATTTCTTCTTACTTTTGGTGTTAACTGTACCAATCATACCATCAGCAGCATGAGACCCTGAAGGAGCTATAGTTATTTGATTTTGTTTAGGAAGGTCGAGGATTTTCTCGTGTAAAGTACCTGACTGCATATAAATGAGGTTAAGGTACTGAGCTTGAGCAATTACTTGCTCTTCAGTAACGACTCCCACCTTAGCTACATCCTCAGTGATTTTAGGTAATAATGATTTAACAAACCATTCTGCTAAGATTTGATCTGGAATAAAAACTTTCACTAAATGCCATCGACATCTCCATTCATGAACGTGATCTAAAATATAAGTGGACGTTGACTGTTTTAATGAAGTTAATAATTCCATGCCATTGTCATATTTGACAGGGAACTGAAAATGAGTTAAGAATAAAGTATCTAGCTGACTGAAGTTATAAAAAGTGGCTCGAGGTAACTCAATATTCCACTTGGCCGCAAGACCAATTAGATTGCATTGAAAAATAAATAAACGAATTGAATCATCTAAAATGGAGTTATATGCACACTAGAGGTGATAAGTCATCACATGGTTCGACGGATCCTCTCCTAATTTACCTTAAAACTTTGGGATGTCACTGGGAAACTTATTCGGCATTGGTGGCCAAAACAAAAGATAATTTATCGGATCGTTCGTGAGGCATGACAAATCAGGCAAGTCCAAAGTAGCAATGAATGGTAACTGATGATTAGGGTCTCGAAAACCCTAGGTCATGAGACCAACCCTAGGAGGAGGATATCCAGGATAACTTGGAATTGGAATTGCATTTGGGATATTATATCCTCCTGGAAAACTAGGATTAACTGAACCATACTGGGGTTGTTGAGGTTGCTGATAAGTATATCCAAGGTATGGTTGATACTGATAGACTAGGTTCTACACAGCAGGACCGAATTGGTACTGTCCCTGGTACGGTTGATAAGTGAATTCAGGTTGACTTGTGACAATCGTACTTGGACCAGGTTGTCCTACAGGCATTTGAACCAAAGTCTGAATTGTAGGTCCAGATTGAGGTAAAGATGCTTGAGGAATTGATGCAGGAACAGTAGAAACTGGAGCTGCCAATACTCCAAAATTAGGTGGGGTAGATGGAATAGATGTTGCATTAGTTGCCGCAGTCATTTGAGGCGGAGTTCGAAGCGAACTAGGCCCCGGCTGAGAAACTACAGAAGGTGCCGAAGTTTGAATAGTATGCTGGACAGGTTGCTGGGTTGAAACAGAAACCAAGGGTTGTCCAGATTGAGATGACAACTGCACATTCGGTTGCAAAATCTGTTGAGATTGAGATGGATCCCACACTACATTCATTTCGGGGTATGGACCCATAGAAGGTTGAACATATTGAGGACCATAATCGGGTTGAGGGTAGGGTTGATAATTCAAAGGTACATTTCCAGCTCCTCGGACAAATGATTGACCTGAAGGTGGTTGGAAACCTTGGGTTGGGTACTGACCTTGAGGTTGATAACCTTGAGACACGTACTCATACTGGGGTTGAGCTTGAGGTACATACTGAGTCTAGTGTTGACCTTGGGGAATGTACTGTTCCAAAGGTATGTACTATCCTTGAGGTTGCCCCCCAGGTGGTAATTGAGAACCTTGAGGTTGCCCCCCACGCAGTAACTGACTACCTTGAGGTTGCGGATTTGGAATGGTACCTGACATCATAAGAATATCTTCTACACTCAATGGCTTAGTTTTGTTATTACCAGTTAATAACCCTTGTTCAACAGGTTGAGGAGATGCTCCCGAAAAGGTACTAGTAAGTGACTGATACCCGGAGGGAACAGAAGGACCACTATATAGAAATGTTTCTGGAGATTGAGAAAACATGGATGATTATCTCGACATATTCAAAGGAGGATAATAACCTCTAGGTGTTGGATGAAAAGGAATGCGAGGTGGTGAAAAACTTGGTCTCGGGTTTTCTAGAAAATTGGTTAATGAAAGATACCAAACATCCCTCCTAGGTGGACTGTAAAAGATCGATTCACGCTGCCTAAATTCTATAGCTGGTTGATTTTCAGGGATAGGTATACCTTCTTCCGGAGTAACAAGTTCTTCAATAGCAATAAGTCTAGAAGGAAGATTTTGGGTAGTGACTCTTCCTACCCTGGGTGAACCAGGACCACTAGAAGTTGGAGAGGCAAATCCTGATGATGGAGTAGCAGCAGGTTCAGTTTCAGGTTCAGAAATTTCAGGTTCCTCGGCTAATTCACTAGTAGAAGAAAAACTACCAGTAACCTCATAAAATGAAATAGGTTCAATAATATACTCTGGTGCTTGAACTTGATAATCAGGATGCATAGCTAAAGAAGACTCTCCTTCTTCAAGTGACCCAACTCTACTGTCACTAGGAGTTACAAGGGATCGTAGCCCTTCAAGCTGGCTTGGTTAAAACTCAGGAGGTTGGCCCCGAAGTCTACAGGATTGCCTCAGTAATTCAGCCACGATTAAATATTTTAATTGCTTCACATGCAAACAAAGAAAAATCCCAATGAAAACCACCTAGAGTCTTTAAAGAAACAAAGAATTTGAAGCACACGCCTAAAGAATCTAGGAGTTCAAACCACGCAGAAGCAATAACTTTCCGTACCGAAAGCACTAGTTGGTGATGAAATCCAACGTCGCAGAATTCAATACAGAAATGGTGGTTGGAACAGTTACCCCGACAACCTACTTAATGAATAGACTGGCACAAGTTTCTCCACTAAACTGTCTCAAGTGAAGAGAACCCCCCGGAAAATCCAAGTGAGTCTAGTTGACGTCTGCTCCAGGTACAGTGGGATCTTCCCTCCACCGTCACCTGAGGAAAGAATCCTATAGATTATGGTCACTATGGTTACCAACGGAAATAAACATACCTAGGGGAATAGTCTGTGATCCGATACACACGCAAGGGCAGAGTAGCAAAGCTCAATCCCCTTGAAGACTCCTTGACATAATCCAAGGTTTACCAACAAGTGACCTCAGGCTCCTCGATAATGGTTAATCTGAGGTTTACCATTTTTAACACATGTATATCTGCTATCGTTCCCAATGAGGAAGGATTGATTACCCCACTGGTTTAGATATGACCTCGTGCTTGACTCCTTTAAGAGAAGCTTCCCAAAGCATAGATGTAACAATTGGAATTTATCTCCTACTGCAAGATACAACTACTTGTTTTTTTACTATCTTGGAGAGTTAATTACTCCCTACTCCAAGATACTAGCCTAAGCTATGTTGGTGATAAAGAGCCCTAAAAATAAAAAGATTGCTAGATAGATTTTACTTTAAGCGCTATTTTTTATGGTTGTTTCTTAAGTCAAAAGGTGTGGAGATGAAACTTTATGGTGTGAAGACTCAACTTCAAAACACTAAAATTGCACTTAAGATGATAAACAATCCTTTTTCTTTAATGAACTTCTAGCTAAAGAAAGTTTGAGAATGCAAATGCTTGAAAAAACAAATCTTTCCTTAACAAACAAATGAAAAGAAAAACTTTTTTGTCTTTTTCAATGAACTCAAAGACGAGGCTACTAATTATGCTCACGAAAAATATCCCTTTCTTTTCAACACTCAAATACTACAAAAACAAACCCTTTCAAAAGAGATTATTATTATTATTATAAAACACTCAAAACTATTAAAAAATCTAATCTTGAGATCTATAAATTCTAAAAATCTAATTGAAGGAAAAGCTTACAAAGTTTCTTTTCAAGGATTTTTTACTTAGTTATGAGCAAACTAAGGACTAACTTGTTCAGAATAAAAAATTAATCAAAAAACAACCAGCTTTTGTTTTCTTTTTTAAAAATGAAATCCAAAACTTTCAAAACAAGTTCTTTCGAAGCTTCGCAAAGAGAAAAACGAGATGTATTCCTCACCAAAGGCAGATTTTACAAATCGGTCAGACTCATAAAGAAGACCAGCAAAAACCAGGGTGATCTGAGGTTTGTAAGGCTTCTAAACTCTGAGTTACTACAAAGACCAAACAGAAACCAAGCCAGGCACACAAAACTTCTAGAAATTCACCTAAAACCTAAATGCCAATGGAATTAACCTACGAAAAGTTTCTGACAAGACACGTGCAGATCTGGGCATAGGCTAAAACACATAAACAAATCCTAGGCTTAACTGGATGAAAAGATTTTAAGTTTTTCAAAATTTGATAGGGTCCATAGGCTCCCAGTATGACCAGGTGCGGTACCGCTCTGTGTAGTAAAGCGATAGTGCGGGGATGTTCACACTATGTTACAACCAGAGCATGTAGTCCTCTTCCAAAAGCGTGAAAAACAAAAAGTAATTCAAGATCTAAAGAACCTACCCAATCCCACACAGATCAAGAAAAAACCAGAAACAGAGAAAAAGTTTCTCAAGTCAAAGTAAAAGCAAAGGAAAAAACCAAAAATTCAAGTCCCCAGTATGGTCGCCATTTTGTCAGGCGGATAAATCAATCTTGCAGACAAGACTGGTCTCCCTAGTATCTAATGATATCTAGAGACAATCAAACCAAACAAATTCTATCTTTCTCTAAATATGCCATTTATAAATAAAAGCCAAGAGATGTTTCAGACCCTACCTCAAGTCCAATGCTAGTTTGTGGAAGCCATTCTCCGTTCATCCAAATGAGCTCCCTTTTAAAGAATCTGCAAACAAAAATAGGCACACATCAAATAACACCTGCATAGCCAATACAATAAACCATATTTATCATGATGATCAAGGAATTCATGAAATAAACCATAGAAGACAATTTATTGAGAAAAATGAATTTGATTGTATTAACTTTAATCAAAGAAGAACTTTACAACCTTGGTTCCTTGACGCTGTATAAGCTCCTCCCAGGGTCCAGCAAGAATCTCCTCTACTTTGACAAGTTTCACTCTCTTCCCAAAGAAGCCAAAAGGTATGTAATCTCTCCTCTCAAGCCCAAGTAGGAAATCTAAATTCCAACAACATTTACCCTAAAAAATGTTCAGCTTTCAACCCTCCTAACAACCAGCCCAATGCCTCAATTTATAGTGCAGAGGAGGGAAGTTACCAGGTCCACCTTCAAAGGGATAGAGTCATCCTTCAAAGGGATAAGCTCCTCTCATTAAGGGGTTAGATCCTTTAGTTATGGGATGCATGAACCACCTAGGAGTGAACTTGCCACCTCAAGATTCCTTCTAGAAGCGTCTAGAATTAATCCAATGTGAGTTTTTAATAATAAACTTGCGCCTTTTTTACTTTTACAAGGGTTCACACCCACTCCTTTAGAGACAGAGTGGGCAGGTCCGTAGGTAACATGACCAAGGGGTGCGGGACCGCAAGTAATGGTAAGAGAAAGTGCAGAACCAGAGTTTTATAGATTTTCAAAGACTTTCTCTCATTTTTAAGGCTTAACATGAAGAGCTGAGGTTGGAGACTTGCAAAGGAGGACAGTATGAGTGGTGATAGACTCACACTGATTGCAGAAAGTCATGGTCACAATATTTTGTGTAACAATAGCAGAGATTATTATCCTCTCCAACATATATTGTTATGTTGTTCATTTCAAATGTAAAGCTTCGCTATTCATTTCAGACTTTGATATTCATTGCAGATTGTTGGTTATTCGATTCCATTAATTAGAGTTTGCTGTTCAGATTTATTAAATAGGATTCTTTGTTTAATTCCTTTAATTACAGTTTGCTGCCTATTTACTTTGCTGTTCATTTCTGATTAATTGCAAAGAGTTTGCTTTTAAAGAGTTTTCATAATTTACTTTCAATAACAGCTTTAGTTCAATTTCTATTTCCTTTTAATTGCTTTAAAGAAGGACTGTCAACTGTAGAGAACATTGGTTATTGCTTCCTCATTCCCAGATTGATTGTCTTGTTCCAGTTTGATTTCAATTGCATCAATCTCTAGAGAAATTAGTTATTGCTACTGTATCCTCGATTGATGGTTGTTTGAGTGAATGATTTAATTTAGAACATTTCAGTTTCTTGCTGCTCCAATTAGATTTTGTTTCCAACATTCATTTACTTTTGGATTTTAAGCACTATACTGCAAAACATTACTCTTGAGTAAATAGCGGCCTCAGGCTGAGTACACTCTTGAAATAAAAAGTCATCCCTAGGTTGAAAATTAATGTGAAGATAATTAGGAGTTAAAAAGACACCTTTTTATCGCTAAACATTTTGGCGTTGTTGCCGGGGAGAGTGTAGACATTTCTAAAGAGTAGTGTGCATCTGTTGATTGCTTGTTAGGAAAGAATATGGTATTAAAAATGAAAGGTAAGAACCTGCGTACAAGAGCATGTAAAAGCCCTGCTCCCCTGCCCGCTTTCCAACAGATCTGTTAAAGAACTTGGGGTAGAAATAAATGTTTGAATTTTTGTGTGAATGACTAAAAAAAAAAATAGAATTTTTGAAAAACAAATCTCATGATTTCACTCAAGTGGTGATGTAAGCACCACCCATTTCACTAACCAATTGATAGGAACATTTGAAGAAGGAGCCTCAAAGAAACACATGAAGAACATCTTTTATTATGGTAAGAAATGATTCACATTTATACTTTTGAATTCCTATCAAAGACCTAGGAGGAGTGACACAAATGCACATAATTCCCCCATCTTCTCTACCAAATTTTCATGGCTTGACAAATGAAGATCCAGATACATTCTTATTTGAGTTCGAAATACTTTGTAGAGGATATGACTATTGTACTGACAATCAAAGGTTGAAAGTGTCTCATCTTACTCTGAAAGGAGCAACTCTCTGATTGTTCATGAGCCTTGGTGGGAATTGCATCCAAACATGGGAGGACATGAAGAACATATTCTTGAAGAAGTACCAGGGCTATTGCAAGGCTGATGAAGATATTTTCAATATGATACAAGGGGAAGATGAAAGCTTGGAGGACCATGTGGAGTGATTTCTATACAATCTTAAAAAATCAAAGCATAAGTATTTGGAAAAAGAAATCTTAAAAACACTCCTTCTTAAAGGAATCAAAGATAAATTTTTAGAACTCTTAAATTTGATAGGAAAAGGTGATGTTTTTTAGTTTTCATATGATGATGTTTGTGAATTGTGCATAAGGTATTCAAGAGGAATCTCCAAGGCTGGTAAGAATCCTAGAGATGTTTGTTCTTTGTTTTCCAAATCTGCTACAAGAACAGGAGACATAAGAGCTGAAATCAATGTTTTATTTGAAAATTTTAAAGTTGATTTTATTAGCTCTCTAAATTCAAAATTGGATGTTTTTCAGGTTTAGAAAAATCAGGAATTAGATGAAGTGTTTTTCCCTCATTACTGGAAGAAGCAGCCCATAGATAGTTGTTCTTCCTTATCTATGACAGAAATATTATATCAAAGAGATGAGGAAGTTGCAACAAGGTCAAAGGCATGGAAATCATGGCCTACAGGTATGTTTCAAAACACTTCTTCTCCATTCTCTTACTTGCATAATCCATTGTGGAATACTAATGTGTTAGGGAAGCCATGTCAGTATAACCACCACCAAACTTGTCTACAAGTTTGGCATGGTTCACCTTATGATTGCATGACTACTCTCCCTCATCCTATAGCACAAACTCCATATTCTTCACCAGCTCTTCCACAACATCTTTCTTGACCATCAAAATCATCCACTCAATCCAATCATCTACATCATCAAAGTGCTCCATTCTATACACGATTTCATGCTCAACTAATTCCACACCCTCACCACAATAAACTAGTACAACATGCTTACAATGTTGAACTGTAAAATTTACCCACCCTTCCGACCCATTCTATCTCACATGTGTCACTAGAGAAAAATTACAATGAGATTCAGAGTGTTTCAAATTCAAAAATTGTAGAAGTTATGGAAAAAAATGAGGTTTCCTTTAGTCTGCATCAACAAGCCATTTTAAAAGCACAAGAACTTCATGGTATGATGGCTATGGGAAATCAAGAAAGTAAAGAATATATTGAAGATTGGTTTCACTCGATCACTTGTTTGCAGCATCACTCCATACTTCAACAATTTTTGATACCATTTTTTCAAGAGAAGTTGGTTTCTCATACCCTAATATTCATTAACATGCATTTTTCAAATTTGTGTATGTGCATACATGAAGCCTTATTTCGAAAATGGTTTCATTGGAAGTACTCATATACGTAGTCATATTCATTTTTCAAATCAAAATAGGTTAGTGTGGAAAATAAAATAAATAAGGGAATAAATAAATGCATTTTGTTTTTTTATGTAAAACTAGTTGAGTTTTGTTGCAACATGCTATGGAAATCAACATCGGTGATAATTTTTTTAATTAATTTGTGTATGTATATGAATTATAATGGAAATAATAGTTCTACAAACAATAATTTTCATTTTTATCACCAATTTGAAAAAAAGCTTGAATATCATATTTTTTGGCTTGTGGGCTTGATGGAATTTCTGAAAATACAGTCAGGACAGTCACGTTTTGAGGGACCAAAAAGGAATATTTTTAAAAATTGTTTCTATACTAGGTATCCCTTGATGTCTACTTTACAACCCAATTGTAATCACTCAATTTTGATTTGAAACGAAAAGGTTAGAACCAAAACATTGACTGGGTGTCTAGCCGGCAGCTCAGGAACAGAGTTGCGACAGTCGGTTTTTGGAGGCCCAAATGAATGAATTTTTAAAACATGTTTCTATGGTATACTCCCCTATAGATTTATTTTACAAGGCAATTGTAATCACTCATTTTTGATATTGTGTGGAGAAGTTATGATCAAAATACTAACTGTCTATCGTAAATCAGCACTCTTAAAACTCTGTTTTTCGGGTTGTTCCTTAGAGTATTTTACCTATCAATTATTCTTGTCTTAAAAAGATATTTATATTGGAGATAAACAAATGAATCTAATTTCATTTCCAATTTGAATCATTCAAATCCGACATCAAACGTAAAACCTATCCTTAAAACATTCACTGTTGTTCTAAGTGGGGAATCGAAAATGACTCTGTTATGCAGGTTGTTCTAACTAAAATTAACATATCATATCATTGAATTTTTAAAACCTGCTTATATTAGAGATACAAATTAGAATTAGTTCTCAGTTGGCTTTGGAATCACTCAATTTGGAAGAAAAATAAAGAAGTTGTGATTAAAACACTACAGGTTAGCATGATTGGCCACTGCTCTCCCGCAAGTGACAAATAAATTTTACTTTGTTATTTTCTCAATGGATTTGTTATACAGAGTAAGTAATTGTTGATTTTATGCATAATTCTTGGATTAGGGGGGCCCGATCACCTCTCCTTCTCCATGATTTAATGTTTTATTGCAGGTAGACACTCGTTTTTTTGCAGGTCCTATGAGAAAAAGAAGGTCAATTTATGGACGAGTGATTCTTGGAAGAAATTTTAATCAAACAAGGGAATTTCATCCAATTCATTACCCAACAGATTCATAATAGAAGAAATGAAGAATTTACTTTCATTTGAAAATTCATGTTTTGTCATTGCTGCCAAAACATTTTTCAAAAAAATCATTTTTTTACATAACATCATAGCTATTGTAACTTAATTTATTTATTTACATACTGTTTTTAAATAAAATGTTGTTTCTTTTCTGATCTCTCTTATATTTTGTTTCAGGTGTTGTTTCATTCAAACTGTAACCCATCCTCAGCATCAATACAATGAACAGTTAATTCATTCTTTACGTGCTCGCATTTTATGCTTGTGCATTTTGCTGTTCCTTTTCTGAAGGGACAACATTTGTGTGAACTTTTGTTGTTTCTGTTGTTCCTTTTCCAAAGGGAAAACATTTTTGTTTTGCTATTCCTTTTTCAAAAGAACAACACCTTTTGTGTCAGTCATTCCTTTCTCACTTTCATTTTGCTATTCCTTTTTCACGGTTCGTTTTGTTGTTCCTTTTCCACGGTTCATTTTGCTGTTCATTTTTCACGGTTCATTTTGTTGTTCCTTTTCGAAAGGAATGGCACTTACATTTTTGTTGTTCCTTTTCCAAAGGAACGATACTTTTCATTTTTGTTGTTCATTTTCCAAAGGAACGACACTTGCATTTTTCTTGTTCCTTTTCCAAAGGAACGACACTTTTCACTTTTGTTGTTCCTTTTACAAAGGAACAACACTTTTGATTTTTGTTGTTCATTTTCCAAAGGAACGACACTTACGTTTTTTCTGTTCCTTTTCTAAAAGAGCGGCACTTTTAGTTTCTGCTGTTCCTTTTTCCAAAGGAATGACATTTGCATTTTCACACTTTTTTATGTGTATTTTTTCTTTTTGGTGTGGATTTCCTTTGCTGTTCCCTACAAAGAACAACACTTTTTTTTAGTGTTTTTGCTATTCCTTCAAAGAAACAACACTTTGGGAGTATTTTCGAGAGCAACCCTTTCTTCCTCTTGCGAGATTATTCCTAGTTCATCTAAACCACATTTTACTGATTCCCTCTCATGGCATGAAGTACACTACTTTTATGTGAACAAGAATTATGGATTCTATTGAAGTGAGTTAATATCATTCACGTTATGATCTTTAAGAGGACAACTCCTTGATGATAGATTCTTTTCAAAACGGACACAATTATTTATTTACTACTTTACCGCATTGTTTTCTGTTGAACATGATATTGATTGATCATCTTAATACCATGTTGGTTCCACCCTTCCTGGTTATAATCTTCTCCATCTATAATAACTATATCCATAATCTCATCTATTATAGACGGAGAAGATTACAACCAGGAAGGGTGGAACCAACATGGTATTAAGATGATCAATCAATATCATGTTCAACAGAAATCAATGCAGTAAAGTAGTAAATAAATAATTGTGTCCGTTTTGAAAAGAATCTATCATCAAGGAGCTGTCCTGTTAAAGATCATAACGTGAATGATATTAACTCACTTCAATAGAATCCATAATTCTTGTCCTCATAAAAGTAGTGTACTTCATGCCATGAAAGGGAATCAGTAAAATGTGGTTTAGATGAACTAGGAATAATGTTGCAAGAGGAAGAAATGGTTGCTCTCGAAAATACTCCCAAAGTGTTGTTTCTTTGAAGGAACAGCAAAAACACTAAAAAAAAGTGTTGTTCTTTGTAGGGAACAGCAAAGGAAATCCACACCAAAAAGAAAAAATACACATAAAAAAGTGTGAAAATGCAAATGTCGTTCCTTTGGAAAAAGGAACAGCAGAAACTAAAAGTTCCGCTCTTTTAGAAAAGGAACAGAAAAAACACAAGTGTCGTTGCTTTGGAAAAGGAACAACAAAAATCAAAAGTGTTGTTCCTTTGTAAAAGAAACAACAAAAGTGAAAAGTGTCGTTCCTTTGGAAAAGGAACAACAAAAATGCAAGTGTCGTTCCTTTGGAAAAGGAATAGCAAAAATGAAAAGTATCGTTCCTTTGGAAAAGGAACAGCAAAAATGTAAGTGCCATTCCTTTGGAAAAGGAACAACAAAATGAACCGTGAAAAATGAACAGCAAAATGAACCGTGGAAAAGGAACAGCAAAATGAACCGTGAAAAAGGAATAGCAAAATGAAAGTGAGAAAGGAATGACTGACACAAAAGGTGTTGTTCTTTTGAAAAAGGAATAGCAAAACAAAAATGTTGTCCCTTTGGAAAAGGAACAATAGAAACAACAAAAGTGCGCACAAATGTTGTCCCTTCAGAAAAGGAACAGCAAAATGCACAAGCATAAAATGCGAGCACGCAAAGAATGAATTAACTGTTCATTGTATTGATGCTGAGGATGGGTTACAGTTTGAATGAAACAACACCTGAAACAAAATATAAGAGAGATCAGAAAAGAAACAACATTTTATTTAAAAACAGTATGTAAATAAATAAATTAAGTTACAACAGCTATGATGTTATGTAAAAAAATGATTTTTTTGAAAAATGTTTTGGCAGCAATGACAAAACATGAATTTTCAAATGAAAATAAATTCTTCATTTCTTCTATTATGAATCTGTTGGGTAATGAATTAGATGAAATTCCCTTGTTTGATTAAAATTTCTTCCAAGAATTACTCGTCCAGAAATCTTCTTCGCAAATGGAGAATGGTAGTGTGGTTATCTGGTTACCACGCCAACACACTGATCTCGTCTGTAGAACAACACTGGAACTTTCCATTTATAAATTGAGGATCCTGGCTCATATTGGTTAAAAAGCAACCCTACCAAGGCTATGGACACTTGCTAGTAGCACAGGCTCTGCTTATGGTATTAAAGTTATATCTTATCGTCAATTATTAATATAATACCCTTTTCTTATTTTTTCCTTTTATCAGAGAAGTTATTTCCTTAATTTTTTTCCCTATTTTGAACCTTTACGCATGAGAAATTATTTTTTGATCAATCATATCATTTTAAGCTAGAATACCATCAACAAAGCATCTTTTGGCATATTGTTGTCCTTTTTCTTTTTCACATAAATTATCATCAATCCCAAGCGTCCTATCTTTTATTCATAACTGTCTTTATACACTCTACTCTCATTATAACCATAACTCTCGATGTCTTATCATTGATATGTGTACTCTGCTTCATTTATTGTTGTATTTTTCATTCCCTTGCCTTGCCATCAGCATAACACCTTTCATAGGCTTTATGGTCATGAAATCCCTTTTCCAATTGGAGGGGGAATGTATGCATTATGGGATAGCACGCGATATGATTACTTCACTCTGCCATAACTTGTTTATTTGACAAAATATTAGTATTGCATGTATAAAAAAAAATTCTGATTGAAATTTTTGCATGCATCTTATCTGTTGCTATTCAAAATTAACACTGTGGATTCAAGAACATTGTATGCAAAATAGTGATTTGTTTACAGGAGAACAACAAGTAAGGGTAGAATTCTATTCACAACATGACCAGACTATTACAACTAACAGAAGAGGCTCGAGCAACTCACAAACGTGAACAACTGTTCAAACATGATGTGCTTGCCTGGATTCCACCTTTTGCATCACTTTCATCACCAACTCGCCTACATCGTCTTCAAAAAATGCCAGTACATATCTGTCATTCCACATTTTTCTTTTTGGAGGTAAAACTTGAGGTAAAATAGCATAATTTTATGATTTATTACAAATTTAGGAGAATTTCATGAAAATCCATTTTGAGCATCATTTATCATCCTTCATTTCACATTTTTACCACTTCACATTTTTGTTGGAAATAATACTGAGAGGGGGGGTGAATCAGTATTATCTAAGTCTTTTAAAACAATTCTTCCTTATTTGATCCTTGAATTATTTTTGCATGTCAGTACCATAAAATAATGAGCATGAACAAAGAAAATAGATAGTCACACCAAAGAACACAAGATGTAAGGTGGAAACCCAATGTGGGTGAAAACCACCTGCTGCAATATGTCTCTATCTTCTTTCAACTTAGAAACTTCTTTTACAATGGTTTTGTACTGGTGCAGTCCTTTACCAGTACGCAGGCTGCAACCTGCAGAGAGCTACAACTCTCTCTCTCTCATTTTCCAGTCTCTCCTGGAAGGGAGCTACAACCCCCTACTTCTTTTCATAAAGCATCAATTGAACATCAAGTACATGAAAGTTACAGACCACTACAGTTATCAGATCAGCAATAACATAACTAACTCAGAACACCTTATCAACAGAAAAATTCAATCGACAGAACTTCTTAAGACAGAGACGCAGTTTTCCCTTCTGTGGTCTGCGTCACGACGCAGTTCACCTTTTTCTTTCCTGCGTACACCCGCAGAGATCCTTCTGCTGCACTGCATGCCCACACACTGTTCCTTCAACTGCACTGCGTACTGTTGCTTCAGGGACGCACCCAAAAGTACTATCGCGCCGCGTACTTTGCTGCAGGGACGCACCCAGAAATACTATCGCGCCGTGTCCTTTTGCTGCAGCGACGCACCTGAACCTTAGTCGCTCTGCGTCCCCACACAGGTCTCCTGTTACTGCACTGCATCCCCCACGCAGGTTTCCTGTTACTGTACTGCGTCCCCACGCAGGTCTCCAGTTACTGCACTGCGTCCCCACGCAGATCTCCTGTTAAACACCTGCGACCTTCTGATTAGGGCTGAATAGACAGTCCACTAGAGTGGCACAGATACTCAGATCTGATCATGTGCTCGAAAGATCACCCTTTTTAGATTCGCCTTCAACTTCCTTTTCATATAGATCAAGCTTTTAAGACCATAACCCAATATTTCAGATCTAAAGATATTCCATTTTCAAAGGATACTTAGCCAAGTGATCTCCTTTGCTTTATATAGGCAAGCTCCTCCTTAAATCATGGAACAATACCACGAGCCGACACCATAATAACACAATACCGTCGGCTAGATACCAGGAGTAAAACACAAGAAACCCCCACGTGTGCTTTTCTCTGCCTTGAAATGTGTGCACTGGGTGGACGCACCTCCTGTACGGCTGGCATGCGTCTCGGGACGCGGTTGCTGCATGGTTTACCTGCGGGTACGCACTTTCTGTAAGTTGTACCTGCGTACCCCTTATTTTCTTCAATAATTGATAGCTGATCATCAACCTCTGTTGCTGACATGAAGTACAGTGATCTATCACCTGAATGGGTTGCCATCAAGGACAACACCTGTAACATATAGCCATTCCTGAACCATAATGCCAACAATCTCCCCCTTTGGACTTGATGGCAACCTCACAAACTTCAGCTTCATTCTCCCCCTTTGACATCAAGGGCAAAGGGGTATGCTCCCCCTAAGCTCATGCTCCCCCAGATCTACAACAAAGAACCATAATCCAGCATGAAAGAGATAGAGACATATTGCAGCTAATTTCCAAGATCTTCTTCTGACCATCCTCCATAATGCCAACAATGCATTATATGCTCCCCCTGAACCTGTACCATCAATCAGAAAATGTTCAACAATAAGATGATGCATCAACAACCCCCAGCTTTTGCCTGAGGTACTCAAAAGTGTCCCTGGGCAATGGTTTGGTGAGAATATCCGCAACTTGTTCTTTAGAAGGAACATACTCCAACTTGACCTTCTGTTCAAGTACTTGTTCCCGGAGAAAATGGTACTTGATTGGTATGTGCTTGGTTTTTGAATGCATAACAGGATTCTTGGAGATGCTGATTGCACTTGTGTTATCACATAAGATGGGTATTGGTGGAGTACAAGTGATTTGAAAATCCTGCAAAGTCTACATCATCCAAAGGAGTTGGGTGTAACAAGATGCAGCAGCAACATATTCCGCTTTAGTTGTAGACAAGGCAATTGAACTCTGTTTCTTGCTGAACCAATATACCAATCTGGAACCCATAAAGAACGCACCACCACTTGTGCTTTTCCTGTCATCCACGCTTCCGGCCCAATCTGCATTTGTATAAGCATGAAGTGTAAGGTCTGTATCTCTAGGATACCATAAGCCATAATTTTGAGTCCCTTGAAGATATTTGAAAATTCTCTTTACTACCTGAAGATGAGTCTCCTTCGGATTTGCCTGAAATCTTCCAACTATTCCAACTGCATGCATGATGTCTGGTCGGGTACCTGTCAAATAAAGTAAACTTCCAATCATAGATCTGTAGGTTGGTTGATGTACTGCTGCAGATTCATCATTTGCACTGAGGCTACATCCTGTGACCATGGGTGTACATACTGGTTTTGCATCTTCCATACCATATTTCTTCAAAATCTGTTTGAGATACTTGGTTTGAGATAAAAAGATTCCACCTTCTTTTTGTTGGATTTGCAAACCAAGGAAATATGTCAGTTCTCCTAGCAAGGACATTTCAAATTCTTTCTGCATGACCAAGGCAAAATTTTGACTCATAGCTTCTTCATTGCTCCCAAAAATAATGTCATCTACATACACAACAAGTATTAGCAATTTGTCATTTTCAACTTTTATATAAAGATTGCTATCTGCTGAACCTTTTGAGAAACCTTGTTGATGAAGATATTTGTCCAAGTGGTAGTACCAAGCCCTTGGAGCTTGTTTGAGACCATAGAGGGCCTTTTTCAATCTGCATACAAGGTTTGGATCATTTCCAAGAATGAACCCATCTGGCTGTTCAATGTATACTTCTTCTTCCAAGTCTCCATTCAGAAAGGCTGATTTCACGTCCATTTGAAATACTTTGAAGTTTTGAAAACTTGAGAGAGCAAGAAACATTTGGATGGCCTCAAGTCTTGCAATAGGAGCAAAGGGTTCTTCGAAGTCTATTCCTTCTTGCTGCGCATACCCTTTACAAACAAGTCTGGCTTTGTTTCTAATTACTTCTCCATTTTCATTCAATTTGTTTTTGAAGACCCATTTTGTCCCGATAACATTCTTATCTTTTGGTCTAGGAACCAACTCCCAAGTGTTGTTCTTTTCGATCTGCTCAAGTTCTTCATCCATTGCTTTCACCCAACATTCATCTTTGCATGCCTCTTTCACATTTTGTGGTTCCGTTGAGGAGAGTAATGCCAAATAGATTGAAGCTTCTGCAACTGTTATTCTAGTTTGTACACCTGCTTCTTTTTGTCCCATAATCTGAGATTCTGGATGGTTCTTCTGAACATATCTGGATGGAGTCTTTTCTTCTATTCTTGTTTGCTCCTCTGGTTCTTCTTGAGGTTCTTCTTGAGATTCTTCTTCTTCATCATTCTGTCTTTGAGGGTAGCCTTCATCTTCTTCGATGTCTTCACGATGTACTTGCCTAGGAATGTATCCCTTCTCATCAACCACTACATCAATGCTGTCAACAATTCTGCCAAGTCTTTTATTGTAGCATTTGTATGCTTTGCTATATGGAGAGTAACCAAGAAGAATGCCTTCATCTGCTCTAGGTTCAAGTTTGCCAAGCTGCTCATCAGTATTCTTGATATAGCATTTGCTCCCAAAGATTTTGAAGTGCTTTACCGAAGGAGTCCTACCACTCCAAAGCTCATGAGGAGTTTGAGTGCTGTTCACCCGGACATTTGTTTTGTTGAGAATAACAACCGCAGCATGTGCAGCTTCACCCCAGAAAGTTGCGGGAGTTCCTGATTCATCAAGCATAGCACGAGCCATTTGTTGGATTGTTCTGTTCATTCTTTCCACAACTCCATTTTGCTGGGGAGTTCTTACTGTAGAGAGTTCTCTTCTTATCCCATGTTCTTCACAGAAATCGAAAAATTCATTTGAAGTAAATTCCCCACCTCTGTCGGATCTGAGGCACTTAATTTTGTGACCTGATTCATTTTCAACCAAGGCTTTGAAGGATTTGAATTTTTCGAATGCTTCATCTTTGTGCTTCATAAGTCCTAACCAGACAAACCTGGAGAAATCGTCAATGAATAATATCAAGTATTCTTCTCCTCAAGGTGTTCTTTTTCTGAAGGGACCGCATGTATCTGTATGTACTAGCTCAAGAGGCATGCTAGCTGATCCTTCTTTCTCTGGAAAGTTAGTTCTGGTTTGTTTTCCAAACTGACATGATTTGCATATGGTGTTGTCAGGAATTTTGATATCTGGAAGATCGCGAACTGCCTGATATTTGCATGCTTTCCTTATTTGTGAGAAGCTTAGATGTCCCAACCTTCGATGCCATAACCAATGCTCTTCATCCTTGCTCAGATAGCATTGTTGTTGTCCTTCTTCAAATATGTACAGATTATTTGGAGTTCTTTTGCCTTTGAGCACTGTTTTACCTGTATCAAGATCACGAACAAGACATCCATTCGATCTGAATATAACCTCGGTTCTTTGATCACACATCTGGCTGACACTTAGAAGATTATGCTTCAATCCATCAACATACAAAACATTTCCAGCCTTGACCTTTTCTTTTAACTGAGCAATGCCTTTTCCTTTTATAGTTGCAGGAGTATCATTTCCAAAAGAGACTTTCTTTCCCTTTTCTAGAGCAGAATAAGATTCAAGTTTTTCTTTATCACCTGTCATATGCTTCGAACATCCACTGTCAATGTACCATAGATTTTCCTGTCCCTCTGCATAAAAAGCTATCCCGCATCTTTCTGTTTGAGGTTCCTTTATTCTCCATGTTTTGGTGCTTGAGGCTTGTTCCTTTTTCTGCTGAAACCTGCTCCTGCATTCAGAGTCTTCATGACCAAAATTATTGCAAATAGAACATTCAACTTCATTTTCAAGAACCGAAAAGTTGTTATAGGTCCTTTTTGTAATCCCTGTCATACTTCTCTGTTTTTGAGCTTCCCTAGTCATGATCGTTTTATATGCAACACATTGAGCTGCTTTGTGACCAAAGTTATGGCAAGAAAAGCATTGTCCATTGAAGAAACTTCTGCGGTTATCGAATCTACCAGCCAACTGATTGTAATTTCTATTTTCATCTATTCTTGAACCAAATTGAGAAGATTTTACCTGTGGCTGGTTGTAGCTTTTGTTCACCCTTAAGATGGATTGCCCCTGATAGTTTCTGTTTGTAATTCGTCCCTGCTTTACCTGATGATCTTCATTGTTATTTTGCCCATTTCTTCTTGCCGCATCAAGATAACTCTTTGAGGTGGATGCTTGAGAGGTTTCTCCATTATAGCCCAGACCTGTCTTATTTAGAGGAGACCGCTGCACATTGATAATCTCATCCAAAGTTTCAGATCCTTTGACAAACTTAAGATTAATAGCTTTTGTTTTCTCAATCTCTTTTCTAAGACCAACAATTTCACCTTCTAGTTTTTCAAGATGTTTTTCTTTTTCATCAATTTGAAATTGTAGAGTATCAATGATCACATTCTTTTCTTCTATACATCTCTTGAGTCTAGTAATTTCCTCATAAAGGTTATCCACATCTACAGCATCCATATTATCATCATCTTCAAATGCCATTAACAACTTATATTCGTTACCTCGTTCATCTTCATCACTGTTCGATAGACCATCACTATCTTCATGGGTGTAGTAGCTTTTCTTATTTGCACTTTGTTTCTTGTTCCATCTAGCAGGTTCCTTTCCTTTATCCTTATAAGGACATTTTGCAGCATAATGACCTACTCTTCCACAAGCAAAGCATTTAAAAGGTAACTTACCTCTGAACCTTCCAGAACCCCTTTGGATATTTTTGACAAAATTTGATTCTTCTTCCTCTTCTTCTGGGACGTGGCTTGCTTCATAATAACTTTCTTTACCTGATGCCTTGAAAGTAGCTTCCCTTCTGTCTGATGGACCTCCCTTTCTCATTTCATAAGCAGTTATAATTCCATGTAGCTGAGACATAGTGAGAATTTGTAGATTTTCCTTTTCTTCTATTGCAGATACTTTAGATTCAAACTTGGGGGACAATGATCTTAGAACCTTTTCAACTACTATAGCCTCTTTTATTTCTTCACCCAAATTTTTCATAAAATTAACAATCTCATCTACCCGAAGAAAATAGTTAGCCACACTTTCATCATTATACATCTTGAGAGTCTCATACTGAATCCTGAGAGTTTGAAGTTTAGCACGCTTTACCTGTTCATCTCCTTCATAGCTCGTGACAATTTTGTCCCATATCTCTTTTGCGGATTTGTAGTGCATTACCTTCATGAATTTCGTTTGGGATATACATCCCAATAGAGTACTGACTGCTTTCGCATTTGTTTCATACTTCTTTTTCTCAGCTGCATCTGTAGGAGTAGCTGAAGGAAAAGCGTAGCCTGTTTCTACAATGTCCCAAACTTCTGTACCAAGAGATTGAAGATAGGCAGTAACTCTTACCTTCCAATAATTGAAGTTTGTCCCATCAAAAACCGGTGGCCTGATTGATGCTTCTCTCTCGTAGTTGCTCATGATGAACGATCTACCTTCAAGCGATCAAGCTTCTCCGAAGGACCTGCTCTGATACCAATTGTTGGAAATAATACTGAGAGGGGGGGTGAATCAGTATTATCTAAGTCTTTTAAAACAATTCTTCCTTATTTGATCCTTGAATTATTTTTGCATGTCAGTACCATAAAATAATGAGCATGAACAAAGAAAATAGATAGTCACACCAAAGAACACAAGATGTAAGGTGGAAACCCAATGTGGGTGAAAACCACCTGCTGCAATATGTCTCTATCTTCTTTCAACTTAGAAACTTCTTTTACAATGGTTTTGTACTGGTGCAGTCCTTTACCAGTACGCAGGCTGCAACCTGCAGAGAGCTACAACTCTCTCTCTCTCATTTTCCAGTCTCTCCTGGAAGGGAGCTACAACCCCCTACTTCTTTTCATAAAGCATCAATTGAACATCAAGTACATGAAAGTTACAGACCACTACAGTTATCAGATCAGCAATAACAGAACTAACCCAGAACACCTTATCAACAGAAAAATTCAATCAACAGAACTTCTTAAGACAGAGACGCAGTTTTCCCTTCTGTGGCCTGCGTCGCGACGCAGTTCACCTTCTGCTTTCCTGCGTACACCCGCAGAGATCCTTCTGCTGCACTGCGTGCCCACGCACTGTTCCTTCAACTGCACTGCGTACTGTTGCTTCAGGGACGCACCCAAAAGTACTATCGCGCTGCATACTTTGCTGCAGGGACGCACCCAGAAATACTATCGCGCCGCGTCCTTTTGCTGCAGGGACGCACCTGAACCTTAGTCGCTCTGCGTCCCCACGCAGGTCTCCTGTTACTGCACTGCGTCCCCCACGCAGGTCTCCTGTTACTGTACTGCGTCCCCACGCAGGTCTCTAGTTACTGCACTGCGTCCCCACGCAGATCTCCTGTTAAACACCTGCGACCTTCTGATTAAGGCTGAATAGACAGTCCACTAGAGTGGCACAGATACTCAGATCTGATCATGTTCTCAAAAGATCACCGTTCACAGATTCGCCTTCAACTTCCTTTTCATATAGATCAAGCTTTTAAGACCATAACCCAATTTTTCAGATCTAAAGATATTCCATTTTCAAAGGATACTTAGCCAAGTGATCTCCTTTGCTTTATATAGGCAAGCTCCTCCTTAAATCATGGAACAATACCACGAGCTGACACCATAATAACACAATACCGTCGGCTAGATACCAGGAGTAAAACACAAGAAACTCCCACGTGTGTTTTTCTCTGCCTTGAAATGTGTGCACTGGGTGGACGCACCTCCTGAACGGCTGGCCTGCGTCTCGGGACGCGGTTGCTGCATGGTTTACCTGTGGGTACGCACTTTCTGTAAGTTGTACCTACGTACCCCTTATTTTCTTCAATAATTGATAGCTGATCATCAACCTCTGCTGCTGACTTGAAGTACAGTGATCTATCACCTGAATGGGTTGCCATCAAGGACAACACCTGTAACATATAGCCATTCCTGAACCATAATGCCAACAATTTTTCAGTGGCATATCATCTTTCGGTTCGGAGGAGTGTCACTTTCATTCATTTCTTTCTTATAACCATGTCATTCATATTCTTTATTATCCATTGTTATTCTTATTCATTCTCAACACCTCCCTTATTCCATGTTGTTTTACACCGAGCATAGAATTCAACAGATGGTAACAACCACCTCAATTTGTTTTCTAGCATCACATGAGGGCATGCTAATTCTTTAGAGAGGGGGAGGAATTGCTACGCATGATGGATGTTTTCTACTTTCTTTCTCATTTGAGGCATACAATTTCAGTGCAGAAATTGATTTCCATAATATTTTTAAAACTATGAACTCAACTCTTGTGATTTTTGGAAAACACAAACGTATCATTAAAATATACAAACCCAAGCAATTTCAAGTAATATTGGTTCATAAAATTTCAGAAATCATGCACTATCACCTACACCCATTTTGTTTATATCTCATGATCCATGCATCAAAACGATCTAATTTTTGGATCATAGAAGCATTAATATAGTAGAAATCTACTTGCACAATTTCAACAAAATCTGGTTTGTAGTTTTTGGGAAAATGGTTGATGAAGGTTGTTGTCACTTATATCATATTTTGCTGCAACTTTATATGCACATAACTTGAACGTCAATGTAAAAATTTTTATGCCTTCATCAAGATTTCTAAAAATTGAATATTCATTAATTAAGGAAGAATTCATTTGTTCTATCCATTTCATGCGTTGGGACGAACAAATTTTTTATTGCTTGGTTAACACATGGGTTTTGTCTTTGGGTTGCATGAGGACATGCAATATATTCAGTGTGGGGGTGTGTTGGGCCATGAATACAACCACTTTTTAACACATATTTCACCCATTTTTACACTTCTTTATCATGTCATTTATTATAATTTATTATATAAATCCATTTTATAATGATTTATGCTCTTATGGAAAAATATTATTTATTCTCCTTTATTTCTAATAAATTGATGATTATGCGTGATTTTATCAATGATAGTTTTAATAAATTGGTTGTAACATTATTCACCATTTTTAGCCTCCAATACAATTTCCAGATTGAAGATTTGATCATTAAATATTCCAACTCAGAAATTCGCTGGAATAAGAAGTGACAATTTTGCGGTTGAGAATCTGGGCAAATGAAGAAGAACCTGGAAAATCCGAAGCATGGGTTTTGTCCAGAACGGACCACATTAATTTTTTTAAAGAACAGCTTTGCCCAAATTTGGCTTGTACTGAGAGAAACACAAGGTTCTTTGAGCATGATTTTCTCAAATTTGTTGTGTGGCCATTTTCCAAATCTCAGCTGCAAAGCCAAATTCGCCTTGCTCTTGTTGAAACATGGATGGAAATATATTTTCTTGTTGATCAATTGGTTAGAAATAATCCAATATTGTTATGGGAGATCATATTTACTCTTTTATTTCTCCTCTTTATGACTATAAAAGGAGAGTATGTATTATGTATTGGGAGGAGGATGGCTGAGAGAATGCAGAATTATGATTTCACAATTGAGGATTCAAAATTATGGATTCATGATCCATGATGGATGATTAGATAAAGATAATATTAGGATAGAATAGGAGGAAAAGGAGATTTTTGCATTACCATTGTAATCTTCAAAGCTTCTGCTGTTGTAATGATTTCACAGTTTGATGATTAATATATGATTTGGGAGTTGTTGTTCATTCGCCTTATATGAAGTAGCCCTGAAACATCCGCTGGCAGCTAAGGGCCCAACCTCTAGTGGATTACGCTGCTGTTGTGTATTATATCTTTACAATTGCTACCGTTTGATGGTTTGATTTAATTCCTATTCCTTTGAATTGCATCACTTTACAGTTTCATGTTTTTACAGCGTTTTGTTATAGTATTTTATGAAATTGTTTTATTGCACAAGTTGTTATTGAATCGAGTGCCTGTTCTTTTCCATCATAACAGAGATTATTACCCTCTCCAACATATATTGTTATGTTGTTCATTTCAAATGTAAAGCTTCGTTGTTCTTTTCAGACTTTGATATTCATTGCAGATTGTTGGTTATTCGATTCCATTAATTAGAGTTTGCTATTCATATTTATTAAATAGGATTTGTTGTTTAATTCCTTTAATTATAGTTTGCTGCCTATTTACTTTGCTATTCATTTCTGATTAATTGCAAAGAGTTTTCCTTTAAAGAGTTTTCATAATTTATATTCAATAGCATCTTTAGTTCAATTTCTATTTCCTTTTAATTGCTTTAAATCAGGACTGTCAACTATAGAGAACATTGGTTATTGCTTCCTTGTTCCCAAATTGATTGTATTGTTCCAGTTTGATTTAAATTGCATCAATCTCCAGAGGAATGAGTTATTTCTACTGTATCCTCGATTGATGGTTGTTTGAGTGAATAATTTAGTTCAGAAAATTTCAGTTTCTTGCTGTTCCAATTAGATTTTGTTTCTAGCATTCATTTACTTTTGGATTTTAAGCACTATATTGCAAAACATTACTATTGAGTAAATAGCCACCTCAGACTGAGCACACTCTTGAAATAAAAAGTCGTCCTTGGGTTGAGTATTAATGTGAAGATAATTAGGAGTTAAAAAGACACCTTTTTATTGCTTGACACACTGTCATCTGACTAGTCAGCATGTACACTTAATAGTTGTGGGGTGTATTAGTGTACCCCACAAATATCCCCAACTCTTTTGTTGTCTCAAGATTCTTCCATGCATCTTTGGTCACATGGAAATAAACGAATGACCCAAAAATCCTCAAGAGACCAACATCTGGCCTCTTACTAGAATAAGCCTCCTCTGGTGTCTACATCTCAAGTATCCAATGCGGGTTATGGTTCTGAACATAAATCATTGTGTTGCATGCATTAGCCCACAAGTTTAGTGGTTGGCCCTGATCATGCAACATCACCCTTGCTGCCCCTACTATGCTCTTGTTCTTCCTCTCAGCAACCCCATTTTGTTGATGGTTATGGGGTTCTGTCAACTCTCATTTAATCCCTTCCGTTGCACAGAAGTTCTTAAACACATTAGATACATACTCACCACTGTTATCACTCCATAGAGATTTAACCTTCTTTCTAGACTCTTTCTCTACCAATTCTTTGAAATCATAAAACTTTGTGAAAGTTTTATCATTTTTTGCATAAAAAATACCCAACATTTACGAGAATAGTCATCAACGAATATAACATAATACCTTTATTTTTCCATAGATGTCATCAAGAATGGTCCACACACATCTAAATAGACTCTCTCGAGAATAGATTTTGCTTGACTGTCTCTATCTCCAAATGAAGACTTGGTGTATTTTCCCAATGTACAACCCTTGCATGCATCAACTTGCTCAAGCATACCTTTGGGAAGACCGGTAGAGATTTGCTGCAATATCTTCAAAGCCCCATGATGAAAGTGGCCCAATTGCCTATGCCACAACTCACCGACATCTCGGCTCAACATATTTTCCTCTTTTGAACTCAAAACAACATAATCCTCTACCTCTATCTTATAAAGATTCTAATATCAAATCCTTATCTTCTTTACTTGACACGTGGCTATGTGTCGAAGGAACGCCTTTCCTTTCGAGAATATCACATCGTAGCCTCTATCCTCAAGCATGGAAATAGATACCAAGTTCTTCGTCAATCTGGGTGCATGCATAACATTCTTCAAGGTGAGTGGAGCCACATTCCCCCTCTGAAAAGATAGTTCCCACACCAGTAACACTATACTTACCATCATCACCTATCTCGATATGCATCTTGAGATATTTCTCCTCCAGTTCACTGAATAACTCTTTGTCACCAATCATGTGGAAAGAAGCTCCATTGTCTAAGTACCAAACACTTCCCATCATTGAAGACACCATGCATGTAATGAGGGAAAAGTCCAATTCGAATTGGGAGGCCAAAGATTCACCTATTGCTCCTCCTAAGGACTTCTCCTTGGACTTCTTTAACGGCAAATTTGTACCAAAGTGACCCATCTTGTGACAATGAAAGCATTTAACTTTCATCATGTCCTTCTTCTTACCTCCATGATAAGAATGTGATTTGGAATGAGAAATTTTACCTTTCCCCTACCTTGCCTTAATCCCTAAGGCATAATCCTATTCATCATCAGTATTTGATGAAGAGCCATCCTTAGCATTCTTCCTGATCTCATCCTGCATCAAATCCGGCCATAGTCGTTCCCAATCTGGCAGCTTCTCCCAATCATTAACAAAGTCCTAATAACTATGACAACTTTTTGGGAGTCCAAGAAGAGCAAGTCTCACCATATCCTCCTCAAAAACCATGATTCCAACACTTCCATGTTCATCCTGACATTGAGTGAACTTGGTCAAGTACTTTGGAATCGTCTCGCATTTCTCCATCTTGATTTTACGAAGTTTATCATCCAATGGCAACATCCTTTGATCACTACTATTCTAATACTAGTCCGTCAATGTTTTCCACATAGCATGCAAGGTTTTCTTTCCATGGAGACTCAAGACAATATGATCCCTAACTCCCTCAAGGATTATCTATCTTGCCTTCGCCACACACTTCTTCCACGCATCCATGTCCTGTGCACCAGTAGCTATTGGCTTAGGAATTGCTTGTTCAACAAATTCCTTCAAGCCATTGTCTTTTAGCACAACCTCCATCCCGTCCCTCCAGGCTATGAAATTCGATATTCCTTCCAAGGAACACTCAAGCCTCAACCCATGGAACACCATCTTCCGATCCTGAAGTATGTATGCAAATTCGACTTTCGCCTGTAACCCAGAAACTCAAAACATCGAAATCTCCTCTAAAGAGCTAATTTTAAATCATCAATATCTCCCTCATCCAAACTCCAATTTGGTAGATTTTGTTTTGAATTTTGGTATCTGTTCGCAAGGAATCCAGTTCTTCAATTTGTTTCTAAAAATTTTGTACATAAGTTTTTAGATCTTCTTTGCAAACTCTCAGTCCAAAAAATAAATTTTCTCTGATACCGTGTAGAAAATCCTGTAGATTCATAAGCCAATGCAATTTTCTAAAGCAAGAGACAAGAACATACTTCTACTCGTTACAGCGGAAGCCCATAAAAATCGAGCAAACAATAATAAATAGAGGAAGAGAATCAAAGGCACATAATTTTATCACCTAAAAATTGATCATCTAGTTTAATTTTCTAGATGGATCGAAGTATACCATGTAAAGCCAAATTTACCCTAGTAAAATTGCTTTCACTATGATAAATTACTTAATAAAACACCTTTATTAAATAATTTATAGTTAAACCCATGAAGAATAATTAAATAAATATAAAACACCTTTATTAAATAATTTATAGTTAAACCCATGAAGAATAATTAAATAAATCACTATTTATTTGATTTTTCTTCTAGGATTAATTAATTAAACCATTGTTTTATTATTATTCCTTGTTAAATTTGACCCAATCATGAACAATAAACATATAAATCATTATTTATCTTATTTTTCTCTAAGAATAACTAATTAATCATTAATTAATTACTATTCTTTGTTAAATTTGACTAAATCCCTTAGGAATAATTAAATAAATCATTATTTGTTTCTTATTCGTTAACTAATTCATTGAGATAATAAATAAGTCAGTTATTTATTTATTATTTCTAAATAAAAGTTTAAATACTTTTTCCCTCCTAAACAAATATAATAAAATGCTCCAAGTGGTTATTCCAAGATTGGGATCATTAATATTTTATTATTGCTCATTATTCGAGGATAACTAAATATTTCGTTATATATAGAAAGGTTTTCCATTCGTTATTGACTTTTTATTATTTTCGTTGTTGCACTCACTGTTGTAACTCTGATTATTTTCATTGTCGCATACCATATTTTTGTTGGTTTTATGCATTATAGAGGAGAGAGACTCTACAAAATCTAAAACCGTTTGAGGATAAGCAAGAACCCATCCCATAGAGGGGGATTGGTAACATATATTTGTTCCCTTTGCAGGGGTTATAATAAAATCATTATTTACAAATCTAGTTTCCATTGGATGTTTTGGGGCTATTACTCTTCATTTTACTCTTTAACGATGATTGCAGTATTTATTAGGATTTTGGTAGGTTTTGTTTCTATCAATAGCTACAGATCTACAATTTTTAGTAGACATTTCTATTGTTGAGATTGTTTGTCATCCGCGATCTTAAGTGGGTTCTTTTCATACATCATTGAGAAGAAAAAACTACAACAAATTGACGATTCTGATGGGTTTTATACTTCAGATCCAGAAACCTGGGTGACCTTTGGTTTTCAGCTTAGGGTTTCCTCTTTTTTCTCTTCTATTAATGTTTCCTAGTGTTTAACCCTAGATCTGATAAATTTATGACTTTCATAAGATTTATGGTCTTTTCCCCAGGTCACAGGAACCAGCTGCGGTGAACCCGACACTTTTTTCTGAAATTTGCAGACCAGAAGTCTCGGAGTAGAAATCACAGTTTTCAGCCCAAAAGGTGTGATCTATGCTCCATAACGCATCTTTTAGCGCAAAAAGTGTGATTTCATAAAAAAACAGGATAGAACCAATGATTTATGGCTTTTAGAGTTTCTCTCAGATTTGTTTTTGGGTTTTGTTGACAGTTGTCTGTAGGGTGTCTGACCTCTGTCTCATCCTACTCTGGGCATCATCCATTATGTTTTACTCATCGAAGTCGAATATAGCCTTCCTTAGGGCTTCTAATACATTTCCGCCTTTCTAGGGGGAGTTTAGCTGAGTGAGAAGTCTGAGTTTCTACAAGACTTTCAACCACATTTTCCACATCTGTAACCTTTTGTTTTAGATCTGATAAGATAGGTTGCTACCATCCATAGTTTCACATTCAAAATTGTTTGATCATTCCCTTAGGGTCCCATCGGTTGACCTAGGTGTTTCACCCATCTCCCTATCTTTCTACAACGATCTTCCCCTCTAGTTTCTTGTTGTTGCTGCAACACTTTCTAGCAGCTTAGAGTCACTTGATCCCAGCCACACCGACATTCAGATCTCTTAACCGTATTAATGTATTTATATCGGTTTAGCCGCCTAGGAGTACAGTGTTTGCAAACCCAATTTGGGTGTGGTTTAGTTAATTGTTTTGTTGTTTATTTTCTGTTGTTTATTTTAGTTTATTTAGAACAAGCTTTTTTCTTTTTTACATACACGATCTAGGCTTAATCAATTAATACACTTGCACACACAAGCACACCTTAAACGAAGGGCACTTGGTTTACCCTGCCAAGCCAAGACTTAACATAATAAATTTATCTCACCAGATCAGAGACAGAAGATATATTTTTGATCTCCCTTCACCCTTTTTGTGTTCTGTGTGTCCTTCCATCATTGCGCCACCAAGGCGTCAGTGTCGAAGACTATTAGGCCTTCACCCCTAGTTTCTTCTTGGGCATATTACTCCTCCCCGTCGGGTTCGAGTTCATATCCCTTCGAGTCCCCTTTCCAACTCTTCTCCTAGTCCTTCTGATTCCTCATCTAATTCCGAACCTCCTTCACCGCACATCGTCAGCATGTTTGGACCCACAGTAGGTACAAGACCCCAATTTGGTGGTGCCTATGGTGCTATACCAGTGGTCACATCATGTGGAACAATCTCATGAACCGTTCCGGAATCCCCCATTCTCCCCTTTATGGTTGGGTTAAATCTACGGATCTTAACCAGTTTATAAACTACCCTAAACACCATGATGTTGGTTGGCCCTCTATCCCGACTAAGATTCCCTCATACATCCCAAAGTTTGAGGGTATTTTTGGAGAGGATCCTACCAACCATGTCTGATCCTTCCACATGTGGTGTTCATCCAACTCCACAACCGATGACTCCATTCATCTTTAGCTCTTCCAATGAACGCTCACTGGAGATGCTGCAAAATGGTATGTAGACTAGCCCGCTCTTGGTGCACTAAGATGTCTTATTACGAACAATCTTAATACTTACATTCATGATCAACCAAGGGAGAGTCTTTTTATTTCAAGAGTGTCAGCACTATATATGCAGTGAATTCAAAAGTCAATCTATGTTGGAATCACTGCAATTGCTAATGTCTATTTATCTAAATTCAATCCAAACACTTCTGAAAGGAATTCATAACAGACTTTTGAAGCTAGTACTTAATCTATTCTGTTAGCAACTGAATTAGAATCCAAATGGAAAGAATCACACTTGACAACTTAACTTGTATTGTGACTTACTCATTTAACATGAAGGAAATATATGATAATTGAATAGCAAATAACCATATAACATCTCATAGAAAGCAATCATTGTAGCTTTAAAATCTATGATAGCATTACATTAGAATGAACAACAATTTGAAATGAACATAACCAATTCGAGAAAGAGCATCACACATATAACATAACCATTTCAATAAAAAGCATCACGCATATATAATCACACAATTATGTCTAGAATCTTGACTGAACAACAACGCAAATCAGAATCATCAATCTGCAGAGTAATCAGAATGATACTAACTTTTCAAACTAATAATAATAAACAGTGAAGAATAAGAAAAAATAATTATAACATAGTTGGAGGAGTAGATATTCTATTGACTGGGCCCAAAGTCTCCAGAAATCCCCACTGTTAGATACTCATAATACGATTATGAATTAAATGTAGTCTTCTTCATTAAAATCAATAACAAAGTTACAACATCACCGAGATGAAAGTATTATATGTCCAAAAATAATAGTTACAATCTGTGAATCCCTAAACTAATTGTGCAACTTGCCTTATGACTTTATATAACATTTATAAAATTAAATAGATAAAAGAGAATCGTCAGGATCAGGGGATCCTGAGGATTTTGCAATACTTTATCTGATTTCATCATAAAATAGCATTGTTCCTCCTGGTCTTTCACTTTCTTTCGTGCTCAGGACATTTCCACTTTTCCTTTATTGGTTGTTGTTGTCTTGTCGATTGAACATCTATCGTCCAATCTGCGTCCTTGCGTACAAATATAGCGAAAGTTAGTTTTCTACGCCCTAATTTATCTAATTTGTTACTAATTGATTTTACCCAACTTTTGTTGTTGTTTCCTCTATTTTGATCCATAAAACGAAGATAAAAATATGAAGACAAATGCTAAATTAGGCTATTTATGAGGAGAAAACATACCTTTTTCTCGTCCCAACATATTCCCCAGCTTACCTTATTGCATTTCCTCATGAAATCAAATGGTTAAGGTGTAATTGAGTTAAGGAATAGGCTAGGTATACTTCCTCCTTGTACAATCTGAAACCGTTTTTCTTTTTAAGCACTGCGAAAGCCTAGTTCACTTGTTGATCTGTCAAGTTATAATCATTGTGGTACCCATCTGGGGGATACCATATAATTGGGCTTCTATATTGGCACCCTATCCACTCAGGGCCCATGCTCAAGACGAGGTTGTTGTACTTCTGTAAGTGAGTGGAGGCAGCTTTGAAATTCCTAAATCCAAATGGCTCTCTATTTCTCATAGTATTTGTTATGAAACCAGCTCAAGAAAAGATAGAAAAGAGAGATCAACGCCTTAGAATTCAGCCTCTTCGAGGGGGCAACCTCATTTACATTACATAAATGAACAATTCTTGGATGATACAAATGAAAAGACCTCCTTTCTATATATAGGAGTCTAAGGGTTTATAACATAATCAGAGCCGACATAACAATAATAATGTAAGGGCACAATAATAACAATAGTGGGCTTCTATGTGGCACAATAGTAACAATATGGGCAGTACATGGGTACATCAATAAAATAAGTGGGTTATACTAACAACAATAGGGGGTTACACTAGTAGTATAGGGGCCTAACATTCCCCTCTCCTTCAAAAAGCGTTGTCCTCAACGCTTGAGTAGTTCTTGATGCTTCTGTATAAAATTCTTGTCCTCCCATGTGGAGTATTCAGCGGGTAAGTTCTTCCACTTGATGAAATACTCTGAAATTGATCGATTTCGTAGCTGTCGGGTTCTTGTTTCTGTGACTGCTCCAGGTTCCAATATGATTTTTCCTTCCTCTTCAATTTCTAACAATATTGCTTGAATTGGGATCTTTTGCAACTTTTGAATAAGTGGCCATACTTCTTCGTCCTTCTTCCATTCATCCCTTGCTTCATTTATCCAATTTGGTTGGATAATATAAATAGCAAAAAACAATGCTTCCACATCCTCATCCTTGAAGAGTATTCTCATTCGGTAAGGTTGCCATTTTTTAAGTGCATGTAGTATTGCCAACATTTCCTTCTCATAAATAGCTTGCTTGCCTACATCAAAACATTTTTCACTACGATGTTGATCTACCTGTTGTTTCGTTTGATTTTGCACCGAAGTGGCATTATCCTTTAAAAGTTGGAGAACTTGCTGTTGATGCTCGATGTGATCTTTCTCTGCTTGAACCTTTTTCTTCTTGATATGTCCTTCTATCTTTTGAGGAGTGGTAATTTCTTCCCGTCCTTTACAAGATATGATCGGATTCATTTGTTGATGCTCAATGTGATCTTTCACTTCTTGAACATTTTTCTTCTTGATGTGTCCTTCTATCTTGATAGTTTGAGGAGTGGTAATTTCGTCCATTGAATTACAAGATATGGTTGGATTCATTTCTTCTTTCTCGATGTGATCTTTCACTACTTGCACCTTTTTCTTCTTGATATGTCCTTCTATCTTGAGAATTTGAGGAGTGGTAATTCTTTCCAATGCTTTACAAGATATGGTCTGATTCATTTCTTCTTTCTCTGGGGTCGGGTCCTGGCATATATCCTCTTCTTTTGATGTTTCTTGATCCTTTTCTTCCTCCTCTTCATACTCTATGTAAAATAATTTCTTCTCAGCACACTTATGACCTTTAGTGAATTTGCTATCACAATTGTAACAAAGCCCTTTTTCTCTTTTTTCTTCCAATTGTTGTGGTGTAACCCTTGTAGGTTGTGGAAGGCTAGGAGAAACAACACGTCCATCTTTAAAGTTGTGAGGGGTAGACTTCCTTGTTGCCATAATTTTACTTTCAAATATGTCACAAATCCCTTTTACTCTTTCCAATTGTTGTGGTGTTGCTCTAAAGAAGGTGTTGCTCTTTGTATCCTCATAATGTGCTATCATTTCCTCCGTGAGAATTGACCACGTAACAAGTTTTTTACGAGAACAAAGCCCTTTATACCATAAAAATTGATCTGGTTCTAAATATGAAGATGCAATACATACCTTTTGTAACAGTGGTACACCATGTAGATCAAAATATTGCTCCATCTGAAGTATACAATTTACCGGATCCTTGCCATCAAACTTCCTCATCTTGCTTTTTCTAGATTTTAGGACCTTGATCTTGAAACGATTGTATCTCTGTACTTGCAGATATTTAAGTTCTGAAACTGCTACCTGTAGTAGCCCTCTGTGTCCTCTTTCCAATGCCACCAGTCTGATCCAAATTGGATTCTCCAAAAAGGAGTTATGTACAATGTCCCGCAGTGACCTGATTATAGACTGGTTCAGTAGAGCTAACTTGTATGAAGTGCCACGTGTCACTGTTTCAACCTTTGACTCTGAAAAATATATAAGCAAAAACTACAGTCCGTTTTCTTTCTTTACCTTCTTACGAAATTTCAATCCGATTCTCAGAAAGAAAGTTATGACGATTTTCCCCAGGTCACCTGTTTTGAGTGTAATTCAGGAGTCTGCAAAAAGACCAACTTCCTCAGCTCATATCTCCGAAAATATCTCGCTAAAAGCTCTAAAATTTGGACCCAAGGTTCCGCGCGATTTCTTCTCAAATGGGTTTTTTTTTCGACTTCTGAAACGTCACAGAACAATAGTTATAGCGAAAATACCACGATGACCTGTTTGGAGCAGCGAAACCCTAGAATCCAAAGCTCTGATACCAAATGTTATGAAACCAGCTCAAGAAAAGATAGAAAAGAGAGATCAATGCCTTAGAATTCAGCCTCTTCAAGGGGGCAACCTCCTTTACATTACATAAATGAACAATTCTTGGATGATACAAATGAAAAGACCTCCTTTCTATATATAGGAGTCTAAGGGTTTATAACATAATCAGAGCCGACATAACAATAATAATGTAAGGGCACAATAATAACAATAGTGGGCTTCTATGTGGCACAATAGTAACAATATGGGCGCTACATGGGTACATCAATATAATAAGTGGGTTATACTAACAACAATAGGGGGTTACACTAGTAGTATAGGGGCCTAACAGTATTGTTGGAGGCTTCACATCTCTGCCTGGCTATAGATAAAGCTTCTTCTTTGATTTCTTGGAAGTACTCCTTCCTGGCCTATATAATGTATGTGTGTAGTAGTCCTAATTTTTCCACAACACCTGTTCATTTCATAAACTATTTGTGTTGGACAGAGAGGTGGAGGGGTTTTGTAGGCTCTCCCTTGACCCACAATTCTATGCCATATTCTTGTTTTCTAAAAGTATTATGGACCTTGGCCCATTTGATCTAGTTAGTGGCAAAGGAAAGAAAGGCTTGGAATTGGATATCCCCTATGAAGGGGCTAGGATTGATGTCTAAGTCATCTTCTAAAAAGAAATTATGCATGTACAATTCACACAGGAGGCATTGTACTTATTCGTTCTGCTCCTTGAAACACTTAACAAAATATGGGGTTGTCCTTATTTCTACTGACTTGCCAACTTTAACAGCTTTGACCTTCAATAGGAGATATCTCTCTAGATAGAACAGTTCGTAGTTGGTAGCAAGAGCTCGGCATGACAGGGCATATGAATAAATAGAGTAAATAGTCTCCAATTGCTCTTTAGCTTTCTGCAACTTGGCCTTTTCTTTTTCGACTATCTTTTGTTCATCCTTATAATTTGCAAAAGTTTCATCCTCTGTGATCATGTGTGCCTCAAATTTCTTTCATAATTCCCGGTGTACTGTTATTATGCTAAGCCAATTCCTCATGTGCCTTGACTAGCTCATTCTGAAATTCCTAATGATTGCTTCCCTTACCAAGGGAATGTAGGAAGGTGTCTCATCTGTTTGGACCTCATCGTCCTATGTTTCCATTGGGTTAGTCTGAACAGCAACCTCGATCACTTCTTGAATCATGCAACAAACAGCTTGGGTGTTTTCTTCAATATCAGTTTGAATGACAACATCAACAGTAGGGAAGTCCATTTGAGTTTCCTATGGGATAACATAAGGATCCTCTATCTGCATTTAATTTTCTTCTAAAAGACATAGTTCTGTTTGGGTTTCTTTTGAATAAAACAACAGGGTTTCAGTCTGGGTTTCAACATCTTACCCCGAGCAATAGATAGTTTGGGTGCCTGTGGTCTCCAATTTTGCTTTCACTTTATTAACCCTGACTACTTCCTTCAACCACTGTCTTAGTTGCTTAATTATTTTCTTTCTCCTCCTATATTTCTTGAGCATTTTCCTGAGTCTGTCCTTGTAATTTTTCTTTGTTGTGAGACTTTTGACTGGTAGCGGCATGACTGTCTTTACTTCACATCCCTGTTCAGGTGGAATTGTATCAACATCAGGATGGGGATCTAATGGGATTGTGTACCCTGATGGATTTTCACATTCTTGGGCTCTATCTCCATGAGCTTCCCTCTTAGGGGACCCCAATGGAGTGGTGTTTCCTGAGCAATTATCGTTTTCAGGGTAATTATCATTTTTAGGGTCTACTTCAAGGTGGGCATCATCCTTCGGGGACTTCATAAAACTGGTGCTCCCTTGTTGCCTTTCACCTTCGAGCGTTTATTTTGTAGGGTTTTCCTTAGGTGGGGGTTCCAATGGACCACTAACTTCTACTTGATTTCCTTCCCTAATGGTTTCCTCTGCATGCATTTCTGCTTTAAGGGGCTCCTCCATAGGAAGAACTGGTTCCCTCTGCTCTTCCACAGTATCAGTAAACAGGAGGTTTTCATCATGACCAGGAGTACCAGCAGGGGCATATTGATTGGGGGAATAATTTTTCCCTTCAGAATTCCCGGATTTCTCCCTTCTTTCACCAAATATCCCCATGTTTTCCAGCACTCGGGGAACCTCTTCCTCATAGTCCTACAGAGAGACATTTTGTGGACTTAGAGGGGGTATGTGGGATGGCCTTGCCTCATCTATTTGAACTGGGGTGTGTTGTTGTGACCTTACCCTTGAAGAGCATCTTCACTTTGCTGGGCTTGAGGCCAAAGAGGGATTCTTCCTTTTCTGTGTCCTTTTCGGACCTGACACTCTTGGCCCTTGCTGTCCAATTGCTAGGTTTTCTATAGGTGGGGCCAGAGTAGGATTCATAAGGTTATCCCAGGTTAGCTATTGTTGGTCTAGTCAATGAGTGATGATTAGTTTGATTAGCCCATGATGATTGAGGACTGTATGTGGGTCCTTTGCTTTTTTAACCAGATGGGAAACATCATGTAATACAGAATTTAAATAAAATGGCAGGTTAACTGTAATTTTCTATTTTAAAATGGCTAATAGTTTAAGTTAGCGAGGTTTTACCACATCTTGTCGTCCATAGCACGTGATGTACCTCTGCACAATGGCTGCCAATTCCTGCCATGGTTGTCTCAAAGCTGTAGAGTGAACGTCTTTCCCTTTTCGCACCAATTTCTCATCTGGATCCTGAAAGACTGTGACGGCTTCCTTCAGAAGAACATGTTTGTCTGTACATATTGTTCCTTCTTTTGGTAGTCCACTGAATTCAGATTCAGAAACTGTTATGTTCTTTCCTCTTAGCATTATGTGGCCATTCTGCAAATTCTGCAGAAATTCCAGTGTCAACTCCTCGTGAAATCCCTGTAATCTAGTCAAATATTGTAACCAGTCGATGTGCTCAAGAATTGCCTGAGCCTGGTCTGATACCCTGAGCACTGTGGGTTCATTTCAAATGGTATTTTATCCCATGGCTATTGTTCTTCTATGGTTAGTTTACTTGCATGCACTTCTCTCACTCTTTCACAGTTTGGAATAGAAACAAAGAACGTTAAAGCTTTTGATAGGAGAATGAAATTGTTTTGAGAATCAATATCACATAAAAGTAAGTCATTTATCTTGTCAGCAATATTTGACGCAAGATCATAATCAATTTTCATGTTGTCCATAATGGTTTCCTTTTTTCCTCCAATTAGAAATGTTTTGATAATTATTACACATACACAATCACCGTGCAGTCCTTTAACCAGAAATCAGTTTAATAATCATCACACAGCTATCCATAAATTGGCACACATGTTGTTCATATGCAGACCATCCCCCCCGCAATTAGAAGAGGGCATCCACATCCATCGAACATGGGAAAAAAAAGGAAGCGTGGATAAATCATAAATGCAAGCAACCAATCAATAAAAGTGGTGTAGTATACAACAACGACAATCTAGGTAGTACACCTCGACAGATTTGAAATGCCCGTAAATTAAAATAGAGATCTAAACCATTATGTCAAAATATTTTTACCTTAGGTGGAAAAGTATCAAACGCATGATCGGCAATAAATATTAATGATTGTCATTAAAGTGATTGGACAAATATGATATAATGGATATAAGATATAAGTTACCATGCATGTTGGCTTTTTAGGAACGTTGTTCAAATGGGAAATTTTCCTTTAGAAAAGAATCCATGGGTGGTAATAGGATAGAGAGAATTTGGCAGTGTCATATAGTACTTCAATACCAAAAGCAGAGCCACTACTTCCAGTAGGTGTCCATAGCCTCAAAAGGGTTTCTTTTTAACCCTTAAAATGAGCCAAAGTCCTTTTGATTTTTAGATGATTCTCTCTTTTCTTGCTATAAAGAGACCACTATGTTGGCATGGTAACCAGATAATCATAGTGTTATTCACTAGGATAGAAAAAAGTGATCAAGTTGGTTCATGATGAGACTCCTTGTCCTTCTGACAATTTTAATTATTAAGAAGGTAATTACCTTGATTTGGTAGCCAAAATGGAATGTCACCCGTTACATCCTTATGATCATGGTAGGTTGGCTCGTACTGAGACCCCCTATCCTCTTTAAGACAATGTTTGTTGCATTTTCATATTTCTATATTTTCATATTTTTATGCTTTTATTGTAAAAAGAGGGAGCCTCATTTACTTCTTAAGAGTTAGGGATGGCATAAGAAGTAAAAAAAAATGCCAATGAAGGTTATACTTTTACCCCCATATCATCATGTCAAAGTGATTTACCCATTTAAAAGTGCGTAAGATAAACTAGCATGGTATTAAGATAAAAGATCATTTTATGATGTGTCCAAAGGGAAGATATTCAGCCAGTCATTATAGAGATGCACCATGTCAGCTTTTGAATAAAGATAACCATCAAAAGGTTTCATAGGTCATAATGGTATTAACATTACTATTTTTCTTTATCTTAGGTGCAAATCCAACCAGATGGTTTTTATTCAAAACATAAAAGAGAAAGAAAATGGCAAAAAATAATGATCGGTGATAAAATAGCAAAAAGAAATCACAATTTATTCATTCTACCAATTTAGACAACAAACACACAAAAAGAAAAATCGGGGTTGTTCAATTGATTGAACAACAATCGTTCAATCGATTAAACGACATACACTCAGAAAGTTTTGTTCGATTAATTGAACAACAATCGTTCAATCGATTGGAAAACAACACAAAAACACAAAAAGTGTTGTTCAATTGATTGAGCAACAATCGTTCAATCGATTGAACAACAACAAGAAAACACAAAAAGTGTTGTTTAATTATTTGAACAGCAAGCATTGAATCGATTAAATAGAAAAACACATGGAAATGCAAAAAGTGTTGTTCAATGGATTGAACAGCAAAATCGTAAAAATGCAAAAAAGTGTTTTTCAATTGATTAAACAACAATCCTTGAATCGATTGAATAGGAAAATCGTAAAAATGGAAAAATGAGTTGTTTAATTGATTGAACAGCAATCGTTCAATTGATTGAACAATAAAATTGTAAAAACACAAAAAATGTTGTTCAATTGATTAAACAGCAATCGTTCAATCGATTGAACAACAAAATCATAAAAACTCAAAAAGTGTTGTTCAATTGATTCAACAACAATCATTCAATCAATTGAACAACAAACACACAAAAATTGTTCACTTGATTGAACAACAAAAACACAAAGTGTTGTTCAATTGATTGAACAATGCCTACAAAACACACCCAAAGACAAGAAAAATATTCATATATACATGGTGATGCCTAAATAGATTGCAATTAGCAATAAAGGAATATATACATTATTTACAACTGAAGAAAAATGCAATTTCATGAGAGCAAAGCTGCCAAGTCATCACTCCCTGCAGCTAAAATTTGCATGGTGTGGTCATCACGTGCATGTTGGTAGAAAGACTCCTTGGTGAGTGGTTTGTGATAAAGACACACCCGATGTCCATTCACCTTGAAAGAATGGCCAGACCCGTCAATGGTAGTCAAGGTGAGAGTACCATTGTTATGTAGTTCTTGAATTTCATAAGGGCCAAGCCACCTTGTTTGTAACTTGCCTAGAAAGTAATGGAATCTAGAGTCATACAGAAGTGCCCAATCTCCTTTTTGAAACATCTTCTTTTTTATAAGACTATCATGCCATTTTTCCCTATGATTTTAAATAATTGTAGTACGTTGTAAAGCAAGTAGTCTAGCTCTCTTGGTTTGGGCTTATGTTAGATCTAGTCCCACTTCTTGAGCCGTTCTTAGAGTCTTTATTTCAAATTAAATAGGAAAAATAGGTTCTTTTCCAAACACAAGTTGGTATGGAGAAGATCCAGTAGTATTTCACCAAGTGGTGTGATAGGCCCACAAGGCCTTGGGCATTCTAGCAACCTAGCCTCGCCAATGTGTTGAGACTGTCTTCGTTAGAATTGCTTCGATGACATTATTGGTGCTTTCAACCTACCCGTTCGGCTATGGGTGATACAGGGAAGTGATTCTATGTGAAATGTGGTGGTTCATGAGAGTGTTGTAATCTTATGTCCTACAAATTTCCCTCCTCCATCTGTTATCACTTCCTGAGGTAAACCATACCGAAAGAATATCCCAAAAAGGAAATTAATTATAGATTCTTTTGTAGCACTTGGAAAATGTATTGTTTCTACTCACTTCGTCACGTAATCTGTGGAAACTAGTATGTAGACCTTTTGATTTGATGGTGGATGAAATGGGCCAACAAAATCTAGTGCCCATCGTTCAAAGGGTTCTATCACCAATTGGGGTTGCAGTGGCATTTCATCAGATTGACCAGGTTGGCCTATCCTTTGGTAGCTATCACAAGCCTAGGAATATTTCTTAACATCTTTAAAAATAGTGGGCCAATAATAATCCATATGTAGTACCTTATTCCCTGTCCTATGATCTGCGAAGTGTCCTCCACAGGGCTCATCATGGTAAGCCTTTGGGATGTCGTAAATATCATCCTCACAAATGCATCTGTGTATACACATATTAGACCTTGTGAAAAAGGTATCTGCTAATCCAAGAAAACTGGGCACTACGTTGGATAATCTGTTTTCCTTCCCTTGTTGTCAAGTGCCTGGGAAACTTCCCTATTACCAAATAGTTTGCTACAACTGCATAGCATGAATTTTGACTACTATGGTAAACAAATGTTCATATGGAAATTTGTCGTCCACTGCCAATGGATCATTTACCTTTGGAACTTAGGACAGAAAATCAGTAACTGGGTTTTCCTTCCCCGGACGATCCTTGATGGTGATATGAAACTCTTGTAAAATCAATAACCAACGAGTCACTTGGCCATTTGTAATAGGTTTTCTGGCTAAGTACCTAATTTCGGAATCATCAGTATTTAGAAAAGCTTGATAGCCAGTTATATAATGTCTAAATTTGTTTATGGAATAAATGATAGCTAAGAATTTCTTTTCTGTTACTGTATGATTAAGTTGAGCAGCAGTAAGATTTTTGCTGATACAATATATAACATAAGGCTTTCTGTCCTCCTCTTGGCTGAGGACAGTGCCTATTGCTACATTTGATGCATCCATAGAGATGTGAAAGGGTAGTTCCCAATCCACATAATATTAGTGTCATTGAAACTAGTTTTTTTAAATATGTAGAAGTTGTGTCACATTTTTCAAACCATTTAAAGTCAACATTTCCAGTTAAAGCATATAAAGGCACAACAATTTGTGATTTTTTTTTTATAAACCTGGGATAACAGCTTTCATATCCAAGGAATCTACGTACCTCCATTTGAGTACAGGGTGTATGTAGCAAAATAAATACCTATATCTTTACTAGATCTACCTGTATCCCTGCTGCAGAAATGTAATGTCCTAGGATTACGCCTTTGTTCATCATCATGTGACACTTGATATTTCTTAAACACAGTTTGGTAGCAATGCATCATTCCAAAACCTTCTCTAATATTTGTAGTGCTTGAAAAAATTCATCCCCATACGTGGGTAAAGTCATCCATGTAAACTTCAAACCCTTCATTTATCAGGTCAACAAAAGTGCTGAGTATGGCCCTTTGAAATGTAGTTGAGGCATTGCATAAGCCAAATGGTAATACTCTATAAAAAAAATGTACCCCACGAACAGGTGAAGTTTGTTTTGTATTGATATTCAGGGGTGATTTGAATTTGATTGTAGGCATTGAAGCCATCTAGAAAGGAAAAGAATTTCTTACCTGCCAGAGTATCGAGGACTTGATCAATAAATGGAAGAGAGAAGTGATCTTTCTAGATTGCCTTGTTCAATTCTCGATAATCCACCTAGATACGCCACTTCCCATTTTTCTTAGGGACAACTACAAATGGAGAGACCCATTTGCTATCCAAAATGGGATAAATTAAATTCACATCCAACAGCTTCTGTAGCTCTTCTTTTACAATATACTTGAGATGTGGATTCAATCTCCACTAATGTTGTTGGATAGGATGAGCATCCTTTTCGATGTAGATATGATGCATACATAGTTGTGGGTCTATGCCCTTCATTTTAGGGTAGTCCTAGGCAAAAGCCCCTTTATATTTCTACAAGACTATAATGAGTTTCTGATGTTGGTCATTGTCCATGCTATCATTAATGTTTAAAACCTTGCCTGGTTCGATTTTTGCAGGTTTGTTGTTATGAACAATTGTTGTCCAGATGTGCTGATCATCAGTATCTTTCAAAGCGTATTCCAACGCTTGTCAAGAATATATTTTAACATTTGACATTTCACATTGTTCACATTAGCTGGTTGATTGTTAAAGTTATTGATAACATCATCTTCAGTCTGATCCTTGAATTCAAGTGCCTCTACTAATATAAGTGGTGAACGAATGCTTTCTTCCAGGTATGTGGGTGGTTGTTTACAGATTTTTACAATGGGAAGACTTTGTTTGGCAGGAGGATATAACATGATATGTTTTATAGCATCCCCTTTAGCAATAGTCATGTTTCCCTCTCTGCAACCTATGTAAGCATTTCCTGTTGCCAGCTAAGGTCAACCCAAAATCAGAGGGTGTCCATCCAATCGACTCTTTGGGTTTATAACAAGAAAATCATCTGGATAGTCCCATGAATAAAAAAAATTGTAATATCATGTAAAGTTTGCTCTGGCCTCACCACCAAATGATCGACAAGTTCTAGTAGGGTGGTGGTTGGTTCTAGAGCTATAATATCGAGTGTCTAATAGGTTTCTACTGTTAATATGTTAATGGATGCACCCAAATCAACTAGTGTGTTTGGAAAGGAGCAGCCATATATTTGAGTTGTAACAATGGGATTCCTAGGAGCTTCATATTTTACTAGAGTTTCCCCTCCCAAGATTAAATCAGATAAGGCCCGTACAACATGAATGGTGGGTGAAGTTTTTTCTTTCCTCATGGTCTTATTTACACATAGCTCTTTAATTGTCGTTGTTATCACCCCAGGAAACTCTCATAGGTTGTATGTCAGAGATGCTCGGGAACATTACAAACTCAAAAAAATGTTGGATAAATGGTGGATGAATGAAAGAAATGCTACATATTCGAGCCAAATAACCACTTCTACTATGCTTAACCCCAGACATGGGTGAACACCCCCAGACTACAAGGTTTTAGACCACCAATTACTCATAGTTTTAAGAAATTATGATAATGGAGAATACTGATGACACCAGCAGATGCACAAGACCCTGTGATGGCTGGCTACAACCAGTTAAAGGGTCTATAAATATATTTCCTAATGCATAGACAGGATGACAACTCTCTGGCATTAAAGCAATAGAAGCCTGCATACAAATGCAATGATACAACTAGATTCTAACATAGAGGTGGGATGACAGCCGCTCTAATGCTAAACATCTACAACACATGAATAAATGCATAACAGGCACAGCTTGGAACAAGGAGGAAGAAGTGGAAAGTGATCAATTAACAACAAAAGAAGCTTGTATTAGCTGAAAATGAAGACCAGATGCTGCAAGTATCACAGTAGTTACAGTCTCCAAAATTTGAAGCTTATAACAAAATAACATTCATCAACCTCATTACATCTTTCTTCTGGGTATATATGGAGGTTGATTACAAAAAATATCTGCTAACCTATGCGTGGAGGAGTCATAACTGACCACCAACCACATTTACAATTAGATATGGGTTTCTGCTGCGAGCTGAGTGTTTAAATGAACAAAATCGACCTCTCTGGTACTTTGATGTCCTTCTTGCACAGGTGAAGTATGATTTGAATGAATTTCAATAATTGCTGCAGTCATTGAGCTGCTCGAGGATCGTCCTTCTCATCCTTGACCGTGATGTTCTTTAAATGTGGTAGCTGAGGAATTCATGTGCAGATTGCGGGATCATCTCTTCCTTCTTTGCGTGTATGGGACAAGCCAAAAACACTGAAAAACGCATTGAAAATGGACGATGAATTGGGCATGAATGCTAACTGTTGTATAGTTTATATGGACGGCCTAGATCTGATGGCAGGAGGCAATGGAAGACACAGAGGCACAGTTGATTATTAGCCGTTAGATCTGGCAAATCAGACGGCGGGGATTGGATCTGAGGGGCTATCGGGAGCAAACGGGAATGGAGGTATGTGGGTCGTCAGATCGCGGGATGGACGATCGGATGGTTGATGGGCAGCAGAGGTGATTGTATGTTAATGAGCGGGGGGGCGTACCGGAAGGGCGGTAAGCGGTTTCCCCGCATCGCTTTTTTAGAGTGGGCGGTATTCATACTACGGGGTGCGATCCAAAAAATTTGCGATGTGTGGTAGGTAGGTTCGGTAGGAAACTTCCTTTCCCCGCGGGCTATCGCATGCTCAAGTTCGCGGAGCGGGGGCTGGGTCTATCGTCGGATCTCTGCGGGATGATCGGATGGCCCAAAATTAATGCACATGTTTCGGGGTTGATGTGACAGGTAAAGCCGTTGCGGGTTATGATTTTCTTTGTATGCACAACGTTAAAAAGGATTAAGACTTTAGTGTTGGTGACTAAACAAATAATGGGTTTATATGGGTTATCAAGGTTTAATAGAATTATAAAAAAAAAGTGCCCAAAAGCTGAGAAAAAGGTTTATGCAGGGTTATTGGAGAAAAACAAGGACAAAGGAGTTTAAAGGGGAGTGAGAAGAATTTAAGGGGAAGGATGAAACAGAGGTGTGGGGGAGTTATGAGTACATGGGCAGAGTGAAGGGGAAAGAGGTGGGCTGGCCACTGCAACTCCTACCTTCTCATGGAAAACCAGATCAAGCATGCATTTTAACACTTGAATGTCAAGATCAATAGCAGAGCTAACACTAGCTCCTTCTGGAGATGAGATCCCCCTCTAAGGTCTCAAGAACCTACAGATCAATGCCTTTCCAGCTAAAAACAAATTAGCCAAAACTCCTAGTGTTCCATTGGGCATGGAGTCTACCGCATCTATATTAAAACTAATAAAAACACAATATTTACAACCCTTAGGGCCAGAGACCTTAAACAACATAAACTTTCAAAAACTGCCCATTAACTGGGCCATCAAAAACTGCGTCTCCTCCCATACTTTTCAGTACGAAGCTGTTGTTCCCTTGAACCTGTGAAATAATGAAAGGCCCTATCCAGAAAGCATCAAACTTTCCATGATTGCTTTTCTTCTCCTTATTGCATTCCATTTCAAAACCAAGGCACCAATCTGAAAATTATCTGTTTTTCCCTTTTTGTCAAAGGTTTCCTTGATCTTTTTTTGATGTGCTGCAGCCTTTTCAACCATCTATTCTCTAACCTGATGTATTTTTTCTAAATCAATGATCCTCTTTGCCATGCCATCTTCCTCATCCTGCTCTTCTTGAAGGAATTTTTCCACAGGGAGAGTTAGCTGAATCGGAAATATAGCCTCAATGCCATATACCAGCTTGAAAGGAGAATTGCCTGTGGATTTCTTAATGGTCACTCGGTTAGCCCACAGTGCATACTTGAGCTTTGAATCCCAATTCTTTTTATTGTCCTCTAACAATTTTTTAATTATCCTAATTAGACTTTTATTAGAGGATTCTACCAGACCATTTCCTTGAGGATAATATGAGGTGGAATGAACAAGTTTAATACCCATTGAATCACACATTTCCACCAATTCTTTTGCCCTGAAGGCTACTACATTATCTATTATTAATTTATGTGGAAACCAAATCTGCTGAAGATATTCTTTGTCAAAAGCTTCATGACCACATTGTGATCAGCCTTCCTTGTAGGGACTGCTTCAATCCACTTTGTGAAATAATCAGTGGCTACTAATATCCACCTGTGCTGGCCACTGGAATGTGAATTGATTTATCCAATGAAATCCAATCCCCACTGCTGAAAAGGTCCTTTTGCAGGTATTGGTTTTAAGGGCAGGGACTTCAACTACTATTTTCCTTCAAATCTTTTACACTTGTCACAAAATTTAACAAAAACAAATACATCAAAAAATAAAGTGGGCCAATAGTACCCAGCTCTGAGAATTTTATGGGCTGTAGTCTTCCAATAATGGTGCCCTCCATACATCTTGTTATGAAACTGTTGCATAACTTCTTTCGACTGTTCTTTGTCCAGAAACCTCAAAAATATTCCAGATGGATCCCTCCATTAGAGCAGATTTTTATTGATGCAATATTTAGCTGCCATGAGTTTTAAAGTTCTGGCTTGACTTGTGCTTTAGGCTGAAGGGATTTCTAGATTCAACAAGAGATTAATTATTCCAGCATACCAATTACAATAAGCTAGATTCTCGGCCACTGAATGCTTTCTCTCTGTTTCAGTTGTTTCTTCCTCTTTTGCCTGACTATTTTCTGCAATTGTGCACAGGAAATCAATATCTAATGATCTGCAATTTTCTTCAGCCAACAACTTGGCAAGACCTTGACCTCTGACCAGCTTAGTGGGCTTCAGCTCTATATTAAATTCTATCATTTTTGCAATCCATTTTGCCCTTCTACCATCAACATCAGTTTATGTCAAGACATATTTTATTGCAGCAGAGGGCACATATGCAATTATCTTTGAATGCAAGATATAAACTCTGAAAGCTTTCAAGGATTTAATAAGAGAATATGCCTATTTTTCAATAATATCATACCTCAATTCAGCATCCCTCAATTTTTTGCTGAAAAATGCCACTGGATGCTCTGAACCTTCTTCATCTGTCTGCAATAAAACAACTGCAATGGTGTCGTCAAAGGAAAATGAAAATATATGAAACTCCTTGCTGCAATCTAGACTTATTAATGTGAGAGCCTCCATAATAGCTTTTTTGATGGAATCAAATGATTTTCTTGCTATATGAGTCCATTTGATTTCTGCCCCTTTTTTCAACATGGAGGTAATATGCTTCACATATTCAGCAAAATTTGGAATAAACCTTCTTACAAAATTTATTTTACCCAAAAAAGACTGAATATCCTTCTTTGATCTAGGGACAAACAAAGTTTGTATTTCTTTGACTCTTTCTGGGTCAATCTGAACACCTGCAGCAGACACAATATGTCCTAACAGCTTGCCTTCATTTAAAGAAAATTGAGATTTTTTGGGATTGACTGTAATTCCAAACCTTCTACACTTTAGAAACACTTTTTTCAAATGTTGTAAATGATTTTGATGGCTGCTGGAGTAAAATGTTATATCATCAAGGTAGATAAGCACAAATTTGTCCTTCTCTCCCACAAATGCTATATCCATAGCTCTCTGAAAGGTGGCTCCAGCATTCATCAATCCAAATGGCATTTTGGAATACATAAAACCAAGGAGTGGTAAATGCAGTCTTTTCTTGATCATCTGGGTGCACAACAATCTGATTAAAGCCTAAAAAACCATCCAAGAAGGACATTACTTTGGCACCTAAGACTTTTTGCAGAAAATGCTCCATCTTGGGTAGAGGATAGTTGTCTTTCTTGGAGCATTTATTTAAATTTCTAAAATCAACACACAGTCTGATTTCTCCACTTTTCATCCTTACATCCACCAAATTGGCTACCCATTTGGAATATCTAAGAGGAACTATAATCTTGGCAGCCAGAAATTTTTTAATTTCTTTTTCAATCAAAGGAAGAAGAATAGGATTTATTGGTCTCATCTTCTATTTGAAAGGAATGGTGTCTTTCTATAGAGGGATTTTACGCTGAATTATGTTCTTATCATATGTTTTCATGTCACTATACTCCCAGGCAAACACATCAGCAAATTTCCTCATTAAATTGCAGTATTCAGCCCTTTGATCAGTAGACAAATGAGTGGAAATATTTACATATTTAGGCTAACCTGGACTTCCTATATCATGCTTACAGACTGCAGATTGGTCTTCTTTTTGGACAACCTTCTAAGGCACAACATTTTGATCAAACAGTCTTTCAAGAGGAATTAGACCCTTAGGAATATGATTGTTGGGAAGCTGAACAATACTGCCTTTACCAATTTTATTTCTAAGCTGGGGCTAGTGGTTTTCTTCCAAGGATTAATTTTATTGGTCAATTTGCATTTCGAAAAACTCATTAATGACTTGAAGGAACCTATTCAATTCATCATCATCTTCAAAAACTTTCCAATGGTGGACATTATCAGGCAAGGACGGTCTGTATTTCATTTGGACTTCATAAACTAGTTTGGGAGGCAAAGGAGGTATAAATAGACTATCAAACACAGCAAGAGAATCAGCAAGCTGATTCTGAGCTCTAGGAAAGTATGAAATGCAGAAATAACCAAAAGAATCTCTGATTTTCCATACCTCATCTCTATATGCTTTCAGCCTTGGGTGCTTCACTTGAAATGTTTTATTTACTTGCTGAATGATCAAATCAGCATCTCCAAACACTTTCAGATTCTTGATTCCTCTGTCTTTTGCTGCATTAAGGCCCAACATCAAATCCTCATACTCTGCTATATTGTTTGTGACTTGGAAAACTAGCTTAAAAGACAGTTGAATGCTTCTTTTTCTTCTGGAGACACTAGCACCACTCCTCCTCCTGCAGTCTCCCTGGAGCATGCTCCATCAAAGAACATCTCCCAAACCTGACTTCCTTGCTCTTGCTTGACATAAACTGTTGGTTTCCTGATCTGCATTGAGGCCTTCTAAGTTTCTTCTATTTGAGAATACATGCTCCAAAATCAGTGTCCACTGCATAAATTGGATGATTTGTAGGATTCTTCTCATCACTAATTATGTATGCCAACTATGCTTCTCTATACAATCTCCTGCTTTCTCCTCTAGAAACTGGGATAGTGGCATAAGATAGATGATTCTGTAATGTCCCACCTAGTCTCTTAATCCACCCTCTAGACAACAGCATGCCAAACTTAAGAGGGACATCTGCTACCACAATATCCATCATCATACTCTTCATGGGCAGCTGAGTTAAGGTAATGGCCATATCTTTGATTAATCCAAAACATTTCACTTTCCTTGAATCAAAAGAGAATAAATCATGATAGGGTCTGGTGATGTCAAGACCTAACTCTTCCATGACAACTTTAGGCATTAAATTGTGGCTAGCCCTTGTATCTAGCAGGCAATTATGGAGGACTTTGTCATGAATGGTCAATGAGACATAGAAATATGGAGAATTATTATCAGTAGGTTCAACCATAGGGCTGAGCACAATCGCAGGCTTGTAATCTTCCAAATTGACAGTGTTAGTGGAGGTTTGTGAGGTTTTCAGCTCAAGAGCTTCAAAGATGGGCTTTCTAAACACTTCACTCTTTACCAACTCAACCAGAGGCACATATATTTTCAATTTTTGGACCTTTGGCTCAAAGTTGAAAGAGGAGGGAAGCTTATCAGAACCTCTTACCTCTTGAACTGGAGCTTTGAGGATGACTGGATCAGCTGCTGGTCTTCTTTGTTTGACATTCTGTGATTTTGCTTGGACAACAGCTCTTTGGGCAGGATTCTCCTTGGCATTTTTTGCATTGGATCTCAGATTATATCTCTGTTGGTCACTAGTTTGTAGAACAATTTCTCTGTCCCATTCTTGATTATCTTGTTCCTACAGCAATGATTGTTCATACTCAGCCAATGTAAAAAATGCAGCGGTGCCTTTATCTTCCATGCAGTGAATTTTATCCTCATCTTCTTCAAATTGTTCCTCCTCCATGACTACATTTTGGAAAGGAGCTTTAATTTTCTGATCTTCTTTTGATTCTTCACCCGTCTGCATAATTTGTAACTGCTCATTTTCTCTTCTGAAAGGATTGGGATTTCTTGGAGAAAATATGTTCTGCTGCCTTATTTTTGTTGAATTCTTCTCAACCTTTAGCTTAGAAATTTTAGCAGCCAATGACTCTATCATCTTAGTCATTTTATCTAATTTAGGCTCTGTAGATGATGTAGAAGAAGTAGAAGCCTAAACTCTCTACCTCCTTCTTTCAGCCTGATTTTTATGCTTTTCTGTAGCCATAATATTGGATTCCACCTCCAGTGTTTTATCCAACATATCAGCTAGAGTGGCACATCTTGTTTCTCTCAATAACAAGCAGAAATCAGAGTCAGAAGCATTGGCATAAGTGAGTTTGGCAGAGGTAGGAGTAGGCTTTACCTCAGCTAGTATCTTACTATACATATGATTAAATCTCTTATTCAAATCAGGCAATGATTCCCCATTTTCCCTCTTCAGATTACCAAACTCAGTATGATAATATAAAAAGTCCTTTTTATCTCTCCATTGCTTCAAAAATGCATCATCTAATGCTTCAATATCTGTTATAGATCTTTGGGGCAATTATCTGAACCACTTCCTAGCCTCTCCATCAAGGATCTGGACAAAAAATCTCATCCACACATCATTTTCACTTATATCTAAATTATCAACATAACTAGAAAAAGCTTCAAGATGTTCTTCTACTGTCACTCCCTCTGTTCCAGTGAATTTAGGAATATATTTTTGATATTATCCCATAGGTATAGGATTTAAAGGAGCAAGTGAGACTGAAGGTCCATATCTAGCAGCAACAATTCTCTCAATCTTCGTGGGTGCTTGTTGTCCTGCCATGACTGGAGTATTTGGAAGAATACTGGAAGATTGAATAGTAGCGAGTAATGTGATGAATGGTAGAGAGAAAGGGATGTTTTGGACTAAGATTCAAAGGGGAACTAACTACACAAGGGGTTGTATTAATCTCTGAAGGAATTTCCTTAATAACAATGTTGTGCTCTAAATCTTCAAACTGTAAATATTCAGCAATAACTTTATCTTTCAAAGATCAATAAGATTTCTTAGGCTTACCTAATCCCAATGTCCCTTTTTGTGATGGTTTCTTCGATTTAACAGTCCTCTCAGGGTCAGGTACTAGTTCAGCTGGTGATTTCTGAGGATTTCTTCGAGTATGTCTCATAAACTAAGCCAGAACTTCAATTTGGAGTCACCAAAGGATGGTCTTCCTCCAATGTAGTCGCCAGATAGATGATTACAACCAAAAACTGTGTTCAAACCTTGTCTATCATCAAATCTTGAAGCTGTTTTGCTCTCCCAGGGAAGCTGAGCTTCAATTCTCCTCTCCCCGGCAACGGCACCAATTAATGTTATCACCCCAAGAAACTCTCCTAGTTTGTATATCAGAGATGCTCGGGAACATTACAAACTCAACAAAATGTTGGATAAATGGTGGATGAATGAAAGAAATGTTGCATATTCAAGCTAGATAACCACTTGTACTATGATTAACCCCAAACATGGGTGAACACCCCCAGACTGCAAGGCTTTAGACTACCAATTACTCACAGTTTTAAGAAAATGTGATAATGGAGAATATTGACCACACTAGCAAATGCACAGGACCCTGTGATGACCAGCTGCAACCAGTTAAAGGGTCTGTAAATCTATTTCCTAATGCATAGACAGGATGACAGCTCTTTGGCATTAAAACAAAAGAAACCTACATAAAAATTCAATGATACAGCTAGATTCTAACACAGAGGTGGGATGACAACCCCTCTAATGCTAAACATCTACAACACATGAATAAATGCGCAACAGGCACAGCCTAGAACAAAGAGGAAGAAGTGGAAAGTGAGCGATCAACAACAAAAGAAGCTTGTATTAGCTGAAAATGAAGACCAGACGTTGCAGATATCATAGTAGTTACAGTCTCCAGAAGTTGAAGCTTACAACAAAATAACATTCCTAAACCTCATTACATCTTTCTTCTAGGTATATATGGAGGTCGATTACAAAAAATCTCTGCTAACCTATGCATGGAGGAGTCATAACTGACCACCAACCACATTTACAATTAGATATGGGTTTCTGCCGCAAGCTGAGTGTTTAAATGAACAAAATCGGCCTTTCTGGTACTTTAATGTCCTTCTTGCACAGGTGGAGTATGATTTGAATGAATTTCAATAACTACTGCAGTCATTGAGCTACACGAGGATCGTCCTTCTCGTTCGTGACCGTGTTGTTCTTTAAATGTGGTAGCTGAGGAATTCATGTGCAGATTATCGAATCATCTCCTCCTTCTTCATGTGCATGGGACAAGCCAAAAACACTGAAAAACGCATTGGAAATGGACAATAAACTAGGCATGAATGCTGACTGTTAGATAGCTCCGATGGATGGCCTAGATCTGATGGCAGGAGGTGATGGAAGACATAGAGGCACAGTTGATTATTAGCCATTAGTTCTGGCAAAGTGGACGGCGGGGATTGGATCTGAGCGGCTATTGGGAGAAAACGGGAATGGAGGGATGTGGGCCATCAGATCGCGAGATGGAAAATCAGAAAGCTAATGGGCGGCAGAGATGATTGTGGGTTAATGAGTGGGGGGCCGTACCAGAAGGGCAGTAAGCGATTTCCCTGCATCGCTTTTCGGAAGTGGGCGGTATTCATACCGCGGGGTGCGATCCAACAAATTTGGGACGCGTGGCAGGCAGGTTCAGCGCGAAACTGCCTTTCCCTGTGGGATATCGCGTGAGCAAGTTCGTGGAGCGGGGGCTGCATTTATCGTCGGATCTTCACGAGATGATCGGAAGACCCAAAATTAATGCACATGTTTCAAGGTTGACGTGACAGGTAAAGCTGCTGTGGGCTATGATTTTCTTTCTATGCGCGGCGTTAAAAAGGATTAAGACTTTAGTGCCAGTGACTAAACAAATAATGGGTTTATAAGGGGTTTAAACGTGTTATCGTGGTTTAATAGAATTATAAACAAAAAGCACCCAGAAGCTGAGAAAAAGGTTTATGTGGGGTTATGGGATGAAAACAAGGAAATATGAGTTTAAAGGGGAATGAGGAGAATCGAAGGGGAAGGATGAAACAGAGCTGTGTGGGAGTTATGAGTACATGGGTAGAGTGAAGGGGAAAGAGGCAGCCTAGCCACTGCAACATCTGCTTTCTCATGGAAAACCTATTAAGCATGCATTTTAACACTTGAATGTCAAGATCAATAGTAGAGCTAAGAGTCTTAGCATAAATTGGAATATCTTGGATGACCTGGAGAAGAGGAATTTTAATACAAAGATTTTTTAGTTCCCTACAAGATCAAAATCTGGATATACAATTGGTTTGGGTATTGTTAGCCTTTCAGGGAATGGGGGAGAAATGACTATGATTTTCTTAGGATCTTTGTGTTGATCTATATCTTCTCGTTATTTTATTTCTGTATCATTGACAATTGATGGTACATGTACAGGTGGGGTTTCCAATTCAATTGATAGATAATCTCTATTTTCCCTAGGGGTAATGATATGTCCTGACCTCAATCTAAGTTAATTACATTATTTTTGTTCAATCTCATAATCTGAGCTCTCGATAATTTGCACCAGCTGAACTGGCTTGTTATTGGGATTCAGGCACAAAAGAGGCTAAGGATTTCGCTGTAATGTACATGGGTTTGATAATGCAAGTTGAGGTTGAGGACATGTTCCCATAGGTGTATTAGATATCCCCAAAGGTTGTTTCCAATTCGGAGACTAGTTTGGGTTTTGAGAAGTAGAGGCAAGCCACTGGGATGGATATGGATTACCTTGCCAAATAGGAGAAAAGGGAGAATTTGGCCAGCCATTACTCGGAAAGCACTGAGTTGGCAAAGGTGTGATAGGGAACGACTGGGATTTCCAATTCGAGTAAGGTGACTAGCCTTTCCATGCTACCCCTGGGTTCTGTTGCTAATTAAATGGTCAAGAAGGAAAAAACTGGGACGCATCTTGTGACATACCTGTAGGTTTAGCCTACCACTGTCGACACCAGTTCATTAAGTATACTGGCTCTATCTCCCCTTCCTCTTCTTCGAAAACTGCTTTTAGCATGGGAAGTGATGGGCATTGTTCAGTGGTGTGATCCTTGGTATAGATGGCGCATGTATGGACCATGTCCAATGGACACTCCCATTGGTTATGCTTCTTCCAACAACGTGGGTAGAAAACAACCAAATTCTGTTTTTCTAAAGCTTGTTTCTGTTTATCCTGCAGGACATCGAGCTATGTTGTGAGGGTGCCCAGGATGTCGTTTTGAAGTCTCCAAGGAGGTTACTGATTTCCATTCTTGTTACACCACCACTGTGCGGTTTTCTTCCTCTAGTTATAGGATCTCGACTTCCTGACCCTGTGCGTGTGCTACCTCGCGAACACCTGATACACAAGCGATCAATTTCGTCATAGTATTCCTAACAAATATCTCCTTTCCCCATAAAATTTAGATTTTCTATCCATTATTCTTTCATTCCCTTAATTAAGATAGCTCTTAAGACTTCGTTTGGTAAAGTCGTGAGAAGGGATCTCTGCAAGTTATAGTGAAACCACTCAACATATTCTTATGGAGTTTGATTACCTATTATTGCAAAAGTCCTAGTATCTTGTGAGAAAAGAGGTTTTCATGTCATCCCTAGAGTTAATAGTATGTTTGCCTAGACCCATGAACCACCTCAAAGATGCTCCTTTCAGAGTAGAAGGGAACAATTTTAGCTTTTCAGCGTCGGTGGTATGGTAATATCCTCTGGAGAGGACATCAAACTCGAATAAGAAGGATTCTAGATCTTTCATGATCATTCCATGAAATGTGGGGATGCTTTATAAGGGAATAGCTTTCATCAGGGCATTGGTCACTTGTTCGACTATGGGGTATTGTTGAGATCTAACCTTGAGGTGGTAGATTTGACATTTGGTCAAAAAAGTGCCAATATCATTCAAGGATTTTAGGGGGTATTATTTGAGTAAGCGGAGGGTTCACAATCCGAGTTGGTTTTGCAGCACTGCTTATATCTGGGATCACAGGAGATCCTTGTTCAAACAACTGAGGTCCTCCCTTAGCACTTACGCTAGTTTCTCCCTCTCCTTCTTTAAGTTGCATGATTTTTCCTCTTATAGAGGATCAGAATGTAAATTTGTTGTAACCTGAAAACTCTATTCAGATCCTCCAATTTGGTTATGAATCTCAGCGTAGGTTGTAGATGGTGAGCTCATTGCCTGAGGGATTATAGTATGACTTTTTCCAGTGACAGTCTGGAATCCTACTGATGCCCGAGACTCTGCTTTTCTTATGATTTCATCTATAAAAGTTGTTCTCCCAAGGCTCACAATCTATTGGGTTTTGTGGATTTAGGTGGGGGGTTCTGATATTTTTCTATCTTTCTATTCCTAGTCATTCATAAAAAAATATTTCTATTCAACCTCTATTCTTTTTTCTGAAAATCGGGCTCATGAGAAAGAACTTTACTTGCTGGTCACACAGGTTCTTACCTCTCATTTTTAAAACCCAATTCTCTTACAGCAAGATAAAATGAAATCACTTTGAAACACTCTCCTCGGAAATGGATCCAAAATGTTGGTGCACTAAGATGTCTTATTACAAACAATATTAATACCCACATTCATTGTCAACCCAGGGAAAGCTTTTTTATTTCAAGAGTGTCATCACTATATATGCAATGAATTCAAAGGTCAATCTGTGTTGGAATCGTTGCAATTGCTAATGTCTATTTATCTAAATTCAATCCAAACACTTATGAAAGGAATTCATAATACACCTTCGAAGCTACTTAATCTATTCTACAAGCAACTAAATCAAAATGAAAATGAAAAGAATCACACTTGAAAATCTAACTTTTATTGAAACTTACTCATTTAACATGAAGGAAAGTTATGATAATTGAACAACAAATAACCATATAACATATCATGGAAAGCAATCACTCTAGCTTTGAAATCTATGATAGCGTTACATTAGAATGAACAACAATCTGAAATGAACATAACGAATTTGAGAAAGAGCATCACACATATAACATAACCATTTCAATAAAAAACATCACGCATATATAATCACACAGCTAAGTCTAGAATCTTGACTGAATAACAACGCAATCAGAATCATCAATCCTCACAGTAATCAAAATGATACTAACTTTGCAAACTAATAATAATAAATAGTGAAGAATAAGCAGAAATACTTATAACACAGTTGGAGCAGTAGATCTTCTAGTGACTGGGCCCAAAGTCTATAGAAGTCCCCGTTGTTAGATACTCAGAATACGATTATGAATTAAATGTAGTCTTCTTCATTAAAATCAATAACAGAGTTATAGAATCACCAAGATGAAAGTAATATATGTCCAAAAGAATATTTACAATATGTGAATTCCTAAACTAGTTGTTCAGATCACCTTATGTCTTTATATAACATTTAGAAAAGTAAATAGATAAAAGCGAATCCTTAGGATTAGGGGATCTTGAGGATTTTGTAATACTTGATCTGATTTCATCATAAAATAGCATTGGTCCTTTTGGTGTTTCGCTTTCTTCCATGCTCAGGGCGCTATCACGTTTCATTTACTGGTTGTTGTTGTCCCGTCGATTGAACAACTATTTTCCAATCTGCATCCCTGCATACAAAGATAGTGAAAGTCATTTTTCTATGCCCAAATTTATTTAATTTGTTATTAATCAATTTTACCCAACTTTTGTTGTTCTTTCCTCTATTTTGATCCATAAAAGGAAGGTAAACATATGAAGACAAATGTTAAATTAGGTTATTTATTGGGAGAAAACATACCTATTTCTCGTCCCAACACCTTTCGCCTCTCATTCCATTTTCACGATGCTTGCTAACGCATTCTTGTCCTATTTCTAGTTACCTCTCCAGTATGACACTGGTACTGAGCTTTTGACCACATTCCGACAATCCTCCGCTACTTACCTTTCTGACCATGTTCAAGAGTGGCATCGAAGGAGGAGCACATGTCATGCCCCTCCTTTCAAAGATCATGTTTATCTAGATTGGTTGCTCAAGAGCCTTTTATCCCCCATCGGGAAAGATGTCGCATCTCATTTTCCTCAGACCGAGGAAGAAGCTCTCTAGACCGCTTTGAGATATTACCCGATTTATGCTCAATTAGGTTATGTCTATACTGTTATTCCAGACCTCCCTCGTCCTGGCAATGCTAATGCACCAGGGGAATCTCACGCTGTCGTCGATATCATTGGATCCTTTTCACACTCTTCACCCTATTATCATCAGATTTATGGCTACTTGCGGGGGGGCACCAGTTCCTCCAACATTTATGCCTGTCGTAATAGCAACATGTTTCCAGGGCCCCAACCCATCTATCTAGTTGTTGCTCCTTCTTATGCATAGCCTGGCACTCCATCCCCTCAAGCATTGGCACTGCAGCCTCCCATGCATCCTCAACCCTGTAGCGACTGCTCCTCGGGGTCCGGTGTTTGCACAACAGAGTGCTACCAATCCCCCAAATTCGAAGAAAAAGAATAAGGGGAAGGGTAACAAGGGTAACCAGCCTAGTGAACCTTGGGGGAATCAGCCTAACACCAACAACTGGAAATAGGGCGGCTACCTCGAGCAGAACAAGGCTATTCGTACGAGCAAGCCTTGTGCATGTTGTGGTGTAAATGGCCACTATACACATGAGTGTCCATTTTTACTCTAGATGCACCAAATGTGGGAAGCTCAAGCAACTTCTCGAGGCTAACAATCACCTCAGAATCCTGCACCACCTCAACCAGTGGTGCTCACAAATCCTTTCCCTGACAAGGATTTGTTGCTGCTCAACCCCAGCCAAGTTAGGCAGCCCATCCCGCCAAACATCTGGTCCTAGTCACTACTAGATCCTCATGATGGATTATAACAAGGTCAATACCTCTTATCAACACCCAGCTCCTCAGCACGATGTTTTTCACCATCACAGCTGAGTCATCTAGATCCACCCACCCAAGACCTCATCCATTTGTGGGTGCCTCTCCTATGTTTCTACCAGGAACTATTCCTCCAAGTCTCAACCATCCATGAGATATTCCGCTGGGACATTACCATGCAGGCCAGATACCTTTCTTATTCCCCCCTCCGGGAGTATTTTATGTCCCTGTCATGGATTCATTGGTCCTTCCTAATGTGACTTTGGGGATCCCAGTATGGTACATTGATCCCCTAGTAAGCACTCCTCCTCGTCAGCTATGACCATATCATGCTTTGACCCCAGTTCAACAGTCCCTACGACCCATGTCACTGCTCTAGTTCCACCGCAACCTCAATAGGAACCCACTCCTATTATGACACCATCTAGATAGGGGGGAATTTAAGAGGAACGAACCTAAGGACAAGGCTCCCTAAGCTTCTCCAACCCGCAAAGCCCTAAATATGTCACATCCATTTGCTTTGTGTGAAGTTGTTGAGCATGCCACCAATAATTGTCCTGAACTTTCTCGACTTAAACCTTTGGTTCATGTAGCATTCCCTGAGTCAAATATCTCATGTTAACTTTTTAGGTCCACCCAAGAAACTCAAAATGGTGCACACAAACCACCCTTGTGCCCTATGTGATCATCGTGGTCACTATTCCCATTGTTGCCCTCATCTCGATGAATTTCACGATTGCTTTGGGGCGATTCGTGAATACAAGGCCACTCGTAGTGGAGCCTCTACTCCTCTACCTATGGATTCTGGTACCACCAGTCAACCAGAACATGGAGGCTCTGGGCCCACTATTGTGATCCCTCCCCCCGATGTCAGGATGATGGACACCACATGCCCCATGCTTTACCTATCTTCATCCTTGAGTTCCTCACTGGAAAACCTTCTTGAGGTTGCTATGCGCATTTCTGTTGAACCTCTTTCTACAAAATCCCAGGTCTCAACATTAGTATACCCTTCGTTTACTATCTGTCGTCTACCATTCAAGACAATGTGTATGTGAACCTTCTATCTCAAGTTGACACACCAGGTAATACCGCCACGTAATGTAGTCAATCTTCCTCCCATCCTCCCATCTCCCAGCCTGATGGGGACACCATGGAAGTTATGACTACCTCTGATTACCCCTACCCTTAAGTAAGGGGGCATATATTTAGAGGATTTTGAAGTCCATTTCCTTCCTAATTCTCTCCATCACTCTACCTCTAGAAATGTTTCTCACAACTATGCGTGTATTTATTTCTTCCATGAAGTTAGGTAGACTGCATCATCTCATCTGTTGCCTTTTTCAACTTTTAGATGAATCCATCATCCACACCGTATATCACTCATGCTGATGGTGCAAGTCACTTTTCCCGAAACCTAGCCTCAATAGCTTGGGCCATTTTTAACCCCTTACATACGTTAGCCCTTTCAAACAATGTGTGCATTGGATTTGCCACCAATAATCAGGCCGCATATGATGCAGTAATAGGTTTGTTAGTCGATGCCCTCACTCATCGCATCCTTCATCTTCATGTTCATTTATATTTCTTTCTACTTGTCATGCAATTCAATGGTGTGTATCATGTGCATAACCAAGTCCTATTTAGAAAATATCTACGAGTGAAGCTAATGGTATGTAAATTTGAAACCATTAATTTCAGCCATGTGCTTAGAGCCAAAATCACTATGTAGATATCATTGCAAACAACATTCTAGATTGGCATTTATCACATGTATACCATAGAAGACAACCATAAACAAAACAAAAGGTGAACCATCATCATCATTTAAAATGCATAACCATATTATGTATCATAAAAGTGTTTGGAACCTGTAACGCTACACACATCTAGTACACCAATAACATACTTGGGGGCACATAAGCCACTACATGTCCTTTGCAAGATCACATGCCAAGTTGAGCCAAGATAATTCAATCCATTTTTCAAGCAGTTAGAACATTTTGGCACTCCACAAACTCCTCCCACTAGAGGGGCATCATTCCCACCTTTGCATACCAGATCAGCATCCCATTCTTGGGGGCATGATGGTTTTTCCCTGGCCATCTTCTTAATTAGTTCTTGGCCTAGATCCCACTGGATTTAGGTATGGCCGATTATCCTCCCATTCCTTGGATAGCTTGTCCTACCGGCCTCTCTGGCGAGCCATATGCACATCGCATATCGTAGATATTTGATACCATATATTCAAATATTCTACTATATGTCCACGTAGTCCCCAAGTTTGACTGCTTAGGAGAGGATGATTCTAGACATCCTCTAGTAGTTCATTCTCATTTTCCTCTTCCATTAATTCTTCATCAAGAACCATTGTTCCAAGAAGCACTAAGGCCATCATTAGACAAGTAAGGCCACTTTCCTGAAAGTTGTAGATCCTGATTCTAATGGTGGGTTTATCCACTACGATATTCGTAGCTGACTTTGAAGAACCTTCAGTACCATTGGAAAGCTCTCACCAAGCTCTATAATGGGTCTTCCTCAGTTTTTGATGATTTGACACTTCACTAGGAAACCATTTTTCCATGAAAGGTCACTTTGTCGCCTGCCAAAATCGAATTTCGTCATAAAGGGACACTTGTACTTTGAGGTCCACCTCCTCTTAATACGTGGCATACCATATGTTGATTTTCATCATGATTAACCATCATTTACTCATGTTTTGATGGTCCCCATCAAGCTAGTATGTGTGCCAGCCTCATCGAGTCACCCTTGTTCAGAGCATCCGCAATGAGTCACCCTTGCATCCTTGGAGTCTATTTCATGTCCAATAATATCATGTCATAGTATTCCATCCATATTTGCATAATGTTCACCCTGTGTTTCCCATTTTAGCCTCTAATCATACATCCCCATCCCCTCCGGAGTTGAGTCAGTTGTTGCTCTGACAAGGATAGTCATATGTTTGTCCCTTAGTCCCATTTCCACATTATCCCTAGTGTCAATCCATCAGTCACATTACTATTTTCCCTCGTGCTTTAGTTGAGGATCCTCATTGCCTCATCTATCGCGGGCCCTATTTTGTTGACATGAGCTCATTTATACTAGAAGAACAACCTAGAGGAAGGTGTATCTCGGTTCCAGCTTCCGTTCTTGTTAAGTGCCTTGGATCAAGTAGAGGTTCTCATTATTTCCCTTTGACTTGGTCATTTCATGTTTGTGATCCATACACTTGATGGTCTAGTGATGTAGCAGATTGTACCAGTGATTCTCGGGTGTGTGTGATATGTTTCATACCTCATGAGGGGGTGGCCCTTCAGGTAGCCCCCCACATGCCCAGATGCATACCTATTATGCTACAGCCTCAGATGTAGTTCCACAGAGTTAATGGGTTTGGTTCCTATCGATCACAGCGTCCATAGAATGCACATCTCCTTCAGATGATCTATTCAATTTTGCAGAGCCCTTCCTTGTTCAGCAAGGCTTCTCTTGTTGTTCTACTCTTCCTCCCACCCATTTCTTGAGGGAAGGGGCTTTGTGTGTCATGTACTCAAATATTATTGTATACAGTCCTGGCTCATGTTTTTACCAAGTGCATTATGTATATGGGACACATTGTATTATTTTCTAGCTCTATTATGCCAGCATGTCATGTACCATTCAGCATGTACTTTATTTCTCAGTTTCATATTTCTAGCAAACCATTATTTTTGTACTAAGTTATCTTGGCGGGTATGTGTATGCCTTGCCCACCTCATTGAGGTCCAATACCACAACATAAAAGGAAACTTGCATTAGTCTTTCCCCCTCTGTCACTATCCTCTCTCAGTTTCATCTTCATTGGTCTCTCTCTCTCTCCTTGACTCCCCTGTGTTGTCTAAGTGATTGTGTCTTTACAACGTACTTCATTCATATGTTTTGCTCCTAATAGTCGTACGGTGGGGGAATCTGTTATCACCAAAAAATTGATCATCTAGCCTAATTTACTAGATGGATTGAAGTATACCATGAGAAGCCAATTTTACCCTAGTAAAATTTCCTTCACTGTGAGAAATTACGTAATAAACCACCTTTATTAAGTAATTTATAGTTAAACCCATGAAGAATAATTAAATAAATCACTATTTATTTGATTTTTCTTCTACGAATAATTAATTAAACCATTGTTTTATTATTATTCCTTGTTAAATTTGACCCAATCATGAAAAATAAACAACTAAATCATTATTTTTCTTATTTTTCTTTAAGAATAACTAATCAATCATTAATTAACTACTATTCTTTGTTAACTTTGACTAAATCCCTTAGGAATAATTAAATAAATCATTATTTGTTTATTATTCCTTAACTAATTCATTGAGATAATAAATAAATCATTTCTTTATTTATTATTTCTAAATAAAAGTTTAAATCCTTTTTCCCTTCTAAACAAATAGAATAAAATGTTCCAAGTGGTTATTCCAAGAATGGGATCAATAATATTTTATTATTGCTCATTATTCGAGGATAACTCAATATTTTGTTATAAATAGATGGGTTTTCCATATCATTATTCAATTTTGATTAATTTCATTGTTGCACTCACTGTTGTAACTTTGATTATTTTCATTGTCGCACACCATACTTTTGCTATGTTTATGCATTATAGAGGAGAGAGACTCTACAGAAGCTGAAAGCATTTAAGGATAGCCAAGAACCCATCCCATAGAGGGGGACTGCTAACATATATTTTTTCCCTTCATAGGTGTTATAATAAAATCATTCTTCACAAATTTGGTTTCTATTGGATGTTTTGGGGTTGTTACTCTTCATTTTACTATTTAACTATGATTACAGCATATATCAACATTTTGGCAGGTTTTGTTTCTATCAATAGCTTTAGATCTACAATGTTTAGCAGTCATTTCTATTGTTGAGATCATTTGTCATCCACAATATTAAGTGGGTTTTTTTCATACGTCATTGAGAAGAAAAAATTACAACACATAACACAATAAATATTTGAGGAAATCCACAGCTCAAAACCCCACTATCTATTTTGTATTAATCCAAAAAATCAAGATGAAATTACAATGCTTGTTCTCTCTAGAACAATCCCACCACTCAGCAAATTCAGTCTCCAACTCATAAGAATGCTCAAGGCCAAATCTTAGCCTCTTCACGAGCTCTCCAAACCTCTATTCCAATGTGTAATTCCTATGAAGGATAACTTGTATTTAAAGGGAAATAAAGCCTATAAAAATAGCACAATCCCTTATGGATCCATTCCTGAATGGATGCATTATCAGTATAGCGCGGAAAAATCTAAAACAAATAGTACACTCTCCATGCACTCTACTCTCAACTGGGTCTTTCTCAGAATCGACATGCATGGGTTTCTAATGAGTAAATATTCAGTTAAGTAGACTAGCACTGTTAGAGTTCATTAGTGTAACCACTGACTATTAACTCACTATTAGTTCTCTCAATCAGTTTGAGAACTAATTTAACTGAATTGACTCATGAAACTGAGTCTTCTATTTTAAAACTCACAATTAACTCACACTAGACTCCTACAAAGTAGGGAGAACATATACATGACTTCCAAAAGACTTCCAACTCGAATTTCCTAGGTTATGTAGGTGTAGTAAACTTAGTTTAACTACTGTAAGTTTCTATGAGAATTATATTTGAATTTAATTCACAGTTTAATTCAAGGAAAAATTAAAACAAAATTTCTTGTTTCCATTTCTCAATAGTAGCCACCTTAACCACTCCCGACCTGCAATCATAAAGGTACAAGAAATTAAAATAAATATAAAGCATTGTGAAAGAGTAAAGAATTTTTTTTGAAAAGCTTGCGCAATGAATTGAAGTTATTTCTTATCAAGAGAAAGATGTGCCACACTAACCAACTTTAACCAGTTTTGAGCTTTACCTTATTGTTTTATGTAACACCCTCCTTCCACATCTACCCAAGTAACCATCCAACTGGGGTAAACATGTGATGAGAGGATATTATGATATGATCTGACCTCTGTCATGTTAAGGAACTGGAACCAATGGAAACACGCCATACATACCTTCAACATTAGCAATAGGACCCCTAGAAAACATCCCAACCTTTTAGCTAACAAACCCCTGGGTCCTACTAATTTTTATTAACCTCTGGACATTCCCATGCTATGGGTATACCATTGTCTAGAGAGCTTTTAATGCTCCCACAAGCCTACATGCCATCATCCAGGGAGTCTTTCCAATAGAATTGTGCTAGAGTACATGGGATTTAAGGCACTTTTCAAGCCCAGAATTTCGACCACTACCCATAACTTGTTGTAACTTTCAAAATCCATTAAACACATGATGACAATAATAATAAACCAAAAAAAAACTATAGGTCTAGGCCTGATCATCCCCAACTAGGACTAACTTTCTGTCAAATGCTTGGCATCAATGCAATCTATAGGCATAAAGGACAGATCTAAGCATACGGGTCTCATACTTATCTGAGATTCCGTGTGAGGAATTTCTTCCTTATCACTTTAGTTGTAGTTTCATCCATTATGCCATAGATACATTGCTCATTCATATACAAGTAAAATCATGATGAGAGCCATATATATCTACTGTCCTAAAACATATACATAACCAACATAATAACAATAGAAATATCATGAACACATCAGCCATATGATCCACATATAAACCAGTGAGTTTACACATACAAAAACCAAGGGAATGAATTTCTCATTAATGATTGTAGAAACCAACCAGGGATGGGACTACCACGTTCCACTTGACCATAGATTGGCTTAGCCAAATCTCTCCTCAGTCAATCACCCCCATGTCATATTCCAAGCATGAATGTGGGACTCATAACCAACCAAAAAGAACCAAACAAGTGTGGATGCTAAGTCTCTCAAGCTTTACCATAACCCACAGTCTAATCCAGTGATCACTAGGCCCTACACCTAGACCCACTCTCTAGGCTTTACCATACAACCCATCCCAGGACTACTAGTCCCAACGGAGATCAATCCACCTCTTGGCTTTACCATATATCCTGCCATTCATCGGCAAGGATTCCTAGGCCCACTGAGGTACACAATCCTGAAATTACCACAACCCACAGTCTAGCTTACAGGTTAATAGGCTAGTGACTTTACCGTCATCCAAAATATGGTTTAGGGACCACTAGGCCATGTGTTTGTCATTTCGGAGATCCACCCCACTAAGCTTTGAATCCATCCAGCACTCTAGCTCAACCAAAATATGAGAACCCATTTGATCAAGGTTATCAAGACATGGAAAGGCTACGATGAAAACACTATCACACCTCAAAAATCCCATGCCATGATGGAAAAATACCACATGAAACACCATGCGTGCCAAATCTAGCAAGGAAATCACACACACAAATCAATACCTACAAAGAATCTTGTTGTAGCTGCCTGATCCTACTCTTCCTTGCTTGCTTCTTATTTCTTCTTGCCTTATTTTTCTTTCTTGATCCAATGCCAAAGTTCGCAAAGAAACTCTAAGTGTCCAAGAGAGAGAGATAGAGATAGAAAGAGAGAGAGATAATAATGAGATAGCTCCGAAACTGAACTGACAAAATTCCCCCAACTGATCCTCAGAAGCCTTGTTATCAAAGAGGCCTCTATTTTCTTCATTTTCCATTATTTTCCTTAATTTTCCTCCTCACATGCAACCTGTGACCTTTCACCTTACTTTTCTCCTAATTTTCATTATTTTCATAAATAAATATGTGAAAAATGAAATTTCACGTTTTCAAATGCTTTTTCCATTGCCATTGTTGTTTTCCTTTGGCCATACTAAACTGAATGAACACCCATTAGGAGGTTTTTCCCACCATTCAACTTGGAATACGTGACTCATTAACCACAGTCTTCTATATTTTTACATGCATTTTTAACCAAGGTTGTTACAGAACCCTCCCCCTTTGGGAAACACCATCCTCGATGCTCAATGACACCTATAACCAAAAAGACTGCTAAAAAAGAAACATACTACCCATGGAACTTTATAACACATCTTGTTGTAGTATTTACAATGACCATCTTCTAAAACATGACATACATACCATTTGCTGGATCTTTATAACACAACTCATTACGATATTTATAGTAATAAACAAATATACACACATACACATTTGCTTCAACCATAAAATTATTATATTGTCAATGGATCTTTATAAACCAGTTCGATACAGTATTTACAATAATATACATATGTTCACATATACACATTTTCTCAACCAACAAATAAAAGGATACAATGTCTACATCAATCAATAAGGCAATCCAAAGGCTCACACCTCCACCCTCAAAACTAGTACCAAGATTAAGCTCCTTCCTAGGAAGTCCAAAATGTAGAATTTCCCATTGTAAATCACCAGATAATGCAATATACTAAAGAAAAATACTTTATCTACTTCTACAAACAAACTTGCAAAATCTTAATCGATTTTGAGCAAGATCAAATAGAACACATATAACAAAGAATGAGAAATAAATCACACATGAGCACGGAATAATACTCTGGGGAAAGCCTCAACTAAAAACCCGATCTCTGTATTATCATACAAGTGGAAATATGTCCAGATTACACAAATCTTTAGCTCACAAGCTATCCAGCTCTCAGTACAATTCCTTAATCCAACTCATAGATTGAATAGACACAACATATGCCTTCCTCCAATCCTCCAAGCCTCCTATTTCTATGTGTAGTTTCTCCTTGAGTCCAATGCTGCCACCTGTGTGAATTCCCACATCACACACCCATCAAAATTCAGAAATAATTGCACAATCCTCAAGGAATGAATTTCTTCTGCATGCAAGAGATATCCTCAATGGAATATTCCTACAACTAATAGTACATTGTCCCATCATCTGTTCTCAACTGGGTCTCTAATTGACTGACATCCATGAGTTATTTATGAGAGAATATTCGGTTATTTGAAGTGCAGTAGTTACATGCATGCATGCATGCATTAACTAACTAAATTCACAATCAGTTCCACAAACTGTTGGAACTAATCTAACTAGACTTAACTCAGTTAACTAAGCTAACTAATTACAACTCAAAGTACAACTCATCCTGATCTCCTTAATCAAGGGATAACTTCCTCAATGAAAGGGGAAACTGTTGCTTATCTTAACATAGACTTCATGTTTGATTTTCTACAACTAATTAACTCAAGATGATTTAATTAATTATTGTACAAACAACTGCTAAGATCAAATTCGAATTTTAATTCTCAATTTTAGTTCAAGGACTAACTAAAATTGGAATGTATCTCGAAATGCTATTTATAGCAGTGCTATTTTTAGCACTTCTATTTTTAGCATTTCTTGTTGTTATTTTCAACACTCCCTCCCAACAAGGAAGGGATTATCAGTCACCCCAATCCTATCTCTATGGAACTCGAACTTGCATTTTGACAATGTCTTAGCCAAAATATCGGTATCATGTTCCTCAGTCAAAACATACAGCAACAACATGATCCTCTTCACCACACAGTCTCGAAGATGATGATATCGGATACCAATGTGCTTGCACCTGTCATGAAATATTGGATTCTCAGAGAGTTTGATACAAATCTGATTATTGCAATAGATCACAGTTGGATCCATCCTCTGACCAAACAATCCCATTAGAATCTTCTGCATCCAAATGGCCTTGCATGCTGCCTGACTGGCAGCCATGTATTCAACCTCTGCTGAGCTAAGTGCAACTGACCGTTGCTTCCTACTGTACCAGGAAACTGCAGCTGAACCAAGGTTGAAGATTCCTCTAGAAGTGTTCTTCCAGTCTGATGGACTCCTTGCCCAATCTGCATCTGTGAAGCCATGACGCTTCACTCCCTCTGTTTGTCTGTACCACAATCCATACTAAGATGTGCCTATGAGGTATCTCAGAACATGCTTTGCTGCCTTCCAAAACATCTTAGTATGCTGAACCATAGCTTGACTCAGCCGGTTCACTGCAAAGCACAAATTTGGTCCTGTGTTCACTAGATACATCAATGAACCCACAAGCTGCCAATAAACAGTAGCAGCTACTACCTTACCTGAAGTAGCATCCTCCTTCCTTAGGTTACCAACTAGAGGAGTCTGCATGGGCTTGCACTTCTCCATGTGGAATCGCCTGAGTATCTCATTGACATACTTGCCTTGAGACACAAATGCTTCCCCATCTTTCTGCCACATTTCCATGCCTAGAAAGTAGTCCATAAGACCCATGTCTTTCATCTCAAACTCTCTTGCAAGGTCCTCCTTGCAAGACTTGATCAACTGATCATCACCTGTCAAAATCAAATCATCAACATAAAGAACAATGATCAATGGCTTACCTTCTACCATGATGTGGTAAAGGTTTACATCTGCTTCACTCTTGGTGAAGCCCAACCCGATGAAATAGTTGTCGATCCTGGTGTACCAAGCATGAGGTGCTTGCTGCAACTCGTATAAAGCCCTCTTGAGTCATCACACATGCGACTCACGATCGAAGGTCTCAAAACCTTTTAGCTGCTCAATGTACACCTCTTCCTCAATATTCCCATTGAGGAACGCAGTCTTCATATCCATCTGATGGATCTTCCAACCCATCTGAGCTGATAGTGCTAACATCGATCTGATAGATGGGTCCCTTGCTACAAGAGAAAAAGTCTCATCATAGTCGATCCCCTCGACCTGTGAGAAACCATGGGCCACAAACCTTGCCTTATGTTTCTCAACACTACCATCAACTGCCTACTTTACCTTGTAAAGCCATCAGGAACTCACCACTAACTTGTACTAAGGTCTTGGGACAACATCCCAAACATAGTTCTGAATGATGGAGTCATACTCCTCGACCATAGCATCAACCCAGACTAGTTGTTGCACTACTTCCTCGAATGAAGAAGGTTCAGTCTCTACACACTCTGCAACCAGGGCCATGTAACCACTGTACCTCTCGGGTGACCTCCTCTTTCTGCACTGAGAAGATGGCTGTCCCACATTCTCTCATGCATCCATCATCAACCTGTCAGCTTCCCTTGAGCATTTCTGCCCATCTTTGAAAGACTCATCATGAGTGGATGTCTCCACTCTTGGATCCTCTACATGTGGTTGCTCTGCATCAGTCTAAGGCTCCTCCTCCTTAGGAACTAAAAGTTCCTCCTCTGCATGCAACATGAGCTCCCTCTCAAGTGATACTCACTTGGATTTCTGCTCGTCAAAATTCAAATCTCTGTGTACCACTACCCTCTGAATAGTAGGTAGGAACAATCGATAGCTATGGGGTGTATCAGTGTACCCCACAAGTATCCCCAACTCAGCTATTGGATCTAGCTTCTTCCGGGCATCTTTGGTCACATGGAAATAAATTGTTGATCGAAAAATCCTGAAGTGACTCACATCTGGTTGCTTCTCGGAAAAGGCTTCCATTGGTGTCTTCATCCCCAGTATACGATGCGGGCTTCTGTTCTGTAAGTATACTACTATAATGCATGCCTCAGCCCAGAAATGAAGTGGTAGGCTTTGGTCATGCAACATCACTTGAGCTGCTCCCACAATCAATCTATTCTTCCTTTTGGCCACCCCATTCTACTGTGGGTTATGGGGTGCTGTCAAATCCCATTTAATTCCTTATGCTACACAGAAGTCTTTAAACTTTTGGCAGACATACTCTCCACCATTGTCACTAGACAAGGCTCTTATTTTCTTTCTAGATTCTTTCTCTGCCAAGACTTTAAACTCACAAAACCTTGAGAAGGTTTGATCCTTCTTCTGCATAAAGTAGATCTAACATCTACGAGAAAAATAATCAATAAAAATAACATAGTACCTTTGTTTAGTGTTGGAGGCTCTATAGAATGGTCCACACACATCTGTGTGAACTCACTCTAGGATTGTTCCAGCTCTACTGTCTCGATCCTGAAAGGAAGATTTTGCATACTTACCCAAGGTACAACCTTTGCATGTATCCGTCTGCTCCAATTTTCCCTTGGGAAGTCTGGTAGAAATCTGTTGCATTATCTTCAAGGCCCCATGCTGCAAGTGGCCCAATCTTCTATGGCATAGCTTGCTAACATCTTGGCTCTGCACCAACTCTGCTTTGGAACTAAATGCAGCACAGTTGTCTACCTCTAGCTTGTAGAGATTCTTAACTTGAATCCCAATCCTCTTGGTCTGTCTACTGCCAATATACCTCAGGAATACCTTTTTTTTACTAAAGACTACATCATAGCCTTTGTCTTCTAGCATAGCGACAGGCACAAGATTCTTCTTCAGACCCGATACATACTTTACATCAGTCAAGGTGAGAGGAGCTCCATGCTCCCTCTAAAACACAATTGTACCTTCACCTGAAACATGGTACTTTCCATCATCACCCACATCTGGAGATCTTTCTCCTCCAAGGTACTAAAAAGATTCTTGTCATCGATCATGTGGAATGAAGCTCCACTATCCAGGTACCAAACACATACCACCATCGATGAAACCATGTGTGCGATGAGGGAAAAATCCAATTCAAACTGTGAGGCCAGTGCCTCACCATCGGATCCCTTCAAGGATCCCTTCTTGGATTTCTTCTATGGATAATTCATAGCATAATGGCCGACCTCATGACAATGAAAGCATCTCGCTTTCGATTTGTCAATCTTCTTCCCGCCATGGGAAGAGTTGGATTTGGAATGGGACACCTTCCCTTTCCCTTTCCTTGCCTTACTCACTAAGGTTAGATTTTCTTCATCATCTTTCTTTGATGAACATCCATCTTTGGTGCTTCTTCTTATCTCCTCCTACATCAAATTCGACCAAAGTCGTTCCCAATCTGGTAGTTTCTCTATTCCATTTACCAAGTCTTGGTAGTTATGCCAGCATTTAGAAGACTGAGGAGAGCAAGACTCACCATGTCATCATTGGATGTCATGATCCCTACACTTCCAAGCTCATCCCTGTAGGTGGTGAGCTTGTTCAGATATGTAGAGATCGTGTCACCCTTTTCACACATGATTTTTTGAAGCTTGTCTTTCAGCACCAGCTTCCTCTGATCGTTTTTGTTCTGATATAGATATTTCAATGTTTTCCACATTGAAAATGGTGTCTCCTTCCTATGGAGACTCGAGACTATGTGGTCTCAAACTCCCTCCAAAAGGATTCTCCTTGCTCTAGCCACACATTTCTTCCATTCCGCCAATTCTTGGGCATTAGCAGCTATTAGCTTGGGGACTTCTTGATTAATGAAGTCCTTCAAACCATTTTTCTCTAATACTGCTTCCATGCAATCCTTCCAGGCTATATAATTCAAGCTACCATCAAGGGCATACTCGAGTCTTAAACCGTTGAACGCCATTCATGAAATTTGAGATGTGATAAAAATTCGAATTATATAATCAGGAACTTCAACCTTCAAACTTCTCCCTTCTTTGTATAATGTTCTTCACTTAGATCACCTTTGCTCTAATACCATGTAGAATTTCCCACTATAGATCACTAGATAATGCAATATACTAAAGCAAAATACTTGATCTACTTCTACAAAAAACTTGCAGTAGCTTAATCGATTTTGAGCAAGATAAAATAGAACACATATAACAGAGAATGGGAAATCAATCACACATGAACATAGAAGAATAATATGGGGAAAACCTCAACTAAAAACCCCGATCTCTGTATTATCATACAAGTGGGAATATGTCCAGATTACACAAAGCTTTAGCTCACAAGCTATCCAGCTCTTAGTACAATCCCTAAGTCCAGCTTATAGACTGAATATACACAACATATTCCTTCCTCCAATCCTCCAAGCCTCCTATTTCCTTGTGCAGTTTCTTCTCGGGTCCAATGCTACCACCAGTGTGAATTCCCACATCACACACCCATCAAAACTCAAAAATAACTACGTAATCCTCAAGGAATGAATTCCTTCTACATGAAAGAGATATCCTCAATGGAATATTCCTGCAACTGATAGTACACTATCCCATCATCTGATATCAACTGGGTCTCTGACTGAATTGACATGAATGAGTTACTTATGAGAGAATATTCAGTTATCTGAAGTGTAGTAGTTACATGCATGCATGCATTAACTAACTAAACTCACAATCATTTCCACAAACAATTAGAACTAATCTAACTGGACTTAACTCAATTAACTGAGCTAACTAATTACAACTCAAAGTACAACTCATCCCGATCTCCTTAATCAAGGGATAACTTCCTCAATCAAAGGGGAAACTATTGCATGTCTTCACATAGACTTCATGTTTCTTTTTCTACAACTAATTAACTCAAGATGAATTAATTAATTATTTTACAAACAACTGCTAAGATCAAATTCGGATTTTAATTCTCAATTTTAGTTCAAGGACTAAATAAAATTGGAATGTATCCTGAAATGCTATTTATAGTAGTGTTATTTTTAGAACTTCTATTTTTAGCATTTCTTGTTGCTATTTTCAACAAAAAATCCACTGCCAAAGTCAAATCTACATCCAATTTTTAGTGCCATAATCCTACACCACTTGTCGTCTCACTGAAAAGTTACCACCTCATTTTTCCAAGGTGCACTCCCAATGTGCATATGATTCCATCTAGAAATGCTAATGACCAAAAGAAATATATCCCTGGCCTTCCCTTCTCTACTACGTAGTCGCTTGGGCAATCTGGTAGCCCCCTTCCATGCAGTCAATCGCCTTCCAAGTTCCCCAACATCCCTATCCTAGGCAATCCATACCTTACAAAGTCTTCCTCACATCGAAAGGTCAACAACCAAGGCATATTCCTACCTCCAAACCATCATACCAGTCATAACATGCTTATGGAAATCAATGGACACTATTGGGTATCACTATCTCACCATGGCCCTGCTCTTGAAGTGCCTTACCAACATACTGCTGCCTTTTCCAATTTCTTTCACTATTGCTGCTAATTCTTGCAGGCAGTTTCAACCACCCAACTGGGAATTTCATGTTTTCTTGTACCAAGCCCATAATTTCCATTAGATTCAAAATAAATTGAAATAACCTCAATTCATACCTCATTGGTGGCATGTCAATAAGGTACACATTCAATTATGTTCACTTCCTATCACAATGAGTCAATCTAGCAGCTTTGACCAAATCATCATGTATAAACATATCACATCAGGTTAGCTCAAAATACAATCATCGTACATCAAAATCATAAATCACATGTAACCATCGTAAACTAGAAGCATAGATCAAATATAATCATCATAGACCAAAATCATAAGTCTCATGCATAATAAAACTGAAATAAAATACTAATACTTATCCTTTAATCAATCCTTAGGTTCTACCTTTGTCCTTATTATGTACACACTTCAAATTGGCTGCGACGCCCGACAAACACCCAGTGTCTTGTCCTCAACCATGTGCACATACACACAGTTTGCATCACACACATACAACCACACACGACATATAAAACCATGCAATACCTGCATCTACTCCTGACATAGAAAACATAGACCTACACCCAGTGTCCAACGCAACACAATACATGCACCTACATCCGGTGTACACCACCACACAATGCATTCACTTACACCCAATGTCAACACAATACATATATGTACATAGAGTACAACATAACGAATACACTTGACATGATATCCTGACTACAAAATGTGCATGCGTAGTGCCACATTCCCTGAAAAAAGCATGTATGACATGCACATAAGACCACATGTACACCAGTACCATATGTACAACATTTACACTATACCACTTGTACACCGCAACACCTGCACAACGTGTGCATAACATCACATGTAAATGGTACCACCTGGACAACATGTACAAAATGCCACATGTACATTGCACCATTTGCACAATGTGTACACAATACCACATTTGCACAGTACCACATGGACGACATGTACATGACACCACAAGTACACAACATCACATGCACAATATATACACAACATCACATGCACACAACACCACATGTTCAACATATACACAACACCACATGCTGACAACACCACTTGTACAATCATCCACCCAACAACATATCTACATAGCACCATATGTACATCATGAACACAACACCATATGTACATAGCACTACATATACAACATGTACATAACACCCTATGTACATAGAACTGCATATCCAACATGCGCACAACACCTTATGCACACAACACCGCATATCCATCATGCACACAATACAATATGTACATAGCACCGCATATCCAACATGTACATAGCACCATCTATACCTAGCACTGCATGTGCAACATTCGTACAACACTATCTGTACCACCCTATACATAACCATTTCATAAACAACATGTACTCACACTATATATGCACAACAGTAGTACCACACATCCAAAACCACACTATCTCTACCAAGTAACCTTGCTTCGAGTGTCTTATCCATGCTTGTCCCAGTATGCCACAGACCACACTGCTTTTTTTTCACTGATGTATCCCTTGATATAGCCTACCTATAACATAGAAATAATATAATCACATCATATCAACTCATAACCACATGAAACTGACCTCGTAGATTTGTCAGGGCTACTCCTCCCAATTGATTCCTTGTAAGACTAGGAATATCTTCATGCCATTCACCTACATAAGAAATAATTCTTCAACAAGAATGGTCCCTGATGACCTTGTCGGAAAATGACATAGATAAATGGATACATAAATAGATATACATAAACATTAGAATAAGCAATCATGCTCCTATTAGACAATGATATGCATACATACACATACATACATATGAACATCAACATAAAATAATAATGATCTAGTCAGCCAATGACACACATACATACATAAAACAATCATGATCCATGATGACCCTATCAGACATTACATACATACATACATACATGTATACACATATAGACATCATCATAGCCATGATCACAACTTGATTACTAGATATCATAAGGTCAAGGTTAAGAGAGCTCCCTTTATGCATACAATACATGCACAACATTGAGAACAACAATTCCCAACATATCCAAAGCATATGGTGCCTCAAATCCATTCACATTACCTTTACTGACTACCTTTCCCATGAGTGTCATGTCATCATATATTTACACCAATGGACCCAACCAATCGAACTAGTTGTCATACTCTTGCCTTCAACTTCCTTTATACATGAACCAACATCATCTGAGTCTTACATTGCCTACTAGATTTCATTTAACTCCCTCCAAACTCCACCAACTTTCCTCTTTCCCAACCAATTCCAAAGAATCAAAACTTAAATGGAAAGCATAAGAAATAAACAAGGTGAAAACCATGAAAACCAATAACAATACGACACTACAAAAAAAAGTGGCATGGTCATGCACTAGACATAACAAATTGCAAATCAAGCACAAGAAAATAAGAAAAGACCAAAAGAACAAGAATAAAAGCAAACACCATGACTCAATACCCATGGTTCCCAGTGCTTCCAAAGGAAATCTCAACCATAGCCTTCTTCTATATTTCATGGTAGTCTCCTTTCCATGCAATCCCTTACATCACATTGACATGAACACATAATTGTCAGTGCATAAATAAACATAAGAACATACTAGTTACATTACCTTGTTGTGCCAAGCACATTGCCTATCAACTGAACATGTCCATGCCATCTCTTAAGGGGATCCAATTCCCTTTGAAAAATCCAGCCATAACTAGAACAAATTGTTATACCTGTCAAATACATATTTATGAATATAACACATATCATCATAAAGTTAGACAAATTCAAGGTTATTAAGGCTTCCTATATGAAAAGCACTCATTCATTTAGAATTAGGGTTTCCAAACATAGCCAAAGGAATTATTTCCCAATTCCTTTCTTTTACCTTTTTACCTTGTTGCAATTGAGTCTTACTATGTACTCCCACATCACCCAACTATTAGTTATGTAAACATATCAATTTTTACCTTGCCACACTAATATCAAGCATATTTTCCTGCAACTATTTACACATGTTAGTCACATCTTCCACAAATCAAGGCATCATGTATATGAATTTGAAATCAACCTTTACCAAGAGTAACAATCATGTCATAATCCATAGTCAACTCATACTCATTAGACATAATTATACAACTATCTCCTGCTACACTCAAGTACATATGAAATGTCTCAACACATATGTGTTAGTACAATCATCTTAAAACAAGATCATTTCTTGATGCAATCTTATAAACACATACTCATATCATATAATTAATCAAACATTTAAACAAACTATAAACTTACCATGTTAGATAAATCAACTATATGACATAATAGACACCAAATTCTCAAACACCAAATAGATGACATAATCAAGCATTCAGGCACAAGGTAGACAACATAAGCAAGATCATACCTTAATGTATCTCAAGGAAGGCTATCTTGTCTACACAATAAATCCAGATTAGCATGATATAACTTCACGGCATATCAACTCAAACATAAATAAGGTCATGGTATCCATAATAGTCACTAGGTAACATGTTCACATCATAAACTCATAAACAATTTATCTTTCATACATAATAATGACATCTACACAGTCAGTCTATATTATTATGACATAATGTCACATCATATTAACTCATACCTGAATGTCATAACCCTAACCATTTTCATAGACCAATCCAACTTAATATGATACACATAACATCAATATCTTAATATAATAACCCTAATCGTCAAGTTACTAGCATATACCAACAACAAGTTAGATATCATGCTCATCAACAACATATAACCTATTTATCAAGCTAACTATCATATAACAACAACAATTTAACCTATAACATACTCATCAACATCATATAACTTAATCATCAAGTTACCTAACCTAAAACAACATTAGAAATGCATACAACCATAGGTTCCTATCGTTCATGCCTATCTGACACATGTGCATATGACTACACTAATCAACTAGCATCTATCATGTATGTAACCATAACATCAACAGAATCAAAGGCATACACATAGCCAAATACATATAACAATCCTTAACCTACATACCTACATGCCCAACATACAAAATTGTATCATGACATGCTTTTGCCTTGAGGTCCAATGCTACAACTTCACTTTGATGGTCTGCATCTCCTACTCTATCTCAGCCAACACATTAGCATCATAACATAACAATATCATAATGATGACCTAATTGCATATAATGACCTCACATTGCATGTTTTACCTAATATACATGCATAACCATAACCATGAAAATGCATACATAACAACATATAGACACTCACATGCATGACAAATGCATACACAACCATACACTCACGACGACATATTCCACAAAAACACCATAAGCCTTCACATGTTGACATCACTACAACCATGATCAACACCATGCAAATGCAACAAGAACATGGAATAAAAACATAAGTAACACATACTCAACCAACTTGAATGCATGACCAAAACACAACCCATCCAGTCTAAGGGGTGAACAATGCTCTGATACCACTCTGTGACACCCTCCTCCCACACCCACCCAAGTAAGTGGCCAACTGGGGTAAACATGTGACGAGAAGCTACTATGATATGATTTTACTTCCTAAGTCACGTTAAGCAAGTGGAACCGATGGAAACACACCATACAAACCTTCAACATCAGCAATAGGACCCCTAGGAACCATCCCAACCTTTCTGCTAACCAGCCCTTGGGCCCCACTTAGTTTTTAGACCTCTTGACCTCTCGACACTCCAATGTCGTGGGCCTGCCAATGTCCAAAGAGCTCAGAACACTCCCACAATCCTGTATGCCAGCATCTAGGGACTATTTCCAGTAGACTTGTACCACAGTCCGCACGATTTAAGGCACTTTTCAAGCCCAGAATTCCGGTCACTACTCAGAACTTTTTGTGACTTCCAAAATCCATTAAACACATAATGAAAAGACTAATAAACCAAAAACAAACTTCAAGACTAGGCCTAACCATCCCCAACTGGGACTAAATGTCTGTCAAACACTTGGAATCAATGCAATCCACAGGTGTAAATGACATATCGAAGCATAGGGGTCTCATACTTATATGAGATTTGTTGTGAAGAATTGTTTCCTTATCACTTTAGTTGTAGTTTCATCCATTAGGCCATAGATACATTTTTCATTCATATACAGGTAAAAACATGATGAGAGCCATACATAGCTACTATCATAAAACATATACATAACCAACATAATAACAACATTAATATCATGAATACATCAGCCATAGGATCCACATATAAACCAATACGTTTACATATGAAAAGACCAAGGGAATGCATTTCTCATTAATGATTGTAGAAACCAACTGGGGATGGGACTGGCAGGTTCCACTCGACCACAAATTGGCTAAGCCAAATCTCTCTTCAACCAATCACCCCCATGCCATATTCCAAGCATGAATGTGGGAATCATAACCAACTGAAAAGAACCAAACAAGCATGGATGCTATTGGAGTTCTGCACCTACATCATGGGGAATTTGAGTGCCTCCTAGTCTCCCAAGCCTTACCATAATCCACAATCTAATCTAGGGATCACTAGGCCCTACACTGAGACCCACTCTCTAGGTTTTATGTACATCACATCTTGGGACTACTTGGCCCAATGAATAGAAATATACCCCTTGGCTTTACCGTATATCCCGCCATTCACTAACAAGAATTCTTAGGCCCACTGAGGCACACAATCCTAGCTTTACTGCAACCCGTAGACTGGCTCACGGGTTACTAAGCCAATGGCTTTAGCATGATCCACAGTCTATTTCAAGGACCACTAGGACATGTGTTTATCATTTTGGATATCCACTCCACACAGCTTCGAATCCATCCTACAATTCAGCTCAATCGTACTAGTATGAGAAACCATCTCATCAATGCTATGACAAAATGGAAAGGCTACGTTGAAAACACTATCACACCTGTAAAAAGCCATGCGATGACAGAAAATAACCACATGCAACACCATGCATGCCAAATATAGAAAGGAAATAACACATACAAATCAATACCTGCAAAAAAATCCTATTGTAACTGCTTTATCATGCTCTTCCTTGCTTGCTCCTTCTTCTTTCCTTCCTTTCCTTTCTTAATACAATGCAAAAGTGCTCCAAGAAACTCTAAGTGTCCAAGAGGGAGAGAGAGAGAGAATAATGAGAGAGCTCCAAATTTGAACAAACAAAAGTCCCCCAACTGATCCTTAGAAGCATTTTTATCAAAGAGGCCTCTATTTTCTTCATTTTCCATTATTTTCCTTCATTTTCCTCCTCACATGAAACCTGTGATCTTTCACCTTCCTTTTCTCCTAATTTCCATTATTTTCATAAATAAACGTACCAAAAATGCCATTTTTCCTTTCCAAATTCATTTTCCATTCTCCTTTATCCATCCTAAACTGAATGAGCACCCACTAGGATATTTTTCCCATGATTTAGCTTGGAATACATGTCCCATCAACTGTGGTCTTATATATTTTTACATGGATTTTTAACCTGCAGGGTTGTTACACTTTAAATGAAGAACATACAAACCTTGAAGGCTACTCATGGAAGAACATTCATTCATGCTTTATGTTTTAGTAAACATCGGGTAAGATCAAAACTTGTTATTTTCTATTGAGCTTTCCAGGTAAGGTTGCTCTAACCATTCAACAATTGGATCATGATATTTAGAAAAACATATTTTAAAACTGTGATGCTCATGAGAAAATGAATTTTCATGTAACACATTCAAATCACAAAGAGAAACTTCTGAGAGGAATTTGACTGGTCATGTTCAAAAGCCTTATCGAGATGGTGAGAACCTAAACAAACCATCATCTCATGCTAAAGTGCCTCAAATATTTGATGAGAATCTAAATCATGGAATGATAAAACATAAAGATCAATGGGTTTAACAAAATCAATGAATTTAAAATGACTATGACCAGATTGGGTACTATAAGATCCTCAATTATCCATTGGTTCACTTTGTATCTGATTAGACACTATGCCAACAATATGAAATCTTAAGGCATTTAAAACAATCATTGAAATTACAAACTTAGGAAACTAGTTAGGATACTAGCTTAGTGAAAGATTGGAAAGAAGGGTCAAATCAAACTAGGTATTCATATCAACACAAGAGTTTTGATTCACTGAATGTATTATGCATTTTCTATCATTCAATAAGAGAGATTGTGCCAAAAATATGATTAACCCCATGACATACACAAGAGGTATAAGAAGGTGACCAACCTCGAAAGTGTTTGACAAAGAGAAATCCTTCAACCGAGAAAGAATTTTACCTTGATAATCAAAATGACATGCTTTGAAACTATGTATATCCACAAAATATTTTCTCTCCAACCTTGGGTACGATGCAACAAATTCAAATGATGAAGAATTAACCAAACAATAATCTTCTATCTAATATAAAACCCTACCTTGAGAGTTTATGGGATTTTGTGAAAACTCTAAAATTCCTTCAAGAATGAGCTCACTTCTAGTGGATAAATGTTGAGGAAATAGTTATGCAAGAAAATATGGATCAAAATTTGTTTAGATATTTCAACAAGATTGAGATAACCTAACATAACCATTAGTAAGTTTTGAAGTGCCCCGACTTCCTTACTGGTCTCTAAACTTTATGATGGTGGATCATTGTATTCGGATGGCTTAGAAAAATAAACAGGTAAATATGCACTAATATTATCATATGTATCAACGAAAACATTATTAATGCCAACAATTTATCAAAATTCATATTAAAATATCATATTCTTGATGGGTAGAGCATTGAGGTACATTAGTCGAAAAACTCCCTTGATCATTCAAAGTTGTAACATCTTCCTCATGACATATAAAAGATTTACAATTTAACAAATCATGAATAATAGATTCAAGCTTTTCTATATATGATGGTAGAATAACACCATTATGTACTTGATTACAACCATGACTAGTCGGATAAATACCTAAAGAATTTAGAGAGGTTGTTGATATAAAAAAATTATCACACATATTTTGGTACAATGAGTAGAGTGCTAGAGGTGAGGAAGGATGAAAAGACTCAATAGGAGGAGCATCAATTGTAACTAAATTAGAATGAGCTTGTGAGAACAACGGATCAACATGCATGCTATACCTGATGAGATTGTTTTGATCATCATAATGATCAAATATAGGCATACCAATGTAAAATTCAGATTCATATTTGTTTTCCTCAACATGGTATACCAAAGATTCAAAATCTTGACAACTTGTTTCCTCAAATTTGATATCTAAAGAGGCATGCATCGAAGAAATTTCATAATAATCCTGAATCGAAATAGAATCTCACGCCATAAATGAAGATTGAAAGCTATGAGAAGTGGATTCAAAATTGATACTGTACAAATCCAAGTTCTTAGAAGAAGGAAAGACATTATTCTACGTACTTTGATATTCATCCCCACATGTGTTAATGGAAACATGGATGCCATGGTGATGGTTGTCTAAACTCAACTTGAATAAAGGACATGGAATCATTTGACAGGTTATCAATGCAAGATCAGTGATCACTTAGAACTGCAAGACTGTTATCCTAAAAGAGGGAAGTAATATTAAACATATATTCATTGCTTTGTTCCTCTACCTATGAAATGAAACTACCTTGAATATGATCACTGCTATAAACAAGAGTTTTAACATCCCAAAGACTTGTTGTAGGTTGATCAAGTGTTTCATGAAACAAGGAATCATGAGACATAGATAGTATAGGTTGACAAGTATCCATTGAGGCAGTCAAGTTTTCATTTGGATCATATTCAAAATTGGAATTATGTGCACTAATATTATCTTGAAAAACCAAGGGATCAACTTTCACTTTAGGCTCCATTCCATTATTCAATCCAATTTATTTTCTCCTCAATAGTGTCTATATCATGGGAAAAGGGTTGAGATTTAATGGACAAATCAAAAATTTGATTTTCATATTTCCCAAATTTAACATCATCACCAAGAGGCACCCAAATTAGTATTGGAAAAGGAGGAGTACAAGGGACAAAAGGAATAGTAGGTTCCTCCTCTATCATTAGAGGTGTCTCATGGTTTACATAGGTCGGGGAAGGAGAATCATCTATGGATTTGAATTCAAAAGATCTCAAGGTGGGTAGAATCAAACACTGAAATTTTTCCATGATGAAATCCAAATCAATCACTCCCTCAGGGAAATAATATAAAAGGTGAAGAAATTGATGAAGGAATTCCTCTATAGATTCACCAGGTTTCATTCTAAGTAAATAAACCCGTTTACAAACATCTTTATAGTCATACCTGTCGAAGGCTTCATGAACCTCCTTAAGGTGTTGCTCAAGGGAATGGATGGAAGCAACATGTAACATATGACACCACTCTTTATCTTGACCTTCTAATGTGAGGGTGAAGAACCTACGTTGAAGATCTTTACAATGAATTCCTTTAAAGAGACAAAAATGAATAAATTGAAAAAAGTGTCCAAGAATAGTTAGTTCACCCTCACCATCAAACTTAAATTGAGACAAGTTATGCATAATTTCCATGGGGATGGTAAGATCAATCTCCTTGGAAAAACATATTGGGATTACGATTTGGGAAAGGTCCATTTAATATAAGAGATTCAAAACAGACTCAATGGGCATAACTTATCATCTACCCTCCTTCTATTGCCAACAACTGACGGTTCTAGAAATATATCAACCAAGGGGGGCTCCCTGATGTTATGTCCCAATTATAGCTCACATCATTTGGAGTAGGAGCCCCAACTGAAAATAAGGTTGGTTTCCATTGTCCTTAGGTATTTTCCTTGGTTGCCATTATTAAAACAAGAGGTTATACAACATTCTTTGAAACAATAAAGTAAGTTGAAACTCTAAGGCATAGAATTGTGATTTATATAATGTACTTTCATGGAAAGGAGAAAGAGAGTGAGCCTCTCAAATAAAATTAATAGTACTCTCCTCAAAGAAACATGCAAGGGCATAAGAGGATCATTAGTTAATCTGCAAATTTTTTCATAAGAAATCCATGATCATAAAACCAAATACAACACACATTCAACAAGATAGTTACCTAAGTCACCAAAATAGTTTAATTTCTTTAGTACATGTGAACAAAACATATACCCCAAACATATAAAGAATAGTCTTACTATATTCATGATACATGCATGAAAATGTGTTAGCACATCGAGCTTCATATTTTAAGTGGAAGTTCCACGATATACAATAATGTTGCCACACTATCCCAAGTAGTGGAAAATTAAGTCATGAGTTACTCCTCCAAAGAAAGATCTTCTCTCTTATACCAATGGTAGAGAAGCCAATGTGGGAAGTTCAAGTACCAAAAGTCCCATTGCTTGGCTTATGAGGGTGTATTTATAACAAATGAGGTGACACTCCATCTTCCATGTGACTCCTGACCTCCCTTATGACTTTATAGCTTCTACAATCTATTTTCAAAGGCTCACATGACCTTTTAGTTTTTATATAATTTTAGAACTCAATAGTGACTCTTCATATTCCATGTGGGACCCTTGGCCTTCCACATATTTTGCATTTCTCATTTTGGCAAATTATACAATTACATTCCACTAAAGATGTGGCAAGGAATTGTGACACATGTGACTCTTGAGATGACTGTTGACATGGAAATTCATGATGATGTGGTCTTGCCAAGCTACTCTTCTTATTTCTTTCTCTTCAATCTTTATGATAGATCTTACATGTGTTTCATATTCATCCTCTAGAAGGTTAATTGATATGGAGTGTTCATGATATCTTGATCTTTGATATTTTATCATAAGCTACTATCCTTACACCTTGTTTCTCGATGACTTCTTCATGATTCCGACCTCACAAGTGTATTATTGAATAGTCTCCTTCTTTTCCTCTCAAAGCATCATCATATCATGTCAAGATATAATACCCACAAGTGGAATCTGTTCATGACAAGACAACATTAGTATGGAAATGTCCTAGCCTAGCTTGCTTCATGAAAAGGAATAATTGAGCTAGGAATAGGCACTAGATACGAAGGAGGACTCAGGGATAGTGTAGTGCATAGTTCCAATGGCCAGGAGTGATTGATTGAAGCTTGAGACTATGCAATGTGCAGTTTTGGAGGCATGGGAAAGATGAATGCAGAGTTGAGGAGCTTAGTGAGGGAGTATTGACCCTTGAATTTTGCCAATGTGCAATACTATAAAGAGATAGGCCTATGGATTGCTAAGTTAGGAATCTTAGGGAGGCATGGAGATAACTTGAGGCTTGCCACTATGCAGTGCATGGAAGGAGTCTGACTGGGTGGGAGAGTTGTGCAGTTTTGGGGAGAAAGAGAGTGATATTGAGCACTGTGACTACACAATGTGCATTCCTTGGAGGTAGTGATTGCACATTTCATAGTTCTAGGAGGTAGGAAATACTTGTTGTGGCTTGAGACTGTGCAATGTGTAGTTTAGAGAGGTAGTTTGGGAGGAGGTTGACTAGAGAAGTATCAGTTGTAGAAAATGAACAAGTGTGTTACTAGAGAGTAGAGACATGGGACTAGAATATGAATTGAACATGATCACACACTTATAGATGATTAACCACTTGAAAAGGAATAATTTAACACCCAAAATGACATGTCATTATCAAAACGATGGCAGAATAACACTTACCTCCAAGTGTGATTCCTAAGATAGAATTTAATATGACAACAATGACACTTGTGTGAAAGTGCTCAAGACTTTGGGAATGTGTCCAAAGCATGTATTTGTGATATATATAACACATTAGTGTAGAAAAATTCATTAGAACTACCCTTCAAGAATTTACAATGGACTCCCTCTGACCAGATGCATCACTTTTCTAACCAAAAGACAACACTTGCGACAATGAGAAAATGTGCAAAGGACACTTGTAAATGTGAATGAATTGAAGGTGACACATGTGGGAGTGAAGATAACATGGAAATGAAACTCACTAAAGTGAATGGAAGCAAAAGTGATAGTCGTAAAAATGAAAGAATCACTTGCAAAAGCAAAAGTGTACAAAAGAGAGTTGGAAAAACTCACCAAAAAAGAAGTACAATCGCAACCAAAAGTGAGAGATTGTCAATTGGAAGTGCTCATTGAAAATAAACATAGTTTGAACATTAGACATGAACTTTCTTCATGGACTATGTTATTCATGTTCAAGCTTATATAAAGAAATGTGCTTATGAAATTATTATAGATTGAGCATGTGTGAGCAAGTGATTTTGACACCTAGAAATCAAGAATAAGACTTAAACACTTAACATAATATTAGTCAATCATGAAGAAACTACGAGAAATCGAGGAAGAACATGTCATAAGATCACAAGTAGGCTCCAAAATTCAAGTGTAAGGAAAATTTTGGAGGGTGTTTATCGCAGTGACAATGCTTGGTGACACACTCATAGAACTCCAACTTCTCTACTCACGTTTCACCCTTAAGTGTAAGGTCTCAGTCTTTTAGGAAGTATTGGTTCATCACATGGATTACCATGGCTACTCTATTTGACCTGGTTACAGATACAGTCTCCTCTACTCCTTTTTTAAGCTAAGAACATTCACAAATCTTGTCAAATCACAATTGTTTCAATTTAGGAGAAGGGTAATATAAAAATGTGAGTTTAAGATAATTATAGTCTTAGTTTTCATCTCTAGTGTAGCTTCATTTCCAGCAGGCTTGGACAGTATCTTGGCAGAGTGAGTACAGGAACACAAGCATTTCTTTGCTATGAATAAGCCTGAATAGTACCTTGACAAAGTTACTTGCTTCACCTCTCTATGCAGGAAGCCTTTACCTTCTTTCACCCTTTATTTATTTATTTATAGGACTATTCGTAGGAAATTATTTATTTCACTGGGGAAAAAGATGGATCTTGACCTATTGAGAGCGGAAGAGGTCATTCCCAAATATAAGTTTATATATACCTATGATATTATTTTTCTCGCTATTGATTTTCCCCTTTCCTTGCTTCTACTTGATTGGTTTGGCAAGAAGAACACCATTTAATTATAACACTGATTCAAGGAATGAAGATTCTAGAATATATATGGGCTTCATGATTTTACCAAAGGCTTCTCACTTGAATGGGTCATATTTCCCATTCATACATCATTTTATTTAAAGATATGTAAACCAAAGATAGAGAAGAGCATAACGTATAAGCCAAGCATTTTTTATCATCACAATTTCCCTTTTCAAGTTTTTCCACGCTATCTTTTGAGCCAAGTGAGATAAAAAAAAAATTATCACCTAGATTGACCTCAAGCTGAAGGGAGGCAATTTCCATGGTAACCACAAACCAAGCTTAGCCTAGTAGCTAGCCCTACTAGGTCGAGAGAGGGATCTCTCTGTAAGGATCTCACTCAAGATGACTAGATCATGTAAATGATTTTAGGCTAGGTATAGTAGCTTGAAAGGTTTCGATAGAATTTGTTGGTATTTTGCTAGATGAGATGGAGCTAGGCAGTTTAGGTCTGGGAAATTAGGTCAGAAATGTAGGGTTTTCTATGGGGCAAGGTAGGCATAAGCTTTAGCACTTTAGGCTTGATGGTGTGAGGTGTTTAAGACTGGTGAGGAGCTGAGGAGGGCATGTGACAATCATGGATCCTTCTCAAATAGTAAAAAACATGAAATATTGAATTATTACCCAAGGTAAAGCACTGTTACAATGGATTCTACCTATCAAACTTGATAGCATTCAATAAGAAGCAATGAAATGGATGATGGCATACATAACACATGTAAACAAATTATTACAAAAGAATAAACTGTGCTAAAACTCCATACCACAGGGATCCCATAAAAATAGTTGCAAATCCTATGAATCTCCTTGCCAAACTTCTTACAATGATGTACAATCAAGCTTTGAGCATCCAAGTGAGTCCAACACACACAATGACTAATAAAATACATAATATAGGCTTCAAAACAACAAATCCTAGCCTCAAGGGTTGAATCCATGAGAGGAGGAATCAATTGCACAAAAATTTGAGCTGACAGCTAAAGACTAAGATGCTGAAACTGAAACATTCCTAGTATGAAGAAAACTGATTCATTCATCTCATTTAAGATTTTCATCTAATGTATCTACCCTAACCAAAATATACATTAATTACATCATGATTTTACATTTCATTAGTGAAAAGATCAAAATCCCATAGGTGAAAAGTAAATTCTAGAAGAAACAATGAAAAGATAGGCAATCTGTCAAGTGCGTAGTGCTAGTGTCAAACGCGTAGCGCCTGAAGGAAGTGCATAGCACCAACTTCAAGATGAATTTTGACTAGCTTTCTGATCTCAAAATTTGGCTCATGATATCTCATTGGAAAGCTTGTTCTATCTAGTTTCTAAAACTGCCCTTGGTTTCCAATTTGAGCTTGATTTGACCCTCCAAAATTGCAATCTCCCAAGACTGCTCAAATGCACAGCGCCAGGCTCAAAAAACAGGCAGAAACATGAAATTTTGGTGGTTTTTTGGCCTTTTCACCTAGCAAATCTGACTTTTACACCTAGAAACATGGTTTTCCTGCATGTACATGGCCTTCTAAATCTAATGGTGGTGGCCATTTCTCCAAAAAGTGCCTCAAAAAAGTGTGCAGCGCCCTAGGCACTGCGTGTTTAACCAGTGGACTGATAAATTAAATGCCTGAAAATCACAGAACAGCTAGGAAATCAAAAACTGAGCCAAGGCTCCTCAAAAATGGTTGTGATGGCTAATGTTGAAGGTGACTAGGCCTGTAGTGAAGCCTCCACCAGTAGGTTAAGCTTTTCCTTCTCTTCTTGATGAGCTAAGGCTTCAATTCTTGCTTGAGCCCTTTTGAGCTTGGCTCTAGCAATCTTGTCCCTCATGGCATAATGTTTGGCCATTCTCCTTTGCACTTCCACATCTCTAGTGGCTTTGGCTAGCAAGTCCTCAAGGTGAGTGTTAACCCTCTCAAGCCAATATTCCTTGTTCTCATTCACCATTTGGCCCATTTATTCATTCAAGGTAAGCTGATTTGCAAGTTGAGCTTCTTTTTCCTTCTCAAGCTCCAAAGCTCTCTTTAGGCGTCTAGTCCTAGGCCTTCTCCCAGGCATATCTTCCTCCATGGGCTCATTATATTCACCAAAAGCTTCCTCAAGCTGTAGCTTAGCCTTTTCTACTTCCCTTTTGGCCTTGATGAGCTGAACTGCCATAAGCTCATGCTTACTCTCCAATTGCTTGTTTTCCTGTTTGTAATAAGAGATGATGTATTTGGCTCTTTGCAAGTTCACCTGTAACTCACCTATCAGTTCTTTTTGCTCTTTGATGAGCATTCTAGTGTTTGTCTATTCACCCTCCTCATCTAAGTTCACTAGGTTAAAATCTTGCTCAGTTTCATGGAGGTGTTCTTCCTGTTGTTGCATCTCTGTTTCAGCCACCTTTTCCTTTCCTTTGTGTACCTGTTTTGCTGATGATGAAGGCAAGGCCCCTCCCACAATATGTGGGGCAAACACTTGCCTATGTCCCCTCTGATAAGTATGCACCATGGTACCTGAACCAGTCCTTCTAGACTTGCTGCTTTGACCCTGATTACCTTGATTTTCTTTGCCACTGTCCTGTTTCCTGTCAGGTGAAGGAATAGGTGCATGTGAAGGTGATAATGGAGGTGAGGGTGAATGTGATGATGATGGCATGTTTTGAACATTCTGAGTGGAAGCATGAGTGAAAATGGGGTTGGCAATGAATGTACTCCATGCAATGTTAAGTTCTTTAAGGTGATAAAGAACTATGATCTTTATGAGAGCATGATGAAATAGGCTTTTCATTTGATCTTTGGGTTCTCTCTTTTGGGCAATGTAAGCCATTTTCTCCACACTCCTGAAAAGATAGTAGGGTATATTGAGCATTTTAACCCTAGTGAAATGCATGAGTAACCTAATATGGTAGGAGTAGACCCTATAAAATCTTCCCTCATATGAAAAATACTTCATTATAATCTTCATCATAGGTGCATATTTGTCAATGAGGTATGAGAAAGGAAAATAACCCTTTCTTTCATGCTTGTATCTAGGTTTGATGTATGGTTCATAGAAATGTGCTTCTATTTCACCCTGCTTGAACCATTTTTCCCCAACTTCTGGAATCCTGGTGGCAACTGATATGGTGGCAGCAGACAATGTGAAGGTTATGCCTGCAAGAGTGACTTGATTATCTTGAATCCTAGTTATGAAAAGCCTGGTCAACTCAGGGTGGTACTGAACTGCTTGGACTTGTTCACAAAACTCAAAACACCCTAACCATTTGAAGGATGTCACTGTCATGGGAGAGGCTAGAAGCTCTTTGAGATCTGTGGGCTCAAATCTGTGAATATTCCCTCCTTTATGTGGTCTTCTCTATTCTATGTTTCCCTCTCTGTCTGATCCCTCTTCTTCACTGTGTGGTCTATATTCCTCATCAGCCATGGTGTTTTTGAAATGAAACCCTAGGTAGATGGTATGGGAATGCAAGGGTGTAGGGAGGAAAAAGGAAGGGAAGGGTAGATGAGAGTAAATGAGGGTCTGATGGGGTAAGGATAGAAACTTCTGAGGGAGAATATAGGGTGTAGATTAGGTGTTTTTGGGGAAATGGGAAATTTTCTTGTAAAACTAGGGTTTAGGAGAAAGACTTAGGGTTTGGAGTGAGAGACTAACACCATATGATTTTCATTCTTCAAGCATGAAGGAAATAACCTTAATGAGAGGGAAATGGCAATACTTACTTGATTTAGGGCTTAGGAGAGATTTTGCAAGCTTGAAGACTGAAGGAGTGTAAAACTGGTCAAGTGCGTAGTGCATGAAGGGAGTGCACAGTGCCTTAAGGGAACACGCAACGCCTGTCAAACATGTAGTGCCTGAAGAGAACACGTAGCGCCAAGAGGAAACATGTAGCGCCTGCTCTGTTTTCACAATTTTTCCTTGAAATTGCCCAAAACGCAGCTCCAGTTTGCTCAATGCGTGGTAAGAGGTAAATAAAGGGCAAGAAGATATTTATAGGCCTTTGACTTTAATCTTTAGCTCCTCAAACCCCTTTTTCTATTTTTTTTTGCCTTTTATCACTTTCACCTTTTAAACTCTGTTTTGATGCTTTTTCTTCTTTGTGCTTTTGCAGGTGGACAAATGCTCAACTTAACTTGATTTTTGCAGTATTGGTGTGTCTTGCAGGAAGGAGAAATATTCTGATGCAACTGAGATCCATTATTACATATAGAAACTTAAAATTACATAAGAAATACAATAAATTCAAAATACTCTGTTTTCACCTCAAAAACACATTTTTGAGGTGAAAATTACATTAGGTTCCAAAAATAAAAATTTCAGTAGCTGTGACTTTCAAGCCATCATGCTTGATTTATTGATCATCCTCATATCCTTGCTAACCTTTATTTACATTTGAAAATCATTTTCTTGACCTTGGTAATGAAACCCTAGACCTAATGAAATCAAACCCTAGGACCTAATGAAATGGACTGCAGATTATTTATGAACCATGACTGAAGGCAATATGAAGGGGGATCAGCAAGTATAGTCTATGAGGGAGGAGCTAAAGAGAAAACAACCATCAGTGGATCCATATATCATGACCTAATGGAGTGATGAAAAATTTACAGTATGGGACTCCTACTATGAAAATGCAAAAGAGAAAATTTTGATCCCTGATGGAAGTATGAAAAGACTGACACTAACATTGGCTCCAATGGGGATGGTAGCTCCTTGGAGGTGCCAATAACAACATAGAACTAGTAGCCTTATCCATTGGGCAATACGGTCAACAACTAAAAGCTGACTCAATGCAAACTGAGACTGACTCATGACTTTAACTATAAACCAAATCAAAACAACCAAACTCTACACATACCATTCAAGCTTTATAGCCTTCACTTCGGGCCCCAAGCTTCAATGACTGTGTACTTGAAATCTTGCAAGGAAAATGAAAATGGTATATACAATGAAAGTGACATAATTTCAGAGAACCACCTCAAAAGTAGTAGTGCTTCAGGAGCCTACCATTCACTAGCCCTCCTGGACAATCCTGACCATCCATCTCCTTGAGCAGAAAAGCATTATGTCCTCTGTATGCTGAAATCTTATATGGTCCTTTCAATATATTGTCACACTTACCATGCTTTCCTTTGTCCTCATTTTGTGCATCCCACCACAACACTACATCCTCTAGCTAAAACTCTTCTGCTTTGGTTTTATGGTCATAAATCTTCTTTATCTTTTCTTGTAGTCTGAAAGTGGTTTGGGAAACCTCTTCCCTTGTTTGCTGAAGGTGAATTATTTGATTCACTCTTTGCTGAATATCATCCTCTTCGCTGCCAGCCTCCTTTAGTAATCTCATGACCGGGACTACAAGTGACATAGGAAATACTATGTCAATACCATAAACCAACTCAAAAGGCGACATACCTATGGATTTCTTGCTGCTCACTCTATCAACCCACAAGGAATTGACCAGCTTTCGATGCCAATTCTTCTTATTTACCTCGAACATTTTCTTGATTATATTCACCAAGGACTTATCTGATGACTCGACCAATCCATTGCCCTATGGATAGTATTCTATGGAATGACCCAATGTAATGTTGTACTTGTTGCAAAACTCCACCATCTTCCTGGACTTAAATGTCACTGCATTACCTCTTATGATCTTGTGAGGGCAGCCAAAATGAGACAAGATATTAGATTCTAAAAATTGAATAATTGTTGTATTTGTGGCCTGCCTTGTCAAAATGGCCTCAGTCCACTTGGTGAAGTAATCGGTAGCTATCAAGATCCATCGATGTTGTGTTGATGATACAGGATGGATTTCCCCTATGAAATCAAGTCCCCATTGCTAGAAAGGTGCATTTACTTCAACTGGTTTCAAAGGAAGAGGAAGCAGCTTCCCTTTTCCTTGAAAAACTTAGCATTCATGGCAGCTCATCACTGTTTTATACAAATTTGAAAATAAAGTCGGCCAATAATACCCTACTCGCAACACTTTGTTAGCTGTTGTTTTCCAAAACAAATGACTGCCACAATCACCTTTATGAAAATCATGCATCACCTGCTGAGCTTTGTCTTCAACCAAACAATTGAGAAGAACCCCTCCCCAATCTTTCCAATAAAGAGCACTATTTAAAATGCAGAATTTAGTTGATTTGAGTTTTAGTGATCTACCTTTGCTCCTTGACATTCTAGGAGGTGACGAAAGATGCTAAAGAACATAAACTATATCTTAATACCACTGTGATTGAAGAAACATTTCTAAAACTTGAATGAGCGAGCCATCATCCTCATGCTCAAACATTGCTGCTATGAGATTTATGTCTAGAGCATGCGAATTTGATTCTGCCATTAGTTTTGCTAAGCCTTGTCCCTTGATCAGTTTAGTGGGTTTAATCTCTAAATCATTTTCTAACATTCCTACTATCCACTTACCTCTTCCTCCCTACAGATCAGTTTACATCAAAACATCTTTCACCGCTGCGTTAGGAACATATTCTATGGTATGTGAATGTAGAATGTACACTCTGAAATCCTTCAATGCTTTTATGAGAGCCAGTGCTTGTTTCTCAACACTGCAAGGTAGCATCTTGAATAGTCCTACTTTAAAAACCAATGGGTTGTTGAATCTGATCTCTCTTTTGCATCAATACCACAGCCATGGTATGCTCGGATGCAAATGAAAATATAATGAAATCTTGAGTGTAATCAGGACTAATCAAGACTGGAGCTATGGTCAAAGCAAACTTTACCAAATTGAATGACTTCATGGCATCCTCGGTTCATTTCACAGTGCTGTCCTTTTCTAACATATTAGTCATTTCTCGTAAATGTTGTGCCAAATTGGTTATAAATCTACGTAAGAAATTCATCTTACCATTGAAAGCTTGAATCTCTTTTTTGTTACACGGAAAATCTATATGCTGAATTGACTCCACCCTTGAAGGATCAATGCAGATCCCATCTTTAAAAATGATATGACCAAGGAGTTTACCCTCATCCATGGAAAAAAGACTTTTCTTGGGGTTGAGAGAAATCCCGAACTTTCTACATCTTTGAAAGACAATCCTTAAGTGGTGCAAGTGTTCATCATCAGAACTAGAGAATACCGTCAAATCATCTAAATAAAAAACTAAGAAAACATCCTTCTCATTAGCAAAAGTGATGTCCATCACTCATTGAAAAGTGGCTCCAGAATTCTTCAATCCGAATGTTAGTTCCAGTCTTCGCAGCCTGTCACCAGGGATAAAAAGGGCTCTTACTATGTCTAGTTTTCAGAGATGTTTTGCACATGAGTTTCAGTGAAAATCATATCCTAGGTATGTCCATCAGAAACAGCTCGGAAAAATATTTCCAATGGTATATTACACTCCCGAAACCAGTTTCTGGATCAGAAGATGATTGAAATGAATGATTGATTCTTGGTATGCATGTTTTGAGGTCATTTGCTGCACACAGGGACACGTTTACTACAAAATCAGTTTTTGAAGTAATGGAAATGAATTTTAAAAATGTGAAAGAGGTTTTTGTCAATCACATACCAAGTAACAAAAACCTCCTTCAGTTTATGTACAGGTGTTACTATGTGGGAGATATACAGTGATATTGGAAGCCTACATTAAAACAAAACAAATTTTGCGTTTATTTTACTGTTTTATCCATTGTAGTGCGGCACCATTTTACAACATATGGAACGTAATTGTGAGAAACCCAAGGATTTTTTTGTCAACCACGAGCCATATAACAAAATTGTCTTTCATTTTATTCACAGGTGTCACAAATTGGAATATTTGACTAGATCTTTACAGCCTATTTTTACAGATTTAAATATTTAATGATTTTCTGTTTTAGAGACTAAATTGTGGCACAAATTTCGAGAAACTAGAAACAAATTTCAAAATTTGAGAGAGGTTTTTCTCAAAAATGAGCTCATATACAAAAACCTCTTTCAGTTTTGTAATAGGTGTTATGGTTCAAGAGATACGAGTTCATCTTTGATACCAATTTTCAGAAATTCGGTCCAAATTTAATGTAACTGATTCTATCTTGAGGGAGATGTTTGAGCTCAACTCCCTTAGTATAGGGATTATCTAATTGTATATATTTTATTAATTTTAGAGTGTAAAGAGTTCAAATTTTTCAATAGAGGAAAGCTGCTTTGGACTGTGTAAATCTTTTTTAGGATATTATTTTTAATGGAGCAGTTTCTGCCCTTAGATTTGGGATCCATCACAAATTTTAATGTGTAGCATGTTTTTCTTGTAAATTCATTTCCATGCTTTGTTTTTTCTACTAATTTTATTAAATCATTCTCTAAGGGAAGTGTTAGGAATCCATCCACTCATGATGCTCTTTTCACAATGATTATGTTGTTTAATGTGGTTATCTTTTCAGAATCCATCCTCTGTTAGATGCTCTGTTGAGTAACCATGTGCTTCTCTTTCTTCTAAAGTTGCCAGTATAGATCCATCCCCTGATTGATGCCTATAGGGCAGCGGTTTATTTCCTCTTTTCTTCTCTCATTATATCTTTAATTTGGCTGAACATTGCACTTACTTTTCCCCAAGTTTTCCGGCATAAACTAGCCTCGATTCCATAGCCCAATGGTCCCTTCTCTTGCTATTTTCAACCCACAATTTTCAACCAAATCCTCATTCTTCATAGCTAGCCTAAGATTCATTTATTTCAGCCACCCTCATTTGGAAAAGAGAGAGCCCTCTCTGGTCTGGCAGGGCTAGATGCTAGATCAAAATCTTGGTTTGTGGTTACCATAGAATTACCTCTTCTTAGCCTTGAGGTTCATTTTGAGTGCTAAAATATTGGCATCATTGCTGGGGAATGAGGTGAGAGATCTTCTCTAGGAAAGGTCATTCAAGTTGCGGATCTGGTTGCTGATGGTGGACAGCGATCAAACACATATGAAGATTGAAACATTCACCTAGCGACTCCAACTCAATCCAAAGATTCCAACGCTCACTGATCCATTCATGTACTAAAATAAGATGATGGTAGGGTATGTGGAAAACCCTGTATTTTGTGAATTTTTAAAAGAAGTTAAAGCTTAGTTAGTGGATATTGAAATAGATGAGGTATTTTTCATTACCGTGCTTCAATGTTTGAGATCTCCGAAGTTTCCTCTTAACGGTAAAATTGGTTTCTTTGAGTTAGTGGTTGAAAAATTTGAGAAGGAGATTGACTATATAGATGTTCAAATTAAGTCATATGAATTCCGAGATCCCAAGAAGTTCTTGGAAACTCTCCCTCCTTCAAAACAAGAAACAATAGGGTTTCCCATGGATGTTTGCATTGATAGTTTGCAGCTGGAATCATATGTTGAGGAGTTAGGGTAGCAGACATGGTCTGGTTTCTATAATCCTATTGTTGCATATATGGATTATCTTTTCAATTTGAATGACAAACCATATTGTATTTTACATGGCTAGACTCATTTTGTGCATGTATGGTTGTTAGCATTTCCAATTGTGTCCTAGTTCAGGCACTCCCTAGCATCATTGTTGCCACAACTGCTTGATTGGTTGGTCTGGTATTACAACATTACCTGATCTATCAATTTTTCATTAGAGTAGGGTAGATTGTAAATAAATAAGTTGCCCAAGGCAGCATTTCAATTTCCAGTATTTGTTTATGTACACATTGCAGTATGTATATGTCTTTGGATTGGTATGAGTCTTTTGGGTTTACAGCTATTTGTGACCATATTTCCTAATGGATTAGGAACTTGGCCTACAATGTTCTTGACACCTCCAAGGAGCTGCCATCTCCAATAAGGCCAATGTTAGTTCCAGTCTTCACAGTCTATCACCGGGGATCAAAATGGGCTCTTACTATGTCTGGTTTTCAGATATGTTTTTCACATGAGTTTTAGTGCAAATCATATCCTAAGTATTTCCATCAGAAGTAGCTTGGAAAAATATTTCCAATGGTATATTACACTCCTAAAAGAAGTTTCTGAATCAGAAGATATGATTGAAATGAATGATTGATTCTTGGTTATGCATGTTTTGAGGTCATTCGCTGCACACAGGGACAAGTTTACTACAAAATCAGTTTCTGCAGTAATGAACATGAATTTTACAAAAGTGAAAGAGATTTTTTTCAACCACACACCCAATAACAGAAACCTCCTTCATTTTATGAACAGTTGTTACTATGTGGGAGATATGCAGTGATATTTGAAGCCTACATTAAAACAAAACAAATTTTGCATTTGTTTTACTGTTTTAACCATTGAAGTGTGGCACCATGTTACAACATATGGAAAGTAATTTTGAGAAACCCAAGGAGGTTTTTGTCAAGCACGAGCCATATAGAAAAAACCTCTTTCAGTTTATTCACAGGTGTCGTAATTTGGAATATTTGACTAGATCTTTATAACTTATTTTAACAGATTTAAATATTTAATGATTTCCAGTTTTAGAGATTATTTTGTGGCACAGATTCCGAGAAACTGGAAATGAATTCCCAAAATTTGAAAGAGGTTTTTCTCAAACATGAGCTTATCTATAAAAAAACTCTTTCATTTTTGTAACAGGTGTTATGGTTCAAGAGATATGAGTTCATATTTGACACTTATTTTTAGAAATTCCGTCCAAATTTAATGTAATTGATTCTATCTTGAGGGAGATGGTTGAGCTCAACTCCCTTAGTACAGGGATGAGCTAATTGTATATATTTTATGAATTTCAGAGTGTAAAGGGTTCAAATTTTTCAGTAGAAGAAAGCTTCTTTGGACTGTGTAAAGCTTTTTCTGAATATTATTTTTAATGGAGCAGTTTCTGCCCTTTAGATTTGGGATCCATCACGGTGTTTAATGTGCAGCATGTTTTTCTTGTAAATTCATTTCCATGCTTTGTTTTTTCTGCTAATTTCATTACAAAAGTCTATAATGGAAGTGTTATGAATCCAACCACTCATGATGCTCCTTTCACAATGATTATGTTGTTTAATGTGGTTATCTTTTCAGAATCCATCCTCTGTTAGATGCTCTGTTGCGTAACCATGTGCTTCTCTTTCTTCTAAAGTTGCCACTATAGATCCATCCCCTGATTGATGCTTGCAGGGTAGTGGTCTTTTTCCTCTTTTATTCTCTCATTATATCTTTAATCTCGCTTAATTTTCCCAAAGTTTTCCGGCAGAAACTAGCCTTAATTCCATAGCCCAATGGTCCCTTCTTTTGCTGTTTTCGACCCACAATTTTCAACCAAATCTTCGTTCTTTATAGTTAGCCTAAGATTCATTTATTTCAGCCACTCTCAGTGGGCAAAGAGAGAGCCCTCTCTGGTCTGGTAGGGCTAGATGCCATATCAAAATCTTGGTCTGTGGTTACCTCAGAATTGCCTCTTCTCAGCCTTGAGGTTCATTCTGAGTGCTAAGAATTTTCATGCAAAGTCAAAATAAATAAAAGACATAATAGAAAGTCAAAAGCCAAAACCAAAGCAAAAGTAAACCTTAACTAAAAAGCAGCATGGAAGATAAATAAAAAAAGCAAACCAAATGCAAGAGCTAGTACATGAAATAATGCAGGGTCATGCAATGTGACCAAAGAGCTAAAATGTACCTAAGACTACTCCTAACCTAACAGGCTATAAGTTCAGGGCTAACTGTAATGGAATTTATTGTGTGTCCACCATAACCACTCCTGACTTGTAATAAAGAACATACAAGAAATTAAAATAAATATAAAAGCGTTGTGCAAGATTAAAGAAAACAATTTGAAAATCTTGCACAATTAATGGAAGGTATTGCTTATCAACAAAAATGCACCATATTGTAATAGCCCTATATTCCAAGTTGATTTCCTAGCTAAGGTGTGAATGTGTGGCACAATATTGAAGATCATGGGGCATGTATTCCAATTTTAATGGTGGAGAAAACATCACATTGGGGGTCACTTTTGGTTTATTTATGGCTATGGAAATTGGAAAAGACATTGGCGAAGGAAAAGAGGAAATAATTGGAAATTAATTATAGAAATAAAGGAAAATGAGGGAAAAGGGAGGTGAAGATACAAAGATTTACCTGTAAGGGAAATTAGAAGGAAAATTAAGGGAAATAAAGTAAAAGGAGACATGAATGAAAAAAAAGTAACATGAGAATCAGTTGAAAACTTTTTCCCACATTTTAATTAGGTTTATCATAGGAGAAAGAACAAGCACTTGGACAAGCAAGCAAAGGAAGGAAAAGACAAAACAAGGAAAGCGAAGGAAAGCAAGGAAAATATTGGATTAAGAGCTTCAATGGGAAGATATTGATAGTAATAAGTTTCATGTGTGATTTTCTAATTGAGGTGTGAACGTTTAGTACATGAATTTGGTTATTTGGTTCATTTGTTGTCATTGGAATGGGTTTTTCCAAGATTGACACTGGTTTCAACCTTTCCTTGCCATTCCCTGGATAACCATAATGTGATGATGTTTATTCTTAGTTGAGCTTTGGATTGCCAAAAGGTGTTGCAACCAAGTGAGGTGGTCTAAAGAAAATTCCAAAGGTTTGTAGGTGGATATGGTTTTATCTGGGAAGCCCTTGACAGGTGGGTGGAGACAAGGAAATTCCTCAAGGTATGGTCAAGAAATTTTGAGGCATCCAAGATTGTTTCTATTTTGTCATCTCTTTACTAGTTTTGGCAAGATCGCAGTAGTTTGAGGGAGGAGGTGGTTTAACCTCTAGATTCCCTTGGTTTATTATGTCCTTGTTATCCCATGGGATCCCACATTCATGCTTAGAATATGGAACCAAGGTGAATGGATGAAATAAATATTTGGTTCAACTCAATCTATGGTTGAGTGGTACATGAAAGTCCTTCACTTGGTTGCGCTTTGCATATCTTAATAATATTTATTTTTCTATTGTACTCTATGAGAATTTGTACCTTTTGTTACGTTTCTTTAATGGTGATCCTATCGTGGTTAATATTCTGGTTATATGTTGGTTATAAGCTTGATTTAAGATGTGCTCTAGCTATGGATCTTATTATGACTTGATAAGTATTTGGTTGGTTGATGAATACATGGGCTAAAAATTGTTGGTGAAACTACTTGAGAGGGAGTTAGACCTTCATAGTGATCTTGAGATGAAGTTTAATGATTTAAGATCATATATGCATTCATGACTTTTATCTTCTCTGCTTGTTATATGTTTGATGGAATGTATGTCAGAGCTAGGACTGGTTAGGTAAATTTCTTGTTCAAGTAGTGAATGATTATGATTGTTAGCATCTTAATTATGCTTATGGAGAGTTACAAGCATTTATGGGAATTGGTATGCAGACTAGCTTAAAATGTGGCTCAGATATCATAACCATAGGCACCAAAATAGAGTTATTGGGCCATAATTGCAAGGAGGAAACCCTGTGAGTGCAATTATAGCCTCTTAACAGCATGGAAGAAATGTTAAGTGTGTGATTGTGGGTTTGGATCACTAAAAAAATGTTTCAGCTCAGGTATTGATAACCTACAGTGGTTGTTTAACTCTTGGGTGGTTTGTATCCCCCGAGGAATGTCAGAAAGGTTTCATTTTGTAGGCCCCACTTACTTAACTAAAAATAGGAGGTTGAACCATGTCATAGTGACAAACCACTTCACATTTATCTAGAGGGATTGTAAAAGTGGGTAAATGTGGGTTGGTAATGTTACAAGGTGGTATCAAATCTTCCACGTTCAAACACTTGAGCTCAATCTCCTAAATGTATATGGTTATGCATGAATAGTAGGTCAAAAATGCATCATGGTCATTATGCAATTTTTTTCATCATAACGATGTCAGTATGTTATGATGTTGATATGATGACTAATATGGAGCATGAGATGTAGATTATCAGAGAGACGTCGCAGCACTAGACCTCAGGGTAAGAGCATATTATCATACAAGTTTGTATGTTTGGCATATAGGTATGATGGTTAGTGGTTTTTATATGCTTTATGATTAAATACATGCTTTCTAGTATATATTTTTTGTGGTTACATGCATCATAGATGCTAGATAATCAGTGCAGTCATATGAATGTGCATCAGTTATTCATGCATGGTATTTAACTTGTGATATGCATTTTAGTCACACACATGATGATTATGATCGTCGAATTTAAAATCTTGATTTTATATGTATTGTGATGATATGGATTGGCCTGTGAAGATGGTTATGGTTATTGTATATATATGTATGGGTTGGTATACTTGTGATATTATGTTGTACTTGTCTTGACTGACTTGTGAAGATGTGATAGCCTCCCTTGAGATATATTGAGGTATGAGTTTGATTATGTCGTTTATTTGGCTTATCTAACATGGTATGTTTGTAAGAAATAGAAGATCAAGGATGAAGAGTAGAGTAGTGTACTACAGTAAACAAGACTCCCCTTAGAGGCCTAATGTGAAATATACATAATGGAAAAGTGGCATGATTATGTGGCATGTTTCCAAGTACAAAAATTATGAGAAACGAAAATCAAGCTTTAGCAAGTTTGGTTAAATTTAGTAGAGTTTTGGAGATCAGACTGTTATAGTAATTGCTTTGTTCCACCTTAGTGTGGACCATGTATAGTAAGGGGTTATGTTTATAGGTTGTGACAAGGTAGTCTAGGAAATTTTACTAGAAATACATTTGCATGCTGCTGCAACATTGGATATCACATCAATAGTTCACCTTCCTCTTATTCAACATTGCCATTAGCTTTTCCATTGATGGAAATTTTCATAGCAAATAAATGACAACCTTTCATACATCTTCATTAAACTTACATGGTTACAATAAACCTCACTGAAGTAGGCTTTTTCTTGCCCTCCAATAACCTCTTTTCTCCATGCTAATCCACGCACTTGATTTCCTTTTCAAAGAAAACAACTTTAGTCCTATGATCATATAGCCAATCCATTAACAACAACATACTGTATACACACAATGGAAACAAATTTAGATGCACTATTATTGGCTTTCTATTAAGCTCAAACACACATGATTTCTAGTTGAACCAGTCATGGTTCTGCATGTGGTTCCTTAGCCAAATGGAATTTTTCCACAACCTCTAGACTAATGTAATTGTGATTAGAACTAGGGTAAAATAAAATATAAATAATCTAATTGCACAACTTACCTTCCATCTCAATTATGGTTTCTTGGTGGTCTTCCTATTGATTGTCTACAACTGCATATATCATAGGAAAATTTTGTGCTACATCTCCTACAGTTTGATCCTACTATGCACTGTATAGCTGAGGTCCCATGTTTTTCTAATGAGAGGAATATCATTTTTTGTGATTTTCCCCACATGGCCAACACCTCAATGCATCTTTATTCTCAACTCCATGTTTCTCTCGAATAAGCAATTGCACACAACCTTGATCAGTTGAATTAAATTTTTTTTATGCTTGACCCACACTGACTATGCCCAAACGTTCCTTCTTTTCTACTGTTTTCTAAGGCCATCCATTTTTATCTTTGTTGGTGTTGTCTTCCTTCCAAAAACCCTTTAAGTATGGACTTCATTTAGACTTCTCATACCATTTATTTATCTTTTTAGTGGCATCGTTTAAAGTTTGATGCTCATGCATCTCAATTCAATCTCTAAATGACAAGGGTATTCCACTGATGAATATTTACACTTTTTCCTTCTCAAGATTAAGATTTGGCACATATCTCAGCAATTCCAAAAACTTAGTGGTGTATTATTCATCTAACATTTTTCCTAGCTTGAGCTCATAAAATTATTTTTCCTTTCTATCATAATAGTTTTTGTATAGATATTTATCCATAAAGAGGCCTTCAAATTTATTCCAGGTTAACCCGTCTTCAATTATGCTATCAAAATTCATCAGATCTTCCCACCATACTTCTTATTTTCCCTTCATCCTATAGAAGGCTACCTTTGCTTTCATGTTCTCAGAATAACCATGGATTCTGAAGAACTTCTTCATTCCAAACATCTAAGCTTCATGATCATCAAATTTCTTCATTTCCCCATAATGGCTGATCGTTTAGCCTTCTTAAGTTCCTATGGCATATAATCCATTTCTCTCTTTATATCATGATGACAATGATGATAATGATAATAATGCCTCCTAGAAGTGGACCTAGAAGGTCTATCAGAATAATTCCTCGAAATGCTAGTTCTTCCCTTTGGGCTACTCGATAGTGCATTCCCTTTTAGTGTGTCCTCGCTATCCTGCCTATTCCTCTTCTTGGACCCACCACCATCTACGCCATTTTTTCTCTCTTTCAATCCCAAAGGAATATTCTTGTCTCTATGACCAGTCCCCAGCTCATACTTCCTTTGCCTCTTGTTGATGGTGCTAGAAATCCATCAACCAAGGGGGTCTCCCCGATGTGAAGTCTCAATTAGAACTCACACCATTTCGAGTAGGACGATGAATAGGAAATATAGCTAGTTTCCATTGTCCTTAAGGATTTTCCTTGGCTACCATTATTATCATAACAAGTTATACAAATTTTCTATGAAACAAGAAAGTAAGCTAACACTGTGGGGCATGAAATTGCGATTTATATAAGGTACTTTCACAACAAGGATAAAGAGAGTGATCATCTAGAACAAAAGTAATAAAATTATCCTAAAAGAGACACATAAGTGCATATGAGGATTTTTAGTTAACCTAAAAAGTATTTCACAAGACAACCATGATCATAAAACCAAATACAACACATCTTCAACAAGATAAGTACCAAATCCACTGAAAGAGTTCAATTTCCTTAGTACATGTGAAAAAAACATATATTTCAAACATATAAAGAATAGTCTCACTATATTCACGATACATGCATGAAAATGTGTTGGCCCATCGAGTTTCATATATTAAGTGGAAGTTCTAAGATATACAAGTACAATGCTGCGATACTAGCACAAATAGTGGAACATGAAGTCACCACTTACTCCTCCAAAGAAATATATTCTCTCTTACGTCAATATTAGAGAAGCCATGGTGGGAATTTCATGTCCCAAAATTCCCTTTACTTGATTTATGAGGGTGCATTTATAACAAAAGTGATGAATCCTTTCCTCCTATCTAAATCTTAACCTCCGTCATGATTCTAGAGCTTATACAATGAATTTTTTAATTCTTAAATGACCTTTGAGTTTCTATATGACTTTAGAACATAAAAGTGACTCTTCATATTCCATGTGGGACACTTGGTCTTCCACACTTTTTACATTTTCTAATTTTGGGAAATTATACAATTACATTCCAAAAATGATGTGGCAAGACATTATGCTTATGACACATGTGACCCTTGAGATGACTCTTGACAGTGATGAGATTGAACTTCATGATGATGTGTAATTTCCAAGTTTCTCTTATTGTTGCTTTCGCTTCAATCTTCTTGACAGATCTTGCATGTTTTTCATCTTGATCCTCTAGAATGTTGATTGATATGGAGTCTTCATCTGATATTTTGTTGTATGGTAGTGTCCTTTCACCTTCTTTCTCGATGCCTTCTTCATGCTTCCATCTTCACAAGCTTATTCTAGCATAGTCTCGTTATTTTCCTCTCTGAGCATCATCCTATCATGTCAAGATATAGTATTTGCAAGTGGAATCCACTTATAATAAGACGAAAATAGTCTGAAAGTATCCTAGTCTAGCTTTCTTCATGGAAATGACTAATTGATATGGGATTGGGCACTTGATAAGAAGGAAGACTTAGGATTGTGCAGTGCATAGCTACAGAGACTGGGAGTGATGGATTGAAGCTTGAGACGATGCAATGCATAGTTATAGAGGCCTAGGAAAGATGACTACATAGTTGAGGTGCTCAGGGAGGCAATATTGCACCTTGAAGTTTCCCAATGTGCAGTATAAGGGGTTTAAAAATTACGTAGCTCAGGGAGGCAGGGAGACAGCTTGAGGTTTTCTACTGCACCAGGCACAGAAGGAGACTGATTGGGAGGTAGAGATGCACAGTTCTGGGGAGAAGGAGGTTGATCTTGAGCTTTGTGACTGCGTAATGAATATTCCTTACAGGAAATGACTATTCCTTGTGTAATTTGAGGAGGAAGGTTGGCTTCTTGTAGCTTGAGACTACACAATTTGAAGTTTAGAGAGGTATTTTGGGAGAAGGTTAACCGAAAAAGGATCAGTTGTAGAAAATGACTAAGTGTGGGTCTAGAGAGTAGAGAGATGGGACTAGAACATGACTTGAACATGAAAACACACTTATATATGATCAAATAGTTGACAAGGACTCATTTACCACCCACAATGAACATGTCGTTATCAAAACGACGAGAAAACAATGCTTACTTCCAAGTGCGACACATAGGTTAGAATTTCTGAGGACATTGACGACACGAGTAGAATAGCGATCAAGACTTTGGGAATGTGTGTATTTCATTTCATTATGATAGATATAAAATAGTACTATAGATGAATGCATTAGAAATTCACATCAAGAATTTACATCAAGAATTTACAATCGCAACCAAAAGTTTGATATTGTCAATTGAAAGTCCATACTGACTGTTGGAGTAGGTTTAACATTGCACAAGAACTGTTTTTATGGACTGTGTTATGCCAGTTCAGTCATGTGTAAAGAAATTCAATCATGAACTCGTTATGAACTAAGCATGTGTGAGAAAGTGAATTCAACACTTAGAAACTGACAAGAAGACTTAAATACTCAGCATAATATGAATTAATAATGAAACGACTATGAGAATCAATGAACAAAAAATCATTGGATCATAAGTAGGCGCCACAATTTAAGTGTAAGAAAAATTTTGGAGGGTGTTTGCTACAACGACAACACTTGGAAACACACTGGTAGAGCTCCACCTTTTATGCTTAGGTTTCACTTTAAGTTCAAGGTCTCAGTCTTTCAGGAAGTATTGATACATCACATGGATTCTTGTGGCTTCCCCATTTGATCTAGTTATTGATATAGTCTACTTTATTCCTTTTGTCAACAAAACACATTCACATAGCCTGTCAAATCACAATTGCTTCAATTAAGGAGAAGGGTAATATAAAATTTCAAGTTTAATATAATTACAGTCTTAGTTTTCATCTTTGGTGTTGCTCCACTACTAGTAGGCCTAAAAATTACCCCATCAGAGTCACTATAGGAACAAAAGCATTTCTTCACTGCAACTGAGACTAAACAATACCCCAATGAAGTTACTTGGTTTAAATATTTTGATAGCAAGGATTTTTCTTCTTTCACCCATTATTTATTTATTTATAGGACTATGCTTAGGGACTTACTTATTTCACTAGGAAAGAAGAGGTTGTTCCCTAAGAAAAGGTTATATATACCTTTGATATTGGTTTTCTCACTAGTTATTTTCCCCTTCGCCTTCTTCTACTTGATTGGATTGGCAAGAATAACACCATTTAATTACAAAAATAAGTCAAGGAATGTAGATACTGGAATAGATACAAGATTTATGGTTTAACCAAAGGCTTTCCATTCAAATGTATCATATTTATTATTCAGACTTCATGATTTTAAAGATATGTAAACCCAATATAGAGAAGAATATAACAGATAAGTTGGCATTGTTCACCATCACAATTTCCCTTTTCAAATTTTTCCACATTGTCTTTTGAGCTAAGTGAGATAATTTTCATGTAGAGTTGAAAGAAAGACATTACATAACATAAAGACAAAAGGCAAAAGCGGAGCGGAAATAAACCTTAACTAAAAAGAACCATGGAATACAAACAAAATAAACACACCAAATGCAAGGTCTAATGTAGGGTCAAATGCAGGGTAATGCAAAGTGACTAGAGTGCTAAAATGTACCTAAACCTACTCCTAACCTAATGGGCTAGAAGTTTAGGGCTATGTGTAATGTATTTCCGAGTGTAGCGATTGTAACCACTCCTAACCTGCAATCACAAAGCTACAAGCAATTAAAACAAATATAAATAAATGTGCAAGAGTAAATAATTTCTTTTTAAAAGCATGCACACTCAATGGAATTTCTTGCTTATCAATAGAAATATGTTCCATACTAACTAGGTTTAACCATTTTTTAGCTTTACCTTGTTTCTTTAAATGACAATAATACAAACCTTGAAGGATGCTTGTGGAAGTACATTCATTTGTGTTTTCAATTTTAGCAAACATAAATAAAGATCAAAACATGTTATTTGTGACAGAGCTAGCCATGTAAGATTGCTCTAACCATTCAGTGATTGGATCATAATATTTAGAACAACAGATTTGAAAACCTTGATGCTCATGTGAAAATGGATTTTCAGTTAACACATTGAAATCAAAAGGAGAATATTCTGAATAGTGGATGAATAGTGTAGAAAGAGTTATGCATGAAAAAATGGATCCAATTTAGTTCATATATTTCAATAGGATTGCGAGAACCTAACATAACCATCTGTAGGAGCTGCACTTCCTCGACTTCCTTACAGGTACTTTAACTTTCTGATGGTGGATCATCGAATTAGCATGGCTTAGAAAAATCAATAGGTAAATGTGCACCACTATCATTAGATGTACCAATGAAAACACTATAATTCCATTGATTTCATTAGACTTAATATTAAACATATAATATTCTTGATGGATAGATATTTGAGGTACATAAGTCAGAAAAATCCCTTGATTGATAGAGAATTGAGCATTAAGAATCAAATTTGAAATCGATATTGTACAAATCCATGTTCTCAGAAGAAGGAAAGCCATCATTTTATGTACTTATATATCTATAACCACATGTGTTAATGGAAACATGGATGTCATGGTGATGGTTTTCTAAAGTTTGAAAATATCCTAGTCTAGCTTTCTTCATGGAAATGACTAATTGAGATGGGTCTGGGCACTGGATAGGAAGGAAGACTCATGATTGTGCAGTTCATAGCTTCCGGGGCTGGTAGTGATGCACTAAAGCTTGAGACTGCACAATCCACAATTATGGAGTCCTAGGAAAGATGATTGCATAGTTGATGTGCTCAGCGTGGAAATCTTGAGCCTTGAAGTTTTCCAATGTGCAGTATAGGAGGGAGAGGCCTAGGGATTGAAAAATTACATAGCTCAGGGAGGTAGGGAGACAAATTAAGGCTTTCCACTACACAATGCATAGAAGGAGAGTGACTGGGAGGCAGAGTTGTGTAGTGCTGGGGAGCAAGAGACTGATCTTGAGCTTTGTGACTGCGTAACACATATTACTTTGAGGAAATGACTATTCCTTATGTAATTTGAGGAGGAAGAACAAGCTTCTTGTAGCTTGAGACTACACAATTTGAAGCTTAGAGAGGCAGTTTGGGAGGAGGTTGACCAAAGAAAGATCAGTTGTAGAAAATGACTAAGTGTGGGACTAGAGAACAGAGAGATGGGACCAAAACATGACTTGAACATGACCACACGCTTATAGATGATAAAACACTTGACAAGGAAGGATTTACCACCTGTAATGAACATGTTGTCATCAAAACGACAACTGAACAATCCTTACTGCCAAGTGCGACACTTAGGATAAACTTTGTGATGACAACGATGACACTAGTGCAATAATGATCATGAATTTGGAAATGCGTCTAATACCTGTCATTATGATAGACATAACATATTACTACAGAAGAATGCATTATAACTTGCCTTTGAGAATTTACAATGGAATCCCTTTGACCAGATGCAATACTTTTCTAACCAAAATACGACACTTGAAATAGTAAGAAAAAGTACAAATGTCACTTGCAAATGGGAACAAAATTGAAAGTGGCACACACCAAAGAAAATATAACATGAAAATGACATTTATTAAAGTGAAAGGAAGAAAAAGAAACAGTCGTAAACATGAAAGTGACACTTGCAAAATAGAAGGTGCACAAAAGTGACAGTTGGAAAAACTCACCAAAATAGAAGTATAATCACAACTGAAAGTCAGAGACTATCAATTGAGAGTGCACATTGATTGTTGACATAGGTTGAACATTGTACAAGCATTGTTTTGATGGAATTTGTTATGCCAGTTCAAGCGTTCATAAATAAATGCACTCATGAACTCATTACGGACTAAACATGTTTGAGCAAGTGAATTTTACACTTAGAAAATGAGAAGAAAACTTAAATACTCAGCATAATATTAATTGATAATGAAGTGACTATGAGAAGTTGATGAAAAAAAATCATTGGATCACAAGTTGGCTCCAGAATGTAAGTGTAAGAAAAATTTCCGAGGGTGTTTATTGTAACAACAACACTTGGCAACACATTGGTAGAACTCCACCTTCTCTACTTAGGTTTCACCTTAAGTTCAAGGTCCGAGTCTTTCACGAAGTATTGATAAATCACATGTATTACCGTGGCTTCCCCATTTGATCTAGTTATTGATATAGTCGCTTTTATTCCTTTTGTTAGTGAAACACATTCATTTTTTTTATCAAGTAAGAGTACAGCCTTCTATTAATCTAGCCAATAATACATAATTTACAAGAAGCTGCACCAGCTCTGTGAGAGTTCAACAGGTAGCTGGGCAAGCAAAGTTCCGAACCACACACCCAAAACCATGAGAAGCCCGAACAAGAAAACTGGGGAGTTACCTCCAAACACTCTGGACAAAAGCAAGCAGTAGACCCTCTAGTCATACTGTCGAGCACCAAAAGAAACCCTGAATGCCTTGGAAGATAGGTCCATAGAACCGGGGCCCACAAAAATGCCACAAGTGACCTATCGAGGGTCCACAAGACTACCACCAAAGACCAGCGAGAAACAACAGTAAGCTTGTGGAGCCGCAGACCGTATGATCTGACCTGCCAGGATCAATATACATGCTCTAAATATGGGCCCACAATAAACCCACACATAAACCTGTCTTACAGACCCAATGAAAACTTTAGGCCAGCTCTCTAAACCTTTCAGATCTAAAACACCAAACCAACATGCACGATCAAACCTACACTGTTGATCACCCGACGAGGATCCAACAGTCTATGCAAATATCTAGTGGACAAGTAGCTCGAGGGATAAACACCCGATGAAAGTGGTATTTTCTCACCTCTTGCTGCTACGTGTCACATAAAGAGTGGAATCAGGGCCTTCCTCAGAAAAACCAGATACCACTTGGATCCTGCCCGAAAAGCCACTTGTGCTTTTAGAATCGATCACCTTGCAAAATAGCTTGCGCGCTCTTCTACCAAGTGATAGCCATTAATCAAGAACATCAGATGGTTCTTGTGCCTTCCTCCCAGATTCTCCACCAAACCCTAAACCCCATCAAAATTTCCACATAATGTTTTGGTCAATGGACGACCAAACTTGTGGTACTTCCAAAGTCGATCCTCTCGCCACACATCCAATGGAACACTGCGCTTTGGATTGTGTCCAATACCCAAAAAAGGTAGACCATTTAGGTTTTCCTGTCCTCCCACATGTCTCTTGAACCACTTCAATCCTTCCTGTGAAACTATAGCTCCATATCTTTTCTGCCTCACAGAGACAATCGTCCAATAGTTTTCATGGCGGTAACAAATCCCAAGTATACCGAGAATCCCTATCCATATTGGTGACTCCTTCATTCGCCAAATGGTCCACTAACATGTTGGCTTTCCTTTTCACATGGACAAAGCTAACAGTTTTTAAGGTTTGCAGGTGAGAGTGGATATGGTGAAAAACCTGCAAAAGCCTCCAATGCTTCAATACTTTATCTAGAGAAGTGCCATTACAAATTTTCTTGGCTGCTCTAATAATAAATTCCGAGTCTGCTTCAATGATAACATTATGCGAATTTGAATCTAGCAGGATTTCCAAGCATTGCTCTAGTGCCATGAGCTCTGCCATGTTATTAGTGGCCTTACCCAGGTGGCCATGGAAGATCTTCTTTATTTGACCTTGTTCATGTCTTATAACACCCCCAAAGCTAGCTAACCCTGGATTGCCCTTAGATGCTTCGTGTATATTAACCTTTATGAAACCATAAGGAGGAGGCTGCTAAATGGCACTATCTGCATTTATTTGGCTTACTCCCTTGATTATTCCATGTGGGCTGATGGACTGGAGACCCAAATGAAGTATAATACTTGCCTCTTGGGGCAGAGGAGGATCCTTAGGATGTGTCCTCAATAGGCCTCTTACTGTGTCTTTGAGCTGCCTTAAAATTTGGTTAATCATGTGTTGGGGCTTGCTTGCTTTGTTTTTGAAGATTCGACAGTTGCGCTCTTTCTAAACATTCCAGATAAAAAAGCCTGGTACCAAAATCTAGGCTTTATTAATAATTTCATTCCCTAAGAAGTTTTTCCTCCAATTCTTCAAAGAAGTGGATATGCTAAGACTATCCCTATCTGATTGTCTAAAGATTGAGGCTACCGAGTCCCACACATTGGATGTGGAAGGACAAAGGTTGAGAAGGTGATCCATCATCTCCTCTTGTGAGCCATAGAGGTAATATTTGGAAGGTCCAATAAAGCCTTTTTTTAGGAGATTCTCCCAAGCTAATATTTTCCTTTGATGCACTAGCCAGATGAATAACTTTATTTTCATCCAGTGGGGGCTTTGCCATAGTTTCTTTTAGACTTGATCAATATTCAAATAGTTAAATGCTATTACTTCTTGTTTAGCTTCTTTGAGGTTAAAGTTACCTTCGGTGTTCTTTCCCCATCTTAATTGGTTAAGTAAGGAGGATACTAGAATCCTTCTATGCTCTAGATCCCGGATGAGAGCTTCTGCCTGGGCCTTCAGAGGAATCTCATCACTGTGGCCTAGATTCTTCCAATTCCTCCATTTTCCATTATCCCTTTCCTGGTCCCAGAAGTATTTGACCATAAGATGTTATCTGTGTCACTCTTGAGAGCTGCTAATTCATCCTTATATAGTTGGGTTCCTATTGCCAGTTATCCTCCCAAAATCGTGCTAGGTTCCCTACTCGTATTTCCCAGAAGCTATGTTGCTGACCAATAATTTTACTTTCCCAGGCAAGGTTCCAAATATGGGAGCCCTTGATTTGTCTTGACATTCTAATGTGATCCTTCTCCTACCAATGCTTGGCATATTTTTGTTTCCAAAGCTTATCCCAGGGAGCTGTTGACTCCTTAATCCATCTCCACTAAAGCTTGGCTCCCTAAACTCTACTGAGGGTTTCAGGGTCATGCAGCCCCAAGCCACCATGCCTTTTGGGCTTGCATATCTTATCCCAGGCAACTAAAGCCCATTTCTTTTTCTCTTCTCCTCTACCCCACAAAAAATCCCTTTGTATGCTCCTAATCTACTACTTAATACCTTTAAGAGAAGGAAGAGCTGAGAACATGAAAATGGGAATTGTCTGCAAGACCGCCTGTGTGAGCACAAGGCGCCTTACCAAATTTAGTGACCTGCATGTACATTTTCTGACCTTGTTCTGAAGTTTATTTATTACTGGCTCCCACACTTTCTTTCTTAGAGAATTATTAGTAAGGGGTATGCCTAGATACTTGGAAGGTGGTTGATCCCTTTGAAACCCAAGAATTATGGTAATATTTCTCTGAATAGTAATGTTAGTGTTAAAGAAAAAAAACTTTGGATTTGTTGAGCCTTACCTCTATGCCTGCTACCATAGAAAAGTCATTTAAGATGTGTTTGATCTCTCTAGCTTCCCGGACTATGGGTATGCCCTGCAGCATAGTGTCATCCACAAATTGTTGATGAGTGTTTGCTACTCCATCCAAAGTGAGTTTGATACCTTGGATTCATCCTTCAACATTTGCCATTTTTATCGCTCTACCTAGCCCTTCCATCATGAGAACGAAGAGGAAAGGTGAGAGCAAATCTCCCTGTCTGAGACCTTTGGAGGGTGTGAAGGTTCTTGATGGAGTTCCATTAAGGAGTATGGAAAAACTGGTCGTGGTGACGAGTGCCATAACCCATCTTATCTAATTTTGGTCAAATCCATAGGCTCTTAGAACTACTCTTATATAAGACCAACTTAGCTTGTCATAGGCTTTCACTAGGTCCAACTGAATGATCATACTAGCTTGTTTGTTGCTTTTGAGAGAGTGTACTATCACATGATCTTGTATGATGTTGTTGAGGATTTGTCTTCCTTCCACATAGCCCGTTTTCTCCTCTGAGATCAGATTCTATTGGCTATCACTTTGGAAATAATTTTGTACACCACATTACATAAGGCTATGGGTCTGGAACCATCCGGAGTCATGGAATTTTCCTGTTTTTGGATCAAAGCTATGAAGGAAGCATTAAGAGCCTTCAAAACCTTTTTGGATTTTCTTGAGTCTTCCACAACCTCAAGGATATCATGTTTGATTGTTTCCTAGTAGGCTTTGAAGAAGTCTTCGATGAACCCATCCGAGCCTGTGGATTTTACATTTTGCAATTCATTAATCACTCCACCGACGTTCTCTTTTGACACTGGCCTGTTAAGATTGTGGTTGTCCTCTTTGGTGACTAGCTGAGGGATATACCGAGTGAATTGGTCAATCAACCTGGATCTATCCTTCAGAGGTTCCTCTGCTATACTAAGGAAGTGTTTTATAAGGACTGATTCCATATCATTGTGAGAGACAAGCTCTATCCCTTGAGAATATTTGAGCTTTGTGATTCTGTTGTGTGCCCTATGAGCCATGGTGGATTTATGAAAGAATTTTGTATTCCTTTCTCCCTCTATAGTCCACTGTATCCTTGATTTCTGTCTCTAGAAAATTTCCTCTTGCAAGCATTGCTTTTCCCATTCTTCTTACAAAGAGTCAATTAGATTTTGCCACTCCTCGGTAAAGCCATCTATGATGATGATCTAATTGATCTCCTGGAGCTTCTGCTCAGCTTCTCTTTTGGCTTTGAAGATATCACAAAATTCCTTTTTGTTCCAATCTTTAAGTTTGGATTTGATGTATTTGAGTTTCTATTGGAGCATGAACATTCTAGTGCCTTGAATGTTCAAATCCTCTCTCCACCATTTGTCAATATTATTGGTGAATTTAGGGTGAGAGAGCCAGGCATTTTCAAACCTAAAAGGTCTGTTTCTTGGTGTGCCCATAAAGGTGGCTTCCAGCTGTACAGGCCAGTGATCTGATCCTCCAAAGGGTAGAATAGGAGCTGTCATGGTAGGGCCTGTGAGAAGGAGGTCCTCTAAAATAATAAATCTATCAAGTTTGGAGGCAACTTGAGAAGCCCCTCCCCTCTTTCTGTTTCACGTGAAAGTTCCATTTATTGTTTCAGTGTCTACTAGCCCCATGTTCATTATGAAGTTTTGGAAGGCCATGGAGTCGCTTCCTAGCTGTCTAATACCACCTTTTTTCTTTGAGAGATATCTTATCATATTGAAATCTCCTGCAATGATCCAGGGCATATTGGGGTGTCTTGCTCTTAGATCCTCAAGGGAGATGAGAAGCTTGAGTTTGTCTGCTAGCTTTTGAGGTCCATAAACATTTGTGATCATGTATATTTCCTTATCACCTACAGGTTGACATATCAAAGAAAGATAGTTCCTGGATGCTTCAACATCCAGGATTCCAAATTTTTATGGATCCCATAGTGTGAGAATCCCCCCCGCCGAGTTGCTTACTTTAACCTCTAGATACTCATACATGATTGGCCACTTATTGTGAATTTCTCTAATCTTATCCATCGAAAATTTTGTCTCCTGAATAAAAACCATATATAATTTTTCTTCTTTAATTCTATTACTGAGATTCCTTTGTTTCCTTCTATTTCCTATGCCTCTAATATTCCAGGTTGTGAGCTTCATTAAGAATGGTTAGTAAAGGAATAACTAGTAATATCTTTCATCTTACCTGAGTTCATTACTAGTTTTCCACATTCGTTCAACGACTCATTTTTTCTTTCTCTTCCTCTTTTCCTACCTGAGTTCTTTGGAGATTGTGCCTGTACATTCTCCATCATTTTGACCCCACTGTGCTCTTAGCCTTCATGATTTCTTTTGACTATATTTCCCTTCGATTGTGATCTCCATAGAAAGATTTGTTGCACCCTATAATAATCCTCTTTTGGCAAGGTGTCCACTCTTATGGTCGTCCCTTGTTCCAAAAAAAATTCTAGATCTCGATTTTCCCTATCTAGAATCTACTGTAGTTCATGGTCCTTCGTTCCTACTTCACTTGGAGTCATCTCATGGTCCCTAATTATCTCCATACAGCTTGGTAGATTATCCTTTTACTGGTTGTTTACTGTGATATCCTCCTGTTGTGGCCAACAACAACCCCCCTTCTTATTTTACTTTTATCACTAATACTAAATAAGTGGGGACCCTTATTCAAAAAGTTAAAAAAATCAATTAATGCTTGTATTTCCTTTTTTCAATAAAACTTACTGTCATAAACTTAGGAGAATACCCTTGAAAAATCTAAAAAGACTTAAGTTTTATGATAAGTTGGAATAAAATCACTCCTTAAAGTGCGTCGCATTGCAAAAAGGGTAATGGATGCCTTCCTACAGGCGGAATTCTAAGAGTGCAAAATCGCGATGCGAAATCACGCATCAAAAGACTCTCATCACATCGCATGCCTCAAAAATCACTTACGCTGAAATGCCATAAACCACCGATGTGATGGCGCATCTCGCAAATAGCATTTTGTAGAAAACACATTAACAAATGATTACCACACTGAACGGATTTGTGATATTGCGAAGCAAATCACAAAATTGCCTTATTGCAGATCTTCAGGGCTCGTTGTTTGGAAAATATGTTTCCATAAATCGAGGCCTGGTTATGCGCATTAATGTTAATCAATGAGGTAGTTGGCAATCATTAATGAAATATGGTTTTGATCTTATTGAAGAGCCATTTCACGTGAGGTGGTATATTTTATATGTTTTCCACATTTAAAGCTTTCCCATCACCTTTTTCTTATCATTATTCTCATCCCATTTGTAAATTGCAGGAGTGAAGAGCACAAAAGTATACATAGCAGTGTTCAGGATATTATGGGAAAGAAGGGTAAAGCTCTGAGTTCAGAAGATAAATAAATGATGCCCTTATACATAGACACCACCTGTAACAAAGATGCTGGTATTACTACTTGGGAAGGCATGTACAATCTACTCGAGGAATAAAATCCCAAGGTAATGGAGGTTATAGCTATTGTAGGCTCACACTTGTCTTCTAAGGCATCTATTACAGAACTAGCATGTTTGTTCTTGCACAGGATAGCGACAAGGCCCAAAATTCTTCCATACATAGACATGGTTAAATGGGTACTAGATAATACTGATATCACTTATAGAGAATTTAAAGCTCAAAACCATGAACTCATAGAGTTGTTATTTTCACAAAATTTAAGCTTTATATCCTCTAACAAAAAGCGCGTAGGAGGAAAAAATCGCACCATGGAAGCTCGGATCGAGAAACAGAGGCAGTTTCCGATGCGCGATTACCAGGAAAAACCCCTCGAGATGGAAAGCCTCTAATCACTCAGTTTCCTATAAAATCGAAAATTTGTAGGAAAAAAGTGCTAAAGGCGAAAGACAAAACTTGAACTCTAGACCAATGGTATTTATCATGTATATCATCAAGTGGTATGTAGATATCTACCGAATGTATAGCATCTATAGACAAGCTGGAGACAGAAGGCTCAAGAAATGGTAGAGTCAATCAAAAGGTTAACCAAGTTGAATTAGGATTCTTACTGGGCATACTTGGTAAAACCACACAGCCAGTGCATGACTCTCAAATGTATCATCAATTCTGCCAAGAAGATGGCACTAGCACTTGTGGATTCCATTTTCACAGGACAGCTAAAGTCAGAAGTCAGCCAACCAACTCTCCTCAAGCAAATGCTAAATGCTTGCAATTACAAGGAATAGATACACAGATAGTTAGTTATTAGTTTTAGTTTTAGATTCAGTTTTAGTTTTAATTTTGCTTTTTTTTTGCCTGAAATGAGGACGGTCATTTAAACCACATCCTAAATTTTTGTAATAAATTATTTTTAGATTTATTTAGTAGTATTTAAACCCTTCTCATGCATTTAGAGAAGGGTCCTAAAATTTGTCAAAAACTTGTCCTCAGAACATGCACTTTTGCACCCTCCGAGGAGGTTTTGATGAATGAATGGAACAAGATTTATTGATATCTGCATTTAATATCTACTACTAATGTTGCACTTTTGTACTCTTAGTGGATGTTGGATTAAGAAGAGATAAATCATTATTGCTTGAAGCTCACGAGTAGAACTAGTTATAAATGGTACTTTTATCTCTTAACTATTTCTACTTATGTGTTAACGTGATATTCATGTTCAATTATTTATATATGAATGCATGAATGCTTGAGTTATCATTTGGAACTTCTGTATGGTGATAGCTATTTATTTATGTTTAATATATGAGTAGCTTATTATGCGATATGTTTTTCACAACTGTCTCATCTAACTTTTTATACGAAATGGTTTATCTTTATTGAATTCTTTTCTCGTAGCAGTTGAATGATCTTTATTACCAATTGTTATTTGAAATCATTTTAAATCACACAATGGAAATATTACAACCCAAGTTAGTTTAGAATTAGATATTTCTGCTTATTAGAATACAATGGCATGTTGTTAGATTAGATTTAGAATAAAAATCTTTTTACTTAGGAACTATTAGAAAGTAAATATCAATTCTCAACACACACACACACACATATTGGGAAACTGGTCCCATATCCCTAGTCAGACCCACTATACCAAACGGAAAAGGAGTTGCTAACCAAGGTCTAGACCGGGTGGGTATCCCCCTTGTTGTAGACCCAATTTTCGGGGCTTCAACATATTTGGTGCTAGAAGGAGGGCCCAAAACTGTGAATGGAAAGTAAGTCTAAATCTAAATACCATTGTGATAGTAAATCGCCCTCATCATCTCCCTCGACTTCTCCATCACACTTAGAATCTTTAAATCTTGAGCAAGAAGTCGAAAGAACAAAAACGACTGCCACAAACCCTGACATTTTAGATAAATCTACTATTGAACTGCCTGAAGTTGAATCTTTGATTCATAAACTTTAGCGATTTTCTATATCACCTCAAAGATCTGATAAATCTCAAGGTAGTGTGACTTTGCAATATATCCATGCTCATCGTCTCGCCAGATTAAAGAGTGAAAATTTTGGTATTGAGCCAACTGAGTTACCTCTACCTACAAGGAAGAGAGTAAGGAAATCACCTAAAGGGTCTGATAGCAAGACTCTTTTGTCATCATCATCCATCACAACCTCTCCACCACGAAGTCAACCATCCACCCCTCCACTTCAGATTATTGTTCACCACTCCACTGGAACTTCAACATCTCCTTCTCAATCCTCTGGAACTATAATATCCTCACCTTCCCAACTGCAGGGATCATCTTCTATGCTTTCCTCTGTTAGTAGTTCAGCGATGGCCCAATCTCCATGGAATAACCCAGGGGCAGCCTTAATGCATGCGCCCTTGACTCAAATACTGGCCCATCCTAAAAATTGGCTGCCTAAGTTTAATCTTGAAGCAGGCATGCTAGCAGAAGAACATATAAACAACTTTATGTTATCTATAAATCTTAATGGAGTTACTAATGAAGATGCTGTCATCCGACTCTTTCCTTACACTTTGCAAGGAGCAGCCGAATCATGGTATTTATCATTACCATCTAGATCTATCACTAGTTGGGATATCTTCCAAGAAAAATTCTTGACTAAGTTCGATGATGACAGGTCTACCGCGACATTGATCATTGACCTGTCTAACCTTAGGGCTAAGTCAAAATAACCTATCAAAGGTTTAACTCACGTTTCAATAAACTGTTTAACAAAATTCCTACTGCTTCTAAGCCTAGTTTACCATCAAACATAGCAATCTTCATTGATATGGCTAATAAAACAACTTTAGCTAACAATATGAAGGAAGCAATAGTGGTAGAGAAATGTATCATAGCCTTAGAAAATAAAAATGCCATTGATGAACGAAAATCTAAGAAGGTTACTTTTAAGGAAGGTCCCAAGAAAAAAAAATTGAAAGATCCATTCGATTTAGAAGGATTGCAGAAAGTTTTGAAAACCATGTCTAATGAAATGGCTGATATTAAGAAACAAGTAGTAGAGACTTCTTCTAAAAAACTATACAAGCCTTATAGAAGAAATCCTTCAACTGATTCAAAGCCTCCTAACACTATTACAAATGCTGAATCAGAAGAAGAAGAAGAGGAAATTGCTACCGAAGAGCCTACCGATGAAGAAGAAGTTGTAGAGGTACAGGGTATGTGGGATTTCATCCTCCCAGATGAAGAGGATCAAGAGGCATCACCGGTTAGTACTCGAAGTAGAAATCAACTCGATCCTCCTCAACCTACTCCTAAGACAAAGAGCGCAAGCTCAATGCCTAAGGATAAAGTCGCAGCCAAGAAAACGATATCCAAAGCGACTCAAACAAGCCCAGTCCAAACAAATTCACCAACTCCAACTAAGACATTGATTGTTTTAGATGAAATGGAGTATAATATCATAGAAGACATGAAGAAGACTAGGGCTAATATTACTTTTTATGAATTGAGCAAGTTAAAACATCAGCAACAGGTAATTTTGAAAGAATTACATGCAGTACAGTTGCACCTCTACCCGCTACTATAATCTCTCAAGCTTCCCATGAGATGGGAAGGCCTCCAACTAATGTGATTAATAAAGTTGATCCAAATGATATTGCTTTAATTGGAGGAAGGTCGAGATCTCATACTCCTCCATTTCTTCTTACTTATGAAGTTTTCAACAAAAATTTGCATAATTGTTTAGTTGATTATGGTGCTTCATCTAATATCTTAACTAAATCGATATGTGCAAAGTTGAACATTCAACCTAAAAAATCTACTATGCGCATAGCGCAGCTGGATCGGTCACAAGTTGAAGTGATTGGCAAATTAAATCAGGTTACCATAAGGTTGTCATCTAATCCAAATGTATGTCAAGTTATTGACATTTTAGTTGCAGATATTCCAGAATTTTATGGCTTAATTCTTAGCAGAGATTGGTCAGAAAAACTTCATGGATACTTTGCAATTGATTGGTCGCACATGTGGCTCCCTTACAATGGTAAACCAAATCAAATAAAGGTTGAGCGAGAAAGACATCAGAAATACATAGTAATATAATTGGAAGGAGAAAATGAACTAGTAGCATACAACAATAATATTATTGGAAACTATTTTGTTGATTCTTTCTTAGGAAATTTTAATGCTCATACTTCACCTTACTTAGAACATTCTGTTTTATCTCAAGTAGAAATTTTTTCTCAAACAGATAGTTCTAGAAGTTATTTTTTGACAGTTCTAAGTCTAACGAAGGAGCAGGAGTAGGATGCATATTAATCAGTCCAGAAGGAAACAAAACTATGTTAACTTGTAGACTCGAGTTTGATTGCACCAATAATATTGTAGAATACAAGGCTTTAGTCCAAGTATTATACAAAGAAATGGGATTAGACATCAAATATCTACAAGTCTTCAGAGATTCTGAAATTGTTATCAGACAGGTACGGAATACTATACATTGTCTATCAGGTCATTTAAAGAATTACCTATCTTTAGTACAAGATCTGACTGAACATTTTATAGCATTTAATATTTCATCAATTCCTAGACTCTAGAATGCTAGTGCCGACCTCTTGGAAAACGTAGCTTCCAAGCCCATTCCCTCAGAAGACTATAGCCCCAATAGATTTTCAATCAAATTAATCTTTAGACCCTCGATTCCTGATAACATTACCAATTGGAGAATTTTCAATGATGATCCTGATATTGTAAGCTTCCTCACATCTGAGGGATCTTACACCAATCAGATAATTGATGAGGACCAAAATGATAGACAATTACAACAAGATAGCACTAATAATGCTATGCTAAAGTCAGTAGTCAAATTAGAAGACCTATATGAGTTGAAAGATCAATTCAAAATATCTACCAATTCAAAACATCAAAGTTCAACTCTGAACTATGAATTAGTAAATCTAGGAACTAACACTAAGCCACAGATTATCAACCTAGGCCTTGGCCTAGCTCCTGAAGAAAAATTATTGTATGTTCATCTCTTGAAACAATACAAAAGTGTCTTTGCTTGGAACTACGATGAACTTAAGACTTACGACACTTCTATCATCTAATATATTATCCCAGTGATAAATGATGAAAAACCTGTCCACTAGAAGCTGAGAAAGATCCATCCTAATCTAGAAAAGTAGATCAAATCTGAGCTCATTAATTTATTGAAAGCCAAAATTGTCTTTCCCGTTCGACATTCTAAATGGGTTTCCAACATGGTTCCCATTAGAAAGAAGAACGAAGACATTAGAATTTGTATTGACTTTTGAAATCTTAACAAAGCCTACCAAAAGATAATTTTCTTCCTATGGAGCAAATATTGTCGGCAGTTGCAGGATCAAAATTAATGTCCTTCTTGGATGGTTTCTCCAGCTATAACCAAGTTTTGGTCCATCCCGATGATCAATTAAAGACCACATTCAGAACCAAATGTGGTACTTATGCATATCAAAAGCTGCCTTTTTGTATGATCAATGTTGGTGCCACATTCCAAAGGGCCATGGACATCACATTTAAGCGATTAGTAAACAAATTAGTAGTAATCTACCTAGATGATATAACTGTATATTCCAAGAAGTGAGGCAATCATCTCAAAGATTTAAAATATATCTTCCAATGTTGTCAAAGGTATGGAATTTCACTTAACCCAAAAAATTCCTTTTTTGCATTAAGTGAAAGAAAACTTCTTCGATTTATAGTGTTAAAATCTGGAATCCATGTTGATCATGATAGAATCATGGAGATTTCCAAAATACCTTTGCCTCACAACAAGAAAGCTATGCAATCTTTCCTTGGCCAGATTAATTTTGTAAAGAGATTTGTACAAGATTTTTCAAGAATCGTATCTTCTTTACAAGCAATGACTAAAAAGAACTCAATCTTCAAATGGGGCCAAGACAAATATGAAGCATTCAATCTGGTCAAACAAGCGATTGTTAACGCTCCATCTTTAGCAACTCCAAATTTTTCCAATCCTTTCATTTTATATACATTTGCCTCTGATAGATCATATGCTGCGATACTCACTCAAGAAAATCAAGACAAGGCAGAAGCCCCAATTGCTTTTTTCAGTTCAAATCTACAAGGGGCTGAGTTAAATTATTCAAATGTAGAGAAACAAGCTTAGGTTGTTTTCAAAGTGATAAGATATTTCAGACTATTTCTGCTTAAAACCCATACAAAAATCATAGTACCGTTTCCAGCGGTAAGAAATCTCTTAGTATAGAAAGATGTGGGTGAGAAAAGAGCCAATTGGGTTACCACATTACAAGAATATGATGTTGAAATTAAGCTAGAAAGTATTGTAAAAGGTCAATGCTTTTGCAAAATGCTAGTTGGAGCATCGCTTATTTCTGGAATACCATCTGCAAATATAAAAATGTACGAGGTAATCCTAAACGATGTTGATTCATTATATGTTGATATCATATTTTATCTAAAGAATGGATATGCCCCTTCAAACCTCGATTATACAAAGAAAAGAGCTCTAAGGTTGAAGGCTAAGCAATATCAGCTCGTGAACGGTGTACTTTTTAGGATGAATGATGATTCTGTTCTCTTAGATGCCTTGAGAAATCTAAAGCTGAAAAGGTGTTGCAGGAACTCCACGATGGACCAGCAGGTGGACATTATGCTGGAGATGTTACTGCACATAAAATCCTCCGATAGGCTATTACTGGCCCACACTATTCAAAGACGCGCATAGTTACATAAGGAAATGTCAAGTTTGTCAAATTTCTGCTGGGAGACAAAAGAAACCATCGTTGGCTTTACAACCAGTCAACATTGAAAAACCTTTTGATCAATGGGGATTGGATATAATAGGTGAGATCGTTCCTCACTCTTCTAAACAGCATAGGCATATCCTTACAGCTACAAATTATTTTACTAAATGGGTAGAAGCAGTTCCTCTCAAGACAGCCAATGCCGAATGCATCATTGATTTCATTGATCAGTTCATAATAACCAGGTTTGGTTTACCCTCTGCTTTAATATTTGATAATGCATTGCATTTTTTTGGCAATTCTACGACTAAATTTTCACTCAAAAGAGGTTTTAAGCTTAAATACTCTGCCAATTATTACCCACAGGGGAATAGGTTAGCTGAATCTACGAATAAAAACTTAATCAGAATCATTAAGCGAACCATTGATCAAACTCACAAAAATTGGCACAAGTCTTTAATATATGCTTTATGGGCAGACCGAATAATGCAGAAAGCCTCTATTGGCACTTCTCCCTTTAATTTAGTTTATGGGAAAGAAGTGGTTCTTCCAACCCATCTAGCAATTCCCTCTTTGGCCTTAGTTCAATATATTGATGAAGCACCAACTTCTTCCTTACAACTAAGGCAACTGGAAATACTTAAGCTAGAAGAGCAACGAGAACAGGCTAAAATAACTCATGCTCATCACCAAGCATTAGTAAAAGCTTCTTTTGATTCAAACATGATATCCAGAAAGGACTTTTAGATGGGAGATCTAATTTTAAAATGGGACAAGGCTCACGAGGAAAAGGGAAAACATACGAAATTTCAACTAATGTGGCTTGGCTCTTTCCAAATTGCAGAAATCATAGGCCCATCTACTTTTATGTTACAGGATTTAACAGGAAAAAGAGAATCTTTACATGTTAACGGGCAGATCCTCAAAAAATACTTTCCATAGGAGATCATTCTTCTATTTTTGTAGATTAGTTTTTCCTTTATTTTCATAGTAAAACCAATTGTAAATGGTTACATTTGGAATTCACGAAAAAGACAAGTATTTCTTTTAGATTTTCTTTTCGCTTCTATAACTAGAATTGTTTTAGAAAATTGGTCATTATTATTGAAAGATACAGTCAAAGGCTATAAGCCTGAAAAGGATATTGGTTTCAACCTTGTAAATTTTGATAAAAAATGACCTTTAGTAGGAATTTGTTTTATATCAATCAAATGAAACGTATCAATAACAAAACAAAGATTCTCTATAGGAAAGCTCTTTCCAAAAACTCTACCATTGTCATCCAGAGCTATTCTTAAGGAAACAATGACTTCCTCCCCACCTAGGGAATTACAAGCTTCAAGGAATAATCCAATGATACAGTTTAAACTTAAAGAATAAGAGGTCTGATCACGAGCCAACTTATCATGATCATAGATATTATAGCTTGTTGACTTTGCCAAAACTGCATACCACAACAGGGAAATGACTCAATATTGTTGCAATCAAAAGACAAGGGGTCTCATCATGAGCTAGCTTGTTCAGCAAAGCTATAAATCAAGTGAGTGGCACTGTCATAATTTGGCTACCAAACGAAGGCATTGTTCTTTAAGGATTATGTTAGCTACCTATACCAATAGGTTTCATTTTTCATGATTGGCAGGGGAAGTGCCAAATATGCTCTACTTTGGTGATGCAAAGATCTCATATTTTGTGGAAAACACATATCTACAGTTGTTTGATGCTGTCCTACTTCTGAATGGGTGATCCAACAGTCTAAACTGGGTCATGCCATATTTCAATTTTTGTTGTAGATTAGAGAAAGAAATCTGTCCAAACTATTCAATCTTGGTAGATCAGTAGTTAGGTAGAGAATGAAGGTTCCCAACTGCTTAATCTGCGGCCTTGGAAGTAATAAGGCTAGCCTTAGATAGAAAATCAAAAGAAAATGGAAAAAGAAAAGAAAAAGAGCAATTGAGGGTTTTCCAGTCTAAGTGCACCCTCCTTGAAGTAACAAAAAATGCTAGGCTATAGAATGGCTAGGTAGATGGGGTTGCAGAAGCATGATTTCTTTCATATCACTGGCCTAAGCAAAGGAAACACATGGTGGCAAGTGCAGATCTTCCTATTCAGCAATTTTGTAGCAACAAAGTGAAGCATGTCTAACTTCCCAATCATTCCCTATCAAACTTCTTTCTAACATCCCACTGTCACCTTTGTTCATAAGAGGAGTCAAACTCTTTTGTTGATTCTTGTTACATAAAGAGCCACATTTCCTGTGTAAAAATATTTTCATTTTGATCTACTCTCATAACTAAGTTTCTTCCCTAAAAAGCTTAGTGTTTGCTTCCTCTCTTCCATATCTCCCATCTAATACTAAATACTAACTCCATTATTACTTAACTCCCTATGTTCCCCTTTTCATTATTATTATATCACTATTGTACATAAAAAACCCCAAAAAGTGTATATACCCCTTCCCCTAGGCAGTATAGCCTTATAGTTCCAAAGGTCAGAGTGCAAAGAAGTTAAAGCGCTAAAGGCAAAATAGCGCAAACATTATGTCTCGGGATTAAACCAAGATCCACTTAGTTTAACAGCCCTAACCCCCATTTTGCAAATAAATGACAAAAACCCATTTTTGCCCACAAAACACTGAAAAAACCCAAAAAACCCGCCGAAGGCTAAAGTCCTGCCCTGGCGCGCATCCCCAGAAAAAATAATTATTTATTACCTTCTCCCCGCCGTATGGTCCGATCACCTTTGCTCCCCGTCAACCGTCGGATCAGGGCCCTCCCATCTGACGATCCTCAGCAATATTGGGCTGCCTCTGATGGCAGTACGTTAGCACCTGAAAATGTCAGAATGATGACGTAGGGCGCTGGACACGCATCATAATGTAATTGTATCGGGCAGCCTCCTGCGAATACCGCGCCCGTACCTTAAGCGGTCCGATATTACCGCTTACCGCCTTCCGCTTACCACCCGCCCAGTCGGCCCTACGTCACCTCCACGCCATTGCCGAGTCAGAACCACATCAGTGCCGGACCCACCATCGCCCCGAGCTGTCTGCCATGTCCCCCGTCCACTTGGACCACTCACAGACTGCCACATCATCATTCCGTACCATGACCCCACCTATGACGTCATGCTGATGTCATCCGAGAAAAGCGCGCCAAAGGCCAAATTTCATATATTTTTGCCCAAAATCACGTTTTTTCGCGTTTTTGTGAAAATGACTGTTATGCCTCCTGCATGAATTTTTACGTCCTTCTCGCCGCCAACCTGCGAAAAATTGATTCAAAGCCGTGGCCGCCCAGAATTCAGCTTGGATAAGCCTCCACCCATCGCGCCATGACCAGGTATTTACCGTTTCTTCCTGCACCTGGTTCAGTTCGTTCTTCGCTGTAAAAAATGCCCAGAACTGCCATTTTCCCCTGAAACTCAAGCTTTTTTGTCCTGCTAGTGATTCAATTCCTCCCAAGACTGACCAATTGTGCCCCTTTTACACCAGAACTGCCCTGTTTTCAGTAAAAATCCTTTTTACCTCAATTCCCTGCACAAAGCCGCGTTTGCCTACATTCCCAAGTGAAATTCTGCTTGAAGAGCACCAAACCCATGGAGACACCAGTAGCTCTAAACATTCCACCTCTAAATGCCCCACAAAGAGAGCTAGAATGGCTGCCCCTAGCTGACAGAGACTACCAAATGGCAGAGGGAATCCCAGATTACAACATATACCATATTCATGTACTCAATGAGCTGAAAGCCAAACATCTCAGTGGAAATGATATTCTAGGGATTTGGGACTCCAATTTGCCCATTTTCAATCTTCCTCAAGTCAATATCCTACCAGATTTAATCCATCGATGCAGTGCCAACTATGACCCATGTCAGAGAGCTGTCCTCAGTCCCTCAGGCTCAGTTTTTTTCCATGTCACCCCTGAGGCTATAAATCAAATGCTACACTTTCATACTACAAATCCATTGACTCCTCTATCTATGATGGGCCTGATAAAGCAAGGAGGCAAGCTGTCCAGTGCCCAAATCATAGAGATTAATCAACTATTCATTCAATCAGGCTCTCAAACTGTGAGAACTCCTCCTATTGGAAATGTATATCTCAATGAGTTGGGCAAAATGCTTGTGGATATGATCAGTTATGTCCTGGGATACAGATCAACTGAAGATGTTGATGAAACCATTCTGGCCATGATGTCTGTCTTCTCCCCTGGAAAGCCTCCTTCTGTTCACTATGATTATGCTACATATATTGCCAATAAAATTCATGAGCAATTGATGAATTTAGAGAGGGAAAGGATATTTAGATACACTTCTTACATCTATCACTTGTTCCTATTTTATCAGCCTGATAGCTTCCCTATTACTCTCAAGAAGTTTGATACTCAGGGAAACCAAAGGTCTGTGGTATTTTGGTCTTCAATCTTTCATCACATATCTTTTTCACCATGTAGCTACTGTGAATTCATAGACCTTTTTATCCATCCAGCCATGTCCTTGCTGTTGAGTTCCCCTCCTCCAAGATTGATAGATGAGATGCAAAGAATCCTCCAGCTCTCAAAGGCCTACAGCATTGGGGATTGGTACTTTTACCAACACCATACAGTGATCAGAATATATGGTTGTGAGTTAGCCCCATATAGGCTACCAAGATATGTCCCTATGAGACTTTTTGCTTTAGAATATTTCAGACAATTTGGAAATGCAGACATGATCCCTTTCCACAGCAAAAATAAGATGGCACAACTCAAAGTCAAAAACCAGCTAGGCCCATTTATTTATAATAAAAGAGAAGAGGCATGGCAAGAAGCAGATAAGATCCTAAAGTGCCTCGGGTTGCAAACCAATTTCCTCTGGATACCCTATGATCCCAATCATTTCATTAGTCTTAGAAGGGTCAAATATAAGTTGGCTAGCTGTGATCATGTCAGGTTGCCTCATATTGAAAAATTTCAAATCTATTAAGATGGAAAGAGGGCACCCTAGAAGAGGCAAGTTCTAAAGAGGAAATAGCACAAAAAGAAGCAAAGAAACTTGAGAAGGAAGCTGACTTGGAATATTGTGGACAGGTTTCTTCTTCTTATCATACTCAACTTGGAGCAGCTGCCTCATCTTCTATAGCTCCCCAGCAAGCAGCTCAAACTACTCCTCAAGCAGCTCGCACAGATAAGGGAAAAGAAATGGAGCGGGAGCAGACACTCCCAACAACAGAACAGCAGAAAGAACAGGCAAAACAGCAAGAGGAAATGGCTGAGGCCCCTGTATCCACAGAGCAACAGGCTCAAGAAAGTGTGCCTCCAAGGCAGGAAACAGCAATGGATACCTCGGTACTTCAAACCCCAATAAATGAAGAGAGAACTAGGAAGAGGGACAAATAGCAAGAAACTCCCCTCACTACATCAGCAAGTCAACAAGGGGAGAAAAGGCAAAGTTTAAACCCTTTTTCTGAAGAAGAGATGCCTATTGGACCATCCATGGATATGGGCCCCCCTAGCATGGAAGCATCAGCCAGTTCCTTCCAACAAGAACAAGAAAGACCACTTGGAGGAGAGGTCAGCTCCTAAAGCCAGCAAAGAAGGGTAGAGTCTGAAATCAAGAAAGAATTTATGGATATAAAAGCTAGGAATGAGACAGTCAAACTCTAGCTTTACAATCATTTGCTCAAGATGGCTCCTACCAACCAACAAAGGCTCATGTCAGCATATGACATTGCAGAAGGGAAGATGACTATGAGCCATTTCATGCCTGCCTTGCTGCAGCCACAATCAGCTGCAGATTACATCAGAACTTACCTAGAAGTGTTTGCAAAGGACATCCACCCAATGGACCAAATAGAGCTACATAAGCAAACGGGTGAGATGGTCTACTCTACTCTTGCAGATAAAACACTTCTAGCACACAAACTGCAAAATTCTCTCCATAATACTACTGCCCAACTAGAATTGGAGAAAGCTTCTTCTCAAGCCAAAGACAACAGGATTAGGTCTTTGGAAGATATCATTATAGAGCTTGGGCATGACCCAAGTGATCCCAAAGCTGTGCAGGCACTAATGAAGAAAAAGGATGAAGATATATCAGCTTTGAGGAAGATGGTCAAACTTCCAGCAACCCTTCATCCCCAAACAGAAGATGTTGCCCAGCAGAGAAAGGATCAAGATGTAGCAGCCATGCTGCTGACATTACACAAGCAATTAGTAGAAACAGAAGGACGATTGGTAGCAACAGAGGGTGCATTAGAGGCAGCCCTGAAACAGAAACAAGGAGAGCAGATACCTCAGCCCTCTCAGCCAGTAATAAATCTTGAGGAGCCTCCTCAAATTATAAGTCCTCCCCTGGTACAAACAACAGGAGCAAGTACCTCAACTGCTGGGCCTCAACCCACAGAAAAAGAAGCAGCAGCAGAGCAAGCCCCAGGCCTCGGTATGAGAGATATGATGAAGGAGCTGCAAGCTCTTGAAACCCAAATGAATGAGCTGAAGGATGCCAAAGAAAAGCTGGCCCAGCTAGATGAGAAATATGATAAATCTAAGCAGCAAGTGGCAGAAAAGACCAGGGAAGTTAGGACACTAGAAAGAAGGATAAAAGAGCTTGAAAAGGAGCTCACCATGAGCAAGGTCATAATTGAGGTCAAGAATATCTTGTGGGCTAAGATTGGCCAGTCAATCACAGATCAGTGGCAATACATAGAGACAATTCATGAGCAAATGGATTTGTTGAATAGGGCTCATGCTGAAAGCCAAAGGGCCAGAGACTCTCTGGGAAGTATGTCTGATATTGCTACCAGGATGATCAATGCCTTGAATAATAAAACTGGCCTTCAATTGGCATCAATGGGTATCAGGGATAGGACTGATACAATTTTGTTAATCAAAAGGGTGCACACCCTTAGAAGCTATGTGCAAACATTAGAAAGAAAGTGCCAAGATATTCAAGCAGAAATCAATGCTTTTGCCACCAAAATCACAGCATTGCATGGCAGAGGGCTTCCCAGCCTAGTGACCAGTGCAGGAAGACTGTTGTCCCATGAACAATATGCTAAAAGGGTCAACAATTATGCAGCTAATCAGTTGACAGCTACAGCAAGCAGTCCAGAAGCAGTTGGCCCACCTTCAGGGCAAGAGATTTATGATAAATTAGAGAATTTATTCTTCATTGAACATGAAATTAAACATCTTTTTGAAGTGCCCCCTAATTATTATAAGTATACAAAGGCAGACGAGACCCTGATCAAGATGCAGAGACATCAAATGCCCACTGATGAATGGTGGACGAATATGATAAAGACTCTGCTTTAAATCAAGTCTGAATTTTGTTCTAAAAAGTTTTCACAGCAACAGGAAAGCAATTGAATGAGGTGGACAGTGACCATGCACAGCTAGAGCATCACAGATGACCTGTCCGAATACAGCACTGCCCTAAAACGACAGCATAAAGGCAAAAGCAATCGAAATCACCGCGAGGAGCTCAGATGGCCCATAGAGCCAAAAGTCAAGAATATCTGACAAACAGCAAACAATTGTTGTATGTGTATTTAAGTGGCTTTTAATTTTGTAAAAAATATCTTAGAAAGTTGGTAAGAGCAATTATTGTGCAATAACTCAGTGCTGAGATATTTTTGTGATATTTTGCATATATGCACCCCGGCATAGCTTATTGGGGGTTGTTGTTACAAAGGAGCTATTGGTTTCCAAAGGGATGAGTTTGCCTTGGACCTGATGTGATGAAATTATTGACTGTTGCAGGATTCTCGTGTTATGGCGTGATACAATAAGTGTTTTCTAACTGTATTTGTGTTTCATCTCTTGCATAATCTGTCTGTGATGTATGGTAATTAGTCTTGGTAGAAAAGAAAAGGAATAGTTCAGGATTTGTCCACTAAGAACACCCTAAACTCAATCTTTACTACTAAATATGTTTTCTCCAGGGTTAGCTGCAACTATGGAATTCTTAAATGCTCCTATTTGCTCTAATCACATGATAAGTCTTTATTCAGTAATTCTTACTTGCTGCTGATTATGATTTGTCTGTTATTCTCTGTTACACTGTGAAAGAACTCTTAACTGCCTTTTACTGGTGTAATTTATACTGTTTATTGTCTAAAAATCAAAGTTTGTATCATGAATACCCATCTAGCCCTGTAGTGAAACTCTCTTTATCACATATATCAAAAACTTTCATTTCTGGACTCCACATGCCCAATGCATTGAACTCTCTTTGATATTTGCATGCCCTTCCTTGAACAATAGCCTGCAACCAAAATTCAAACAAAACTCCCATCTCATAACTAGCCTAAAATCTTCAAAAAACAAAGTTAAAACTAAAAGAGAGAGCCCTCTCTGATTACAGGTAGGCTAGAACCTGTAATCCAAAGCTTGGTTAGTGGTTACCCCGGCCGTATTCCCTCAGGAGTCAAAGGGAACAACCTGGGCGTTAACAGATTAAAAGAAAATGAAAGCAATAAGTGTGGATATGGATTTCTCTTTGAAAATTTTATATTTCTCCAAGTGGTATATAGGATCATTGCTAGGTAACAGGTAACCCTGTCAAGGCTATAAACTCCAGCTGGTAGTAGAGGATCTACCTACGACAAATGAGCAAATTTAAAACTGATTTACAGAGAAGGCTTTGTTTTTATCTTTATAAACCAAGTAGTGACTGATGTAGATACAATGACTAGCTCTAGGAAGTAAATAACGAAAGTTAACATAGAAGAAGCAAACTATCATAGACAGCTAAAAGCATAATTTATTCTATCTTTCTATAATAAAGTTTGATTTTCTAGAAAAATTTATGTTTTGGAAGTTTAGAAAATTCAAAATAAAAGCAGACATAATTGGTTCTTCCAAGTGAATCGCCAATTGTTATGGCCAGCAACAACCCCCCTTCTTATTTTAGTTTTATCACTAATACTAAATAAGTGGGGACCCTTATTCAAAAAGTTAAAAAAATCGATTGATGCTCGTATTTCCTTTTTCAATAAAAGTTACTATCATAAACTTAGGAAAATACCCTCAAAAAATCTAAAAAGACTTAAGTTTTATGATAAGTTGGAATAAAATCACTCCTTAAAGCGCGTCGCATTGCAAAAAGGGTAATGGATTCCTTCCTACAAGCGGAATTCTAAGAGTACGAAATAGCGATGCGAAATCACGCATCAAAAGACTCTCATCACATCACATGCCTCAAACATCACTTACACTAAAATGCCTTAAACCACCGATATGTGATGGTGCATCTCACAAATCACATTTCGTAGAAAACACATTAACGGATGATTACAACACGCAACAGATTCATGATATTGCGATCTGTGATACTGCGATCTACGATATTGCGAAGTAAATCACAAAATCGCCTTATTGGAGATCTTCAGGGCTCGTTGTTCAAAAAAACTTTTTCCATAAATTGAGGCCTGGTTATGTGCGTTAATGTTAATCAATGAGGTAGTTGGCAATCATTAATGAAATATGGTTTTGATCTTATTTAAGAGCCATTTCACGTAAGGTGGTATATTTTATATGTTTTCCACATTTAAAGCTTTCCTGTCACCTTTTTCTTATCATTATTCTCATGTCATTTGTAAATTGTAGGAGCAAAGAGTAGAGAAGTATACATAGCAGTGTTCAGGATATTATGGGAAAGAAGGGTAAAGCTCCGAGTTCTGAAGATAAAGAAATGATGCCCTTATACACAGACACCACCTATAACAAATATGCCAGTATTACTATTTGGGAAGACATGTACAGTATACTCGAGGAAGAAAATCCCAAGGAAATGGAGGTTATAGCTACTGCAGGCTCACGCTGGTCTTCTGAGGCGTCTATTACAGAACTAGCATGTTCATTGTTGCACAGGATAGCAGCAAGGCCCAAAATTCTTCCATACGTAGACATGGTTAAATGGGTACTAGATAATGCTAATATCACGTATAGATAATTTAAAGCTCAAAACCACGAACTCACATAGTCATTATTTTCACAAAATTTAAGCTTTATATCCTCTAACAAAAAGCGCGCAGGAGGTGAAAATCGCACCAGGGAAGCCCAGATCGAGAAATGGAGGCAGTTTCCAATGCACGATTAGTGCCATCACTAGACAAAACCCCTTGAGATGGAAAGCCTCTAATCGCTTAGTTTCCTATAAGCCCAAAAATTTGTAGGAAAAGAGCACTAAAGGTGAAAGGAAAAACTTGAACTCTAGACCAGTGGTATTTATGAGGTATATCATCAAGTGGTATGTAGATATCTACCGAATGTACAACATCTATAGAAAAGCTGAAGATAGGAGGCTCAAGAAAGGGCAGAGTCAATCAAAAGGTTAACCAAGTTGAATTGGGATTCTTACCGGGCATACATGGTAAAACCACACAGCCAGTGCATGACTGTCAAATGTATCATCAATTCTGCCGAGAAGATGGTGCCAGCACTTGCCGATTCCATTTTTGTAGGACAACTAAAATCGGAAGTCGGCCAGCCAACTCAACTCAAGCAAATGCTAAATGCTTGCGATTACAAGGAACAGATACACAGATAGTTAGTTGTTAGTTTTAGTTTTAGATTCATTTTTAGTTTTAATTTTGCTTTATTTTTTCCTGAAATGAGGACAGTCATTTAAATAGCATCCTACATTTTTGTAATAAATTCTTTTTAGATTTAGTTAGTAGTATTTAAACCCTTCTCATGCATTTACAGAAGGGTCCTGAAATTTGTCAAAAACTTGTCCTCAGAACATGCACTTTTGAACCCTCCGAGGAGGTTTTGATGAATGACTGGAACAGGATTTATTGATATCTGCATTTAATATCTACTACTGATGTTGCAATTTTGTACTCTTAGTGGATGTTGGATTAAGAAGAGATAAATCATTATTGCTTGAAGCTCATGAGTAGAACTAGTTATAAATGGTACTTCTATTTCTTAACTATTTCTTCTTATGTGTTAAGGTGATATTCATGTTCAGTAATTTATATATGAATGTGTGAATGCTTGAGTTGTCATTTGGCACTTTTTTATGGTGATAGCTATTTATTTATGTTTAATATATGAGTAGCTTATTATGCGATATGTTTTTCACAACTTTCTCATCTAACCTTTTATACGAAATGGTTTATCTTTATTGAATTCTTTTCTCATAGTAGTTGAATGATATTTATTACCAACTGTTATTTGAAATCATTTTAGATTGCAAAACGGAAAGACTACATCCCGGGTTAGTTTAGAATTAGATATTTCTATTTATTAGAATACAATTGCATGTCGTTAGATTAGATTTAGAATAAAAAGCATTTTCCTTAGGAACTATTAGAAAGGAAATATCAATTCTCAACACACACACACATATATTGGGAAACTAGTCCCATATCCCCAGTCGGGCCCACTATACCAAATGGAAAAGGAGCTACTAACCAAGGTCCAGATCGGGTGGGTATCTCCCTTATTGTAGACCTGATTTTCGGGGCATCAACACCTCCATGTCAGCTTCCTTTTCCTTCCCATTGATTATGTTCTCCATATCCTAGATTGTTTCCTTGTTCCCCTCTTCTTCCTCTAGGATCTTGAAATGATTGTGTCTTGAATGTCTATCCTCATTCATATTCTCTTGTGGATGTTTACCACCTTTCCCTTTGCTCCCAACCTTGGTGAAACCCTCATGATTTTTATCCTTAGTAGTTTTTGCATTTCCTTCCATACTCTTTGTTGGGTAGTCTCTAAATAAATGCCCATGTTCATGACATTTGCGGCACCTAAATAGGATGTGCTCATAGTCCACAGGCTGCACCCATTCTTCATCATACACTTCTAAAATTATTGCTTTCGGAAGGGCTCCAGATAAGTCCATTTCCACACATATTTGGGCGAAGGAGGTATATTTTCCTTTCAGAGTTGCCTCTGAGATCTTTAGAAAATGCCCCAGCTTGTTGCCTATTGTTTTCAGAGATTATGGTAGCCAATAGTCTAGAGGAAAGGAGTATAGTCTAATCCATATCAGTATCGATGTGAATGTTTCACTTTTTGGGACAAATTTTATCATCCATGGCCGCATATAGAGTCCTGTAGCAGCGTAGAAATATGGTCCTCCCTGGAAAACTCTATATTTATCCTCTAGGCTCATGAACACCACTGTGAAGAAGCCCTTAGAACCCATATGTAGGTGTATTTCCCCCTTTGAATTCCAATGGCTCCTTATCAAGACATGTAATGCCCTCTCCATCGGCCATAACCCCATAAATTTCCATATGATCGCATGTTCTGTCATATGATCCCTATGTGCTTGAAGCGCTGGATCACTCAATATGACCCAGTAAATATATCTTTCAACTCTTTAAATGTTTCTTCACACTTGTCTATCCAACAAAAATTTGAGCCTTTAGTTAACAATCCAAACGAAGGTAAGGCCATATTACTAAAGTCATTGACAAATATCATATAATATATATCTAGTCCTAAGAAAATCCTAACATCCCTTTGTTTTTTATGGATAGGGACCCTTTTGATAATGCAAATCTTGTTAGGGTCAAATTGTATCCCTTCCTTAGAGAGGAAGTGACCTAGGACAATCCATGCATTCATAAAAAAATCATACTTTTATGGACTTCATGAGAGTTTCATTTCAGTTCACTTATTTAAAACTTTACACGTGTTGTAGAGAGCTTCCTAGAAATCATCCCCATAAGGAGTGAAGTCATCCATGTAAATTTCAACTTCATCATGAACAAGATCAATAAAAATACTCAAAACTACCTTTGTAAGGTATCAAGGGGATTACACAATCCAAAGGGAAGGACCCTATAGGAAAAGGTCACCCATGGACATGTGAAGGTAATATTATCTTGACCCTTGGGGTTGATCTGGATCTGATTGTACCCACTAAAACCATACAAGAATGAAAATAGCTTCTTCCCTCCAAGATCATCCAAAACTTGATCAATAAAAGGTAAGGAAAGTGATCTTTCATTTTAGCCTTGTTAATTTCCCTGTAGTTAACACAAATTCTCCACTTCCCATTCTTCTTGCGTATTATAACAAGAGGAGACACCCACTCACTATCTAAAATAGGGTAAAATAATAATGCATCCTATAAATCTTATAGTTCTTCTTTCACAGTGTCTTTAAGGGTAGGGTGCATTCTCCTCTAGGGCTGGTGCACAGTTTTACATCCCTCCTTAATGTAGATGTGATGTGTAAAAACTGAGGAATTCACCCCTTTCATGTTTTTATAGTCCCAACCAAAGGCATCAAGATGTTGTCTCAACATAGTGAGAAATTTTGCTTCTTGCTCTACTGAGAGGGAAGGAATGAATTTTAGGGTTTTAGATGGAATTGTTTACAAAATCTTGGCATGATCTTGATCATAACTGACAATGAATAGTTATTCCCATGGGTTATTCTCAGGTTTCCCTAAATATACCTCCACTAGTTCATCCATTTTCATAGCAGCACAATGTTAGGTTTTCATAAAATTATCAATGAGATCATCCTCATATAGATGCCCACTTCCTACATTGGTTTCTAATATATAGATTGGGTAGGGGTGTTATAGATCCATTTGGGCACATCACTCCCATCATTCAGATCAATACTTTTAGGGCTCATCAAACCCTAATTTAGTTGCTACATGCCCTAGAAAAGTCATCACTTTGGATGCCTCTTTCCCTGAAAGTTTCCTGGCATGAATCCCTCCAGAAATTCCTCCTTGAGGGACCAGTGTAGTGTTGGTCAGGGTTAAGTACGCTTCAGTGAATGTAGGACCATGTCAGGGTGCATTTCATAGCACTTAGGCCCACTTTGACTTGCGCTAGGCAAGATTGAGCGAAATCCACATAGGGTTCTAGGAATATTCTTATCTTCTGGAGCCATCTAGAAGATTCCCACACTTATCATCTTGTATGAGCTCAAAATTGGATAGGGAATGAGTTAAGTAACCTCATATCCTCTCATCCCTTCCTCCATGGAAACTAACTCTAAGTTTGGAAGGCCATTCAATACCCTCATTTATGACCAAACCACCATCATTTTCCTATAAATTGAGCACTCATCTAAGTGATCAAGGGTTGGACTTTGAGCATTTGTAAGGAGATACTGTTGGTGTGAAGTTTGATATCGTAAACAAGTATTATTATGCTGCCAGAGTGTTGTGCTTTTGATGTGATGTTGGTTGGAACCCAAGCTGGAGGAGTGATATTGGATCGGACTTCATGGTTTTAACTCTTTGTTCTAGTTAATAAAGTTGTTTACACATTTTTCCATATTCTTGTCTTCATGTATTATGATTATATGTGTGAATGCTTTCGATTCCATTTGCTTATAGTAGATAGATCTCTTGCTTTGATTGGTTCTTGTATTATGTTTATGATTGCGGATACTTGTCGAGCGGATTAAGTTCGAGAAGGAGCGACGGAAGCCATACAAAGGAGACAAAGGGAAAGTGAAAGATAACAAGTAGGTCCCTTGTCTTATTTATCTTCTATAGAAAAAGGATAATTTCTTTAATTCTATTGTTCTACGTGTAGCTACCCACCTAGGGAAATTGTATTTATCTGTATATGCAAAATTCCATAAAACAAATTGGCAACTCGACTGGGGAATGATCATCCTTCCGGGTAGTTTACCTTCATCCTAGTACACCCTAGTACACTTTACTTGCTTCCATTGATCTTGCTACAACCTTTTTTAAAGTGTTTTTTGGTAAGAATTGTGCTTGCAAACCCCTAAGATGGCCTCTCTGGCACCAACGTAGGTCTGGTTAAGGGACAGAGTACTGCAGAGCACCCCTGGCTTGAGGACAGTGCTCCGAAGCACACTGTCTCGCACTCAAGGCTACACTAATCCTCCTTAGGTCAAAAATCCCTCTTTTGACTTGATTTTTCCCAAATTGCGTTTTGTTTATGTTTTCTGAATGATCAATGATTGTTAAATCTTTGAAATCAATTTGTGTTTCCTTTGCTAGCCCTACTTTGGCCTCGATTTTTTAGTGTTTCTTAAATGATTTCTTTATCACTATCAATTCATTTTCAAATCTAGTTTATAGTCGATTAATCTTTGTTCAAAAGAAAGTGTCGTAAAAGTCTTCATTTATTTCGAAACAAAATTGTTGTAAAGTCTTCGTTCTTGCAAAAAGATTGATTGATTGTATGTGCATTACTTTCCTTTTGTTCATTTCAACATTAAGGGAATTGAAAAGAAAAAATTCATTGGGCATTGAAAATTTTTGAGTGTGCTCATAGGAATAGTTTAGGGAAATTGCATTAGCTGTGCTCTTTGCTCTTTGTCAAAGATCTTATTACTTTATCCCTTACTAGCTACGGTTTTCATTGTTAATTGAATGAAAGAATGTTTCTCATGTTAGTTGCAGTATAGGAATTACAAACATACATCACGCGGTGAACCTTGAAAGGAAAATTCTTAAGAAGATCAACTTAAAAGTTAATCTCAATTAACCTAATGGAGCATTGTCACCTAACACAAAACATTTAGGGCTTCTAGGATAGAGACGTGTTTCGACGTCGTAAAACATAGCAGCTATCACTAACTTGTGTATGATAAATTATGAGTGTGACACTCCATTCCACCTGCGTAAGTATATTGTAGCTTGTCAACGTACCTTCAGGTATATAGGGCAGTGTTACAGTACGTAAAGTATAAAGGAATGATCTCACTGTGCGGTTTCACATTAGACATCACTTACATGGATTGGGCCTCCACGTACTTTCAGGTATATATGGGAGGACTACATTTGGCTGATATCCATCCTTAGGTAACCGAGACGGATGCCTTGTACATTGTGATACACTGAACACAACATTCGGGGAGATTGCCCACCCGTACTTCTCGGTTCACCAAGAAGTATTCTGTAGTTCACAGTTACTTGGTAATACTTTTTCCTAGAATTATCCCTCTTTTGTTTTGTTATGTTATTTTGATTAAAAGAAAATTAATTGACCGTAGATAACATCCTCCACATCACTCCTTAGTTGATCTTCGGTTGAGACATATGGAAACAACTTCGGAGTCCACTGATCAAGGAATTACTTTTGATGGGAATCCTAGTCATTTTCCTCCTTTCAAAAATATTGGTGCTCCTTATATGGCTAAATTGTCCCTTCCACGACTTACCATCGGCTTGCCAGTATGGTTGTTCTCAACCTCCTTGACCCCATAGCTGAATATTCCTACAACTAGACAAAATCAACCTCCAATTGATACTAAAGTTGACCCTTTGCCTTCTTCTTCAGATGTTTCCTCCCCCCATTTCTTCTTCTTCACTTGGTTAAAGTATTGGTACTAGTAACCAGGTGGCTAAGAAGAATAAGAAAGGGAACAAGAATAAGAAGACGCAAATTCAACAAGTGGACAACCAAGAAACCATTGCTTCGAATACAACTTCTGATGAGAAACCATTCAATAAGCCTCACAAACTTCAATATCCATGCAAACTTTATACAGGAGATGATCTTCTTCAAAATTGTCCTGATATTCCTTAGATCTTAGAAGAATGGTCTTCTCGTTCACATCATATTGTGTCATCAACTTTTGGAGATCATGCTGGTGACACACCATCAACTAGTGGTAGTAAAGTTCATGGAAAGAAGGGTAAAGTGAAGTTTCCATCTAGGTTATGTGAAGGGAATCACCCCATCCACCTTTTTCCCTATCTCGATGAAGCCAAAAAAGTGTTGGATAATCGTCCTGCTTCTCCACAACGACTTCCATCTAGTCATAGAAGACTCTTCGTTGATCCTTCACTAGTTGATAAAGTCACTGATCCAAATCAACCGTTGGTCAAACCCACTCTCTCTGAATGTGGCTGGAGGAATGTCAACTAAATCCAAGCATAGTTTTTCATTTCAAGATTGTGTAAACATGAAACTGAATCCAAGCATAGTTTTTTGTTTCAAGCTTGTGTAAAAATGAAATAGAATTCAAGCATAGTTTTTCATTTCAAGCTTCTTTAAACATGAAAATGAATCCAAGGATAGTTCCCTATGGTTGAAGCTTGTGTAAAAATGAACCCATCTCCATTTTAACCCTCGTGATTGCCATTCTATCAGCCTCTTTTGTCAGATGAGCCTTAGTTACTCTCCTTCCATCATCACTATCTGCTTGGCTGATCATACACTTTCACTTGGTTGTTTTACCCTTTTTGAGGAACAATTGCAATGAGTGGTCTTATTAACTAGCCTCTTCACATAAATTAACATGTTTTGAGAAGTTCCAACATCACCAGAACCAGTCGCTATCCTAGACACTACTCGTTCCTCAAAAAGGAGTCCTCTCTAAGATCTTTTCATACTCTCGAAATATGAAAAGATTATCGAGGGCTTGTCATTTTCAGCTCGTTAACGGATTGGAAATGACATATACTCATTATAAGTTGAATCCTTTTTCGGACTGAGATAGATTATTTACAAAAATGTAATACGTTGATCGAGCATGGTCAATAGGTTTTCTCTTGTATTTTTTTACACTTTTTCAGACTTGAGAGACAAACTTACGAAAAAGAAATTGTGGAGTTTTCTTTTTGTCCCTTTCCAAACTCTCTAAACATGAAAAGGATTGAGTTATCATTGTCATTAAACTCATTAAAACATCAAATAGTGACAAAATTTTCCATCATGACAAGACTGAGTTTCACCTTCGCTAGACTCGTTAAAACATCACATAGCGATGAATTCACCTGAAGGGTGGAATTATACAACAAGCATATGTTATCCTCCTCAACCTTGATAAAAATAAAGAGGTATTGGTCAACAATGACTGGGGAAAATGGGAAAAGGGGTAAACCACTTTATGTTAGCAGGTCGCTCTTGAATATGACACTTTCACTTCATCATTGTGAGTATTTGGGTTGGGTAATCTATTTGATGGTCATCATACCTTGGTCTATCATACCGTCCATTAATTTTTGGGTCAATACTCGTAAACCTTCATTTTCATGATCGCCATTCTTGAACCTTGTATCGTCAGTCACATTCTGTCTCCAAAACTAATTACACCCATTTCGTGTCATTGATGTGGTATACATCAAGGCCCTCCTATGATGAGTCGCTTCTTGTCGACATTAGCATATTATCCAAGAGGTTGACTTAGAAACACCCTTTCAGTACCTTGGGGCTTGCATGCATCAATGGAAAGTTTTTCACTTTTAGCGATAGGTTGGCATCACTAGCCTTCGATTGAAAGACTTTGTATGGTGTTCAACATCATATTCACACCATGTAGAATGTACTGCAGTACCTTGAGGATCATTATCATTATCAATGATTTCACTCGCATCTGTTAACGACTTACATCATTGGCTGGTAATCAGATGGTGTATTCCCATGTTCAACTTCAGATCACATATTCACATGGTTAGACTCGTACTTGAGTGAACAATTGAATGAGATAGAAGACCCCAAATCTAGTTTTATCCATTCGGGCTGCGATTTCATGATAGTACTAAATCATTTGTACGATGGCTTTACATTGATGGTCATCCCATCATTGGTCTATATCTGTAGACGACTATTTATGTACTTGTAATGAATGTTTATATGTTGAGCATGGGTATGTCTTCCCTTATAAATTCATGATAAAAAATCAAAATATCATGATATTATGTATTGTAATCGATGAAGGTCACCATCCACTTCGGAATCTCCTCATCACATTGTAAAGCATATCACTCAACACTAAGATTTTCAACTTCATGCTTTAGGGGGCAGCTATTATAGATCCATTTGGGCACATCACTCCCATCATTTAGATCAGTGCTTTTAGGGCTCATCAAACCTTAATTCAGTTGCTACATGCCCTAGACAAGTCATCACCTTGAATCCCTCCTTCCCTGAGAGTTTCTTCGCCTAAAGCCCTCTAGAAATTCCTGCTTGAGAGACCAGCACAACCTTGGTCAGGGGTAAGTGTGCTTCAGTGTAGGTAGGCCCATGTCAGGGTGCTTTCCAGAGCACTTAGGCCCACTTTGACCTGCGTTGGGCGAGATTGAGAGAAATCCACATAGGGTTCTGGGAATATTCTTATCTTCTGGAGTGATCTAAAGATTCCCACACTTATCATCTCTTATGAGCTCGAAATTCGATAGGGAATGAGTTATGTAACCTCATATCCTGTCATCCCTTCCTCCATGGAAACTAACTCTAAGTTTGGAAGGCCATTCAATACCCTCATTTTTTACCAAATCACCATCATTTTCCTATAATTGAGCACTCATCTAAGTGATCAAGGGTTGGACTTTGAGAATTTGTAAGGAGATACTATTGGTGTGATGTTTGAGATTGTAAGAAAGTATTGTTATGTCGCTAGAGTGTTGTTCTTTTGATGTGATGTTGGTTGGAACCCAAGCTGGAAGAGTGGCAATAGATCAGACTTCATGGTTGTAATTCTTCCTTCTACTTAATAATGTTTTTTACACCTTTTCCCATATTCTTGTCTTTATGTATGATGATTATATGTGTAAATTCTTTCGATTCCATTTTCTTATAGTAGATAGATCTCTTGCTTTGATTGGTTTTTGTCTTCTATTTATGAGTGTAGGTAGTTGTCGAGCGGATTAAGTTTGAGAAAGAGTGACGAGAGAAATACAAAGGAGACATAGGGAAAGCAAAAGATAACAGGTAGGTCCCTTGTCTTATTTATCTTCTATAGAAAAAGTTTAAGCACTTTAGATCTATTGTTATAGGTGTAGCTACCCACCTAGGGATATTGTGTTTATCCGTAGATGAAAAATTCCACATAAAAAATTGGTGATTCCATTGGGGAACAATCATCATTCTGAGTAGTTCACCTTCATCCTAGCACACCCTAGTAGACTTTACTTGTTTCCATTGATCTTGTTTCAACCTTTTTTGAAGTGTTCTTAAGTAAGAATTGTGCTTATAATCCCCTAGGATGGCCTCTCTGGCACCAGCGCAAGTCTGGTCAAGAGACAGAACGCTGCAGAGCACCCCTGGCTTGAGGACAGTGCTCTGAAGCCCACTGTCTCCCATTGAGGGCTGCGCTCATCCTCCTTAGGTTAAAAATCCCTCCTTTGACTTGACTTCTCCCAAATTTCCTTATGTTTTTGCTTGCTGAAAGATCAATGATGCTTGTATCTCTGAAATCAATTTATGTTTCCTTTGCTAGCCCTATTTTTGCATTGATTTTTTAGTGTTTCTTAAATGATTTCTTTATCACTATCAATTCATTGTCAAAGTTAGTTTATAGTCAATTAATCTTTTCTCAAAAGAAAGTGTCGTAAAAGTCTTCATTTATTTTGAGAAGGAACTCTCATAAAGTCTTTGTGCTTGCAAAAATTTTGATTGATTGTATGTGCATTAGTTTCCTTTTGTTCATCTTAACATTAAAGGGGATTGAAAAGAAAAACTTGCATTGTGCATTGAAAAAGTTTGTGTGTGCTAATAGGAATAGTTTAGGGAAATTACATTAGATGTGCTCTTTGTTCTTTGATTAAAAGAATCTGATTGCTCTATCCTTATTAGCTACAATTTTCATTCTTAATTGAATGAAAGAATGTTTCTCATGTTAGTTGTATTCTAGGAATTTGTTGTGCTATACAACAACACCCCCATTCCAAAATTTTTCTTAATTTTATTCTAAGATGCTAAATAGGAAATAGGGTCCCTTTAGTTTGTAAAACGAAATAAAACCTTTACATAGAAATCAATTTCTTTGCTTCTTGCTTTTTAAATAAAAGTGCTTCAAAAAAAAACCTCTAAAAACAACACACATTGCAAACCGCAATCACTTAAGGTTAAGGAACATACAATCCATATAATATTGTTGCGATCTGAAAGTCTCAATCATAGAGCTTCTTAAGAAAATCATTGACAAACATGCGATGCGATAAAACGATCACATATCACCTATCGCATCGCAGATTCCAAGTGATAGGTTTAATGAAACATTGAAACTTTGTGATGCGATAAGATTCTCGCATCCCGTATACCACTGAAAACCAAAAGAAGCCACACCCGAAAACTTGCGATGCAATAAGATTCTCGCATCTCGCGTATCACAATCCCAACGGAAATATGTGATAATCACCTCAATGACACATGATCCCATGTCAAAATATAATAAAGTGATTTAATGATAATATGGAGAAAACATGATGCGGGCAGTTAAATAAATATTTTCCCAACTCTATGTGTCAGGTCATCACTGATCGCAATTGTAGAAATTCGAAAGATACTTAGAACATGGTGCTTAAACCTCCCGACTTGCGATATGCGATGGATCTTAGAATATTAAAATAATATATATTGAAATCGCTCATCGCGAAATCAGAAAATTTATGGCACACATTCTAATTAGGCCTTAAGAAAATTGCGATGTGATCTATTTATTGAACATTTAAGTTTCACATCATTAATATCGAAAAGAATTAAGAATAATAATGACTTCAGTCCTTCAAGATTTCGTCCTTTGTGTTAATATTATTTCATAATACGAAATCTTTCACACCAAATGCTCCTGCCCTGATTTTCGACTATACTATTATCACCACTATCTGTTCAAGCATTAGTCACTCTGAAAGTTTTAATTTATCACTCTTCTATGTTTCATATAATTGCAGTTTGACTCTAGAAGTATGTAGCCAGCTAAAATGTCAAATAAATCCTGAAAGAAAAAAGCTTCCCCTGCAGTAGCTGAAGGACTAGAAAAAGTTGTGTTGATCTCAGATACGACATGCCAAGACTATGGGTAAATTTCATGGGAAGGCATATATGATATGTTGGAAAAGGAAAATCCTAAGGTAACTGAAGGACATGCAACAGTGGATAGACTTGCAGAATCTGAGAACACACTTGGTGATTTAGTCGACTCTTTTCTTCATAGAATAGCGGGCCAACCAAAGCTTTTTCCATATAATGACATGGTAAAATGGGTAGTTGAGGGCATCAATATAACAAAAAGGACACTATTAACAGCCGATGGAAGAATGTTTGGATCCTTCAAGCCTGAAGACTTGAAGAAAATGTATCATTTTCCAAAAGTACTACAACAAATGATTCCTTAAAGCTTTCTCAAAGGAAAATGAAATAGAGTCGGATCCCATCAAACAATGGAGGCACTTCCCTAACAAACACAAGCACGAGTCATCCGGTATGTACTCTATGGACTCTCTAGTGTCTCCATATTGTTATGCTTCCACAACGATGTGTAGACTATTTGGAAGCCCCAATTTTGTTATGTTTTCCATTGAAATGGTTCCGTTAATAGAAGTAGCATTGAATTCTTTTGTGATGGATTGGACTACTATCCTATCAGACAAAATGGCCATCCAAATGCTTGATTATAGGAAAAATAGGTTTGTTACCACTCAAGTTGTTCGCCTATTCTATATGAGTGCCTACATAGTGGATACCATTTGTTTCAATTCTAATTTTCCCATCATGGGATGGAAATGGTCTGTTCAAGACCCAACCCCTATCCATATTTACCATAAATAAACGTGGAAGAAACAATATAAGAAGCATTTTTACAAAACTTTTCATGGCTTCATCCTACCCATTCATCAAGCCATTTTTAATAGACTAGCCCCTCGGCTGTCTGAGGAAGCTAGCATCGATTTAACTTCAATTGGCAGTTGGTTTGGGGAAGAGTTGTTTACATACATTAGGGCTTTTGGCAACATTGCCAACCAGCATGTACTTCCTCTATATGTCCAAGATAAATTATTGGCTAGGGAAATAGCCTGTCAGATAGTTGAAAAAGGGCTTACAAAAAATCTCAAAGATGCCAAGAAATAGTTATGGCCTGCCTTTCTAGTTCGTTGTGGCATCTATTCATTGCATGATTATAAGCACGCCCAAATTGAAGCTGAGAAAATAGGGGGTTTGAACCTAGCAGTTATTCCCAAAAGGTAGTATGACCCGAATAAAGTTGCTTATAATTTCACTACTCAGGTAAAAGTTAAACAATTCATCCATGAGAAAGATGAATTTGATGACTTCTTCAGATCAGTCGAGACATTCTCACAAGTACACCATCTAGTAAATATTAAGTTGGGACTAGGGGAAATGGATCAATTCATCCAATACAGGACGTAAAGGCTTTAGATAGTACCACTGGAATTACTGAATATTGCACCAATCATCCAGAAAACAGTGCAAAGCACAGAGGAGGAGAAAACTTCTGAGGCAGCCGAGATAAGTGAGAAGGAAGTTGAATAGTTGGACGCAGATGTTCACATTGATCTGATATTGATCAAAGAATGGGAATAGTTTGATCAACAGATTAAAGGTCAGAGTAATACCCAAACTGTTATCGCACTAGAATGTCCCTTAAAACAACAACCCATGATTTATGAGCCTGTGATTAATAGACCATCCGACATGGACTCACCTCTAAAGGAAATAGAAGTAATCCCCGAGTATCCTTCGTTAGAGATTACACTCATCATAGAAGAAATTCCACCATTGCATGTGTTTTATAGCCCTAAACACAGAGTTGTAGTCAAAAGGCAGCGAAAAAAGAGAAAGATAGATCAAGTATCAGCAATAGTTCCTCAAAATGAATCCATGAATATCATTTGGAGAGACTTAGAAGTTAATCCCTCTAAGGACTTGACCAAATTATCTCAGTTTGTAGGAGCATATATAGCTGCCACGATTGATAAAGCAACCGAAGTTAATCAATTGATCAAGGAAAAGGATCAGAGGATTAAACAACTGGAAGAACAGTTAAGGGTGGAAAAATAGAGGATTGATCAGCAAGCTATTGAAAGACAATAGCACCTATCTCAGGAATTCGAACAGCTGAAACCGGCACTTCATGAAGAGATCAAACCTAAGGAAGAGAAAATAAAGCAGCTACAACTCTCATTGGATCAATTTAAAGACAATCCCAAAATTGAAGAGTTTATAAAGGAAGCCTTAGAAATAAATAATTTTTTGTCTCAATAGCTAACCCAACTCTGCCAAAATATATCTCTCATTCATCCACTATGTATCAAAACCAGCACCCTGATAGATCAAGCAGTCAATTCCAAGTTGGAATTCAAGGATGCAGATGACACAATTACAGATTACATCTCTTGGCAGAACACAGGAAAGGGAAGGGCTACTAAATCTCCAGTAATTGAAGAATCTCACAAAGAGATATTACTTTCAGAAAGGGAGACACAACTGATCAAAGTAGAAAGAGAAACTTCTAGGGCCAGGGCAGTGTGGAATAATATTATTTAACTAATAAATGATAACTTACACATCGCCAATTTAATTTTTAAGTGTTCCCCAAAAAACCTTCCAAAGGAAAAGGTGTTGGAAAAAAATGGAAGCAAGATTTGAATACCAGGGAGGAGCAAATCAAAAAATTAAAAAGTCTCAATTGGGAGGCACATTGGTTCTACTTGGTCAATCTGCATAGTCAACAAATGACAATCAAATGTCTTGCTGATGTAGCAAATCGCATGATGCAAGAACTCTCGGATATAGTGTACACAGGTCAGTTGCATGCTAGGATGAGTCATCCATTAGAAGTCCAAACTATGCTCAAGATTTGTCAATTAAAGCCATAGGAGGAATGATAGATGCGATGCATCTTTTTATAGTTATTGCAATTCTTTTTCTTATCATGAATTCCCATATTTTGACAGAGGTTGTTCCAACCACTTTAAGCACTTTTTACGAACAATTTGTTCTATTTTTACTATAAAGACCCTTTCATGTCATTTTAGAAAGGGTCCTGAAATTGTATTAAATTACATTTAAGAAGATAGCACTTCTCCACTTCTACATTTATTTTTGTAGAAGACAAGGATCAAGGTTAAAACTTGTTATAAAGGAGAATTCAAGAGGACTTGCATTTCTATATCTTTTTGGAGTTTTCGGAAATAAGAAGAACGAACCAAACTGTTATTCTTGTAGCAGGATTCAAATACATATGGTACTTTTATCAAATGTCTTTTTGTTACATGTTATGCAAATAAACAGTCTTTTGATTCGATGTTGTTATTATATGTGAATGTTCATACAGTTCTACATTACATCACTTTTGAGTAAGTTGGAATTGGTATTCGATAAGCACATATGCTGACAATTGATGTTATTATGAGATGCGATATGTTTTATGTCACTTTGTAATCATCATTCATGCTTAACTTTCTGTAGTCAAGTGATTGATATTTATTAGCATTCGATTACCAGAAATCATTATAAATTGTATTGATATTGCATTACCCGGGTTATTTATATATAGATCTATTTGTATATTTTCATAAATTTTCAACTCAAACCATATATCATCTCGTTATATACTTAAAACACTCATTCATCAAAACACATTTGATTGGGAAACTGGTCCCATATTATCTTGTCGAAGCCACCATCCCAAATGGAAAACGAATTGTATTAAGGGCCGAACGAGGTGGTTATCCCCAATGTTGGTGCAATGATTTTAGAGGCATCAATAGAATTGTAAAAATACATCACATGGTGAACCTTGAAAGGAAAATTCTTAAGAAGATCAACTTAAAAGTTATCTCAACTAACCTAATGGAGCATTGTAACTTAACGCATAACATTTAGAGGTCTAGGCTAGAGACGTGTTCCAGCGTTGTAAAACATAGCAGTTGTCACTAACTTGTCTGTGATACATTCCGAGTGGGATACCTCATTCCACGTATGTAAGTATATTGTAGGTCTTCCATGTACCTTTTGGTATGTAGGGCGGTGTTATAGTAGGAAAAGTATAAAGGAATGCTCTCACTATGTGGTTTCACATTAGACAGCGCTAACATGGATTGGGCGTCTGGGTACTTTTGGGTATATATGGGAGGACTACATTAGGTTGCTATCCATGCATAGGTTACCAAGTCAGCCATCTTGTACACTGGGATACACCAAACACAACATTCAGGGAGATTGCCTGCAAGCATGTTAAGTCCTTGGTTTACTGAGGCAGTATATTGCAATTAACAGTTACTTGGTAATCCTTTTGCCTATATTTTCCCTCTTTTGTTTTGTTATGTTATTTTGATTAAAATAAACTATTTGACCATGGATAACATCCTCCAGGTCACTCCTTAGTTGATCTTATGTTGAGACATATGCAAAAAACTCCCGAGTCCACCGATCAAGGAATTCCATTTGATGGGAATCCTAGTCCTTTTCCTCTTTTCGGAAATATTGGTGCTCCTTATATGCATATGTTGTCCCTTCCAAGATCTACCATTAGCTTGCCAGCATGGTTGTTTTCAACCTCCTTGGTTCAAAATGTCATGTTTTCTCCGCAATCAAGTACTCCTCCAACTAGAAAAAATCAACTCCAGTTGATCCTAAAGTTGACCCTTTGCCTTCTTCCTCGGTTTTGTCTTCCTCCCCTTCTTCCTCTTCTCCTGGTGAAAGTATTGACACTAGTAACCAGGTGGCTAAGAAGAAGAAGAAAGGGAAGAAGAAGAAGAAGAAGCAAATTCATCAGGGGGGTAACCAAGCAACCATTTCTTTGAATGTAACTTTTGATGAGAAACCATCTGATAAGCCTCACAAACTTCGATAACCTTGCAAACTTTGTATGGGAGACCATCTTCTTAAAAATTTCTCTGGTATTCCTTAGATATTAGAAGAATGGTCTTCTCGTTCACATCATCCTATGTCATCAACTTCTAGAGATCACGTTGGTGACACACCATCAACTGGTTGTAGTAAAGTTCATGGAAATAAGGGTAAAGTTAAGTTTCCCTATAGGTTATGTGAAGGGAGTCACCCCATTCACCTTTGTCCCTATATGGATGAAGCAAAAAAAGTTATGAATTACCATCGTGCTTCTCCGCAGTGACTTCCATCTGGTTACAGGAGACTCTCCCTTAATCCTTCACTAGTTGATAAAGTGACTGACCCAAATCATCCGTCCGCCAAACCCACTCTCTCTGAATGTGAATCCCATGAGTCTATAAGTGACCCATCACAGCTTGAGGAAAAAGTTGACCCGATTTCACCTTCAGTTAATCGTACCTTTCCCATAGAGAGTGAGTATGACACCACTCTAGTTCTTTTCGTTTCTTCAGATTCCAATGAGCTTGGGGGAAACCCTCATGTTCCATCAAGACAGGAGGAAAACCCTCCTGTTATCTTAACTAAAGGGGGTAATACTCTTTTTTCAATGGTACACCCTCCAAGTAGTCTGGTCACTTCCTTTGATTGGAATCAATTGGGAGGATGTCATCTTCCTTCTTATTTTCCTTTCCACATCATAGTACAAATTTGTAATATGATTGTACCTGGCACTATTATAGATGAAGGTGCATCTGTGAGTATCCTTTCCTCCACTGCTTGGAAAATGCTCGATTCACTGCCACTTATGCATGCTATCCACAATCTATTGGCTTTTAACAAAGGAACCAGTCAACCATTAGGGATCCTTCCTCATTTGCCTATTACTTTGGGAGGAAAAATTGTTTATCTTAATGTGATGGTAGTCCCAAGCCCTTTAGATTACAATTTAATTCTTTGGAACGACTATGTTTATGACATGGGAGCTATTGTTTCAACACTCTTTCGAGTGATGTGTTTCCCACATGAAGGCAAAATTGTCACCATTGACGAGCTTTCATTTCCCGGTCCAAATATGGCTTCCAGTAAACCATCTTCCCTGAATGGTCCTTTTGTCCCAATGGTATCTTCCCCACCATGGGTCAATTATTTGGCAACCTATTCCATGCCTACATCAACTAATGATCGATTCCGTGATGTTGTACATTATGTACGGGGGGAATTGGAACTAGATCTCTCTAATGAATTCCTTGCTACATATCCCTTCCAGAGCATTGTTCTCCCATCTGATGAGAACCTCTTGGAAGTCACAACCTATTATGGGTAGTGATCAAGGAATATGAGGACAGTTCGTTGTCTTATGTCAATCTCATTAAAAAATGAAACAAGGAATATGAGGATAGTTCCTTGTCTTGTGTCAACCTCGTTAAAAAATGAAACAAAGGTTATGAGGATAGTTCTTTTATTATGTCAACCTTGTTAAAAAATGAAACAAGTCCGGGAGGACGGTTCCTTGTCTTCTGTCAACCTCTTTAAAAAATGAAACAAGGAATATGAGGATAGTTATTTTACTGTGTCAACCTCATTAAAAAATTAAACAGGTCCCATGAGCGTAGTTCCTTGTCTTGTGTCAAGCTCGTTAAAAAATGAAACAAGGAATCAGAGCAGAGTTCCTTGTCTTGTATCAAGCTCGTTAAAAAATGAAACAAGGAATCTAAGCAGAGTTCCTTGTCTTATGTCAAGCTCATTAAAAAAAGAAACAAGGTCTCCTGGAGCAAAGTTCCCACTCATGTCTTTGAGTAGATCTCGTAAAATCCCAGTCGAGTCTTTCACTTGATCTCGTAAATGAGCCTTCACTCCATCCACCTGATAGCCATGAGTATTCTACTTAGGTGAATGAAATGAAGCTTGGGGGGCATGCACCTAGAATTGATTCATTATGTTGGGGACATGCAAACTGAATCCAAGCATAGTTTTTCCTATCAAGCTTGTGTAAACATGAAACTGAATCCAAGCATAGTATTTCGTTTCAATCTTGTGTAAAAATGAAACTGAATTCAAGCATAGTTTTTCATTTCAAGCTTCTGTAAATATGAAAATGAATCCAAGCATAGTTCCCTATGGTTCAAGCTTGTGTAAAAATGAACCCATATCCATTTTAACCCTCGTGATTGCCATTCTATTAGCCTCTTCTGTCAGATGAGCCTTGGTTAATATCCTTCCATCGTCACTACCTACTTGACTGATCATACGCTTTCACTTGGTTGGTTTACCCTTTTAGAGCAATAGTTGTGATGAGTGGTCTTATTAGCCAGCCTCTTCACATAAATCAACATGTTTTGAGAAGTTCCAACATCACCAGAACTAGTCACTATCCTAGACACCACTCGTTCCTCAAAGAGGAGTCCTCTTTAAGCTCTTTTTAGACTCTCGAAATATGAAAAGATTGTCGATCGCTTGTCCTTTTTAGCTTGTTAATGGATTGGAAACGACATCTACTCAGTATAAGTTTAACCCTTTTCTGGACTAAGATAGATTATTTACGAAAAAGGAATACGTTGATCAAACATGGTCAATAGGTTCTCTCGTATTATTTTATGGTTTTTCAGACCTGAGAGATAAATCTACGAAAAATACCTTGTGGAGTTTTCTTTTTGGCCCTTTTCCAACTCTCCAAACATGAAAAGGACCAAGTTATCATTGTCGTTAAACTTGTTAAAACATCAAATAGTGACAAACTTGTCCATCATGACAAGACTGAGTTTCACCTTCGCTAGACTCGTTAAAACATCACATAGCGATGGATTCACCTGAAGGGTGGAATTATACAACAAGCATATGTTATCCTCCTCAAGCTTGATAAAAATAAAGAGGTATTGGTCAGCAATGATTGGGTAAAATGGGAAAAGGGGTAAACCACTTTACGGCAGTAGGTCGCTCTTGAACATAACACTTTCACCTCATCACTGTGACTATCTGGGTTGGGTAATTTTCTTGAAGGTCATCATACCTTGGTCTATCATACCATTCATTGCTTTGGTTTTGGGTCAATGCTGCCAATTCATTCAATGTCACTGACATGTTCAAGAGAAGCCACTCAGTTAAATTCATCCTTTGCAATACTCAGGAACCTTCATTTTCATGACCCCCATTCTGGAACCTTGTATCGTCAGTCACATTCTACCTCTAAAAGTGATTACACTCGTCTCATGTCGTTGATGTGGGATACATCAAGGCCCTCCTGCGATGAGTTGCTTCTTGTCGACATCAGCACATTATCCAAGATGTTGACTTAGAAACACCCTTTCAGTACCTTGGGGCTTGCATGCATCAATGGTAAGTTTCTCGCTTCTGACGATAGGTTGGCATCACTTGTCTTCGACCGAAAGACTTTGTATGGTGTCCAACATCATATTCGCACCATGAAAAATGTATTGTAGTACCTTGAGGATCACTATCATTATCGATGATTTCTCTCGCGTCCGTTAACGACTTACATCATTGGTTGGTAATCAGACAGTGTATTCCCATGCTCGACTTCTGAACACATATTCATATGGTTAGACTCGTACTTGAGCGAAAAATTGAACGAGATAGAAGAACTCGGATCTAGTTTCATCCATCTGGGCTCCGATTTTAGGATAGTACTAAATCATTTGTATGATGGCTTTACATTGATGGTCATCCCATCATTGGTCTATATCTGTACATGACTATCTATGTACTTGTAATGAAAGTTTATATGTCGAGCATGGGTATGCTCTCCCTCAACAATTCATGAGAAAAAATCAAAATATCATGATATTATGTATTGTAATCAATTCAGGTCACAATCCACTTCAAAACCTCCTCATCACATCATAAAGCATATCACTCGACATTAACATTTTCGACTTCATGCTTTAGGGGGAACCTATTACATATCCAATTGGGCACATCACTCCCATCATTTAGATCAGTACTTTTAGGGCTCATCAAACCCTAATTCAGTTGCTACATTCCCTACACAAGTCATCACTTTGGATGCCTCCTTCCCTGAAAGTTTCTTGGCCTGAATCCCTCCAGAAATTCCTCCTTGAGGGACCAGCGTAGCCTTGGTCAGGGGTAAGTGCACTTCAGTGTAGGTAAGCCCATGTTAGGGTGCATTTCATAGTACTTAAAACCACTTTTACCTACGCTAGGTGAGATTGAGCAAAATCCACATAGGGTTCTGGGAATATTCTTATCTTCTAGAGACATATACAAGATTCCCACACTTATCATGTCCTATGAGCTCAAAATTGGATAGGGAATGAGTTAAGTAACCTCCTATCCTCTCATCCTTCCTCCATGGAAACTAACTCTATGTTTGGAAGTCCACTTAATACCCTCATTTACGACCAAAACACCATCATTTTCCTATAAATTGAGCACTCATATAAGTGATCAGGGGCTGGACTTTGAGAATTTGTAAGGAGACACTATTGGCATGAGGTTTGAGACTGTAAGAAAGTATTATTATGCTGCCAGAGTGTTGTTCTTTTAATGTGATGTTGGTTAGAACCTAAGCTATAGGAGTTACATTGGATCAGACTTCATGGTTGTGACTCTTCCTTCTACTTAATAAAGTTGTTTACGCTTTTTCCCATATTCTTGTCTTCATGTATGATGATTATATGTGTGAATGTTTTCGATTCCATTTTATTATAGTAGATATCTCTTGCTTTGATTGGTTTTTGTCTTCTATTTATGATTGCAGGTACTTGTCGAGCGGATTAAGTTCGAGAAGGAGCGACGGAAGCCATACAAAGGATACATAGGGAAACCAAAAGATGACAAGTAGGTCCCTTGTCTTATTTATCTTCTATACAAAAAGGATAAACACTTTAATTTTGTTGTTCTAGGTGTAGCTACCCACCTAGGGAAATTGTATTTATCCGTAGATGTAAAATTCCATATAACAAGGGGGATGACTGATATAATTATTCCTTCTTATTCCTCTACCTACATAGGTAAATCATGGTCAACAAGGGGTTATGAAAGGGGGTATAATGCAAGCTACTTTGTGAGGTACCAATTTTTAATTATTATGTTCCCAACTCTATAGTTGATATAAGAATCACTAGTAGATAACCAAGGTATCCCTAAAATGAGAGGATACCCATGAAAACTAATATTGGGTTAGAGTATAAGGAAATTTGTGGGGTATTCCCAGGAATCGATGGAGACCATCACATCCTCAATAACACCCTTAGGGGCTATTATGGATCTGCCTACAAGTTGCAACACTATGGTGTTTTTCCGTAGGGCTCCCTAAAGGTTGAGCTTCAACATAGTTTCCTTAGTCATGACATTGATTGTGGCCCCAAGGTCAGTCAATGTGTTGCGGAATATAATACTATTAATATGTACATCCACTACTGGACTACCAGGATCCAAATACACTGGGGAGATGACCTTCCCAAGCATTATATCAACCAACTACCCAACAACATTGATAGTGGGGGCATCTACTTTCTTCCTTTTAGGTGTCTTGAAACAATCTTCCATGATGAGCTTGTTATAGATGCAGACATATTTGATGGCCTAGAGGAGGGGTATTTTGACACAAATGTTCTTTAGTTCTCCTAGAAGTTTAACCTCTTATGGGGTGTGTTGCTTAAGTTGGACCAACCTTTCAGGATAGGGAGGTATATTATCTTGAGTGTTATTGTCTTCCTTATCCTCTTCAATATCTTCTGATGGAGAATGTGGTTGAGAATCTAGAAGTACATTCCAAAACCTAAGGTTTATTTCCTAGATCTCCACAGCATAAGTAGGGTAAGATGTTCCCCACTATAGACTTGTTAGGCCTGCTTGTTGTTTGGGTTTTGATTGGATTTGGAGGGAATTTTATGTTGCGTAGGTGGAAAATTATGGGGTAGTTGTGGTTGAAGAGGAGGAGGAGGAGGCATTAAGGTAGGTGGACGCATTTCCTAGGGCCTCCATCATCGCAAAGGATTTCTCCATTGAGAAGGCTAGGGTTGACAGGGATAAAAGGGTGGATTGACTGGATGAAGAGGATATTGAGGAGTATAGGACTAAGGGGAAGGAATGGACCAAGTTGATTTGGATGGAGGATACAAAGGATGAAAAGGTGTATTTTGATTTGGATTGTTAGAAGGAGAGCGTGCACCTTACATGGATAGTTGATATGGTTGAGGGCCTTGTGGCCTTCTTTGGTTGGAAAAGCAAAGTTGCTACAAGCCACCTTTTGTCCCTTGGTATACTTCCTTTAAACCAGGAAGAGAGGGGAATTTTTTAGTTACATGATTCTCTTCACAAACAGAGTATATTTCTGTAAAAATTAGTCAACACTCATTTCTAGGGTGCCTCTTGGTGCATCTAAGGAAAAATATAGCAAGTTCCCTTTATGTGTTTCTTCTTAATTTGCATGATGTTCATTTGTAAAGAAAAATTATGCAACAATTCACTTAAAATCTTCTATTATATTCCCTATTTCATGTTTGATAGCTAAGGCAGAGGGAGAGGAATTTAGCAGACCTTGAGTAGACCTACCTCTCTTCCTTGTAGCCCAAGAATGATTCTTAAATATTGTCTTAATGTCACCATAACTTAGATGGTAAACATCTCTACCAGATATCATATTAAGGGTCTCCAAAAAATCCTCTTCGATCCCTCAGAGAAGTACAAGCTTCAATGATTTTACGTTAAGGGAGCAGTTAGCTCTTTCATAGCTAAGTTGAAACCTTTCTTCATAGTCCTTTAGGGATTCATCTAGTCCTAGGTTCATCTTGAAGATCTCTTCTTTTGTGTCCCCTGGTCTACTATAATATTTGTATTTATGATTGAAGGCTTGCTTCAATTGAGCCTAAGTTTTGATGTTGCCACCTTCCAAACTCATGAACCAGTGCAAGGTTGTATCCTTGAGAGTGGAAGAAAACAAATTTAGCTTTTGTTCATCAGAAGTGTAATCATAGGTTCTGAAACCCACAACCAACTCGAACTTGAATGTATATAGGTCCTCATAAGCTAGGCCATGGAATTTTGGGAGAGTAGTGGGGCATATGTTCTTCATCTTGGCTTCCCAATTGGTTTCTCTGATAGGAAAGGGCTGAGGCTGCATGTTTTCAAACATCTCTTGGGTAGGTGATGTAGGTTCTTCCTACCCTATAGGCTCTTCAAAGATCTCTGGCTACTCACCTAAAGGGTTCTCCAAATCCTCTGTGGTCAAAGTAGGAGGTCCATAGTCACCAAAGAAGAGTGATGCTTGACCTCTTGTAGGAGTGGGGTTTTTTGTAGAAATTTTCGTAAATTGTCCCTTACCGCGAGGCATGAAATAAATGTGTTTTTTTCTTTTCTTTATGGATCCTTCTAGATGGAAAAAACCTGATGCAGGAGAAAAATTAGGGAAATAAAATGAAAAATAGAAAGAAACTCAAATTAGAATCGACACCTACTTTGACACCTCCCCAACAATGGTGCAAAAAAGTGATGAGATTTGATATTACATGAACAAGAATGCTACAAATCTCAGGGCTACCAACTTTAATTTATCAATCTAAGATTCATACAAACTTAGGAGGTGATAGTGTTGTATGCACAGTAAGCTAAGTTCTACTTAAGTTGCTATGAGGCAATGAATCAAACCAATGTGTACAAAGACCATTTTGCAAATTGAATTTAGATTTTTGCAAGAAGGAAAATTATTTCATAAAAGTAAATCCTAATCTTCTTGGAAGGAATGAAATTTTTCCATAAAAGGAAATTATATATACTTTCAAGGAATGAAATTCTTGGAATAGAAACCCTAACCTATTGCAGAAAATAAATGACAAAAAAATAAACCTAGTCTAGCAGCACAAAGTAAATAGCATGAAATAAATCCTAAACTACTGCATTCCAAAGAAGATCCTATTCTAATGACAAAGCTTTAAGAAATAACAATATAAATTACCCATGTGATATTAAATTGATGAACTCAATCACTAACCCTAATTGGGGAAATAAATTGCAATGATGAAAAGAAAGGTCCTAAGTGGTCTATGATCTTCTTGAAGCTTGGTTTCAAGGCCTCAGAGATGTTGTGTAGGGCTAAGAGTAAAAAATTAAGCTTAAAGGACAACTCTAGTCAATTTTTTAGGAGTTTCGCGTGTTCCTACATGATTCTACATGATTGCTACATAATGCTACAAGATTTCACTGTATTGCTACATGATTGAATGTGAGAGTATTCCAAGGGCTTAGAAAGTAATCTACAGGTGAGGAATGGTATTACAATTTTGGATAAGGATATGGGAGTCCTTGTCAAACTTAGTACTCCTCAGAAGCCCGTCTTGCATAAGGAGGGAATGCAAACAATGGCCTCTAACAAATTTGTCCTTTTTTTTGTATGTAGAATGCTTGAAGAAGTTGATGAGAATGAAAGGAGGGTGTTGATGGTATGTTTAAAAATGAAAATTAGAGTTCTCTTCCCTGCAAGCCAATAGTATTACCTGCACACTATAAGGTTACTAAACTTGCAAAACATCAAAGTCTAGAGAATGCCAACAATGCTATTTACATAAAATCAAACTAGAAAGGAAAATATGAGTTGAATTTTAACCAAAATATAATTACTTCAAGAGAAGACCTATCTTTTTATGGTTGCCAATAAAAATTCTACAATCACACTTTCCAAGTGAGACGATTAATAAACCTGCAAAGGAAACTTTTCACATGAACAAAGCTTGTAAGGAAAAAAACATTGCTAATCTAAGTACAAAGGAGAAAATGCATAATAAAAATGTACAATGGAGAGAGACTAGAGTGGTTGGGTTGGGCCCTAACCCAACAAAACTCAGCCCTCTATAACACACTTAGATTGAAGGCAAAAAAATGTTTTTCATTGATCTCAAAAAGTGCTCAATTACATGATATGGAAATTGAAATGAAAAGTACAAACTCCTAGCTCTAGTAGTCACTATGGTCCTCTAAAAAGTTGAAACCTATTGAGATCTTGGGCTCGTTTATTTATACAAAATGAGTGAGGGGGAAGCCTCCTTGGAAGGAGGGCTACTTCCCTCTAAAATCCCTATAAAAGTGGATCTAGTCTCGTTACATCCTCATAGTCACCGAGGGTGGTAGTTGTCCAATAGCCAACCAAGTTGTTGGTGAGTTAATGTAGGGAATGAGCCTCCTACATTCCCTCTAGCTATTCTCCAATGAACTTCTACATAGTAAATACTCTTTTTCTACAGATTTAACTTGTTAGACCACATGTTATGATAAATATTCCTTAATCTCCCTAATAAACACACTATAGTCCAAAAAGGTGTTATCAAATTCAAAGAGGGAGGTGTATGTATGTTGAAGGATGGCTAGATGGACCTTGATTTATACCTATTAATAAGGCCATAACTCCTCTCTCTATAAGTATAAATATAGAGATAATAATGGCTTGTATTGGGTAACTCAACTTTGATAATAGTGAATTAATAAAAAAATAACTATGAAAAGTGACATAAAGATTCTCCATATCAATGATATCTTTAAGTATTATTATTATTAATTTATTTTTAAACTTATAAAATAATATATTGGAACAACATATATTTTCCTAAAAGAGAATCACAATTTCAATTTATTAAAGAAAGAAATCACATGACTATATGTTCATGGCACATCTCAAAGAGATACGTCAAATGTATTTTTCAATATCATTTTTACAAGAATATAACTTCAAAGTGAGTTTTTTTTGTTGTCTTGGAAAAAAATTCAAAATTTCAAATTTATTAAGTGGAAAACAAGTTACATTTAGTATATGCTACACGAGAATTTCATAAGAAGTGTGAGGATCCTAACTTCAAATATATGTGTGAAATATAACAAATTAAGAAGATCTAGTGTAGTCTTAATGAAAATTAATCCTTGATCCTATTAGATTAACCCTTATTCCTTTCAACCTCTTACCACACCTTCAAGAAAATTCCACATGGATGAAATGTAAATTGGAGATCATAGGCTGTGGATTCAAATTCAAAGGAGAAATCAAATTTCCAATATTCAAAAGTTTTCTGAAAATCCTTATTGAAATCATAATTATCAAATTCATTTATGCTATTCATTCCCCTAAATGAAGCATTATTTTCAACTATCATCTACCAAGTATTTGTGTCATCTTCATTGTCCTCATTCATCACTTCATGATGAAGAGTGTTCTCAGCCTCTAGACTTGCAGTGTTCTAAGTTATGTTATTATAATATTACATGTTCTTTGGATCTAGTGGTACACATTTTTGATATCCTTTTGGCATTGGGTTATGTCCTTTGTTCTTAGTTTTAGGGGAGTATGCATGAGGACAAAAAACATAAATATGCTCTAGTTATTAATGAAACTAACATTAAAATTTTGTATTCTCATAATCAATATTTTGAACCTCATGAGAATCTCATTGATATAATATTGTCTTATTTAATACTCCCTTAGTGATGTCAATATCAATATATATTTGGGTGTCTTTGGAAAGACAACTTAATATGGTACAAATATGTTTAGATGTACTTATCATCTACATCTTTTAGATTCCAAAAATGTAGAATAGTTTTGGGAGTTCAAGCAAACTAGTAACTTCATTATAGACATAATGGAAGCATCAAAACCTTGAAGCAAGGCATAAGAAAAGGTCCCACTCTACCCAAAACTCATGGAACCCCCTTGAAAACTCTTTGACAATTAATGTAATTTGAAATTAGATAATAAAGGATATATTGAGTAGAGATAAATTTCACATTACTTTTTCCATGTTGAAAAAATTAATTAATATAATTTTAAAATAGAGGGCCATAAACCATTGAATCTACAAAATATTAGTAAATGAAAACAAAACTAAGACCTCCAATTTTTGCTTCTCATAAAATGGATACATAATATACATAACAAATATACGAGGATTGGAATATGTGGGTTCATAGAATTTATACTATTCCACATGTTCAAGTATCAAGAATGTTAGAATAAACCACCCCACAAGATAAACAACATGAGAAAACAAGAGTTGAATCTTTACAAATATGATAATTAAAATGTTATGAGATATTTTTTATTTGGTTACCCTGATAAAAGAGATGGTAATGGGAAACAAGAATCCCATAAAACTGTTCTTATCTCTACTTCAAATTCACCACATAACTAGTGGAATTCACTCACATGCATAAAATTTTCATTTAAAAATGATTTATCATAATTTAAACTTTTTTTGTATCAATATCTATGGCATAAATTTGTTGAAGAGTTTGAACATAATTGTTTCATTTTATGATCTAAGTGGATTCAAAAAGATATTTTTTTGAACACACAATTGTTTATTTTATCATCTAAGTGGATTGAAAGAAATATTTTTTTGAACACACAATTGTTTCATTTTATGATGTAAATGGATTCAACCTTGCAATGTGATAGACACCACGTTCAAATAGTTTAGAGAGGAAAATATCTTCCATATTTGCTTACAAAAACGAGGGGATGCATGTTATGCAACAATCAATAACACATCCTATATTTTAAAGGCTATTGAACAATCTTGTGCCACTAATTTTCATCAATATCCAATACCATTGTGGCCCCCGTTCATCCTATATTTTAAAGGCTATTGAACAATCTTGTCCCACCAATTTTCATCAATACCCAATAACATTGTGGCCCTCGTTCATCCTATATTTTAAAGGTTATTGAACGATCTTGTCCGACTAATTTTCATCAATACCCAATACCATTGTGGCCCTCGTTCGTTTGGAGGTTAGTGAACAGTCTTGTCCAAGTTTCATTGATGACGAGAAATGCTACTTTTTCCAATGCTGTAGGGTACCTTCTTCAATTATTCTATCGAAGACTTTGTTTTGCTGCGTTCAATTCAGGCAAAATGCTAATTATAGACTCGGTTGTTTGAAAATGTTTCAGGGAAAATGCCAATTATCGACTCAGTTGTTTGAAAATGTTTATCAGATGAAAAGTTAGACGGTAAGCTTGCTGGGCTTTCTGTGGATTGACTAATGAATTCCGAAATGAGTGATAATACTTCACTCGTCAGTGGGCTCGTGTTGTGGGATATGTTTGTACTCTATAAATCTTATAAAAGGGGATATCTTTTGCTCCAGAACAAAAGGTTGAGTGGTAATGCTATCGGTGGACATAAAGTCTGTACTCTGTAAATCTGAAAAAAAAAAGGCGATATCTTTGTACTCACCAGATCCAAGAGAAAGACGAGTGTCATGCTTTGCTTTTTAGGTACAACTGGGAAATCGAATCCACTAAAATGAAATCATTTCGAGCATTATCTCGTTTCTTAATAGCATACCTACATGGAAGGATATATTTTACTTTTATGCAAGCTGCTGTAGGATCCCTCAGTTACCTGATACATAACTTTTATTTGTATTTTTCGTACAGGATCTCTTGGTTATTAGATATGTGCCATTTCTGTATAAGAGGTATAAAGTTTTGCAGATTTAGAAAATGTAGTGGAAGATCCAAGTCACAATTATTTTTATTGAGAATCAATTACATGCATTAATGATTTTGGAAACATGGCACTAATAATCTAATCAATGTAATGGTAATGGTAATGGTTTGGAAATTTATTAAGTATTGGGTTTTGCAAGGCACAACTCAGGTGGAGGTGTGACTCATGTCAAAGTCAAAGAACTGGATTCTTATGATGGAACGAGAAGTGCGAAGACTCTTGGAAACTTTCTATGGGATATGAACAGTGCTTGGAGCACTTGGGATTACTCGATGAGTAAAACAAAGTGAAGATAGCTGCTCAATTCTTGACGAAGGATGTTAAGATGTGTTGGCGAAGGAGGATGGATCAAATTGCGAATGGAAATGCTGGAGACATAACTTCATGGGATGACCTGAAGAAGGATTTGCAAACCCACTTCAGTCCACAAGACGAAACATGGGATGCAAGGATGAAGATAAAGTATATAAAGCAAATGGGAAGTCTACATGCATATTAGCGAGAGTTCTCAAGTACAGTTTTGGAACTTCCAGACATGGTGGAAAGAGACGAGGTATTCAACTTTATCATAGGTCTGAAATCTTGGGCACGGAATGAAGTGAAGAGGAAAAAGATAAAGACACTTGAGGAGGCTTTTGCTGCTGTGGATCGTTTGGTGGAACACTATGATGAGGGTTCTTAAGAGAAGAAGAAGAAGTATGACAAACCGAAAGAGAAGACTACGAAAGAGGAGACTTCGAGATCGAATGACAAGTCAAAGACAAAGAAACCGTTGAAGTGTTGGATATGTGAGGAACCACACATGGTGAAGAATTGTACTTCAAGACAAATGGTGGTTGCCTTGGCACAGTCCAACGCAGAGAAGAAAGAAGAAACTTCCGTAGGAGTTATGTAGATTCTAGGAGCTATGGTGGCTATGGAAGCTATCTCTAGGAGAGACCCAGAAAGAAACAAATTGGAGTATGTTGAAATGAAGGTTGGGAGTGCTGATGTGCTTACTATGGTGGATAGTGGCGCAACTCACAATTTTATGAGTGAGGATACTACAAGAAGGATTGGGCTAAAGCTTGTACCGATGTAGGCACAAATGAAGATAGTGAATTCTCATCTAGATACTATGATTGGTGTAGCTGAAAAGGTGGATGTGACACTTGGTGAATAGACAGGGAAAGTCAATTTCACTATGATGTGGATAGGTGACTATAAAGCTATACTGGGTATAGAATTCATGAAGGAATTCAATGCGATGATTGTTCCCCATATGAAGAAACTCTACATTTATGACAGATGAGAGGATGTACCCATTGGTATACCAACCTTGGGAGTAACTAAGCCTGAATGTAAGTTGATAGTGATGAATATGGAGGATGGGAAAAGAGATGAATAGATCTGTAAGCAGTTGTCTGTTGCAGAGGCAAAGCTTATGGAACAGTCACAGGTTATCAGGACATTGTCAGATAGCATCTTAGATTTATCTAAGAGGCTAGAAGCAGTGGAGGATGACGATGATGAAGAGTATGTGAGGCCAAATTTTCAGATGGAGGATCGGGAGGCATACTTGCAGAGAATGGAAGTGGAAGATCTGGATAGGTGGATTGAGTTGATTAGTGAGGGAGAGCCTTCAGGCTCTACTCCCTCCTCATCATCTTAGACTATCATGGAGGATGAGGCTCATTGTTAGCTGCTCATGGCAGTGAGTCTCCAAACACTTTGAGCAGGCATCTAGGGGTGAGATGACACAGGTTGATAGGTAGCATGCAGTGGATAGTCATGACAATGTGGGGCATGAGTTCTTGTGGAGGTGATGCATGGTTCGATTAGCTATCCAACTAATCACTGACATGAGGGGTACCGACACATGAGTCCTTGCAAAATAGTGGAATATCTATGGCGTGAAGAAGGTTGAGGAGTGAACATCTGGATTGTCGATATGCATAGTTGTGTGGATGATATCTTGGCAACAGGTAGTTACTGGGATGATTATCGAGGGCGACAATGACTTCGAGTGGGGGAGGATGTAATGCCCAAAAGCTGTGATGGTTTTTGGCAAGTGTGCACAACGGAGGAGTGACAGGCGAGACAAGCGAAACAAGCATAGCCGTAGAGGAAACACGAGGCTATATGGAAAAATGGATAAGTGTTGAGACTGGACACCAGTATATAGGAGGAGGCAGTCCCGAGTGGGGGTGCCCAACTGAAACGCCGCCGTGTAGGAATGTTAAAATGGAAGGCCGAATGGGTGGTCGGCTGGGCAAGCCTATGTGATAACCATGGCGGACAATGTGTATAAGTGTATGACGATGGGAAGGAGTTCATCATCAATCCAAGGGTGAGCAAACTTCACACAAAGTGAAGTGTGACCTAGGATAAGTGTTCTGAAATCTAGTTGGAGGTGCAAGTAGACATCGGGGCCGAAGCACCCGAGCCGCAGGTCGAAGAGCTGTGGATGATGCAGAGGTGCGTGCAGGGCGCAGGGCACAAGGCGAACAACGAAACAATTTGGTGGGTGCAGGTCGAGCAGCACATAGGTGGGCACACACGGGGAAATGTTTGGTTGAATGGTTAGTAAGTTTGGTGGGTGTGATGCATGGTGGAAGGGCGAGTCTGGCGAGACAAGCTCGTGTGCGGGAACGCTTGGTGGAACGAAGGAATGTCAGGTAGGCTTAATGGTGAGACGACAAGCGTAAACAAAGGCGTGGGGTGTGCTGACGGGTGAAACGTGCGGGTGTGCCAGGCATGACGACATGATGACATAGTGAGGTGTTGGGTGGTTGGTGAACGAGTCGGAGGGTGAGTTGGTGGATGTGTCCGGGTGAGGTTGAATGGTGAAACGTTGGGTGGTCACGATGGACGCGCCTGAACATTGGAACGAAATTCGAGTTGTGCAATGGGTGAAGGCATTGGTGAACTGGTGGACCATGCACAGGTGAACAATGACAGACGGTACGACGAAACGACGAACAGGTGACTTTTCCCAGTGGTTGGGAAAGGCTGCATGACGTGTGTAGGAAGGTGAATTTTATAAGTGTGAAGGTGAAACTTGGGATTTCCCTCCGTTGTAAACTTATATGTGAATTCTGAATATTATCATTACTAATATGGGTAGACTCATAATTATAGGGAGTTGCCCCTCCCATGATTTCGTTGTGCACTTGAATGTTAATGGTATGAAAGATTTCACTGTGTGTGTTTAATGAAACATTATGTTTAGCTGTTGAAAAATATTCTAACTATAGAAGTAAGGTGTAGTCCACGATCATTATTGTTGTTAAAAAGAAAATGGTCACTAGTGGCATACCTCCTATAGGGCAGTTGGAAGATTACCGCCAGTGTAGGGGTGTGACATAAAGGGTCATGAAATTTAGAGGGGGGATTTCCCTCAAATGTAATTTGTATAATTTTGAAATAATGTATGTTTAGTGTAAATACAAGTGTCAAGATTCTAGAAAGAATCTAGATTTCTAGGTTGTTAAGTGAGTTGGTGTTTTTGGCCAAGTGGGCCTTTATAAAAATAACATGTGTCAAGCTTAGTTGCTAGACAAATTTAGGACTTAGGAGAAGTGCCCAAAAAATCTTCATTTTGTTAGAAGATATGTGCTTCTAGTTAGATATGTATACATATGCACAGTTAGGAGCTTGACTTACCAAAAGGGGAGCAGAGAAAAATAGAGTTAATAGGGGAGAACATGGGAAGAACAGAGCTCATAGAGCTCGAGGATGAGCACGAGAGTTTTGCAAAGTGTTAAGGTAAATTGCACAATCCTCATTATTGTTAGTGAGAATTGAGACCAAATTCTTATATAAGTGTGTGATTGTAGACACATTTTAGTGAGTAGACTATTTCCATGGATATTGATTCTCTTTTGTAGGAACCTGGACATAGGAATTGTGGTTGCTTATTTGTTTTGATTATAAGACTATGTCACAAGAATTAGGATGTCTATCATGTCAATGATGCCTAAGTTAGTATGTTATGTGTTTATGCCAAGTGGAAACCCAACCACAAAGGTAGGCCGCAAGTGTCTCCATATAAGTAGAGTTCACATGAGGATAGTGGTATGAGCAGTTTGTCAAGCCATAGGCCAAGCTCAATTGTGGGTCAAATTGTAAGCATTTTACTAGGTTTTAAGATAGGTTTCGATGCGTACAAGGAATAGGAATCATCGATTCAATCGATGTTCTATATCAATTAGAGATCACCCCTCCTTGTTTATGTCATAAGGGGTACCTCCCCACAAATTTCCTATCTCCTCCACAAAATCTGCATCATCCAATTTGTTGAGCGAAATCCTAATAGCCAAGGCCCCTCACTCTAGTGACTTCATTGCGGGGGGAGTGCAATCCACCAATGTCATGGATTTGTGCCAATTGGTCTCGTCCATTGAATATTACCACCCTCACCAAAGAAAGCTCTTAGTCAGCCACAAGTCTTCTTTACCCTAGGTAAGGTATAAAATGGCTTAAAGCTTGCTAAGCACATTCTAGAATGATGTCTTGTCGATTTCACTCATGGGTTGAGGAGCTCTGGTGATGGGAGACTCAAAATCTATGTGGGTTAAACAACAGGACCGTGACAAAGTAATGATGAGGGATTAAGAGCATCCATAGTGGTTGCATCAAGTGATATCATAGCACAACCACTCTTTGAGGATTGAGAGAAGGGAGAGGTAGATTCATGTTGGCCGGATAAATCATTCTTGTGGACAAGACCAATATCGCTAGTATCACAAGATAATCTAGCAACAAATAGACAAACAAATCTATCTTTCTCTAAACATATACAATTTACAAATAAAGACTATAGAGGTGTTATGATCCTACCTTAGATCCAATGCTTGTTCGTTGTATTCATCCCTCGATTGTCCGAAAGAGTTATCCTTAAAGACCTGCAATCACAAACAAGCAAACATCAAATAGCACCTGCATAGAAAATATCGTAAATCATGTCTATTATGGTGATCAAGGAATCCATAGAATAAACCATAAATGAACAACTTATTGAGAAAACAAACTTATTTGTATTAACTTTGAAGTAGAAGAACCTTACAACCTTTTCAGCCTTGATGTTGAACAAGCTCTTCCTGGGGTCCTAAATAGGAATTTCCTTTACTTTGACAAGCCTTGCACTCTTCCAAATGAGATCTTAGAGGTATGTAATCTCTCCTCATAAAAGCTCAACTAAGAAGACTAAGTTCTAGTAGCATTTCACCTCAAAAATATTCATCTTTCAACCTCCTTAGTAACCAGCCCAATGCTTCATTTTATAGTGCAAAGGAGGAGGTTACAGGTCCATCTATGAAGGGATAGAATCCTCCTTCAAAGGAATAAGCTCCTCACATCAAGGGGTTAGCTCCTTAAGGTATGGAGTGCACGAACATTAAGAGAATGAACTTGCCACCTCAAGATTCCTTCCAGAAGCTTCTAGAAATGCATGAAAGTGAGTTTTTTAGAATGTACTCATGCCTTTTTAACTTTTACAGGGGTTCGCACCCATAACACAAGGACAGAGTGGTCAAGTGCGTAAGGGACATGACCATTAGGTGCCGAATCGCAGGTAAGACTAAGAGAAAGTGTAGAACCAGAGTTTTAGAGGCTTTTAGGACTTTTCTCTTACATTTAAGGCTTGATATGAAGAACTGAGGCTTTAGACTTGCAAAGGAGGAAATTATGAGTGGTAATGAACTCACACAGATTGCAAAATGTCAAGGTGACAATTTTTAGTGCAACAGATTGCCCCCTAAAGTGCGAAGTCTGTAATAGATGAAGATGAAGTCTTTCATGTATGAAGAGTGAAGTACTTTATCATTTCAAGGATCATCCTGTGGGGGAACCTGTAAAAATATTCAATGCAAAATACATATATAGACATATCATTGCTGAGGTAGGCATTCCCATACTCAGATCAAAACTGACTAGAAAAATGACTAAATTGTTCTTATACAGGAATGATTTTGTAATACATCAAGAATATAGGAATGTGTTGATAGAGTATGGACACAACCATATGTTTATAAATAATCCATTACATAATCAATAACAAAATTCCTCGCAGCCTGGATGGTAGAAACTAGATCCAAGGTCTTGATTTCTGCTTCCCGAACTAGTACGATTCTATCCATGTGAATGAATGTGTCAAAGTCCAACTTGGTAGAAACCACTTGATTACCAGTGAATGATGTGAACTGTTAACAAGTGTCAGAGAAACCACCAGTAATGTCAATGGCCCTCAAAGTACCAAATACAATCCATGAAATGTTAATAAATGAGTTGAAGTCGAACATGTCATGGAATCATTCGGTAGAAGGTCAATGATGCAACCTATCGTCGAAGGCAAGAAAACTGCCATTAGGGCATGCAACTTTCAAGGTAATGATGATTTCCAAATAAACTTCCTAGATAATGAGCTAAAGTCGAAAAAGTGATCTGTCATAGGCAAGCCCATAACACAAAATCATAGATCAAGTTTTGAAGAAATATATTGGCAAGGACTGACTCGGGGATGGTCAAAATGGATGACAGATATTTTTTAGATGAATGGTTTGTTTGAACTATTCTCTTGAACACATAATGACACTGTAAATGGTTTTGTGACAATTGACACAAAGCTAATACCCAGAAACCGACTGAAGACTTTCAACATGGTTTGATTAACTGTTAGGCAAAGGATTTTCCCAACCAAGGTGAACAAAAAGTGTCGTGTTCAAGAGTGGTTGACGGGTTTTTATAAAATAAAGTGTAACAAGTAGGTTCATTTTTCTTTCTTTTCCCCCACCATTTCTGGAAAGTACCTCTTTATTTTTGACAAGATTGAGGAGGATAACATTTTCTTGTTTATAAGCTCATCCTTCGCATCAGTCCAACTTAGTTTAAAATTCGAACCCTAAGAAGGAGTGGTTTGTTCCTGTTTGAAATTGAATAGGTCCTTTACTGTTAAATTTTAATGAGTCCAGTATAGGAAAAACTCAGTGTTTTTCAATTTTAGGGAGTGAGAAGAAAAACTTAAGAAAACTCCATGGGGGTACTTTTTCGTAAAATAATCCCTTAGGCCCAAAAAACGATAAAATAATACAAAAGGGATGACTCTTCAATACTTTAACGAGCTGAAAAAGACAAGCGCTCGACAATCTTTTCATATTTGACGAGTCTGAAAAGGGTTTAAAGAGGACTCTATTGACCGTATTTAGTCAACATGTACCTTTTTCGTAAATAGTCCATTTCAGTCCATAAAAGGTGTAAACTTATACTGAAAGGACAATTGCTCATTTATTTTAACGAGTTCGAACAATCAAGTGCTCGACAATCTTTTCAATTTTTGAGAGTTTTAAAAGATCTAAAAGAGGACTCCAATGTTTTGCTTTTTCGTAAATTTTTGAAAGAGTTCGAAAAAGTGATAAAAGTATGCTCTTTGTTGAGAAATGATAATTTTTTCCAAAAAATCCAATATCCTGCACAAAAACTCAAAACATTACACATACCTGCTTAAGATAAATAAAAATGATTTAAAAATTTACCTTTTTAAAGTGAAAAATAAATAAATTAAATATTCATTTATTCAAAAAAGCTTATAAAAAATGGTTTTCCAACTTCATTTTTACCATTTGAGTTCAGAGTGAAAAGTGAGAGCTTTTGGGTAAGAAAGTTGTTCTGAAGATTCTAGAAAGTTCGTCCATCGAAATTGAAAACCGTCAGCTCCAGGTAATCCACGGCCTCCTTATCTTGCATTTCATCCATTTACATTTTGATTTTAGGCTTTAGATTTAATTTTTAAGGGAAAAATTGGTTTAAAAATTCTCTCGCGCAGGTCTGCAAGCACAACATGCGGCCCCTGTGAACCCCGACTTTTTTCTACAAAGAAAAAAGTCGCGGGTCCGCACCTGTTTTTCACAGCCCATGCAGACCTATGCACTATCTGTAAGTGGCGGGTGTGGACCCCATGAAAATGAATTTCAAAATGAATTTTTCTCCATTTTTGCCCAAAATGTTTTGAACTAACTGGTTCTAATATGTCTTTTATGCATTGTAGGACATTAAAAATGCTTATTTGGCGAGAACGCGAGCATGAGGATGTGGATTTTTCTACATTAAACCATATTCCCACAATGCAGGCATTAAGAGCATCCGGGTTACTAAAGTTTTGGGGCATACAGGGTATGAGGGCCCAAGTAGACCTCTTGCAATGGCTGGTAGACAGGTGGAACATGCAGGACCAATGTTTCATCATTGGTGGCCACTGGCTCAAAATTGAGCTGGAGGATATCTATCTTTTGACTGGTTTGTCTAAGAGGGGCAAACACATATCTCTTTTTGGGACTAGACCAGGTGGTCAGCCTGTTTCTAGTCTTCGATTAGAGTTTTCCGATGATCAGACGAAGGACAAATGGATTGATATTAAAACTATTAACCGTCCTGAGCTTAAGGTCATTGCGTTCACTGTTACCAGGTTATGCGGGGTTGCAACATTGCATGTGGCTACAGGATCCCAGATGCAGATGGAAGTAGATTGTTTTCGAGGGAGAATACTCAACTGGTGCGAGGCTGTGTTGGCAAATGTGAAAGGCCAACTAACCAGAGAAAAGAACGGACTGCTGAAAAATTTTGGATATGGATTCATCGTGGTCAGCTTTACTCTAGAGAGGATACCCATGCTAGCCGTACAACATCTTCTTGTTGATGCCGGACTTCCTCGAGAGCCTAGGATAGTTAGCCGGGTTGCCTTGATGGCCCGCCACCCTGAGGAGGGTACGGAGGTTGTTCGATTTCCGCCTGAGTATTTTCATTGGTTGAACAACCAACTTTTTGCGATTTAGGATTTTCCATATGCTGGGATGGATTATCATGGTGACCCAGACATGACTCTCCCCCCAGGAGAACAATGGGATGATTCAGGTAAAATTATTTTCAACATTTTCTAAGTTCTATTTTTTTTTTTTTAAATCATCCAAAACTGATAACCAAAAGTTTAAATGCAGATGTGGGTCCATGACTACCAGCCGCTCTCCAGCCTTTCGAGAGGAGACACCTAGCTATAGCAGCACCATCCCCACATGACCAATCGGTAGAGATCCTGACCGATTTGGAGCATCATCTAAAGTGCTTGACGCTAGATATTCCAGAGACGGATGTAGATGATATCCTACTTAGGTTGCAGAGATATGTGATTGGGCTCCCGAGACCTTTTAGGAGGTTCCTATGTAGAGTAGCCCGAGCAGTGGTTTCTTATTGTGATCATCGCCAGAGATATGATGATTGATTCTGTAGACTCATGACATTTTTGACTTTTGTATTTATCATTTTTGCTGATCATAAGTTGTTTTTCAACCTATGATCGAAGACGATGTATATTTTGAAACACTACTTCTATGCTATGATATATCATTATTACCAGCTATCTTGTGTAACATGTTTGTCAAATGTTATTAAATTTACGGTTTTGATTATTGCAAATGTCTATTTATCATACTAGAAGCAACTGCATCTTCTAATGTATTTAAATGTCTTGGAATATGCTAATATTCAATGTAGTCAAATTCACGTTCTAAGAGATGAACTCTCAATACAATGAGTTTAGAATCCAACCTAACAATCAAACTCTGAATCCCAAATGACATGGATTCAGATAATAACTCAATCGCTGCGTGTTAGATCCCTATAATACTAGTGATTACCCCATTACTATTGTATTTGTATCCCTTATTAATATTGTTGTGCCCCTATTGCCCCCATATTGTTATTATTGTGCCCCATAGAAACCCTCTATTGTTATTTTTGTGGCTTTATAGTATTATTGTTAGGTCGGCTGGGTTATATTGTGACTACTTAGACTCCTATATATAGAAAGGAGGTTTTGTCATTTGTATCATCCAAGAATTTTTCATTTATGTAATGTAAAGGAGGTTGCCCCCTCGAAGAGGTTGAATTCTAAGGCATTGATCTATCTTTTCTATCTTTTATTGAGCTGGTTTCATAACATTTGGTATCAGAGCTTTGGATTCTAGGGTTTCGCTGCTCCAAACAGCTCATCGTGGCATTTTCGCTATAACCTTTTTTTTGCGACGTTTAAGAGGCTAAAAAAAAACCCATTTGAGAAGACATCATGCTGAATGTTGGGTCCGAATCTCAGAGATTGTTTCTCTATATTTGTGGAGATATGATCTGAGGAAGTTGGTCTTTCTGCAGACTCCTGAATTACATTCAAAGCAGGGGACCTGGGGAAAATTGTCATAACATTCTCTCTGAGCATCGGATTCAAATTTAGTAAGAAGGTACAGAAAGAGGACGGACTTTAGTTTTCTTGTATATATTTTTAGAGCCAAAGGTCAAAATAGTGACTCGTGACACGTCATACAAGTTCTTTCTACTGAACTAGTCTATAATCAGGTTACTGTGCGAGATTTGGCATAACGCTTCCATGGAGAATCCAATTTAGATCAGACTGGTGGCATTGGAAAGAGGACATAGAAGGCTATCACTTTTTGCAATTTCAGAACTAGATGATTTGAAATTACAGAGATACATCAGATTCAATATCTCCTACAACGTGAAAAAAGATGTGTAGTTTTTTTTAATTTTTGCATAAGCCTGGTTTGAAAAATTAGTTTGAAGGAATTCAAAGGGCATAGTAAAGCATTATTATCAGTCATTGATGACCCAAGGGAAGAAAATGCAAACACCTAGTAGGTAACCTAAAATCTCTAGCATGACTCATGAAGAAGAGGAAGAAATGCAACATGATACATCAAAATTACGAGACCAAGTGCAACAAGTATCACTTGCACAAAAAGAACTAGAATCTAAGATGGATGGTTTAAAGAAAGATGTAGAAGCTAATATGGATGGTTTAAAGAAAGGCATAGAAGCTAAGATGGATTGTTTAAAGACAAGCATGGAAGAATTGAAGATAGGCATGGAAGATTTCAAGACAGATTTGACAAAGTTTCTACAAGAAATGCTTACTAATGGTGAAAGGGTAGTAAAGGAAACTCATGATGAGAAAAAAAGAAATGTTAATCATAATTTCATAGACTCTAATGTTGGATCGAAGACCCACCATATTCCAATCATCGATATGAAAAAGTTTGATGGCAAGGATCCCGCAACATGGATATTATAGATGGAGCAATTTTTCGATCTCAATAATGTGCAAAACACACAAAAGGTACGTATTGCAACTTTATATTTGGAACCAAATCAATTTGTATGGTATCAATGGCTTTGCTCTCGTAAACAAATTATCACTTGGGCAATTTTTACGGAAGAATTGACAACACATTATGAGGATACAAAAAGCAACACCTTTTTTAGCCAATTGATAAGTCTCAAACAAAAGGGTTCAATAATGGAGCACATTGAGGAGTTCCAAAAATTGAACATAAGGGTAAAAAATATTCCAGAGGAGCATAGGATTGATGTGTTCATAGGGACTTTAAAGGATAATATCCAACATGATGTTCGCCTTTGGGAACCTGATTCATTAGAGAAGGCATTCAGGTTAGCAAGAAAAATGGAAAGAAAACTTATGGCAACCAGGAAGCATACCACTCACAACTATAAATATTGAAGTGTTGTTGCCCCTAGTCTTCCAGAACCTATAAGGTTGACACCACAACAATTGGAAGAAAACAGAGCAAAAGGGCTTTGTTACAGTTGTGATAGCAAATACACTAAAGGTCATAAGTGTGCTGAGAAGAAATTATTCTACATAGATTGTGAAGAGGAAGAAGAAAAGGAGCAAGAAAGGTCAAAAGAGGAGGATATACTCTAGGAACAAAGCCTAGATAAAGAAGAAACTAATCCAACCATATCTTGTAATGCATTGGTGGGAATTACCACTCCTCAAACCATCAAGATAGAAGGACAAATCAAGAAGAAAAAGGTAGTAGTGTTGATTGATTCAGGAAGTACCCACAATTTTATTCATTGTAAGGTAGTAAAAGAATTGAATTGCTTATTATATCCAGCACCAGAGTGTCAAGTGATGGTTGCAAATGGAGGAACAATAAATTACTCTGGAAAGTGCCATAATATCAAGCTATCCATGGGAGAATATGTGTTGACTAGCCCAATGCTTTCCATTCCAATGGGAGGTGTTGATGTTGTACTGAGAGTCCAATGGTTACAATTCTTGGGTACAATATCTTTTAATTTTCAAGAAAATTTCATGAAATTTTATGCGGAAGGAAAGGAAGTTGAATTAAGGGGTATTGCAGGGAAACTGTGAAAGATAATCAGCTCTAACGGTATAACAAAGCTTCTAAAAAAGGAACAAGGAGGTGTAATTGCACAATTATGTTCGCTAGATGTTTCCACATTGGAATCATATATTTCTCCAGATCTCCAAAAAGTCTTGGACAATCATTCCAAGGTATTTGAGACTCCCAAAGGTCTCCCACCTATTCGTGATCATGATCATGCTATTCATCTGATTCCAGGAAGTGTTCCTCCAAACATCAAGCCGTACAGATATCCCTATGCCCAAAAGAGCGAAATTGAAAATATGGTTGCAGAAATGCTAGAGGCTGGTATAATTCAACCTAGTCAAAGTTCTTTCTCTGCTCCAGTAGTATTGGTGCACAAGAAGGATGGATCATGGCACATGTGTCCAGATTATAGGGAGCTCAGCAAGCTCTCTATTAAAGATAAGTTTTCCATCCCTGTCATTGATAAATTACTGGATGAATTGCATGGATCAATTTACTTCACCAAGTTGGATCTTCATTCAGGATATCATCAAATCAGAATGAATACTGAAGACATTCCGAAAACAACATTTAGAACTCATGAGGGTCATTATGAATTTTTGGTCATGCCTTTTGGCCTTACCAACACACTTTCTACATTTCAAGGTTTGATGAATTCCATTTTCAAACCCTTCCTTAAGAAATTTGCGTTAGTATTTTTTGATGATATACTAATCTATAACAAGTCTTGGAAGGATCATGTTGAATATGTTGACAGGGTGCTACACCTATTGGAGGAGAAACAATTATATGCAAGAAGATCCAAATGTTTCTTTGGAGTACAAGAGGTGGAATATCTGGGTCATATTGTATCTCATGAAGGAGTTAAGGTAGACCCTAGCAAAATTAAAGCCATTAAGGAATGGAAAATCCCCACATCCATAAAGCATCTGCGAGGATTTCTTGGGTTGACAGGGTATTATCGCAAGTTTGTTAAGAATTATGGGAGAATAGCAGCACCTCTAACAACATTATTGAAGAAAGATGCATTTTCATGGACTCTAGAAGCAACAAAGGCCTTCGAACATCTTAAAGAGGCAATGTGCCAAGCACCGGTCTTAGCTACACTGGACTTCACAAAAACCTTTATTGTGGAATGTGATGCTTCAGGAAATGGAATTGGTGCTATTTTAATGCAAGATGAAAGACCCATTGCTTTTGAAAGTCGTCCAATCAAGGGAAAGTTTTTACACAAAGCTATTTATGAGAAGGAAATGTTGGCAATACTACATGCACTTAAGAAATGGCGACCCTACCTAATGGGAAGACACTTCAAGGTAAAAACGGATCATGATAGCCTTAAATACTTTCTAGAACAAAGATTATCCTCTGAAGAGCAAAACAAATGGGTCACAAAGATGTTGGGTTATGACTTTGAAATCATCTACAAAAAAGGGAAGCAAAATGTGGTGGCAGATGCACTCTCAAGAAAGGATGAGGATGTGGAAGGATTGTTGTGTTGCATTTCTATTATCCAACCCGATTGGATAAATGAAGCAAGGGAGGAATGGAAGAATGATGAAGAAGTGTGGGCACTTATTCGAAAGTTACAGCAAGATTCCAGTACATCTGATACATTTAGCTGGAAAAATGATTCGTTATGGTACAAAGATATCTTATACCTCTGTAAGAATTCCCAACTCAAACAAAAGATTCTTATGGAATTGCACACTTCTCCCTTAGGAGGGCTCTCAGGATTTTTAAAAACTTACCACAGGGTTAAGAAGGAATTTTTTTGGGATGGCCTTAAATCAGATATTCAAAATTTTGTGGCGGAATGTTTGGTTTGCCAACAAAATAAAGTTGAAACAATTAAGACCCCAGGTCTATTACAACCTTTATCCATTCCAAGCCAACGTTGGGAGGAGGTTTCAATGGATTTTATCACAGGTTTACCCAAGACTGAGGGAAAGAATGTCATCATGGTGGTAGTTGACAAACTTACCAAGTATGCACACTTTTGTGCATTATCACATCCATTTAAAACCAATACAGTTTCTACTGCATTTATGGAAACAATTCAAAAGCTACATGGAAATCCAAAGATTATTGTAAGTGACAGAGATCCCATCTTTACTGGAAATTTTTGGACAGAATTATTTTCTTGTCTTGGTACTCAGTTAGCTCATAGCTCATCTTATCATCCTCAATCTGATGGGCAAACTGAGATAGTAAACAAATGTCCGGAAGGGTATCTTCGTTTCTTTTTCTCTGATAAACAGACACAATGGGTCAAATGGTTGTCTCTAGCTGAATGGTGGTATAATACATCCTTCCATACAACAACAAAAATGACCCCATTTATGGCACTTTATGGATATCAGCCACCATCCATCACATCATATTTAAGAGAAAATTCTAAGGTTCAAGCAGTGGAACATCACATCGAACATCAAGAACAAGTCCTCCAACTCTTAAAGGATAACATCGTGTTGGCACAGAATAGAATGAAACAACAGGCAGATCAACATCGCAACAAAAGAAGTTTTGATGTAGGTGATTGGGTATTCCTATGGCTACAACCATATAAACAAATGTCGTTGAAGCAAGCTAAGAAGGATAATAAATTATCACCAAAGTATTATGGTCCGTACAAGGTGTTGCAAAAGATTGGTACTATGGCATACAAATTGGAGCTTCCTACAGCTTCTCGAGTGCACCCAGTTTTCCATGTTTCATGTTTAAAGAAGGTTATAGGCGACAAGCTCCCAGTTCAAACAATATTGCTAGAACTTGACAAGGAAGGAAAAATTATATTGGAACTAGAAGCAGTCACAGAGACAAGAACTAGACAGCTACGAAATTGATCAATTTCAGAGTATCTCATCAAGTGGAAGAACTTATCTACTGAAGATTCCACATGGGAGGATGAGAATTTTATACAGAAGCATCCAAAACTACTCAAGTGTTGAGGACAACACTTTTTTGAAGGAGAGGGGCATGTTAGATCCCTATAATACTAGTGATTACCCCATTACTATTGTAGTTGTATCCCTTATTAATATTGTTGTGCCCCTATTGTCCCCATATTGTTATTATTGTGCCCCATAGAAACCCTCTACTGTTATTTTTGTGTCTTTATAGTATTATTGTTAGGTTGGTTGGGTTATATTGTGACTCCTTAGACTCCTATATATAGAAAGGAGGTTTTGTCATTTGTATCATCCAAGAATTGTTCATTTCTGTAATGTAAAGGAGGTTTCCCCTCGAATAGGCTGAATTCTAAGGTGTTGATCTATCTTTTCTATCTTTTCTTGAGCTGGTTTCATAACACTGCGCTATACTCTGCAATGTTACTCGTTGTTTGACCGAGGCTTACCCCATGCATAGATACTAACTCATCAGAGGGTGAATAGATAACCAAAGCTGTGGAAGAAATGTTTCGTCTGTTACGAAAAGCACCATCAGCAAAACCAATGTATGTTTGAAGAGACGTTGACATCTGCAATATCAAGAGTAAAATCAAGATAAGCAGGAACAATGATAAGAGCACTCTCTAAACTAGGCACACTTTTCTAATCCAAAACACACCAACAGTAAAGAAATTAATCTAATGAAAAATCTCCACACTAAATTTAAGCATAATATCTCTTCAAATAAAGTCCATTTCTGGGTTTACCCAAAGAGACACCGTCAAAATCTATTAATTCATAAGCCCCTTTTGCCAGCTTTTGCTTAACAATGTAAGGACCATGCCACATAGGTACAAATTTTCAAGCCCCTAGCTTATCGTTTGCTTGATCATATAGTAAAACTAGGTCTCCTTCTGAAAAATTGCGAGGTGTAACATTTCTATCGTACTGAGATTTCGCTCATTTCGCATGAGTCTCGTTTGCTACAACAGTAGCGTGTCATTTCTCATCTAGCTGAGCTAAGTACAAAAAAAATTTCTCCTCTTCAGAAGTAGCTGGGAGTAATTATATGGCTAATTATGACGGAATTTCGCATTCAATAAGTTAGACTGCTTCCAAACCTTAGACCAATTGAAAAGGAGTGAAACCAGTCGATGTTTTCACTGAGGTCCGATATGCCCAAAGTGCTGAAAATAGCATGGTATGCCAATTCGACTTATGAATACCAATGATTCATCTGATCATAGTGACTAAAACTTTATTGATAGCTTTAACTAGACCATTAGCCTGTGGGTAATATGTAGTAGAACTATCGTGGTGTAGGCCAAGTTTATCTGTCAGTTCATTCGCCATGATGTTTTGAAAGTGACTTCCATGATCAGTAATAATAGAACATTGAATCTAGCAATTATATGATTCAATACGAAAGTTGCAGTAGTCTTGCCGTCTACCAAAAATGTAGGCATCGCCTCGGCCCAATTAGTAAAATAATCTATTGCTAGGATAATACAAGCATGCCCCCTAGCCGAGTGAGGGTTACATGTAATAAATTCAATATCCCACTTTGCGAAAGGACCGATAGCAATTATAGGGTGAAGAGGAGCGGGTGGAGCGCGCATCTTACGATCAAATATTTGACAATTGTGGCATTTCCGGACTTCATAGATACAATCTTTGAATAAGGATGGCCAGAAATAACCAGCGCGCAATATCTTTCGGGTTGTGGCATACCCAGACATATGACATTCAAATGCTCCACAGTGAAAGTAATTTAGAACCTTATCAACTTCTTCATGAGTTAAACAGCATCAGAAAACAGAATCCGATCCATGACAATAAAGTGTATCACCAATAATATTATATTGTTGGGATTGGAAACGTATTTTTTGTCGCTGAGATCATGAGATTTCAGGCCGAAAAGATTGGGTTTGGAGATAAAGAATAATATCTCCATACCATGGATCAAGAGTGCTAATAAGAAATAAGGATTCATCCGCAATGGGCTCTTTTGCCATAGTTTCAGTATCAGTATGCGGGAAATCACACATCAGGTCGGCAAAAACCAAAGATTTCTTTGCCTTGGATTTTTCAAATTCCAAGTCAAATTCCTGCAGGATAACTATCCATTTAGAATACTTGCCTCCTAGTAATTGTTTGGTCAAGATATACATCATAGGGTTACAGTCAGAAATTATCGTGGTTTTGCGTAATAAGATGTAGTGATGAAATCTTTGGACAGTTTGAACAGCTGCCAAGGCCAATTTCTCCACATGTGAATATTTAATCTTAGTTGGATGCAGAGTTCGACTAAGATAGTAAATCACATGTTCACTGTTGAATTCATCTTCCTGAACTAAAACCATCCCAATGGTGGAATGAGAAGCGAAGAGGTACAAAAAGTAATCCTGGTTGTAATTGGGAGGATGCACTAATGGTGCATGGGTCAACATGTGTTTGAGTGCATCAAAAGATTGATCAACGATCTCATCCCAAAAGAATGGAATATTCTATTTTAACAACCTAGTGAAACCTTTCGTTATCTCAACGTTGTTAGGAAGTAAATGACGTAAAAAATTTGCTTTCCCTTGCAAAATTTGGAGTTGGCGAAGAGTCGAAGGAGGAGGTAGATTGACAATAGCTTCCACCTTCGAGGGGTCAACACGAATGCCTGCCTTTGATATGATAAATCCTAGTAAGCAACCCGTTTCTACACATAATACACATTTGTGTGGATTTAGCCAAATTCGATAATGCTTACATCTCATAAAGATAGCTCATAAATGAATGAGATGGTCAGCTATACGTAATGAGTGGGCAGGTAAATCATCGAGATAACGCTGCACAATATGCTTGATGTCATGAAATGCGTAAGACATAGCCCTTTGAAAAGTTGCTCCAACATTCTTCAATCCAAAGGGTAATTTGCAATATGCAAAGGTCCCCCATGGACAAATGAAAGTTGTTTTAGCTTGATCAGCAGGGAGTATGTTGATTTTATTGTAATTGGAAAAACCATCCATAAAGGAAAACATTTCACTGTCGGGACAATCACCAATAATTTGATCGATATAGCGTGTTGGAAAATTGTCTTTAGGGAAACCTCGATTAATATCCCTACAATCGATACATACTCTTATCATTCCTTGTTTTTTGTTGACAGGAACAATATTTGATACCCAATCGGTTAAAGGAATTGGATAAATGAAACCTGCATGAAGTAATTTCTCAATTTCAGCTTTGATAGCATCAACTTTTCGCGGATGTATTTGATGTAAGCATTGTTGGACAGGTTTAGCATCCGGGTATGTTTTAATTTCATGGACAACAATTGACGATTAATTCCTAGCATTTCTTCATATGACCAGGCAAACACTTCATGGAATTCTTGAAATAGGGCTTTGTAAGTCTGGATTTCATCGTCCGTACAACAAGCACCTATATAAATGTTTTCAATAATTCTAGGTTTAACTGAAATGTCAATAGGAACCATTCGAGAAATATTTTCCAAATATAACTCAGAATCAGAATGTTTCAATGGATTCTGTGGTTCTTTGACATAGTCAGTTGTAAAAATAGAAGAGAAAACATTTTCAAAATGATCAAGCTCAGGTAAAAATGAAGACTGGTGATGCAGATCTTCCCATGGTAAATCATCACCAGACAATAGTTCACGAATCTGCTTATCAGAATGAACAGGATCAGAAAGTGTTGATGAAGTTGAGTTTGATATTGAAAGTGACTCTCCATGGATCACATTCATTGGATCAGTGTCGGTTGAATAGGCATCAGAAAATGACTGTACGACATGATATGCAATTTCAAAGGGACTCAGAGGCATCGTGCCACCAAATGAATCCACCTCAGAATCAGAAGGTATGATCCAAGGATCATCAAAAGTAAGAGTATTCAATGAAATCATATGAATAGTTGCAATAGAAGGCGATACGTTAGGAGGAGGGAAGGAAAAAGTTCCTAGTAAACCAGAATCTTTGATCAAACCTATGCCAACAACCTTGTAAGGGATAGTCATTTTACCGATGTGTTGAATACTATCTGTAGAGGTTGGGTCGGATGAGAAATAAGTCATCTGGTCTATTGTAACGATCTTTCTGTTATGAAGAAACTTGATAAGCCGAAAGACCGATGAAACAATAGCAGTCATAGCATAATACCAACTGCGACCCAGGAGAAGGTTGTAATCTAGAGGAGCATCAACCACTTCCACATCTAGATTTACGGTTTTTCCTTCGACCCCTATAAGTAAATTCTACAAAATTCCAAAAGGATGGAACCTACAGCCATCAAAATCCTTTAGAATTGTCGGAGACTAATTGAGTGTGGGAGAACCAAGCGATTTCCAACACGATATCGACATAATACACGTAGAAGTCCCTTCATCAATCATAGTCCTAAAGCAAGGTTTGTTTTTTACTAACACTGAAATATGGAAAGCCATTTTATGAGGGAGGCGAGGTGTACTGTTCTCTAAATCGAAGATTATTAGGTTCGAATCCTGAATATCAATAGCTCCTATAGCAGACAATAGTAATTTACCTTGTGCTGGGCACGATTGCAGCACTTCCAAAGCCGACATTACTGAAGGGGAAATAGCTAATTCTTCAACAATGTTATAATTCTTAGCAGCTCTTGCATGTGGATTGAAAGCTGATTCCCGAAGAATACCTTTAGCAGGTGGTTTGATTACTAAGTCAGGGTTGGGTTTCTCGATCTGTAGTGGACTCGAACCAGGAGGAGGTGTAGTTGATGTGTTTGAATTAGAAGATTCAGCTTCTTTACCACCAGTGGGATTTTTACTACCATAATCTTGCGATCGCCTCTCAATCCTAACATGAGACATCATCATAATGGGTTCTTCTGAGGCATTCAAGGAAGAACCAATCATATTACTATCTTGAGTAGGAAAAGGATTCTTTAAGACAGCAGGCGTTTGAGAACCTTTAACGATTTTCGAAACCTCTACTCGATGTGGGCAGTCTTTGGTAAAATGATCCTCGTCGCAAATGAAACAAGGATAACGAGGTTTTCGTTTTTCGTTAGTAGATTCATTTTTATCTGTTTTATCTTTTGAATTTTTTTTATTTTTCTTCTTCCCCTTCTTTTTACTACCAGTTTTTGATTTGGCCGTAGATGATTCTATGACATGGATGTTGACAGAAATTTCAGCGGAAGACTCTCTTGTCGGGGAATCAGGTAAAGTTATTATAGGAGAAGAATTCTTTGAATATTTCTTCTTACTTTTAGTGCTAACTGTACCAATCATACCATCAGTGGCATGAGACCCTAAAGGAGCTGCAGTTATTTGACCATGTTTTGGAAGATCAGGGATTTTTTCATGTAAAGTACCTGACTGCATATAAACGAGGTCAAGGTATTAAGCTTGAGCAATGACATGCTCTTCAGTAAAAAATCCTCCCTTAGCTACATCTTCAGTGATTTTAGGTAATAATGATTTAATAAACCATTCCGCTAAAATTTGATCCGGAATGAAAACTTTCACTAAATGCCTTCTACGTCGCCATTCATGAATATGATCAGAAATATATGTGGATGTGGATTGTTTCAGTGAAGTTAACAGTTCCATGCCATTTTCGTATCTGACAGGCAACTGAAAATGAGTTAAGAAGGCAATGGCTAACAGATTGAAATTATAAAAAGAGGCTCATGGTAACTCAATGTACCATTTGGCGGCAAGACTGATAAGAGTTCGTTGAAAAAGATGCAATCGAATTGAATCATTAATGATGGAATTAGATGCACACCAGAGGTGATAAGTCATAACATGATTTGATAGATCCTCTCCTGACGTACCCTCGAATTTCAAGATATCACTAGGCAACTTACTAGGCATTGGCGGCCAATAAAGAAGATAATAAATTGGATCGTTCGTAAGGCATGACAAATCAAGTAAATCCAAAGTTGTAATAAATGGTAATTGATGGTTAGGGTCGCGGAAACCTTGAGTAGAGAGACTAGTTCCAGGAGGAGGATATTCAGGATAACCTGGAATTAGATTTTCATTAGGAATGTTATAACCTCCTGGGAAACCAGGATTAACTGGAAAAAATTGGGGCTGTTGAGGCTATTGATAAGTATAGCCAAGATACGGTTGATACTTATAAATTAGGTTTTGCATAGTAGGACCGAATTGATACTACCCCTAGTATGGTTGACGTAAATTGTGGTTGAATTGTAGCAATGGTAGCAATCGTACTAGCTTGTCACGCAGGCATCTGGACCGAAGTCTGAACTGTAGGTCCTGAGTGAGGTACAGAGACTTGAGGAATCTGCACTGATGCAGAGGTAGTAGAAGCTGGAGCTGCTGATACTCTAGAAACATGTGCTATAGGTTGAACAAAGGTTGCAGTAGTTGCAGCAGTTTGAGGTGGAGTGTGAGGTGAACTAGGCCCAGGCTGCTGAACTGTACCAAATGTAGGGGTTTGAATAGTAGGTTGGACAGGTTGCTGGGTTGGACCAGAAACTAAAGGTTGTCTAAGTTGATTGATTACCTGCACATTAGGTTGCAAAGTCTGTTGATTTTGAGACAGATCCCACACCATGTTCATTTCGGAGTATGGACCTACAAAAGGTTGTGCATATGGAGGACCATAACCTAGTTGAACGTAGGGTTGATGATTAGGCAGTACATTTCCATCTCCTTGAAAAAATGGTTGACCAGATGGCAGTTGGAAACCTTGAGTTGGGTACTGACCTTGGGGTTCATAACCCTGAGGGATGTACTCAAACTAGGTTTGACCTTGAGGTATGTACTGAAACTGGGGTTGACCTTGGGGTATGTACTGAGTCTGAGGTTGACCTTGAGTTATGTACTGTCCTGAAGGTTGATAAACTTGAGGAAGCCCTTCAGGTGGTATCTAACTACCTTGGGGTTGCCCCCCAGGCAGTAACTGACTACCTTGGGGTTGCCCCCCAGGTGGTAACTGACTACCTTGAGGTTGCCCCCCAGGCGATAACTGACTACCTTGAGCATGGGGATTTGGAATACTACAAAACATCATAAGAATTTGTTCTGCATTCAATGCTTGAGTTCCATTACTTCCAGATGATAACACTTGTTCAATCGGTTGAGGAGATGCTCCTAAAAAAGTACCAGAGAGTGATTGGTACCCCGTAGGAACAGAAGGAACGCCAGATAAAAATGTTTCTGGTGTTTGGGAAAACATGGATGACTGTCTTAACATAATGGATGATGGATAATAACCTCTTGGCATAGGATGAAAAGGAATTCGAGGTGGTGAAAAAAAAGACCCGGATTTTCTAAAAAAATTGTCAATGAAACATACCAAGCATCACTCCTAAAAGGACTATAGAATATTGATTCACGCTCCCTAAGATTTAAAATCTATTGGTTTTCGGGAAAAGTTACGTCTTCTTCTGGATTAACAAGTTCTTCAATAGAAATGAGGCCAGAAGGAAGATTTTGAGTAATGATATTGCTTACCCTAGGTGAACCAGGATTACTAGAGGCTGGAGAAGCAAATCCTAAAGTTGGAGTAATAGTAGGTTCAATGTCAGGCTCAGAAATTTCAAGTTCTTCAGCTAATTCACTGGAAGGAGAAATACTACTAGTAACTTCGGAAAATGAAATTGGCTCTTGAATAGACTCTGTTGTTATTATTTGGTAATTAGGATCAACAATTAAAGATGATTCTTTGGCTTCTGGTGATCCAAATCTACTGTCACTAGGTGATACAAGAGCTTGTAGCCCTTCAAGCTGGCTTGGTGAATACTCAGGAGGTTTCCCCTGAAGTCTACGAGATTGTCTCGGTAATTCAGCCATAATTAAATATTAATTATTCACACACAAACAAAGAAAATTTCAATAAAACCACCTAAAGTCTCTAAAGAAACAAACAATTGAATCACACGCCTAAAAAAATCTAAGAGTTCAAACCACACACAAACAATAACTTCCCCCGACAACATGCTTAATGAAACAGACTGGCACAAGTCTCTTCACAAAACCATCTCGAGTGAAGAGAACCCCCCAGAGAGTCCAATTGAGTCTAGTCGATGTCTGCTCTAGGTACAGTGAGACCCATCCTTCACCGTCACCTTAAGAAATAATTTTAAGTTTATGGACACTAAGGTTACCAACAACAACAAATACAACTGGGGGAACAATCTATGATCCGATCTACGCGCAAGGGCAGAGTAACAAAGCTCAATCCCCTTGAAGGCTCCTCGAGATGGTCAATTCGAGGTTTACCAATAAGTGACCCCAAGCTCCTCGATAATGGTTAATCCAAGGTTTACCATTTATAATACGCACAAATATTCTATCTTTCCCAATGAAACGGACTTGATTGTCTCAAAGGCTCTGACATGATCTCATGATTGACTCCTTTAAGAGAAGCTTCCCAGAATGTATCAATTACAATTGGATTTATTTCCTACTGCAAGATGTATCTACTTGTTTGTTTTAACTATCTTGGAGAGTTAATTACTCCCTACTCCAAGATAGTAGCCTAAGCTATATTGGTGATAAGAGCCCTAGAAATAAAAAAGATTACTAGATCAGTTTTAATTAAGCGTTTCTTTTATGTATTGTTCCTTAAGTAGATAGGTATGGAAATGAAACTTTGATGGTGTGAAGACTTGACTCCAAACGCTAAAAGATGCACCTAAAATGATAAGCAATTCATTTTTCTTTCAATGAAATTCTAGCTAAAAGAAAGAGTTCGAGAATGCAATTCTTTAAGAAACAAATCTTTCTTTCAACATGAGAATGAAAAGAAAATATTTTTGTCTTTTTCAATAAGAACTCCTAACAAGACTAATAATTAATGCTCACAATAAATCCCTTTCCTTTTTCAAAACTTGAAACTACAAGAAAAATAATTTTCCTTTCAAAAGAGATCTACAAGTTCTAGAAAAGCACTCAAAACTACAAAAACTAATTTTGAGATCTAAAAAATTTAAAATATAAATAAATGAATGATTCAATTCTTTTTGAGAATGTTTTACTTAGTTGTTCAATAAACTTAGGATTCATTTGTTCAGAATAACAAACCAATCAAAAAACATCCAGACATGTTTTCTTTTGTAAAAATAAAATTCAAAAACATATAACAAAGTTTGTTCAAAGATTTGCAACGAGAAAAATGAATCTATTTATCACAAAGGATAGATTTCACAACCAAGTCAGACTCATCAAGAAGACAAAAAGACACCAGGGTAATCTAAGGTTTCTCAAGCTTCTGATCTTTGAGTCACTACAGAGACCAAGTGAAAATCACTCCAAGCATGCAAAATTCTAGAAAATCATCTAAAACAAAAATACTATCGGAACTTACTCACAAGAGGTTTTTGACAGGAAAAACACAGATCTGGGTAGACCTTAAGATTCTAAATCAAAGCTAAACCTAACTGGAAAAAGGTATTTTAGGTTTTTCAAAAAAATTTACAGGGTCCATAGGCTGTAGAAGTAACAGGTGCAGTCCCACTATGTTTACTAAAGGAAAAGTGCGGAGATGCCCGCACTGTCTGTGAAAAGAAAGTTTGGTCCCATGAAAACCTTGAAAAAAACAAAAAATACTCCCAGATTTAAAAACTACCCAAACCAGTATACATCAATCAAAAACCAGAAATGAAAACACTTTCTCAAGTCAAAACAAAGGAAAACCAAAAACCAAATTCATTTCCCCAGTGGAGTCGCCAATTTGTTGGCTGGATAAATTGTTCTCACAGAGAAGACCGATCTCCCTAGTATCATAAGATAATCTAGCAACAAACAGACAAACAAATCTATCTTTCTCTAAACATATACAATTTACAAATAAAGAGTATAGAGGTGTTACAATCCTACCTTAGATCTAATGCTTGTTTGTTGTAGTCATCCCTCGATTGTCTAAAAGAGTTATCCTTAAAGACCTGCAATCACAAATAAGCAAACATCAAATAGAACTTGGTTAGGAAATATCATAAATCATGTCTATTATGGTGATCAAGGAATCCATAAAATAAACCATCAATGAGCAGCTTATTGAGAAAAACAAACTTATTTGTATTAACTTTGAAGTAGAACCTTACAACCTTTTCAGCCTTGATGTTGAACAAGCTCTTCCTGGGGTTAGAAATAGGAATTTCCTTTACTTTGACAAGCCTTGCACTCTTCTAAATGAGATCTTATAGGTATGTAATCTCTCCTCATAAAAGATCAACTAAGAAGACTAAGTTCCAACAACATTTCACCTCAAAAATATTTAGCTTTCAACCTCCTCAGTAACTAGCCCAATGCTTCATTTTATAGTGCATTGGAGGATGTTACAGGTCCATCTATGAAGGGATAGAATCCTCCTTCAAAGGGATAAGCTCCTCACATCAAGGGGTTAGCTCCTTAAGGTATGGAGTGCATGAACCTTAAGAGAGCGAACTTGCCACCTCAAGATTCCTTCCAGAAGCTTCTAGAAATGACTGAAAGTGAGTTTTTTAGAATGTACTCACACCTTTTTAACTTTTACAGGGGTTCGCACCCATAACACAAGGACAGAGCGGTCATGTGCATAGGGGACATGACCATTAGGTGCGGGACCATAGGGAAGACTAAGAGAAAGTGCGGAACCAGAGTTTTAGAGACTTTTAGGTCTTTTCTCTTACTTTCAAGGCCTGATATGAAGAACTGAGGCTTTAGACTTGCAAAGGAGGAAAGTATGAGTGGTAATGGACTCACACAGATTGCAGAATGTCAAGGTGACAATTTTTAAAGAAACAATTCAATTCGAGGATAATTTATTGGCATTGGTGAAAAATTAGTTCTTTGTGGTAACTGTCTATGTCTATTTTAAATGGCATGAATTGAATTTTTTTTGTAGCAAATCCAAGTGGTGAATTAAAATTTGAGGAGTTGGCATTACCCAAGTTCCAAAAAATATGTTGGAAATGAGAAACATTGTTAAGAGGTAAGAGGGTTAAGATATTAGTGTTTAATTTCATCAATCAAAATTCTCGATTTGTGAAAGTATTGGGCACTCAATTTCTTAGAGAATCCATGTCACTTTGAAGACCAAGAAGAAATTCATTGGGCCATCTTGCAAATTTAATATTTAATTTATTTTTGGAAAGTTTCGGAATTTTTGGGTTTTTTTGTAAACCTTTAAAAAAAATGATGTTGGAATGCTTGTAGAACCATAGGAAAATATTGTTATGTTGAACATTGTTTACAATTCATGTTATAAGTTGAGATCATTCCAACAAGAATTGGAGCTACGACATCAAATTTTTGTTAACATTCAAGTGGAAAATCATTGTTGAAGGGAAATACTATGTTGACAAAAAGTAAATGGAGATTTGACGAGTTAAATATTATAAGTGTTCCCAACCCAAAGTCAATCATGAATTTCACTAATATTCAATTCCAGGGTATTAAATTACTGGAACGATGCCTAGTATGTAGCAAACAAAAATAATAAATTATGCCCAACTCCTCATTATTAATAGAACAAAAGAATCTTGACAGTAAGCACTTCTAGAAAAGGGAAGATGCTAAATACTCCAAGGATAATTGCAATTAGTAGAGACAGTAGTGTTTAGTGGTAGAAAGGCTTGAGAGAGATTCTAGGCAAGGGATTCAAGATATTTTTAGATCTCTATGTTGAGAAGACATAAAATGTAAACCTAGTCTTATGACTTTATTTTAACCTAGTAACAAAGTTGATAATTGTAGGTAGGAATAGGATGAAGAGAACTAGAACATAGAGTGGTAGAGATACCTTGCAACAGATAGCTTTCATAAAGAGAAGTTGTTCCAACTGAGATTGGAAGAGAACAAAGTACAAAGGAAGTCCTCAAAGAAAGGTGGATAGGACAAGTGAAGTTTTCAAGAAGTGTGTAGAGTGTAATAGCCAGAGGAGCAGAGGAAGCTTGAGAGGTTCTAGAGGAGGTGAACCCGTGATACCATAAGGCTAAGCAATAAGAGAGAAGCTCGAAGAGGTGTCTTTTGGAAATTGTTTGTAGTTCACATGAGCATGGAGAAGCTCAGACATAAGGAGATGAATATTAATGTTCGTGTTAAGGGTTGAGGTGAAAGCCCCAAGAGAATGGAGAAAGATGTTATGTTATCCCCTGACTTAATTTTTTATTTGTGAATATTGTGTATGTGTTACGTGTACTTGAGGTTCATATTTTAACACTTAATTGAAATTGGTATATCAATATTGTGTTACTACTAAGTTACTTAATGTAAATCTATTTTGTTAAGTTATTAATAAATAAAATATGGAAGATAATTCTAATGCTACAAATGGCTAAAGAGAAAACTATGGACTACAGTTTAGTGGTTAATTTTACTAACTCTTGAATGTAATACCTAGGCATCTAATTTGAGGATTATAATACCTAATGATTGATAAATTATTGATCAATAACTTCCCCAAAAATATATGACACTATCATAGGAAGTTGGGGAAGTGGAGCTCATTAATGAGCAGGTAACTATTTTCCACCTAAGGGATTGGCGAGGACGTAGTTACCAACTACCAACATAATATTGAGAAAAGCGTATTATTTAACTATATTGTAGTGAGAATCATGTGGTGCACAACTACACTGGAGGAGACGTTGTGGAAAAGAAGGGGAAAAGAGGACAACTGAAGTTTCATACTAGTCTTAGTCCATTAGAACTTAAGGGGACTCATTCAGGAGGAGGAGTCAAGGCTGGGAGGAGAATTATAGCTCCAAACTTATTTTCCAATGCTATTAACCCAAAACAAGGAAATAGATCATTAAAAAATACATTTTTCTTACAATAGTAGTTGAAGATATAAATTAAAAATTTATGTAACAATATTTTAATAGCAAGAATATAAATGAATAACATGCATTATGTACTTATAAAATAATATACATCTGATTTCCAATGGTAGTCGAGAGGACCAAAGTGAAAATAAGTAATAACCTCTGACTAAAGGCTTTCAGTCATGGTCATTCTTTTCACAGTTAGATGTAAGACATAAGTTCCTTTAAAATATAAATTTTCTCTTAAGAAACATTCTCCAAAGTATTCATGGTGACTAAATTCAAAGAAATAGAACCCTAATGTCTTGTCTTCATCAAAAGAGTCAAGCACAATAATAAGTAACAATTAGGAGTGTAGGGACACCCATCCTAAAGAGGAATATTTGAGAATTCTTTATGTACTAGAAAGCTCCACAATATAGTTACAAAGGAAAAACTTTCAAAATTTTCCAAAGTTCTATTAAGCCTATGAATGTCAAGGAAATCAAATTTTAAGTAAGGCCTAGTAATAAAATAAGGGAATAAATTCTGACTAAAGGAACAAGTAAATGCCTAAATTCCCAAATTACCTGAAGGAATAATTATGCTTGAGAACCTGTGTTGTCTTTGAAAAAAATCACAAATTGTGATTAAACTGGTTGCAATTAAAAATAAAAACCATATTAACAAAGTTTAGCAAAGGGATTTAAACCCTATGAAGGAATATAATTTTTATGCAATGAAATCAACTAAATAAAACTTTTATAAATACGCCCATAATCTATAGATTTAATCCAAGGATTTCTAATGGCTAAAAAGGCCTTAACAAGTTAGGGTTTTGATTTTGGAAACCCCAAAATTGATAAATAATAGAGCAATCGACAACCATAAAATTTAAAATTAATGAAAAGAGATATTCAAGGCATATGTATTATTATAGGGTTGAAACCCTAATTAATAAATAATCTTTGTATAACAAAATTTATGCCACGACATGGTTGACCATTGATGGCTAGGTAAAAATAAAATAGTTGAAGCCTTCAACTGAGAATGAACCAAACTATGAAATTTGGTTTATGGTTTCAATTTTCAACAACCTACTGTGTAAATCATTCAGAATTTACTAAGAAATATGCACAAAGATTCCAAAATTCCTTTAGATGGAAATAAGGATAAATCATTTATTTATGTGTGAACCTCTATATGTGTATATGTTGAGAGCACATTTCCACCAAGAGAAGAAGGGAGTCACATTATAGCTTCATGGGAACCTGCACTCTAATGAAATGGATATTAAGATAAAAATATTGGTCAAATAACAGACCATAGAGGTTATATATATAGGAAACAATAAATAGACACACACACATATAGAAGAACTTACCTAAAGAAAACTAGAATAGGGAGAGAGAACCTTTGTAACAAGTTACATGGAAGAACTATAAAGAAATCGAGTAGTAAATGACATTTCACTAGCGACATAGATAGAGAAGAACCCATCTAATCTCGATATCAACCTTATAAACATAAATTACAACCAGTGAAGAATTAGTTACAAAATATATATGATTGATGAAGTAAAAATGGAAAACCTTAATTAAAATGTAATATTATACAACTTACCTATCACATAACAGAGTATGCAATATAACCCCATAAACAGTGAATAGAATGGCTTTGGAAGAGAGTAAAATACCATTAAACTGAATTTAACAAAACATGGTGCATTGTGAAAAAATTAGTTGTAGATCTGAGCAAAGATTTGTCAAATTACCATGGAAAAATGATTGAATGAACAAGCGAAGGAAATTTTGATAAGACCAAAACCCAAACCCTAATGATAATCATCATTGGATCAAAAAGATAAAGGCATTGTCGTTTATTAGAAGACCTCGTGTGAATGCATGTATTCATGTGAAGCAATGTGGGCTACTGCTTGTTGGAACAATTGAATGACTCCACATAACCAAAGTTGGTCCACACTCCAGTCTCAAACGATGTAGTGATTTGTATTAAATAAAAATAATATTGAATAGCAATCAAGAGTTCCTATGGTACGATCGCATTACATAACAACATAAGGTTTGACAAAGCCTAGTTCAAATCACCACGTTACAATACTAATATTACAATTATAATGTCAACATTGGAATATAAGGCGTATCAAATATGTATCATGGAGAGGAACACATATGTATCTTTGTGTGTGTGTGAGAGAGAGAGAAGTGAATTGTGAAAGGGCTAAATACCCTTGTTTAAATAACTAAATGAAATGAGTAATTTCCATGGTGTTTCACTAAAGTAAATGTACAATACAAACCATGGATTAAATATTATATAAGACCTTAAAGAGAAGTATAAGCTTGATGATAGGCACAGAAGGAAATATTTAAACTATGAAATATTCATGGTTTAAATTGTTAACACCCAGGTTGTTCCCTATGACTCCCAAGGGAATACGGCCGGGGTAACCACTAACCAATCTTTGGGTTACAGTTCCTAGCCTAACTGCAACCAGAGAGGGCTCTCTCTTTATGATTTGTCTCTGTTTATGATGGTGTTTTAGGCTAGCTATTATGCTCAGGTTTTGGTTTATGTTTTGGTTGAAGGATTTCTTTCAGGTCTTATGATGGAGTGTTTAGATAGTATAATACCATTGGGCAATGGAGTCTGGAGTTGTGAAATGATCTGATACGCTGGATTGGTGGCATTCAAACTGCAGGGCCTATTGTGTATTTTAGACAAACAAAACTAGATCAAATGGTGATGTATGTCAACCAATAGAAAGCAATTAAGAATTTTCTATTAAGCTGGTGGGTGAAGGTGAGCACACTGGACAGGAGCAAAACTTGAATTCCTGTGACAACGGTCACTGTGATAGATGTATTCTGAAAGTGCAGCAATTAAGAATTACACTTATCTAGATTACAGCTGAAGAAAACATTGATAAACAACACAGATTGAACTCAGGGTACTCAGTGAATAAATCCTGATAGCCATTCTTTTTCCTTGTTGCTTAGTATTGAAAACAGATAACATATATGGATTTTAACAAAACAAATAATTAACATCGAGAGATACAGAGACTTATTGTATGGTGAAATACACAGGGATCCAGCAGTTATCAACAGACACCAGAACGCATCCAACACCTCAGAAATCCGAGAAATCCCATTGCTTTCTCTATTAACTTCTGAAAGGATTACAGCATAAGAACTTCTTAAGGAGAAATCAACAACAACCCTTGCAATCTTATGCGAAGGGGACTTTATAGAAATGCGTATACAAAATATCTCAGGCATTGAGTCATCTGAGAGAGAAAGTATCTTCATTATTACGTTCAGAAAGTAGGCAAGGAGTTATTACAATTTTGAATGCAGCGTAAATGCTCTTTATGTCTGTCAGAGGATTGTTTTGACTTTTGAGAGTCACTGAGTCGGTGGCATTACTCTGTTTTAATTCTAGAAATACGCATTTACTTTTGGCTGCGCAGTGCATTCTCGGGTTTTCCAGCTGTGGTCTTCTATTTCTGCTTTGTTGGCCGCTACATCCGCTGAGTTGGCTCAGCTTTGATTTATGCTGCATGCTGACTTTGCTGAACTGTGCTTTTTATAAAAATTTGTAATAAAACAGAAATTTGGTGAATGCCTTACTGATTACAAAATTCTCTGTATTGCATCTGTCCACCATTCCTGTGTAGGGAGCTGATGCCTGAGGATGGCCTCCATTGTCTCTTCAGCTTCTGTATATTTGAAAAAATTTGGGGCCACATCAAACAAGTGATTAATTTCATTCATTATAAAAAATAGATTTTCTATCTTACTATAGAAAACCTGTCCTGTAATAGGCCCTGTGTCTTCTGAAGTGCTGGCCTTCTCATTGATCTGTGCTGAGGCAAAAACATTTACTCTTTTAGCATACTGTTCATGGGTGAATAATTTCCCTCCGCTGTTCAGTAAGCTAGGGAGTCCTCTACTCTGCAATACCTGAAATTTCTCCATGAACCTATTTGCCTCTGTCTGCATATCCTGGGTTCTTCTGTCCAATGTCTGCACCAGATTTCTAAGAGTAAGAACCCTCTTGATCATTTGAATAGTCTCAGTTCTATTTTTGATTCCAATGGTGGCTAACTGAGAACTTGTTTTGTGGTTAAGCACATTGATCATTCTTGTAGCAACTTCAGGCATATTTCCTAATAAGGCCCTTGATGTTCGGATTTCCTTCTGTGCCTTTGGGATGAGCTCTAGTTGCTCATGGATTGTCTCGATATATGGCCATTGGTTAGTGATGGATTGGCCAATATTGGACCATATCATTGCTCTGATCTCAGATATGATTTTATCTAGCTTGAGCTCATTCTCAAGCTCCTTGATCCTATCTTTAAGGGCTTTGATTTCCTTGGCCTTTTCTCCCACCTCTCTTTTTGTCTTTTCATGCCTTTCATTGACCTTGGCCAGCTTATCTCTGGTTTCATGCAGCTCTGTCATCTGAGCTTCCAAGATTTGTATTTCATTCTTTAATTTCTGCATGTCTAGGCTATGTGCCTGTTCTGTACTTGTAGGTGCTGCTGAAGTGGATGTAGCTGTTTGTTCAGTTTGTTGAGGTGGAGGCACAGTGGTAGGAGCAACATCCTCAAGATTGATAACTTGAGGAGGAGGCTGAGAAGTCTGACCCTCTTGTCTTTGCTTTAGTGCTGCTTGTAAGGCCGCTTGAGTAGCCTCAGACTCTCCTAATTTCTCTTGTGTCTGCAGGAGCTGCTTATATATAGATATTAGCAGATCTGTGGCATCCTTTTCCATCCTTTGTTGGGCTACCTCATCTGTTTGGGGGTGAATGGTAGCTGGGAGCTTGACTTTTTTCCTTAATGCAGCCATGTCAGCATCCCTTAGTTTCAAGATCTCCTGTATCCCTTTGATGTCATTGGGGTTATGCCCAATTTCCACGATGATGTCCTCTAGGGATTTTATCCTGTTGTCTTTGGCCTGAGATGAAGCCCTCTCCAATTCTAGTTGAGAGGCTGTAGCATTGAGGCTGCTTGTTAATTTGTAATTCTCCAATGTTTTGTCTACCAAGGAGGCATACACCATTTCACCAGTTTGCTTGTGCAGCTCAATTTTATCCATTGGGTGGATGTCCTTGGCCAGGACTTCTAGATTGGTCCTGAGATAATCTGCAGTACATTGTGGCTGGAGTGCGGTGGGTATGAAGTGACTCATAGTCAACTTGCCTTCATCCACATCAAAGGCAGCCATTAATCTTTGTTGGTTGGAGGGAGGCATTTTCAACAAATGGTTGTATAATTTGATTTTCATGGGTTCACTCCTTCTTTTGATGTCTATAAACTGCTGTTTGATGCCTACCTCTCCTTCCCTCTGCTGGCTGGAGGAAGTGACCTCCCCTCCCATGATTCTATCTTGTTCTTGGTGGAAGGAACTGACCGAGGCTTCCCTGCTGGGTGGGCCCATACCCATTGCTTGTCTAATTGCCTCATCATCCTCTGAGAAGTCATTTAATCTCTGTCTCTTCTCCCCTTGGTTGATGGATGAAGTCATGGGTGTTTCTCTGTCCCTTTTTCTACTTAGGTCCTCCTTCTGTGGAGTTTGAAGGACCGAGGTATCAGTAATGTTTTCAGGCCTTGAGTGTTCTACATTTTGGGCCTGCTGCTCAGTGGTAATTGGGGCATCTACCACTCTTTCTTGCTGTAAGGGCTGCTGTGTTTCAGATTGCCCTTCTCCTTGCTGCTGTTGTTGTTTTTGTTGTTGCTGCTGCTCTGCCTGTTCTTTCTCTCACTGCTCTGGCTCTATCTCCATCACCTGTTCTTTTCCCTTCTCTGATATATTTCCAGCAACTCTTGTAGCTTGCTGTTGGGCGGTTGACGAGGATGCTGCTGCTCCAATTTGTGTGCTCGGCAGTGAGCTGACCTGTGAATAAAACTCAAGGTCAGCCATTTTCTCTAGGTTTCTTAGAGCTCTTTGATTAAGCTCTTCTTGAGTAACAGCTTCTTCTAAAGTCCCTCTCCTCCATTTACTTTGATTGGCATGTTTTTCTATGTGAGGAAGGCTGCAATGATCATAAGCAGACAACTTGTATTTAAGCCTCCTCATGGTAATGAAGTTGTTAGGGTCATAAGGTTTCCATAGGAAGCTATATTTGAGACCAAGGCCCCCAAGTATTCTATCTGCTTCCTTCCACCCTTCCTCCCTTTCGTTATAAAGGAGATGGCCAAGTTGACTTTTGACCTTTAGTTGTGCCTTCTTACCTTTGCCTGAAAAGTGGAACACATCCACAAAGCCAAACTACCTGAAGTATTCTAAGGCCAGTAGTCTCATAGGCACAAATCTGGGTAGTCTAAATGGGGGCAACTCACACCCATATATTCTGATAACGGTGTGGTGTTGGTAGAAGTACCAATCCCCAATGATGTATGCTTTTGATAAATGCAGGAGTCTTTGCATCTCATCTGTCAATCTGGGAGGAGGTGAGCCCAAAAGTAGAGTCATGGCTGGATGAATGAAGTGATCAATGAACTCACAGTAGGTGTATGGAGAATAGAAAGTGAGGTGGAAAGCAGATGTCCAGTACACCACCGATCTCAAATTTCCCTGTGCATCTTCTCTTTTCATTGGGAAGGAGAACTTCTCATGCTGGAAGTATAGAAGCAAATGATATATGTAGGAAGTGTATTTAAATACCCTATCTCTTGACAGGTTCATCAGCTGCTCATGCATCTTGTCAAAGATGTATGTGGCATAGTCATAGCAGACTGGTTTTCTTCCTGGAGCAAACATGAGCATTATTTGCATAACCGTTTCATCCACATATTCCACTGAATCATATCCCAGGATGGGACTGATCATGTCAACAAGGTCCAGGCCCAATTGGTTGAGGTAGACAGAGTTGATGGGAGGAGTTTGTAGAGTGTCAGCTTTGATGAATAACTGGTTGAGCGTTGTAATCTGGGCCTCTGTCATTCTGGCTCCCCCTATTATCAAATCAGCTAGTGATAGAGGGACCAACTTCTTATTTGTTTTGAACTGCAGCATCTCCCTGATGGCTTCAGGGGTAATAAGAAACAGAATTGCGCCTGAAGAATCAAGCACTGCCCTCTGGGATGCATCATAATACTCAGCACATAAGTGGATGAGTTCTGGGAATTGGTTGACCTGTGGTAGCTTGAAGATTGGGAGAGAGGAATCCCAAATTCCCAAGATGTCTGTCCCATTCTGATGTTTGATTTTAATTTAATTTAGTATTTGGAGATGAAACCTGCTCCTACTTAGCATTTCTTCTGATATGTTATAGTCCAAGTCAGCTAATGCTTTCCAGCACAATGCTTTGTGAGGGGCATTCAGAGGAGCTATATTGAGGGCTATAGGAGCCACAGGGGGATCCATGGTTCTTCTTAGGATTCTGTTTTTTCAAGGACTGGTGTTACTATGCAGAGTAACACAAACAGCGCTTTTTCTGAGGAAAATGAGAATTTCTGAGGACAAAGAGTGAATGGGAAAGGTTGTAGCGATTGAAACGCTGCTTTTGAGTTAATAGGTGAGTTGCAGACCTGAGCAGAGTTTGTTTTTGAGGCAAATTAGCTTCTTGCAGGTGACTGGTTCACGATTGCGCGAACCAGTAATAAGTTACGTTCAACTTGCCCAATGTGGCCCTATAAGCGTGTAGTGGCAGCTCTGGTTTGGTCTGAATGCTAGTTCAGTGGTCCTTTAATGGTGAATTTTGAGTTTGGAGGTCTGTTACTAGTTATACCCGAAATTCAGTGAAAATGGAGCTTTAGAGTGCAAATGAGAAGTACCTGTAGAATCTGGCCGGTTAGAACTTGCTAGCACTTTGAGGGATGGACGTTCTAGCGGTCCGGAAGTCTTTTCCACGGCTGGTGCAGGTTTGGACGTGAATTTACATGCAGAACAAACAACAAAGCTTGCGCCCAGAAATAGCAAAAAACACGATTTTTGGCATAAATATAACTTTTGGTGATTTTGGCGCGTTTTCGCGCTGACGTCAGCATGACGTCACCGGTGGGGTCAGGGTCGGATGACGTCAGCAGGACATCATCTGGCCAGGTGGCGGCCTCTAGTTGGTCCACGGGGACAGTGAGATGGCAGGATAAGTGGACCAGTGGTTGAGCGGAGAAATGATGCGACGGCGTACCTGGGGTGACGTGGGGTGACGAAGCAGTGACGTGGCGGTGAGGTAATACAAGCGGGAATGATAAAACCGGAAACCGGGGCGGTTTCATATCGCACCGCCTACGGTACGGTGGCGGTATGCGTCAGTGGTACCTCCGATGGGCTGTGGAGTGGACGCGTGGCTGCCGCATGACGTAGCCAAAATACGGCCGTCGGGAGATATCGTTTGGGCAGCGGATCGGCTCCGATGCTGTAGTGGCCGTCGGATCTGGAGGAGCAAGATCTAACGGTTATCGGGAGCTTGACGCGACAGGGGGATAGTACAGTTAATGATCGGACGTCGGAAGGGGTCCGATGCGATAAGGGCCGTCGGATCTGGAGTTGCTTGATCGGACGGTCATCGGGAAGGTGAAGCGATAACCAAGTACGGGGAAAGGCAGATGCCTATTTTAATATTGTCCTGGGGATCTGTGCAGTGGCGGAAACTTTGGAAGAGTGGGTTTTCATGATTTTTGTTGAAAATAGACCCACCCTTTAGACTTAGGATAAGAGAAAAATGTTGGTTTTTGATGTTTTTAGCCATTTTGAAGCGGGTAAGGGTAGAAATTGGGCTTTTAGGGGGTTTTCATGTGCAAATGGGGGTCAAAAAATGAGGGAATGAATTTGCAGAGGACAAAGGAGATTTAGCTTAGGTTTATCAAGATGACCAGGTGCCATCTAATCCCTGACATGGGACTATATGGCTATAATGCCAAGGGGGGGGATATTTATACAAAATTTGGGGTTTATACACCATGGTGTTAGTAATATTAGGGAAAAGGTGATATAAGGGATCTATATAATAGAGTTAGTGTTAGCATGGATGATGGAAGTGAATGGGGAACAAACACTACGTTCATTTGAAACTTACTTAGTTTAGGGAGTAGATCAAAATGAAAAGATCTTTAGACAAGAAATGTGGCTTTGGATAAACAAGAATCATTATGAAACCATGATCTTCCTCCCTGAATCTCAGCTCATAGAGGGATGTTAGCAAATGAAAATGAAAGGGGGAAGGAGGGGGGTTAGTTATGGTCCTTGCTGCAACTTGATGAGTATGCACACCTTGTCACATGATAGACTTTGCCTTGGTAATCATAGTCACCATGCCTGCAATGGTGAAGGTAGTCTTTTTCTGCAACCACCACTACCTACCCAACTATTTGCCTAGCATTTTTTATTTCTTCTTGGAGGGTGCACTTGGACTTGCAGACCCCTACTTGCCTTTTCTTTTCTTTGGCTTTTTCTTTTATTCTCCTATCTACTTCTAACCTTATTGCTTCCAAGGTCCCAGATTAAGTAGTTGGGAACCTTATTTTCTCTACCTAGGCTATTTGTCTGCCAAGATTAAACAGTTTGGACAGACTTCTTTCTCTAGTCTACAACAGGAAATTGAAATCAAGGCATGATCCAGATTAGACTGTTGGATCATCCATCAGAATGGAAACAAAGCCATCAAAATTGAAACAAGGAGAAACTTTTTACATGCCTTGTGTTTCTAGGAAATATGGGATCTTTGCATAATCAAAGCAGAGCATATTTGGACTTTCCCTAGCCCATCATGAAATATGAAACCTATTGGTATAGGTATCCAACAGTGGCTCCACATGGGGATGGTGTTTCTTTTGAAAGACCAAGAACAACAGGTCAGATTGCCTTGCTCCATTGCTGCCTATATCATCCTTAAAGTTTGCTGCTTTGAAGTACCAAATTTCGTGCTTCCCTTCTTGGTAGACTTCTGATTTTATTTGCCTTTTGCTTGCTGGTGAATAACTTGGAAAACTGCATTTTTACAATCTAAACAGAAAATAATATGTACATCTGCATATATACAAGGGAACCTCAGGTTGCACTCATGGGAAATAGTCAAAATAATGCTTCAGCATCCTGCCATTGACAGGACCTTCATCCAAGTCAGCTTCAGTTAGACTTTTGAGGAAGTAAGTGTTGTTACCTTGTACTGCTTGGACAGCAAATGGTCCCCTCCATAAGGAATCAAATTTTCCATGCTTTCCCTTTTCTTCTCTTCTTGCATCCCACTTTAGGACTTTGTCTCCCACATTGAAATCTTCTGCTTTGGTTCTCCTGTCAAAGGCCTTCTTTAATTTTTCTTGTAACCCTTGAACTCTACTGAACACCTGATCTCTAGTTTGCTGCAGACATATGATTTGATTTATCCTTCTTTGCATATCATTTGGTTCGGCTTGGTTTTCTTGAAGAAGCTTCATAACAGGTACTCCTGTTGATGAGGGAAATTTGGCTTCTAGTCCATAAACCAGCTCATATGGGCTGGTGCCAATTGATCTTTTGGTTGTTAGTCTATCTGCCCATAAGGCATTGACTAGTTTCTTGTGCCAATTCTTTTTGTTTTCTTCCAACACCTTTTTTATGATGTTTACCAGGCTCTTGTTAGATGATTCAGCTAGGCCATTTCCTTGGGGATAGTATGCAGTAGAGTGACCCAAAGTAATATGATATTTGTGGCAGAAGTTTACCATTTTCTTGGATCTGAAAGCAGCAGCATTGTCTGTTATTATTTTGTCAGGACAGCCAAACCTAGCCAGTATGTTGTTTTCCAAAAACTGAATGATTACTGAGTCATTTGCTTGTCTGCATGGGGTAGCTTCAATCCATTTGGTGAAGTAGTCTGTGGCTGTCAAAATCCATCTATGTTGACCTGAAGATGAGGGATGAATTTCCCCAATGAAATCCAAACCCCATTGTTGAAAAGGTCTCTCTGTTGCAATGGGTCTTAGGGGAAGTGGCAGCAACTGTCTTTTACCCTCAAACACTTGGCATTTGTGGCATGAGGTTGTGAATTTCTTGACATCAGAGAACATGGCGGGCCAGTAATAACCAGCCCTCAGTATTTTGTCCACGGTGGATTTCCAGTACAAATGTCCACCACAGTCTCCTGCATGAAAATCTTGCATGATGTTGTCAGTTTCATTTTCCATTAAACAGTGCAGCAATATACCTTCATGGTTTTTCCAAAGTAAATTTCCATCCATCACACAAAATCTAGATGTTTTCATTTTTAGGAACCTACACTTAGTTCTGGACAGTCCTGGGGGAGCACACAGGTTTTGTAACACATAACAGATGTCAGAGTACCAAGGGGATCGTTCAAAGGCTACATTGATCTTTGGAGTCGCCAGCTCTGTTTCACTGTCCAGCTGATTGATATCTAAGGCTTGAAAATTTGTTTCTATCATTAATTTGGCCAAGCCTTGCCCTTTTATTAGTTTTGTAGGTTTTATCTCAATGTCAAATTCCAAGATACTGGCTATCCATTTTCCTCTTCTGCCTTCTAAGTTTTCTTGGGTGAGAATGTCTTTGACAATAGGACTTGGCACATATGCTATGACATGGGAATAAAGGATATAAATCCTAAAATCCTTAATTGCTTTGACCAAAGCATAAGCTTGCTTTTCCATGATTTGGTATTTCAGAGGTGCGTCTCTAAGGGCTTTACTAAAGAAAGCAATAGGTTTCTCATTTCCTTGGTCATCTTTTTGTAGTAAAACAGCTGCAATAGTATACTGGGAGGCGAAAGAGAAAATGATAAAGTCTCTGTCAAACTGAGGATTGGTTAACACTGGGGTTTGAGTCAAGGCCAATTTTATACCTTCAAAGGCTTGCTTTGCTTCAACAGTCCACTTTAATTTTGAATCCTTTTTTAACATGTTGTTTAATAATCTGATTAATTCTGCTAAGTTTGGGATAAACCTTCTTAAAAAATTGATTTTTCCTAAGAATCCCTGCAACTCCTTGACATTCCTTGGGTGGGGCATTTGTAGGATAGCTTGTATCCTATCTGGATCAATTCTTATGCCATCTTTTGAAATAATGTGTCCTAAGAGTTTACCTTCTTCCAAGCCAAATAATGACTTCTTGGGATTTAAGGAAATACCATATTTCCCTCATGTTAGGAAAATCTGTCTCAAATGTTTCAGATGTTCTTCATCAGATTTTGAAAAGGGTGTAAGATCATCTAAGTAAATGACTAGGAAGTCATGAATCTCTTTTGCAAAAGCAATATCCATTGCTCTTTGAAATGTTGCCCCTGCATTTTTCAATCCAAAGGGCATTTTTACATATTTGAAAGTTCCCCATGGGGTTGTGAATGCAGTTTTGTCTTGGTCATCAGGGTGTACCAAGATTTGATTAAAGCCTGAGAATCCATCAAGCAATGACATCCTTGAAGCCCCCACCACTCTTTGGAGAATGTGATCCATTTTGGGTAAAGGGTAGTTATCTTTGAGTGATACTTGATTTAGATTCCTTAAGTCTACACAAAGTCTAATCTCACCAGTCTTTTTTCTTGTAGGGACTAAGTTGGAAATCCATTCAGAGAATCTGATTGGTGCTATGATGCCAGCTTTGAACATTTTTTGCAATTCCTTCTCAATGGAAGGAAGGAGTACAGGATTGATTCTTCTCAGCTTCTGCTTGAATGGTTTTTGATTAGGCTTGAGGGGAATGGTATGCTGAATGATAGAAGTATCATAGGACTTTAGATCCTCATAACCCCATGCAAAGACATCTTGGAACTCTTTAAAGAGGTCAATGTACTTGGGTTTTTGATCAGGGGGCAAAGAAGCAGACAGCTTTATTATTTTGGGCTTGTCAATGGTACCAATATTGCATTCTTCAATGGCTGCATCTAATGGCTGCATTTTTGGCTTCCTAGGGATGTCATTTGAATCAAAAATGTCCTCTAGCGGGGTAAGGCCTGTTGGAAGGAAATTGTCTTTGAGTTCTATGATTTCAGCTTCAGCGCTGGTCACCTCTTCACAGTCAATTTGGTGAATTTGCTGAATGTTTTCGTTGTTGAAAATGGTTGGATTCAGTAATTGTTTTGCTGTTCTAGGTGATATTGGATGAACCATTTGTTGAAACAGTATTTGTGATTGACTTGCTCTGTCAGTGTCAATATTTAATCCTGCAAACTCTTGTTGTAAGGTTAGAAAATTGTTTATTTGCATATCATCCTCAAATACTTGCCATTCTTTAACATTGTTTGGAATGGAGGGTCTGTACTTGACCTCGGCTGTGAAGCAGTTGTTGGTTTCCAATGGAAATTTGAAAGTGCTGGCAAATGTTGCCAAACTGTGTGCATGGAGATTGTGGCCCCTTGAAATTTTTGTGATAAGGAACTCAGAGAAAGTGTCCAATATTTCAATTACAGCAGACCTGTAAGACCTCAACCTTTTGTCATTGGTGACAAAACTTCCTTTCACTTGTTGAATCACTAGATCAGAGTCTCCCATGATCGAAACCGTAGGAGCTTGTAATGCCTTTACTAGCTTGAGACCTAGTAACAGAGCTTCATACTCTGCCATGTTATTAGTGCATCTAAAGTTTAATCTACAAGCTCTGCCTTCTGCATGGGTTTTCTCTTTGTTATGTATCCAAACTCCAACTCCTGCCCCTAACTTGTTGACTGAGCCATCAAATTCTAAGACCCACAGGATATCTTGCTTGACAGGAGATTTAAAGATCTGTTCATGGGATGGCAATGTAAGCAGGAGTTGGGGTTTTTTCTCTAGCTTGTGTTCTAGGACAGTTTCATCACTTGATTGAAAATCTTTGATAACTAGAGGAGGGGTAGTGTCCAGTGCTTGACTGATCGATGTTTTATGGGTGGTACTTCCTTGATTAATGTTTTGTTCTTGCATGAGTGTTTTGGTCCTAATGTCATTGTTTGAGAGGCTTGCGCTGTCATTGAAGAGAATGAACGAATCTATGTCTGAATGGACAGCATATACAAGAAAGTTTTGAGGCTTTTCCTCACTGCTGACCATGTATTTCATGAGTGTTTCTCTGTAGAGTCTCTTTGGTTGCCCAAAGACAGAGATGGTGGCATATGACATATCTAATTGCAGGGAGCCTTGGAGTTTAGCTCCCCATGATCTTGATAACAGCATCCCATATTTAGGTGGGATATCAGCGACTACAACATCCATTAGAATGGTTTTGTTGGGGTATTGAACCAGAGACACACATAAATCTTTTATTAGACCTAAACACTTGACTTCGCTGGAGTCAAAGGAAAACAGGTCCTTGTATGGTCTTGTTATATCCAAATTCAATCTTTCCATGACTGCTTTTGGCATGAGGTTATGAGAGGCACCTGAGTCAAACATCGCATTATGCAGTATTTTGTCATGAATATGCAAGCTGACATAAAAAGGTAATATCCCTGTAACTACTGTTTTTCCATCTACCTCTGGGCCAAACAGTAATTCCGGAGTGTCATCTAACACATTTACATCATCTTTGCTATTAGTGAGTTGAAGGGATTTCTTAATCTGTTGCTTATAGATGTCATGCTTGGCTAGCTCCGAGAGGGGAATTGCTATCTTTAGCTTGCCAATCTCTGTGCCTAGGTCAAAAGGTTTATCAGCTTGGGTTTTGGAGTTATGGATAGCAGCCCTTTCTTTGCTCATCAAATCTTCTTGTTGGTTTTCATCTTGACTTTGAGACCTGCCCCTTTTACTCACGTCTTGAGGGGTAATATCTAAATCAGGGTGAGAGGACGACGTTGCCATAGGCTGATGTAGTGGTGACAAAAGTTTGGTGACCTCTTCAACCACTATTTCTTCTGTAGGCAAGTTTGTTTTGTCATTAGGTTCTGTGACTATGGTTCCTTTAGACTGCTGTTTATCCTTTATCTTTTCAGGCTGGTTTACATTTACAGTCCTACTCCTTAGCTTGTACTGTTTATGAACTTCATAGACAGCACTATCGTATCCTTGTTTAAAATCAAAGGATTCTCCTGATTTAGTTTGGAATATTTTGATTTCATCCTCCTCATGATCCTCTTGTGTTAAGAAAACTTGGCTTTTACCATCTAGACCCATTAGATTAATTTCAGGGTCTTCATTGGGTTCAGTTGATGTTGAAGTTTCTGCATAATTTTCTTGGAAAGGGGTTCTTATGTCTTGGTCAGCACTTGTCCTACCAATGTTTTGGTTTTGAGTTCTCCTAAAATTCGGATTTCTAGGAGGGTTGTTTTGTGGTGCTTCCCATGATGACTTTCTTTCAACCGATTCCACTCTTTCACCTAATCTCTTCATGCTATTTAGTATTGCATCCAGCTTTTGATCAAAGCCCGAGGGTTCTTCTTTGAAGGCAGTCCTTTTTTCCAACTTTGCCCTGTTTCTTTTGGCAATTAGGTTAGCTTCCACTGTGACAGCAACCCTTTGAGCTTCTTCAAGGGTTGGAGGATCTCTTTCCTTCAACTGATAGGCCATATCAGGGTCAAAACCATCAGGGAATTTATACAGGGCTAAATCAGGAGGGGGCCTTAAGTTCTGTGGGATAGCATTATATACATTGTTAAACCTAGCACAATATTCCAAAACTGTCTCCTGGGGACCTCTCTTAATAGTGTCATATTCACCAAGTACGTGGAGAGGATCTTTCTTCTTCTCCCATCTGTCAGTAAAAGCTTCGTAAAGCTGATCAGGAGTTGTAATGGAGTTTGCATTCAGGGATCTGAACCAAGTTCTAACATCCCCAGTTAAGCTTTGAACAAAAATTCTCATTCTGACACTGTCATCATCTATTTCATAGGTCTCAAAGTGGTCTTGCATCTTCTTAGCATGCTGAATAGCTGTTAGAGAGCCATTTGAGTCAAAATATGAGATTTTGCTTTGATAATCTTGAGGTAAAGCCGCAGCATTAGCTGGTATCTGCAGAGGTGCATACCTATTAGCCATATTTATGAGGTTTAGAGGGTTAATAGGAACAAACGGGACAGCAGGGATCACTGGTATAACAGGGTTAATGGGATGAGTAGCTAGTGGGAGACTGGTTAAAGGAGTATGTGCAGTGGATGAAGATGTGAGAGGAGGACTTTGCGATGTTGATGGTGAACTAGGGGAACTAGGGGTGGACCGGAAAAGAACTTTGCAAGGAGTGGGAATGAGGCTGGGATGACCCGAACTTATATTTTCATCAGCAGGCTTCTCCTGCTTTTGCTGTCTCCTGATGTTTCTTCGGATGGTATTTGGATTATCAACAATGATGGGTGGATTAGGGTCAGGATTTGCCCTAGTATGCCGTGGATTTTTCTTAGGAGCCAGCTTCCAACCTGTTTTTTGGGATTTTGTAGGAAGTTTTTATATCCGCAAGGACTGGATGAAGATTTTGGAATAGCTATATATTCTCAGAGCTAAGACGAAGATTCCCCAAACAAGCTCCTCCTTGAAGCTGTTAATGTGATGCAGAAACAGTTCTAAGGCCTCTTGGCTGGTTTCAGGCTTGATGGTAGCTTTGTAAGACAGATAGTAATTGAAAAATCCTAAGAAGTCCCCAGTGGAGTCGTCAACTATGTTAACACCCAGGTTGTTCCCTATGACTCCCAAGGGAATACGGCCGGGGTAACCACTAACCAATCTTTGGGTTACAGTTCCTAGCCTAACTGCAACCAGAGAGGGCTCTCTCTTTATGATTTGTCTCTGTTTATGATGGTGTTTTAGGCTAGCTATTATGCTCAGGTTTTGGTTTATGTTTTGGTTGAAGGATTTCTTTCAGGTCTTATGATGGAGTGTTTAGATAGTATAATACCATTGGGCAATGGAGTCTGGAGTTGTGAAATGATCTGATACGCTGGATTGGTGGCGTTCAAACTGCAGGGCCTATTGTGTATTTTAGACAGACAAAACTAGATCAAATGGTGATGTATGTCAACCAATAGAAAGCAATTAAGAATTTTCTATTAAGCTAGTGGGTGAAGGTGAGCACACTGCACAGGAGCAAAACTTGAATTCCTGTGACAACGGTCACTGTGATAGATGTATTCTGAAAGTGCAGCAATTAAGAATTACACTTATCTAGATTACAGCTGAAGAAAACATTGATAAACAACACAGATTGAACTCAGGGTACTCAGTGAATAAATCCTGATAGCCATTCTTTTTCCTTGTTGCTTAGTATTGAAAACAGATAACATATATGGATTTTAACAAAACAAATAATTAACAGCGAGAGATACAGAGACTTATTGTATGGTGAAATACACAGGGATCCAGCAGTTATCAACAGACACCAGAACGCATCCAACACCTCAGAAATCCGAGAAATCCCATTGCTTTCTCTATTAACTTCTGAAAGGATTACAGCATAAGAACTTCTTCAGGGGAAATCAACAACAACCCTTGCAATCTTATGCGAAGGGGACTTTATAGAAATGCGTATACAAAATATCTCAGGCATTGAGTCATCTGAGAGAGAAAGTATCTTCATTATTACGTTCAGAAAGTAGGCAAGGAGTTATTACAATTTTGAATGCAGCGTAAATGCTCTTTATGTCTGTCAGAGGATTGTTTTGACTTTTGAGAGTCACTGAGTCGGTGGCATTACTCTGTTTTAATTCTGGAAATACGCATTTACTTTTGGCTGCGCAGTGCATTCTCAGGTTTGCCAGCTGTGGTCTTCTATTTCTGCTTTGTTGGCCGCTACATCCGCTGAGTTGGCTCAGCTTTGATTTATGCTGCATGCTGACTTTGCTGAACTGTGCTTTTTATAAAAATTTGTAATAAAACAGAAATTTGGTGAATGCCTTACTGATTACAAAATTCTCTGTATTGCATCTGTCCACCATTCCTGTGTAGGGAGCTGATGCCTGAGGATGGCCTCCATTGTCTCTTCAGCTTCTGTATATTTGAAAAAATTTGGGGCCACATCAAACAAGTGATTAATTTCATTCATTATAAAAAATAGATTTTCTATCTTACTATAGAAAACCTGTCCTGTAATAGGCCCTGTGTCTTCTGAAGTGCTGGCCTTCTCATTGATCTGTGCTGAGGAAAAAACATTTACTCTTTTAGCATACTGTTCATGGGTGAATAATTTCCCTCCGCTGTTCAGTAAGCTAGGGAGTCCTCTACTCTGCAATACCTGAAATTTCTCCATGAACCTATTTGCCTCTGTCTGCATATCCTGGGTTCTTCTGTCCAATGTCTGCACCAGATTTCTAAGAGTAAGAACCCTCTTGATCATTTGAATAGTCTCAGTTCTATTTGTGATTCCAATGGTGGCTAACTGAGAACTTGTTTTGTGGTTAAGCACATTGATCATTCTTGTAGCAACTTCAGGCATATTTCCTAATAAGGCCCTTGATGTTCGGATTTCCTTCTGTGCCTTTGGGATGAGCTCTAGTTGCTCATGGATTGTCTCGATATATGGCCATTGGTTAGTGATGGATTGGCCAATATTGGACCATATCATTGCTCTGATCTCAGATATGATTTTATCTAGCTTGAGCTCATTCTCAAGCTCCTTGATCCTATCTTTAAGGGCTTTGATTTCCCTGGCCTTTTCTCCCACCTCTCTTTTTGTCTTGTCATGCCTTTCATTGACCTTGGCCAGCTTATCTCTGGTTTCATGCAGCTCTGTCATCTGAGCTTCCAAGATTTGTATTTCATTCTTTAATTTCTGCATGTCTAGGCTATGTGCCTGTTCTGTACTTGTAGGTGCTGCTGAAGTGGATGTAGCTGTTTGTTCAGTTTGTTGAGGTGGAGGAACAATGGTAGGAGCAACATCCTCAAGATTGATAACTTGAGGAGGAGGCTGAGAAGTCTGACCCTCTTGTCTTTGCTTTAGTGCTGCTTGTAAGGCCGCTTGAGTAGCCTCAGACTCTCCTAATTTCTCTTGTGTCTGCAGGAGCTGCTTATATATAGATATTAGCAGATCTGTGGCATCCTTTTCCATCCTTTGTTGGGCTACCTCATCTGTTTGGGGGTGAATGGTAGCTGGGAGCTTGACTTTTTTCCTTAATGCAGCCATGTCAGCATCCCTTAGTTTCAAGATCTCCTGTATCCCTTTGATGTCATTGGGGTTATGCCCAATTTCCACGATGATGTCCTCTAGGGATTTTATCCTGTTGTCTTTGGCCTGAGATGAAGCCCTCTCCAATTCTAGTTGAGAGGCTGTAGCATTGAGGCTGCTTGTTAATTTGTAATTCTCCAATGTTTTGTCTGCCAAGGAGGCATACACTATTTCACCAGTTTGCTTGTGCAGCTCAATTTTATCCATTGGGTGGATGTCCTTAGCCAGGACTTCTAGATTGGTCCTGAGATAATCTGCAATAGATTGTGGCTGGAGTGCGGTGGCTATGAAGTGACTCATAGTCAACTTGCCTTCATCCACATCAAAGGCAGCCATTAATCTTTGTTGGTTGGAGGGGGCCATTTTCAACAAATGGTTGTATAATTTGATTTTCATGGGTTCACTCCTTCTTTTGATGTCTATAAACTGTTGTTTGATGCCTACCTCTCCTTCCCTCTGCTGGCTGGAGGAAGTGACCTCCCCTCCCATGATTATGTCTTGTTCTTGGTGGAAGGAACTGACCGAGGCTTCCCTGCTGGGTGGGCCCATACCCATTGCTTGTCTAATTGCCTCATCATCCTCTGAGAAGTCATTTAATCTCTGTCTCTTCTCCCCTTGGTTGATGGATGAAGTCATGGGTGTTTCTCTGTCCCTTTTTCTACTTAGGTCCTCCTTCTGTGGAGTTTGAAGGACCGAGGCATCAGTAATGTTTTCTGGCCTTGAGTGTTCTACATTTTGGGCCTGCTGCTCAGTGGTAATTGGGGCATCTACCACTCTTTCTTGCTGTAAGGGCTGCTGTGTTTCAGATTGCCCTTCTCCTTGCTGTTGTTGTTGTTTTTGTTGTTGCTGCTGCTCTGCCTGTTCTTTCTCTCGCTGCTCTGGCTCTATCTCCATCACCTGTTCTTTTCCCTTCTCTGATATATTTCCAGCAACTCTTGTAGCTTGCTGTTGGGCGGTTGACGAGGATGCTGTTGCTCCAATTTGTGTGCTCGGCAGTGAGCTGACCTGTGAATAAAACTCAAGGTCAGCCATTTTCTCTAGGTTTCTTAGAGCTCTTTGATTAAGCTCTTCTTGAGTAACAGCTTCTTCTAAAGTCCCTCTCCTCCATTTACTTTGATTGGCATGTTTTTCTATGTGAGGAAGGCTGCAATGATCATAAGTAGACAACTTGTATTTAAGCCTCCTCATGGTAATGAAGTTGTTAGGGTCATAAGGTTTCCATAGGAAGCTGTATTTGAGACCAAGGCCCCCAAGTATTCTATCTGCTTCCTTCCACCCTTCCTCCCTTTCGTTATAAAGGAGATGGCCAAGTTGACTTTTGACCTTTAGCTGTGCCTTCTTACCTTTGCCTGAAAAGTGGAACACATCCACAAAGCCAAACTGCCTGAAGTATTCTAAGGCCAGTAGTCTCATAGGCACAAATCTAGGTAGTCTAAATGGGGGCAACTCACACCCATATATTCTGATAACGGTGTGGTGTTGGTAGAAGTACCAATCCCCAATGATGTATGCTTTTGATAAATGCAGGAGTCTTTGCATCTCATCTGTCAATCTGGGAGGAGGTGAGCCCAAAAGTAGAGTCATGGCTGGATGAATGAAGTGATCAATGAACTCACAGTAGGTGTATGGAGAATAGAAAGTGAGGTGGAAAGCAGATGTCCAGTACACCACCGATCTCAAATTTCCCTGTGCATCTTCTCTTTTCATTGGGAAGGAGAACTTCTCATGCTGGAAGTATAGAAGCAAATGATATATGTAGGAAGTGTATTTAAATACCCTATCTCTTGACAGGTTCATCAACTGCTCATGCATCTTGTCAGAGATGTATGTGGCATAGTCATAGCAGACTGGTTTTCTTCCTGGAGAAAACATGAGCATTATGTGCATAACCGTTTCATCCACATATTCCACTGAATCATATCCCAGGATGGGACTGATCATGTCAACAAGGTCCAGGCCCAATTGGTTGAGGTAGACAGAGTTGATGGGAGGAGTTTGTAGAGTGTCAGCTTTGATGAATAACTGGTTGAGCGTTGTAATCTGGGCCTCTGTCATTCTGGCTCCCCCTATTATCAAATCAGCTAGTGATAGAGGGACCAAATTCTTATTTGTTTTGAACTGCAGCATCTCCCTGATGGCTTCAGGGGTAATAAGAAACAGAATTGCGCCTGAAGAATCAAGCACTGCCCTCTGGGATGCATCATAATACTCAGCACATAAATGGATGAGTTCTGGGAATTGGTTGACCTGTGGTAGCTTGAAGATTGGGAGAGAGGAATCCCAAATTCCCAAGATGTCTGTCCCATTCTGATGTTTGATTTTAATTTCATTTAGTATTTGGAGATGAAACCTGCTCCTACTTAGCATTTCTTCTGATATGTTATAGTCCAAGTCAGCTAATGCATTCCAGCCCAATGCTTTGTGAGGGGCATTCAGAGGAGCTATATTGAGGGCTATAGGAGCCACAGGGGGATCCATGGTTCTTCTTAGGATTCTGCTTTTTCAAGGACTGGTGTTACTATGCAGAGTAACACAAACAACGCTTTTTCTGAGGAAAATGAGAATTTCTGAGGACAAAGAGTGAATGGGAAAGGTTGTAGCGATTGAAACGTTGCTTTTGAGTTAATAGGTGAGTTGCAGACCTGAGCAGAGTTTGTTTTTGAGGCAAATTAGCTTCTTGCAGGTGACTGGTTCACGATTGCGCGAACCAGTAATAAGTTACGTTCAACTTGCCCAATGTGGCCCTATAAGCGTGTAGTGCCAGCTCTGGTTTGGTCTGAATGCTAGTTCAGTGGTCCTTTAATGGTGAATTTTGAGTTTGGAGGTCTGTTACTAGTTATACCCGAAATTCAGTGAAAATGGAGCTTTAGAGTGCAAATGAGAAGTACCTGTAGAATCTGGCCGGTTAGAACTTGCTAGCACTTTGAGGGATGGACGTTCTAGCGGTCCGGAAGTCTTTTCCACGGCTGGTGCAGGTTTGGACGTGAATTTACATGCAGAACAAACAACAAAGCTTGCGCCCAGAAATAGAAAAAAACACGATTTTTGGCATAAATATAACTTTTGGTGATTTTGGCGCGTTTTCGCGCTGACGTCAGCATGACGTCACCGGTGGGGTCAGGGTCGGATGACGTCAGCAGGACGTCATCTGGCCAGGTGGCGGCCTCTAGTTGGTCCACGGGGACAGTGAGATGGCAGGATAAGTGGACCAGTGGTTGAGCGGAGAAATGATGCGACGGCGTACCTGGGGTGACGTGGGGTGACGGAGCAGTGACGTGGCGGTGAGGTAATACAAGCGGGAATGATAAAACCGGAAACCGGGGGGGTTTCATATCGCACCGCCTACGGTACGGTGGCGGTATGCGTCAGTGGTACCTCCAATGGGCTGTGGAGTGGACGCGTGGCTGCCGCATGATGTAGCCAAAATACGGCCGTCGGGAGATATCGTTCGGGCAGCGGATCGGCTCCGATGCTGTAGTGGCCGTCGGATCTGGAGGAGCAAGATCTAACGGTTATCGGGAGCTTGACGCGACAGGGGGATAGTACAGTTAATGATTGGACGTCGGAAGGGGTCCGATGCGATAAGGGCCGTCGGATCTGGAGTTGCTTGATCGGACGGTCATCGGGAAGGTGAAGCGATAACCAAGTACAGGGAAAGGCAGATGCCTATTTTAATATTGTCCTGGGGATCTGTGCAGTGGCGGAAACTTTGGAAGAGTGGGTTTTCATGATTTTTGTTGAAAATAGACCCACCCTTTAGACTTAGGATAAGAGAAAAATGTTGGTTTTTGATGTTTTTAGCCATTTTGAAGCGGGTAAGGGTAGAAATTGGGCTTTTAGGGGGTTTTCATGTGCAAATGGGGGTCAAAAAATGAGGGAATGAATTTGCAGAGGACAAAGGAGATTTATCTTAGGTTTATCAAGATGACCAGGTGCCATCTGATCCCTGACATGGGACTATATGGCTATAATGCCAAGGGGGGGGATATTTATACAAAATTTGGGGTTTATACACCATGGTGTTAGTAATATTAGGGAAAAGGTGATATAAGGGATCTATATAATAGAGTTAGTGTTAGCATGGATGATGGAAGTGAATGGGGAATAAACACTAAGTTCATTTGAAACTTACTTAGTTTAGGGAGTAGATCAAAATGAAAAGATCTTTAGACAAGAAATGTGGCTTTGGATAAACAAGAATCATTATGAAACCATGATCTTCCTCCCTGAATCTTAGCTCATAGAGGGATGTTAGCAAATGAAAATGAAAGGGGGAAGGAGGGGGGTTAGTTATGGTCCTTGCTGCAACTTGATGAGTATGCACACCTTGTCACTTGATAGACTTTGCCTTGGTAATCATAGTCACCATGCCTGCAATGGTGAAGGTAGTCTTTTTCTGCAACCACCACTACCTACCCAACTATTTGCCTAGCATTTTTTATTTCTTCTTGGAGGGTGCACTTGGACTTGCAGACCCCTACTTGCCTTTTCTTTTCTTTGGCTTTTTCTTTTATTCTCCTATCTACTTCTAACCTTATTGCTTCCAAGGTCCCAGATTAAGCAGTTGGGAACCTTATTTTCTCTACCTAGGCTATTTGTCTGCCAAGATTAAACAGTTTGGACAGACTTCTTTCTCTAGTCTACAACAGGAAATTGAAATCAAGGCATGATCCAGATTAGACTGTTGGATCATCCATCAGAATGGAAACAAAGCCATTAAAATTGAAACAAGGAGAAACTTTTTACATGCCTTGTGTTTCTAGGAAATATGGGATCTTTGCATAATCAAAGCAGAGCATATTTGGACTTTCCCTAGCCCATCATGAAATATGAAACCTATTGGTATAGGTATCCAACATAAATATCCCTCTTTTCGGAACCCAAAAGTAGTTGTATTGAAATAAGACATTAACATAAATAAAAGGACATAGAGTGTCTTACATAAGAATAAGGCCAACAAATAATTTAAGATTTTTTGAAGATTTTACTTTATGATAAAACATAGTGATCAAGGGATGATCTAATCCATTACAAAGAGAAAATTTCTTAGTAAATAAGTTAGTGACAATGTGTACAATTAGTTATAGACAACAAAAGTAATTTTTTTTAGTGTGTATGAGTATTTCATTACAAAATCCAAAGAAGATGGAATCAAGGGAAGAAAGAAAATCCAAAAGGACTTTGACAAAGAGATGGTTGAGTTAAAAGAGATACTTAGTGTAATAAGTGTGTTGTTACAAGAGAGGGAGAAGGAAGACCAAAGATTTGGATGGAATCTAAAGAAAGAGGTCCAATGGCCTATTGGGTGGCTATATGCCAAGAAGATAAGAAGTAAATTGAGGCAACTATTGAATGCTCAATTGAGGAAATGAGAAACTCAGAGAATTTGAGTATGATGAGGATGAAATAGGTCACTACTATGAACCATAGCAAGGAACACTTCTTGAAGAAGAAGATGAGGAAATGTCGAGGAGAGACTATTTGAGGGCCTCATGGACTGCATGAATAGTCAAGAAAAATAGAAGGAGTTGTTGATATATGGGGTAGCGATAGAGGCACCAAATTGGGCTATATATCCTTATGATTTTAATCTTGATGTTTTGTGTATGGTTGTAGGTTACAAGGATGATAGAGAAGGATAGTCTTTTGGATTTGAGAGATCTGTGGTTTTTATCTTTTGAATTGATCGGAGAATCCACAGTAGAATTATTTTCATACCAACGTTTCAAATCCCAAGTGGGATCCATCATCAGGGTAGAAGAATGATGATAAAAAGAAGAGCGAACAGGAGGAATAAATACTAAGGAGGAAGAAAATTCAAATGGAAGAACAAACAGTCGGCTAGAACCCTAAATTTAATGTAATATTTGTTATTAATATATATATATATATATATTTTAATATTATTAATAAATATCAATTAAAATAAAATAATTTACTATAATAATAACTTATACACTAATTAATATAATGTTAATATGATAATAATAAATTATTATATAATAAGTAATTAATAATTACTAAATAATAATTAAATATTATAATAATAATTATAAATTAATAATTAAAGTAATATGAATAAAACTATAATAATAATAATAACTAAATTATATTAATAGCTTAACCAAATAATAAATTTTATTCATTAATATATTAGTTTTAATCTTATTATATTGGAAAGTAAAAATACTTAGTAATTAAAATAGATAAATATAGTGATAATTTCAATTATAAATTAATAAAATGACTAATATATAAATCAATATGAAATTAAATTAATAATTATCAATTATTTTCTAAATAACTTAAATTGATTTTATTAATAAAATATAATTACTAATTTAATATATATAAATTCATATATTAATAAAATTATTATAAATTCATATATTAATAAAATTATTATATTTAATTATATTTATTTTTAATATATTAATTGATCATATTTATTTAATGTATTTAATTATATTTATTTATTTAATACATTTATATTAATTAATTCTATTAATTTAATTATATTTAATTATATTATATTTATTTAATATATTTTTATATATTTATTTAATATATTAATAAATTATATTTATTTGATTATATTCAATTATATATATATATATATATATATATATATATATATATATATAATATTTTTTTATTTATATTTCTATAATATATTAATTAATTGTATCTATTTGATTATATTTGTTTAAGCTATTTATTTAATTATTTAATATTTAATTATATTAATTAAATATATAAATTAATTATATTTAATCAATATATTAATTATATTTAATTAATTATATTTATTCAATTATTATATAATTAATCACTTATTATCATATTATTAATATTATTATAAAATCAATATCTTATTAATATATTAATTAAGATAATGATTCTTATAATAATTATTTTAGAGAATAGATTAATATATTTATATACTTACATTTTATTAGAAACATATATTTATTTGGTTAAGCTATTAATATAATTTAGTTATTATTATTATTATAGTTTTATTCATATTACTTTAATTATTAATTTATAATTATTATTATAATATTTAATTATTATTTAGTAATTATTAATTACTTATTATATAATAATTTATTATTATCATATTAACATTATATTAATTAGTGTATAAGTTATTATTATAGTAAATTATTTTATTTTAATTGATATTTATTAATAATATTAAAAAATATATATATATATATATTAATAACAAATATTACATTAAATTTAGGGTTCTAGCCGACTGTTTGTTCTTCCATTTGAATTTTCTTCCTCCTTAGTATTTATTCCTCCTGTTCGCTCTTCTTTTTATCATCATTCTTCTACCCTGATGATGGATCCCACTTGGGATTTGAAACGTTGGTATGAAAATAATTCTACTGTGGATTCTCCGATCAATTCAAGAGAAGGATAGTCATCTAGAATAGTCATGAGAATATAAGGGAATGGAGGAATGTGTTTTCAAAGCATGGAAGGAACACACGATTTAAAATATGTTGTTAGGAAACCAACTAACAAAAATATAGAAAAGATAGATCAACGCCTTAGAATTCAGCCTCTTCAAGGGGGAAACCTCCTTTACATTACACAAATGAACAATTCTTAGATGATACAAATGACAAGACCTCCTTTCTGTATATAGGAGTCTAAGGGGTCATAATATAATCAGAGCCGACATAACAATAATAATGTAAGGGCACAATAATAACAATAGTGGGCTTCTATGGGGCACAATAATAACAATATGGGGACTACATGGGCACAAAAATATAATAAGGGGGTTGTACTAATAACAATAAGGGGTTACACTAGTAGTATAGGGACCTAACATGCCCCTCTCCTTAAAAAATTGTTGTCCTCAACACTTGAGTAGTTCTTGATGCTTCTGTATAAAATTCTTGTCCTTCCATGTGGAATCTTCAGTGGCTAAGTTCTTCCACTTGATGAGATACTCTAAAATTGATAGATTTCGTAGCTATCGGGTTCTTGCTTCTATGACTGTTGTAGGTTCCAATATGATTTTTCCTTCCTCGTCAAGTTCTGGCAATATTGTTTGAACTGGGATCTTCTGCAACTTTTGAATGAGTAGCCACACTTCTTCGTCCTTCTTCCATTCTTCCCTTGCATTGTTTATCCAATCTGATTGGATAATAGATATAGAACAAAATAATGCATCCACATCATCATCCTTTCTTGAGAGTGCATCTACAACAACATTTTTCTTCCCTTTTTTGTAGATGATTTAAAAGTCATAACCCAACATCTTTGTGACCCATTTTTCTATTCTTCTAAATATAATCTTTGTTCTAAAAAGTATTTAAGACTATCATGATCCATTTTTACCTTGAAGTGTCTTCCCATTAGGTAAGGTCGTCATTTCTTAAGTGCATGTAGTATTGCCAACATTTCCTTCTCATAAATAGCTTGCTTGAGATGTAGCCGTAAAAAAACTCGATCACCTACATCAAAACTTCTTTCACTACGATGTTCAGTTGCCTATTGTTTCATTCGATTTTGCACCAAAGTGGCATTATCCTTTAAAAGTTGGAGAACTTGCTGTTGATGCTCGATTTGATCTTTCACTGCTTGAATCTTTTTCTTCTTGCTATGCCCTTCTATTTTGAGAGTTTGAGGAGTGGTAATTTCTTCCAATGCATTATGAGATATGGTCGGATTCATTTCTTGATGATCAATTTGATCTTTCACTTCTTGAAAATTTTTCTTCTTGATATGTCTTTCTATCTTGATAGTTTAAGGAATGGTAATTCTGGCCAATGCATTACAAGATATGGTCGGATTCATTTCTTCTTTCTCGATGTGATCTTTCACTTCTTGAACCTTTTTCTTCTTGATATGTCCTTCTGTCTTGAGAGTTCGAGGAGTGGTAATTGTTGCCAATTCTTTACAAGATATGGTCGGATTCATTTCTTCTTTCTCTGGGGTTGGTTCTTGGTGTATATCCTCTTCTTTTGATGTTTCTTGATCCTTTTCTTCCTCCTCTTCATAATCTATGTAAGATAATTTCTTGTCATCACACTTATGACCTTTAGTTCATTTGTTATCACAATTTTCACAAAGCCCTTTTGCTCTTTTTCCTTCCAATTGTTGTGGTGTCAACCTTGTAGGTTGTTGAAGGCTAGGAGAAACAACATTTCCATCTTTATAGTTATGAGGGGTAGGCTTCCTTGTTGCCATAATTTTTCTTTCCACTTTTCTTAACAACTTGAATGCCTTTTCCAATGAATCAGGTTCCCAAAGATGAACCTCATGTTGGTTGAATGTTATCCTTTAAAGTCCTTATGGAGACCTCAATCCTTTGGTTCTCTGGAATATCATTTTCCATTATATTCAATTTTTGAAATTCCTCAATGTGCTCTATCATTGAACACCTTTGTTTGATATTTATCACGTGGCTAAAGAAGGTGTTTCTCTTTGTATCCTCATAATGTACTACCATTTCCTCCGTGAAAATTGACCACATAACAAGTGGTTTACGAGAACAAAGTTGTTTATACCATAAAAATTGATCTAGTTATAAATATGAAGATGCAATACGTACCTTTTGTAACAGTTGCACCTCATGTAGATCAAAATGTTGCTCCATCTGTAGTATCCAATTTACTGGAACCTTGCCATCAAACTTCCTCATATCGCCTTTTCTTGATTTTAGGAGCTCAATCTTGAAACGACTATAACTATGTAACTTTATATCTCTAAGTTCTGAAATTGGGTCCTGCAGTAGCCCTCTAAGTCCTCCTTTTAACCCCACAAGTGTGATCAAAATTGGATTCTTCAAGGACGAGTTATGTCAAATCTCTCACGATGACCTGATTATAGACTAGTTCAGTAGAGCAAACTTGTACAAAGTTCCACGTGTCCTTGTTTCAACCTTAGGACCTTAAACCAATACAAAGATAACTACAATCCATCCTACTTCTGTATCCTCTTAGGAAAGTTCAATCTGATGCTTAGAGATAAACTTATGACGATTTTCCCAAGGTCACCTATTTAGAATGTAATTCGGGAGTGTGCAAAAACCCTAAATTCCTTAGATTATATCTCTGCCAATGTAGCGAGAAAACAACTCAAATTTAGACCCGAGATTCACCAAGATTTCAGATCAAATGGGTTTTAATTTTAGAGTCTGAAACTTTGTAGAACAAATATTATAGCGAAAATTCCCAGATGATCTGTTTTAGATGAAATTCTGGAGCCTGCAAAAACCCTAAATTCCTGAGATCATAGCTCCAAAAAAATAGCAAGACAAGATGTGAAATTTGTACTCGAGGTTTAGACTGATTTCCTCTCAAATGGGTTTTTGTTTTAGATTCTAAAACTTCGTAGAGAAAAAATTATAGTGAAAATTCCACGAGTGCCTGTTTGGAGCAGTGAAACCGTAGAATCCAAAGCTCTGATACCAAATGTTAGGAAACTAAGTTACAAAAAGATAGAAAAGATAGATCAACGCCTTAGGATTCAGCCTCTTCGAGGGGGAAACCTCCTTTACATTACACAAATGAACAATTCTTAGATGATACAAATGACAAGACCTCCTTTCTGTATATAGGAGTCTAAGGGGTCATAATATAATCAGAGCCGACATAACAATAATAATGTAAGGGCACAATAATAAAAATAGTGGGCTTCTATGGGGCACAATAATAACAATATGGGGATTACAAGCGTACAACAATATAATAAGGGGGTTGTACTAATAGCAATAAGGGGTTACACTAGCGGTATAGGGACCTAACATATGCCATTAAATAAGACGAGACAATAATGTAGCCCCAAGGGTTAACTAAATTGGTAGATACTTTTCATATAAGAACCTCATTAATGCAGTCACGAGATCAATTCTCCTCACCTCTCTTGGGGTTAGGCTAGTAAAATAAGCCAACAAGATTTAAAGTGATTCCTTTGGGTGGATCTTCCCAGCATTGTTTCCATGGATGTAGTGGCGACTGATCACTGGTGTTCGTGAACCACATTCAAAAGGATGAAACAACATTGTATTATAAATACAACTAAGAGAATAAATACCATACACAATGAGAAGGATTGCTGACAAAGATAACAAAAGAGGCTAGAAGGCCTCATGCGGTTAAAACTGATAAATTCATGTTGGCTTTATAGGTTGAGAGAAAGTACAAATTTTCCAAAAGAAACAATATGGTGAAGAAACTACTTCCCAAAATTAGAAGCAAGTAGAAATAAATTTGTTTCCTAAGAACAATTAAAGGAATCTGTAAAAACAATTGGCAAGGGTTGCAATGACAACTAAAATGAACAAGTTATCTTGTATCCATTCTGAAGATCAAGAAAATTTATTCAAAATTGATATGAAATGAAGTAAACTTGAGGGAATAATTAATGAATGTAACCATATAATGGAGAAAGGACAACGTGCAGGTACCCTATCATCACAATATGAAGAAAAATGGTTGGGAAATCCCAAGGTTGAAGAAGATTGCATAGAGAATGCAACCAAGAAACATGAACAAGCTAGGGTGCTTAAAGAATTAATTTGTTTTCATAAACTACACGATGAAGAAGCTATTGGGAGTACAATTATGTTTGTAGAAGAATGATGGTAAATTTTATCTAGAGGAGGAGAAAAAGGCGAGCATGAGACAAATATATCTCATGAAATTGAAATTTTATTTCATATTCAGTTAGGAAGTATGGAGCCAAAAATTGTTGTGAAAAATAACCAACAACCTACAAATCATGAAAATGCACCTTGTGTTAAGGAGTAGGACTTCAATTGGAATGGTTCCAACAACAAGTGAATTTGTATGAAGGAAAACCTTGTATATTGTTTAAGAGTAAAGATCTTTCCCTAACAACTCAAAGTAAAACCAAATATGTTGCAGAAAACAATGGAAACATAAATGGTTGTAATGAAATTTTCCTCTCAAGGAACAACTAGAATGAAGGCTATCAAAGATGTTAAACAACCCCTGTATGCAAATTGACAAAGAATGGGAGAAGGGTATGGAAATAATGAAATAGTAATGAAAATTTTGACGGTACAACTACAAATAAGTAGTTTGGTCCTGCAATGAGATAACATATGGAAATTATGGATGTTGGTACCTGAGGAAATGTTTGATGATAAAATGGCAATTAGAGCCACATATTTATATCTAAATTTTCAATCAAAGGTAAGAAATATTAGCATAATTCCCTTGCAAGAGAATAGGTTTGACTTGGACGCTAGTGAGAGATCGATGTTGATAATACCTAAGAAACGTTTCCATGAGAAATAAGATACCATCAACTACTGAAATTGGTTGGTTGTCAGAGACAACATCAACAAAGCAACTAGAAGGAAGCAACAAAATGAAACATGGGATCGTGGAAATTAAGAATAGTAGAAGGAAAACAACATGAATTGATGAATTACTAGAAACAACGTGAAATCTAGGATGATGGATGATCCAACAATCAAGGCACACGACGAAGAGGTCATGTAAATTTTCAACCTAGGGAGTCTTATGTAGGAGCATCAATCCTAGTCAAAAGTTTTTTATTAGACCTTAGGGGGTTCATGAAATTTCCCTCGAGTGTAATTTCATAATTTTGAAATATTATATTTTTAGGGTAAATACAAGTGTCTAGATTCTCTAAAGAAATAAGATTGTTAGGTTGTTAGGTGAGATGGCATTTTTGTCCAAGTGGGCTATTGTAAAATAACATGTGTCAAGCTGAGTTGTTAGATAATTTTAGGACTATGGACAAGTTCCCAAAGAATATTCATTTTGTTAGAAGATATTCATCTTGTAGTTAGATGTGTATACATATGTGCAATTAAGATCTCAACTTAGGAAAATGGGAGCAGATGAAAGAAGAGTTAGTAAGGGAGAACAAAGTTCATATAGCTTGAGGAGGAGCATGAGAGTTTTGAAAAGTGTGAATTTAGATTGTGTGATCATTATTCTTGTTAATGAGAAATGAAACTAAATTCTTAGATTAGTGCTTCTCTGGGTGTGATTGCAAATGTATTTCTATCAGTAGTTTATTTCCATGGATATTGATCAAGGAAAATTTTAGGGGCTAATATTCATAGGTGGGCTATTTTTCTATGTTTTTTTCTAAAAAATAGATTCGCTAATTTTTTTTTTCTAAATATGGTTCACCCAAAGTTTATAGTATAAATTTGTTTTACTTAAAAAATCACCATAATTTTATAGAGATTGACTATATACCATCATTAGAAATGTCAATATTTTTACAAAAATATCACCAAACATTTTATAGTTTCCATAATAAGGACTAGTAAGATTCGCTAAAGTTTCTAAACATTTTGATCAATTTCCTTCCTTAAAATTTTCCCTGATTTTGATTCTCTTATGTAGGAACTTGATCATAGACATAGTGGTTTCATATTTGTTTTAATTATAGGATTTTATCATAAGAATTGGGATTTATATCATGTCAATGACACTTGAGTGGGCATGCCAAGTGTTCATGCTAGTTTGAAACCCAACCAGAAAGGCAAGATGCAAGTGTCTCCATATCAATAGAGTTCACAAGACGATCGTGGTATGAGTAGTTTGTTAGTCCGTAAGGCCAAGCTTGAATGTGGGTCACATTGCAAGCATCTTACTAGGTTGCAAACTATAGTTCGGAGTGCATGATGAATATGAATTGTTAGTATGATTAATAGTCTATATCCATTATGGAACCCTGCCTTCCTTGCTTACTTCATAGGGGATGCCCCCCCACATATTGTTGATCTCCTCTGCAAAATCCATGCAGTTTAATTTGTCAAGTAGAACTTTTAGAAAAACCATGATAGTAGACCAACCCCCGTCCTTTACTTGCATCATAAGGGCAGGCTCCCCCACAATCCACTAGCACCATGGATCTACATTGGTCTATCTCGATCATTGAATATTACCACCCTCGCTGATGAAATCTCCTATCAAGGATGAGTCATATCGATCCTGAGAAAGGTATACGAGAGATTAAACCCTGCCAAGTACATTGTGGAAAGAGGTCCTATGAATTGTGCTCATAGTTGGAGGAGCTTTGGGGATGGGAGACTTGAAATCTGTAGGGTTAAACAACAATACCATGATGAAATAATGATGAGGAGTTGAAAGTAGCCATAAGGGGTGCATCATTTATATTAGTGAATTTGATTTATCCTTTTATAATAAATGGAATCAATTTTATGTACTAATCTATTATAAATTATATCATCACCCTTCTATCTTCAATTAAAAAAAATATGATGCAAAAAAGGATAAACTACAAAAATTGAAGTAAATATTGATTTCATAAATGCTGAGAAATCAAAAAGATCATATATTCTCGATAACATATACACTGCTCAACCTTCTAGTTGAAAGTGTGGAATGCATGACATCCATTGTTACAACCATGGAAATTCAAAGTTTGTAAACTCATCCCTACCACAAATAGCATTATTATTGAATAGCTTGGAAAAATGAAATTTGTTCGAGTAACATCGAAATAATTAAATTTCTAGGATCATAATACCACTTTAGAGTTGCTAGCATTTTTTTTTTATAACTCTTAAATAATCATTGTGAAGGATCAAACATATAACTCAACCAATTACTCCAATGAGAAGTATTTGAAAAGTGTTGAATTTATCCCAGTGGTAGATTCCCACAAATAGGAGCTACCTATTTATTGTGATTAGTTAAAATTAATGTCTTTAATAATCAAATAGTAATCAAATTTATGATAAACCAAATTAAAATTCTAACTAAATTAAAATAAATCTGAAGACATTGATACTTTTAAAGTTGATCTATTTTTGATATATTATTAATAATTTTTAATTTTAATTAGTTACGTAGACTTAGCTAGCCATGAGAATTTGAGGTTTCCATTTTGTAAGACTAAGATTTTTGGTATTAGAGAGGTAAGATAACTATGTTAAAGGTGTATATTGTATAGGACCTAAATGATTTTGATGATTTAGATGTCCTCACAAATCAATGATAGCTTATAAATTAACACTCAGAAGTATAACAAATAGGATACTAAACCACAACAATATGTTAGGTCCCTATACTACTAGTGTAACCCCTTATTGTTATTAGTATAACCCCCTTATTATATTGTTTTACCCATGTAGTCCCCATATTGTTACTATTGTACCCCATGGAAGCCCACTATTGTTATTATTGTGCCCTTACATTATTATTATTATGTCGGCTCTAATTATATTATGACCCCTTAGACTCCTATATATAGAAAGGAGGCCTTGTCATTTGTATCTTCCAAGAATTGTTCATTTGTGTAATGTAAAGGCAGTTGCCCCCTTGAAGAGGATTATTTATAAGGCATTCATCTATATTTTCTATCTTTTTGTGAGCTGGTTTCATAACATTTGGTATCAGAGCTTTGGATTCTAGGGTTTCATTGCTCCAAACAGGTCATCGTGGCATTTTCGCTACAACTTTGTTTCTGTGATGCTTCAAAAGCTAAAAAAAAAATGCATTTGAGAAGAACACTTTATGAACCTTGGGTCTGAATGCCAGATCGTGTGTCGCTATATTTTTGGAGATATGATCTGAAGAAGTTAGGGTTCTTGCAATCTCTAGAATTTCATCTAAAACAGGTCATCATGGAATTTTCACTATAATGTTTTCTCTACAAAGTTTCAGAACATAAACAAAACACCCATTTGAGAAGAAAGCAATCTAAACTACAGGTCTGAATTTTAGATCTTTTCTTGCTATATTTTTAGATATATGATCTCAAGAAGTTAGGGTTTTTGTAGACTCCCGAATTACATTTTGAACAAGTGACGTTGGAAAAATTGTTATAACTTTCTCTCTAGGCATCAGATTGAAATTTCGTAAGAAATTATAGAAAGAGGATGGACTATAGTGTTCTGTCTGTAGTTTCAGATCTGAAGGTCAAAACAGTGACATGTGGAAATTCATACAAGTTCACTCTTCTGAAAAGGTATATAATCAGGTCATTGTGGGAGATTGTGCATAACTCTTTCTTGGAGAATCCAATTTCGATTAGACTGGTGGCATTGGAAGGAGGACGCAAAGGGCTATTACAAACCGAAATTTTAGAACTTAAAGATCCGAAAGTACAGAGTTACAGTTGCTTCAAGATAGAGCTCTTAAAATCAAGAAAAGGCGAGATGAGGAAGTTCGATGGCAAGGATCCAGTAAATTGGATACTACAGATAGAGAAATATTTTGATCTACATGGTGTACCACTCTTACAAAAGGTATGTATTGCATCTAATTATTTAGAGCCAAAACAATTTTTATGGTATAAAGGGCTTTGTTCTCGTAAACCACTTGTCACATGGTCAATTTTCACGGAGGAAATGATAGCACATTATGAGGATACAAAGAGAAACACATTCTTTAGCAAATTGATAAATCTCAAACAAAAGGGTTCAATGAAAAAGCACATTGAAGAGTTTCAAAAATTGAATATAAGGGTAAATGATATTCCAAAGAAGCAAAAGATTGATGTATTTATAGGTACTTTAAAGGATAACATTCAACATGAGGTTCATCTTTGGGAACCCGGTTCATTGGAGAATGCATTCAGGTGGGCAAGAAAAATTGAAAGCGAAATTATGGAAACAAGGAATCCCACCACTCACGGCTATAATTATGGAAGTTTTTTCTCCTCGCCTTCCACAACCTACAAGGTTTGCATCACAAAAATTGGAAGAAGAAAGAGAAAAAGGGCTTTGTTACAATTGTGATAGCAAATGCACTAAAGGTCATAAGTGTGCTGAGAAGAAATTATTTTACATAGATTATGAAGAGGGGGAAGAAAAGGATCAAGAAACATCAAAAGAGGAGGATATACACCAGGAACCAACCCCAAAGAAAGGAGAAATGAATCCGAACATATCTTGTAAAGCATTGGCAAGAGTTACCACTCCTCAAACTCTCAAGATATAAGGACATATCAAAAAGAAAAAGGTTCCAGAAGTGAAAGATCACATCAAGAAAGAAGAAATGAATCCAACCATATCTTGTAATACATTAGCCGTAATTACCACTCCTCAAACAATCAAGATAGAAGGTCATATCAAGAAGAAAAATGTTCAAGAAGTGAAAGATCACATCGATCATCAAGAAATGAATCTGAGCATATCTTGTAAAGCATTGGAAGAAATTACCACTCCTCAAACTCTGAAGATAGGAGGACATATGAAGAAGAAAAAGGTTCAAGCAGTGAAAGATCACATCGAGCATCAACAACAAGTTCTCCAATTTTTAAAGGATAATGCCACTTTGATTCAGAATCGAATGAAACAACAGGTAGATCAACATCGCAGTGAAAAAAGTTTTGATGTAGGTGATTGGGTATTTCTATGGCTACATCTCAAGCAAGCTATTTATGAGAAGGAAATGTTGGCAATACTATACGCACTTAAGAAATGGCGACCTTACCAAATGGGAAGACACTTCAAGGTAAAAATGGGTCATGATAGTCTTAATTACTTTTTAGAAGAAAGATTATCTTTAGAAGAACAGAAAAAATGGGTCATAAATAAGTTGGGTTATGACTTCGAAATCATCTACAAAAAAGAAAAGAAAAATGTTGTTACAGAGGCACTCTTGTAGGTTTTAACCTTGTACAGTAATTACCTGCATACGAATTCTAAAACACAGAAAATAAACAATGCAAGAGCATAACACATAAAACACATATACACAGAGATTTCCCCTGGATCCAAAAACTGGGACTACCAGCTTGATTTTTAATTATATTCCTTTCAATGTTACAATACATACTTATACATGCCGAAGCATCCAATACCATGGACCGAAAACCATCGTGTCCAAAATCATGGACCGAAAACCATAGGTAGGTTCGACCAACCTAATATAGGGTCCAAAAAAAAAATTCCCGGGGCACTGCCCCGGGCCCATAAAGGGGGGCCTACCCACCCCCCTGTGACCCCCCTACTGCGTAATCGGCTCAACGAAGTGGGGGCTCTGCCCCCCCCTCTAACCCCTCGTTTTACTACGAAGGTTAGTCATGGAAAGAATATAACACAACCCAACATTCTCCCATCTGTTGTTTTCTTTCCACAAGGGGCCACATGAGAGCTTAGTCATTTTTCTAGCCCTAAAATGCCCTTTTTTTCTCTACACCAGGAGAACTTCTCAGAACTCACATATTTTTTCAATGCATCTGTAGTATTCTTCAAAGTGTCCACCTTTGCCAGCAACACCTTTTTGTCTTCTATCATATCCCTCACAAAGTGACACTTAACATCAATGTGCTTTGTCTTTGAATGGTAAGCAAGGTTCTTTGCTAAGAAAATTACACTTTGGCTGTCATAGTCTATCCTTATAGCTCCCTGCACTAACCCCATACTTGAACACAATCTCTGGAACCAAACTGCTTCCTTGCTTGCATGAGTGGCTGCCATGTATTCTGCGTCTGTAGTTGATAGTGCCACTACAGATTTTTTCTTACTCATCCAACTAACTTCACCTTCAAATAGGTTAAACACATACCCACTTGTAGATCTTCTAGGATCCATATCTCTAGCCCAATATGCATCAACAAAGCCACGAATATCCAACGCTCTGTCCAATCCGGGTCGTCCTTGGTAGCACAAACCATAATCACTAGTGCCATGCAAATAACTGAAAACCCGCTTCACTGCTATCTAGTGCTGCTTCCTTGGTTTTGACATAAACTTGCTCAATACTCCCACTGCATGTGCAATGTCTGGTCTAGTACAAAGCATCACATACATCAGGCTACTGACTGCACTTGCATATGGAACATGGGACATGTCCTCTTCCTCTTCTTGTGTCTTGGGACATTTTTCAACAGATAAATTTACATCTACACGAATAGGAACCTTCACTGGTTTACTATCTTGCATATTAAACCTCTACAGTATTGTCTCAACATACTTCGTCTGGTTTAACCAGAGCTTCCTCTTTGTCCTATCTCTTTTAATTTCCATGCCCAAAATATAGCTTGCAGCACCAAGATCTTTCATGTCGAATTTGGAGGAAAATTGGGTCTTCAAATCCTAGATAACTTCTTTGTCATTTTCAACCAGCAACATATCATGCACATACAAGACTAGATAAATAAAACGGTCATCAATTACTTTAAACTACACACAATAATCTGCTTTGCTTCTGGTGAAGCCAAGTCCCCGTATAAATGTATCAAATTTCTGATACCACATTCTTGGTGACTGTTTTAACCCATACAGAGACTTCTCTAACTTGCATACCAGTTCTTTCTTCTCCTTCGCCACAAAGCCTTCAGGTTGCTTCATGTATATCTCCTCTTCCAGATCCTCGTGAAGAAATGTTGTCTTCACACCCATCTATTCTACCTCAAAATCAAAAGCAGCAACAACAGATAAAAGTAATCTAATAGAAGTTACCTTGGCAACAGGAGAAAAAATATCACCAAAATCAATTCCCGGCACCTGGGAATAACCTTTTGCTACCAACCGAGCTTTGTATTTCTCCACCTTTCCTTTTGCATTTGTCTTCTTCTTGAACACCCATTTGTTTCCAATGGGTTTCCTTCCAGCCTGTAACTCCACCAGATCCCAAGCCTCATTTTTGTACAAAGATGCCATTTCATCAACCATGGCCTCTTTCTAGAGTTTTCCATCCTCTGAATCTATTGCTTCCTTTACAGTTTTGGGATTATCATCAATAATAGATAAAGAAAAATTTGAATAAAAAGTAGATGGGCTATACCTTTCTAGCTGCCTTCTTTCTCGAACTGATCTTCTTACACCTGGAGTTTGTGGCTCTTCATCTTTTGATTCCTCCTCTGCTGTAGAGTTTGATTCTTCCTCCTTTAGCTCCAACTCTATCTTCTCAGATTCCTTTGGTTGGAATTCATGTTTAATAACATCTTTCACCTCTCTAAACACCACATCTCAGTTGTACACAATCTTCCTTATTGTAGGACTCCAAAGCTTATACCCCTTTAAATGATCCTTATACCCAATAAAGATGCACTTTTCAGATTTACTATCCAACTTGGTTCATTTCTCCTTTGGAACATGTACATATGAATCACTTCCAAATACCCTCAAATGTGAAAGAGAGGGTTTCTTACGAGCCCATACCTCTTGTGGAGTCTTATCCTCCAACTCTGATGAAGGTGATTTGTTGACCAAGTAACATGCTATCTCCATTGCCTCTGCCCAAAATTCCTATCCTAACCTGACACCACTAAGCATGCTTCTTGCCCTTTCCATCAATGTCTTGTTCATTGTTTCTGCAACTCCATTTTCCTAAGGTGCATATGGAGTAGTCATCTGTCGTGCTATACCACACTTCTTATAGAATTCTTCAAATTCCTTACTGGAAAAGTCTCCACTGTTATTTGTCCTCAGCACCTTTATCTTCTTCTTTGTCTGGTTTTCCACCAGAGCCTTAAATTCTTTAAACCTGTCAAAGAATTCAAATTTCTTCTTAAGGAAATATATCCATGTATTCCTCGAGAAGTCATCTATAAATGATACATAGTACACAGAATTAGCCAGTGATGGAACCTTCACAGGCCCAAACACATCACTGTGCACAAGCTCTACTATTTGTTTTTCGCTCTTACCACTAGAGGGGAAACTCACCTGATTCTGCTTCCCATATACATAGTTTTCACAAAAATCAAAATCTAGAGAGCTATTACTCATACCTTCTACCATACCTTTACCATGAAGTATTTGAAGGCCTTTCTCTCCAATATGTCCAAGCCTTTGATGCCACTACATGGTGTTCTATCCAGAGACCACTAGAATTTTTTCTCTACTTTCAAGAACCACAGAACTGTTGAACCCATCAACAACAGTGCTACCTTGTATCTTGTACAGAGTTCCAGTCCGAACTCCCTGCATCAATACCAGTGCTCCTCGAACCATCTTGCAGGTATCCTTCTCGAACATTGTATTTACACCTGCATCATCCAACTTGCTTACAAAAATAAGATTTCTAGCTAATGCAAGAATATGTAGAACACCCGGAAGTGTTTTAATCCTTCCACCTTGCAACTTCAACTTTAATTTTCCGTGACCAACAATTCTAGCCTTCCTATCATCCCCTAAGAAGACATCACCTATCATCCCCTAAGAAGACATCACCACCATCGTATTTATCATACTCGTAAAACCACTCTCTATGGGGAGTGAAGTGAAAGGATACACCTGAGTTAATCAACCATGCCTCATGATCTACATGTGTACCTGAAGAAGCCAAGTACACATCCCCACCTTCATCTGAGGTGGGTTTCACGTCTGCAGAAGAACCATGATCAGATCCCTTTCCTTTGTCAGGAGCTTTAGATTTATAGTCCCTTTTGTAGTGCCCTTCCTTTCTGCATTTCCAGCACACCACCTTTACAAGTTTTCCTGGAGATTTAGATCCCCCTCTATATTTAGATCTCCCACTCGATGACTTATTTTTTTCTGTTCTGGGACCATCCTCGTACAGACAAGGCATGAGCATTCTGTCTCTCCATATCTTTCCGTCTCATCTCCTCTGTTACCAAGGATGAGACTATTTCATCAAACTGCAAGGAAGTTGCATTGCTACCTATTGCAATAACCAGACTATCCCACGAATCTGGTAGAGAACACAACAAACGGATGCACTTATCTTCATCTAAAATTTTAATATCAACAGGAGATAATTGACTTACCATAGTATTAAATGCATTTAGATGCTTTGTCATTGAGTGTCCATCTTTCATCCTCGGGTTATAGAACTTTTTTCGTAGGAACAGTTTATTCACCAAAGACTTAGATTAGTACAAAGTCCCTAACTTATCCCACAAAGCCTTCGTTGTAGCTTCCCCTGATACATTCAACAATAATGAATCTGAGACACACAATCCTATTGTGCTCTTTGCCTTCCAATCCAACTTCTTACATTCTTCATCGCTCACTCCCATTGGTTTAGTACCTAGATCTACCACGATCCACTAATCTTTATCCACCAATAGATCCTTCATCTTGAGTTTCCACAACTCAAAACTCTAACCATTAAATTTCTCCATCTCTATCTTTCCACTGCTCACCATCTTCTTTTACCACTAGAATCGATCTCGTAGATCTCCCACTGAACAAGGTCTACCACAGGCCCAAGCAAAACCCCTCAACAACAAAGGCATCCCCTTGAAGCCAAAACAGCTCTGATACCAAATGTAGGTTTTAACCCCGTACAGAAATTACCTGCATACGGATTCTAAAACATAGAAAATAAACAATGTGAGAGCATAACACATAAAAGACATATACATAGAGATTTTCCCCTGGATCCCAAAACCGGGACTACCAGCTTGATTTTTCATTATATTCCTTTCAATGTTACAATACATATTTATACATGCAAAAGCATCCAATACCATGGACAAAATCCATTGCTTCCAAAACCATGGATCGAAAATGATAGGTAGGTTTGCCAAACCTAATATAGGGTCCAAAAAAAATTTTCCCGGGCTGCTGCCCCAGACCCCGTATAAGGGGGCTACCCGCCCCCCTCAAAACCCCCTGTGACCCCCCCTCGTTGCGCAATTGGTGCAACGAAGGAGGCGCTCCACCCCCCCCCCCCCCCCCCCCCCCCCCTCTAACCCCCTAGTTCACTATGTAGGTTAGTCGTGGAAAGAATATATCCCAACATAATGGGTCATAAATAAGTTAGATTATGACTTTGAAATCATCTACAAAAAAGGAAAGAAAAATTTGGTTAGAGACACACTCTTAAGAAAGGATGAGGATGCTCGGATGCAGGTGATTGCTTTGATAATCAATATGATTAGATGACCGACAGGCAGACAAGATGGCCATATGGTCACTAGCGTCGTCCCTAATGCCAATCTCAAGTGAATTCATGCCACCTTGCAGAGGACATTAAATGACTTCGAAAGCCGAGCCACCTCCACCATCCTCATAAACATGGCTCCTGCAGAGCAGTATGCAATTCCTCCCTTGCTCCATTGCGTATATCCTCCGCAGGTTGCAGAACCCTGCACTCGCACTGTGACCGGCAGCCAATGCTGGTTGCTTCCTTGCCTTGATCTCGGCAAGGGATTTCATTTCTCTCACACTAGCCTTTGTATCTTAGACCAGGGCTATACCTCCCCTACTCATTCTCTGCATCGAAACTTAATCAATCCTTTTGCTGTCGACCTAACTCTTAATCCTGCTATGGCATGCATCAGGCATCGTATGCGCAGCAGGCATGGCAGTACTCGTAGAGGCATCATCTGCACATCAACTTTGACTAGCTCTGCCACCGTTTCCCTTGACTCCTCCACTGATATGCTTAATCCTGTCAGCTCTCCCTCTCGCCACTACCCAAACACCAGAAGTGGAAGGGGTCGTGCCGTTCACTCAGAGGATTTCCCCCTTCCACCGTATCCTTCTCTCCATAGCACTCAGTTCTATTTCTGCAGCTCCTTAAACCGGCCTGTAATCACTGCTATTGTGACCATTTCCTTCTCAGAAGAGATTGAGCCGCAAGCTCCCCCATCTGGGCACAATGACAAGCAGAGTAGAGTGGCTCCAAGCAGTCGTGGTATTAGAATTCCTGGCAATCGACATCATGATGAAGGCAAAGTGGATCTGCATGGCAAAGCTATAGCTAGTAGTCAACCAGCTGAGGATAGTAGATACGGTGACACAAAGGCGTCGAGAAGCAGACAGAACAACACATCTGAAATGCAAATAGGCACAAGTGGTGCTGAGAAGGCTCCTCCAACTTAGGGTAGTGGAGTGCCAGATGCAAATGATGACTGGTACCAATTCACATGTCGGATCAAAGAGGAACCAACACTGGAGAATCTCTAGTCTTAACGCATGGCATCTAGTTATTCCTTTTTGCCAGGTGGATGTGTCTAAGTTTGAACAGTCTTTTTCGGTTAACTGTTTTTTATTCTAGACATGCAATATCTCTCTCTGTTTTTTTGGATAAACACTGCTTACCCATGTGTGGGTTCTTTCTGGTTTAATGGACTGGTTTCCCCTATGTTGGGGTAGTAAAAAACAGACAGATTCATTTTTGGTGATGATTGATGCTCAGCAATTTTGAGGTCAAGCTTTCTATAACTTCTTTTTTGTATCATATTAATAGAACAATATTACTTAGAAAAAAAAGAAAAAGGACGAGGATGTGGAAGCAATGTTTTGTGCTATTTTTATTATCCAACCAAATTGGATAAATGAAGGAAGGGATGAATGGAAGAAGAAGAAGTGTGGCCACTCATTCAAAAGTTGCAGAAGATCCCAATTCAAACAATATTGCTAGAACTTGACAAGGAAGGAAAAATCATATTGGAACCTGGAGCAGTGACAGAAACAAGAACCCGACAGCTACAAAATCGATCAATTTCAGAGTATGTCATCAAGTGGAAGAAGTTACTCACTGAAGATTCCACATGGGAGGACAAGAATTTTATACAGAAGCATCAAGAACTACTCAAGCGTTGAGGACAATGCTTTTTGAAGGAGAGGGGCATGTTAGGCCCCTATACTACTAGTGTAACCCCTTATTTTTATTAGTACAACCCCCTTATTATATTGTTGTACCCATGTAATCCCCATATTGTCACTATTGTGCCCCATAGAAGCCCACTATTCTTATTATTGTGTCGTTACATTATTATTGTTTTGACATTTGTATCATCCAAGAATTGTTCATTTGTGTAATGTAAAGGAAGTTACCCCCTTGAAGAGGCTTATTTATAAGGTGTTTATCTATCTTTTCTATCTTTTTGTGAGCTTGTTTCATAACACAATATTAGTTATAAACATAAATATAAATATAGTAAAAATTATTGTTAATATTCAAAATAGATCAACACTCACGAGTATAACACATAGACTACTAAACCACAACAATATTAGTTATAAACACAAATATAAATATAATAATAATAATTATTGATATTCATGTTAATTAGGTTTATCTCAAATAAAAAGGAATGGCTATTATCCTATCTCCCTAAGTTCAATGTTCACAAGTGACATATTAAACTATGATCATAATAATTTACATATTTCAGGTTGCCAAATTTTTTTTCTACATATAATATTATTGATCAATAATTTCAAATATAAATAAATTTCAAATAAAATATTATCAAAATAATTTATATTTTTTAAAATAGAAATTTAAAAATAATGAAGTTAAAAGACAAAATAGAAATACTACAATTTAAATAAAATATTAATAAAAATTATATATATGTGTGAGGGATTTGAATCTTGAATTTCATAGTTTACCTAGTACTTCGTGTATTGAGTTGTTTTTCATGGGAAATAAAAATTATATATAAAATAAAATGAAAATTTATTTAATTTATTTATTTGTATAATAGTAAAAAAATAAGTTAGATTATGAAAATTTGAAAGAAGAAAATTAGGACAAGTTGTTTATTATTACAAATATATAAATTATAATACGAAAAAACAATATTATTATACATGTAAAAATTATTCAAAATAAAAAATAATTTGTAAATTGAATCTTACAAAAATAAATTAAAAAATATATGAGGTTTCCTAAAATTGCTTCTAAATTAGTGTTAGTTAGACCATTGGGGAAAAAAGAGGAGATCATCTTCAAGAATAAGGATAATATTTGTTTTCCTTGGTTTGACTGATGGAGGATTGTAACCTTGAATTGCATGCTTTACACAATATTTGATAACACAGAACTTGTCAATTGAGATGTCCCTCATGGATTAAGAATAAGTATAATATTTAAAATATCATTTTTCCAAATTTAAGGATAAATTGTGGGACAATAAGGAGTTAATGGGAAAAGTGAAGCTAAGATAGTATAAGGAGGTGATAAAACCCAATCTTGAAAATCATAATTATCTCTGTGACTTGGCAAGTGATAAGAAGAAAATGAGCATTGCCAAGATAAGAACTAATTTTCATGACCTTCATAGTGAAGCAGGGCATTGGTGAATTTCCAAAACACATTGTGATGAAAGAGTCCATTACCGATAATAAGAGGGTTGGAGATGAAAATAATTTGTTTTCAAAATATTTGTCACACTATCAACCTTCTTGACTTGCTAAGTCATCAAAACTATGGTGATTTAGGAATGATTCTCTCCCTTCATTTCAATCATAAAATTAAAATGTTAAAAAACCTCAATTAATCGGTCTTAGTGAATGTTTTTTTCTTCGTCATCATCATATTTGATTTTAATATTGTATTATATGATTGTCATTTCAAAATTATGGTGGATGAAGTATGTAATGTACTTTGTTCATGAGATTTAAGAGATAAAAAATATTATTCTTCTATATTTAATACTTTAATTTATTTAATTTCCTAGTTATGAAAGGTGTGTATATATGTGTGTGTACACACACACACACACATATATATATATGGGTGTTTATTTTGGAATAGAACTTTCAAAATTTCAATTTAATTTTTTAGAAAATTGTCTTCACAATCCATCACATGAATTAGTTAGTTGCCAAAGAATTTTGAACCAACTAATTTGGTTCATCATCACTGCTCATTCATGTGATGGATCCTCAAGACAATTTTAGATATTTCAATTTAGTTGTCAATAATTATTAGGTGGATAGTAGGGATTTAATATCCATAGAATATTCTAGAATATTGATAGTAGTATATGTAAAATGTTGAGATTTATCTCTAAAGTAGTTATACCGTTTTTTTCTTTTAATTAAATCAATTGCTTAAAAATATGTCATATGAACAAGTGACATAGCAAGGGAATTATGGTTTTTTGGGAATGTGGTATTGATAAGCTATAGTATCGGCTCATGGCATTGTAACAAAGATTATTTACATATTATTGTAACAAAGCATATTTACATATTAAGAATCTTCAGACTAAGATGGGCATAAATCTCTGTGACTAAAAATCTTATTCCGTGATTTTTTAAATGTATAAATGTTTAAACTATATATTAATTTTTTTTAAATTTTTATTAATAATAATAGTAATTTAAAATAAAGTTATCATAATTAGTTTTATGACTTTTATTTTTATTTTAGCAATGTAAAAGTGTTTTGATGGTTAAATATAGATGATATATAAGTCATGTTAATATTATATCTTTAAATTAATAGTAAGTTACATATGTCATTTTTTATATATTTATATAAATTTAAAATTAAAGGTCAAATTATTTTAATATTATAAATTTTGCTTGTGATAATTAATATAATTAATATAAAGGAATATGAAATAAAAAATTATAAGATTGTAGTGGATGTTATCTTATAATTATTGAATTTTTATAAGTATTTTTCTTTAATTAGTTATGGTTAGTATTTTTGAGTTATTCGAAAGACACTATGTTTAGTGGTAGGTAGTTGGTTTAATTAATTATTTATTTTGATTGTATTCTGGTAACATTTGTATAGCTAATATTTGAATATGTTAAGAGATGTAATTTGAATATCTTATATATTAATTTATAATTTTAATCTTTTTTATTTATAATAAATATTGACATTTTCTTTTATTATTAATGTTTTTAATTTTTTTTTTAATTAAGTATTAAATATCAAAGTAATTTCACATCTCTTTTATAATATATTATAAGAACACTTTTTATTATATTTATATTTTACTATGATAAATATGAAAAAAATTTAATATATTATTATTATATTAAACAAAATTAATTTTTAAATTTAAAAAATTTATACTTATATAATATAATACTATGAAATTTAATTTGCGTTAGAATATACTTTCACCTCACAGACTCTGATAACTTTTAATAATGTCACTCCCCATTGTTCAAGAAAGCATAGGGAAAATGCAGTGGTAAAGCAAGGCATGTGATGTACCAAGCACTGTTCCATACTTGCTATAATTTCATTAATTGCTTCAGAAATTATCGAACAAGCAGGTTTTAAGGCCCGCTGTCATTGGTCAGGAGAGGAGGTACTCTTTCATGTGCGCAATGGCACCTTCTTCAAATAATTCCATCGAACTCCTTTTTTGGGTTGCATTCAATATAAGCCAAGACGATAAATATTCATTCATTTGGTCTCATCAAAATGCATTAATTTCCTGTATTCAGTCTATGCCAAAACGATTAAATACTTATTCGTGAATCAACAAACTGATGAAAACTTAGATGGCAGGGTCTGCATTTTGTTTGAAGGCTTGTCTGGACTTGTTTAAAGAGTTTGTACATGAGCAGTAGTCCTCGGAGTAATGTGAGCTCCACTGGTTGGAGCTCACATTACTTCATGTACTTTATAATATAATAAAAAGAGATATATTGTCCTCTCCAATAGAAAAATGTATGGTCATGCTTCTCTTCGATTGAGAATCACAACTTTTAAAAATTTATTTTTACTATTATCATTAAGTATATTGATCATAGAGTCTCAACGGATAGCTTAAATGGTCGAGTTCCCATTGCTAAAAGCACTTTCTCAGTTTTGGAGGTCACAGGGTCAAATTTCCTCGACGCCCTGAGGGTTAGGCCTGTTAAGATTGGCCAACGGGCAGATCCCTTCGGATGGATTGGCCCCGATATCCCGTGGATGTAGCGACCACTCACTCAGTGACCATGAACCACAGCTTAAAAAAAAAAAATATCGATCATAAATGGGTGTGAACCCCATTTCAAGCATTGAAAATACAGCTTAAAAAAAAAAAAAATATCGATCATAAATGGGTGTGAACCCCATTTCAAGCATTGAAAATAAAGTTTGTACTCTGTAAATCTAACAAAATGGTGATGTCTTTGCATTCTCCTCTCAAAGAAAGATGAAGGGAAGTAATGGTTTCCTTCTCCCCCAAATGGGATCATCAATCAATTACCAAATGAAATTATTGCCTACATTATCTCTTTACTATATGAGTTTATATTTATACCTAACGATTTTAATGTTATAGGACATTTTATGTTATTTGCATATTTAACTTAGTTTTATACTAAGTGATATTAAAATACTAAAAAATAAATAATATCTATTTATAAATATAATTTAAAATATGATATACATTATGATTTTTTTTTTATGGTTGTAAATATAATAGTAATAGTACTTATAATTTTAGAATGAAGTGAGATTCAAATCATAAAAGAAATAGTTGTTTTTTAACTCCACTTTAATATATAAAATATTTAGATAAATAAAATATATAAGCAATAAAAACAAGCCTCATCACCAACTAAAAAACCTTGTTAAAAAATTTCCTATATTAATTTTGCTTGACTCAATAAACTATTTCATTGGGCTGTTTTATAGGAAAAGTCCAACGGTCATAAAAGGCAAGTATATTAATTTTTGGTTGAATTGAGGCTTTTGTAATCCATAACAATTATAAGAAGAAATTTCGGTGTAAATCACATTCAAACTATTTAACACGCAAAAATGCATCTGGTTTTTTAACTTATCCTGACCATAAACCACACTAGTTGGTTTAAAATATATTGACAGTAATTTAAACCAAAATTTATTCTTATAATATTAAGTTTTCTTAACTCAATAAACTGTTTCATTGGCTGCTTTATAGGTAAAGTCAACGTTCATAAAGGGCTAAGTAAAATAGATTCGGCCGTGGAGTTTGTAAATATTGGTTGTTGTTTATTTAAATTCGTTCTATCGTTGGCTGTTAAAACTCGTAGGCTGAAGATGGTGATCACTGTGAAAGTCCTATGAAATTGAACTTTTATCTATGTATATATAAAATAATTTTTTTTAATAACATAAAATTTACTAATAAGGAAATGTTAATATTAATTTTATAATCAATAAAATATTGGTTGTTTATTTAAAATCGTTCAACCTCGGCTGTTAAAACTCGTAGGCTGAACATGGTGATCACTAAAAACAAGTCCTATGAAATTGAACTCATATATAGAAAATTTAATAATAAAGAAATGTTAATATTAATTTTATAATCAAAGCATTTATTGTTAATGTAGGTCATTACATCAAAATTTCTGAGTAAAATTTAAGAGTATTAGTAAATTGCCATACTCTTACCCAAATAATAAACCATTAGTCCCATGATAGATTCCCTAAACTTTTACTACAACATTTAGAATATAATGCCGAGACTGTTAGTACAACATTTATAACATAAGTTGGATTCCCAGAAGTGAGGCTGTGAGTACAACATTTAACATAATACTTCTGAAAAATAATAATAACTTAACTTATAATGGTTTTGAAAATTTGATAGTTATATGCCGGGGGTATTCAGACTGCTACTCAATTTGTAGAAAATTAAGGGACCCAATCATTTCCAATAATAATATCGATTCGTTTGCTTCTGAATGCAAATATGGTTCACAGAGTAACATCTTTCTGATGCACCAAGCATTGAGTACTTTATCATGCACGAAAAGTAAATTAAATCTGCAAGAGATTAATACATTCCATTGAAGAGTTAAATATTGATCTTTCTTTTTTATGAATAAAATTATCGATATTTTTTTTCCAAAAAAAAAAAAATTATCACAACCAACTCTGCAAAAGTAAAGTAAGACAGATTTTATAAGCTTTCAGAAATCATAAAGCTGAGAAGTTATGAATACAGTATACATTGCCACAGAATTCATAAAGCCCAGCTATTCTCAATACATATACAATGGCACAGAAATCATAAAGCTGAGATGTTCTCAATACAATACACAATGCCAAAGCTTGTTGCTGTTGACATTGCTAAGTGACTAGCATAGATCTCTACGAGTATTGATAAAGCTCGGCTATTCTGAATACAATATACAATGACACAGAAATCACAAAGCTGAAATGTTCTCATTACAATATACAATGCCAAAGCTTGTTGCTGTTGACATTGCTAAGTGACCAGCATAGATCTCTACGAGTATTGTTGATAATTCAGACTCAAAACTTAGCCCTAGACTGCAAGTAGGGAGAATCCCATTGAAAAGCTTGCAAAATCGAAGTTAGACTTCTAAAACCTTGATACCACCTAAACAAAATGTTTAGAAGAGACCATATTAACTGTTATTGTAAACAAAACCCCTATAGCCATATACCATTACCATCATAGTAATAGCTTGTCATAAATTATAACCAAAAAAACGAGTTCAGAGAAGGATGAGAAGGCATGACACCTAGAAGGTTGGTAGAGGATGTTCGATTTCACTGACAACACTACACAGTACCATTACTGAGTCTGATACCTTTAAAATCCTTTCAGAGAAATAAATACTCCAAATACCTTTCTTCATTATGAGATTATTTGGAATTTCCTCCCAGAATTAGCTGTGGCTCTACATAAATATATGCCTACTCCTTTTTGTTAAGAGGCATAGAATTCAACCAATTCCTCCAAACATTCGCTCTTAATTGCTTCTGGATCTGCATTTTTCAGCATCCACAACAAATGCTCAAAAAGAACGACCTCACATGAAATTGTTTCCCCACTAAGGTCAGCTCCACATGGACCCTCGTGAGATTTCTCAATGAGCACTTTCAGCAACGGGTGATTGAGATGATTTTCACTTACAACATAGCGTCTCCTCGACTTACCAACGTACACTGTTCTATGCCCTGCAGGCACCTCGAAATTTTGCTCATCTTGGTCTCCAAAATCGCAGGAATCGTCTGTATGGTTGGAGCTGCCCAAGCCACTGCGTGATCTTCCAATCTTGCCATAGTTTTGCCATTTTTTGATAATGCTTTTTATTTTTTCAATTTTACCACGATTAGTCATGTCTGGAAACAGATTTGCTAATACAGACAGTTCACTCCAGAAAACTATCTATCTTTAGATTAGCTAACATACATAATACACATAGGTCACTTCAGAAAATTATCCACGCCTCCAGTTCACTCTTTCAGATAATACACACAATTCACTCCAGAAAACTATCCACCTCCCAAAAGAGCAGGGACGATAAGTTAGCTAATACACACAGTTCACTCCAGAAAACTATCCACCTCCCAAAAAAGCCAGTTCACTCCAGAAAACTATCCACCTCCCAAAAAAGCTGGGAAGATAGATTGAGATTAGCTACTACACACAGTTCACTCCAGAAAACCATCCACACCTGGATAAAATTAACTAATACATATAATTCACTCCATTAACTAATACACCCAGTTCACTCTAGAAAACTATCCACCTCCGTAAAAAGCAAAGAGGATATATTCTAGACTAGAACTAGATTAACCAATACACACAGTTCACTTCAGAAAACTATCCACCTCCCAAAAGGGCCGAGAGGATAAATTCTAGACCTATTTCTGAAGCTTCGTGGCACTGGAAGATTTCAGATAGAAATGCCAGCCTTGTGATGCAGGGCGTTATATGCTCTCTTTAAAGCTTCAAATGGAAAGCTCTGAAGATAGGGAAACAGCTGTTATTTGGCATAAACTAATGGGTTCAAGAAAAACAGGAAGCCTATACGTGTCGTTGAAAAATATATTGAGATTCGACAAAGAAAAATTATTCGCAGAACGTGCTAGACTAACTGCTGAATAGTTTATGGTGGAAGACAAAGTCTGGTGTTATGTCTTTTTGTAAGCCAATATTGAGACTATGATGGGCATTTCCATGCCGTCCTAGTTTTCATTAGTTTTCACAGACAAGGAAGGACACATGAAAGCAACATATGGAGCCATCAAGGTTCGATGTATTTTGTCTCTCTGATTATTTTATGCCAGAGATTCCTGCACTTATGCTTTAGACGCGTTACAATCATTTGGCCAGGTGATGCTCGGCTTTATGTCATGTTGTTATCAGATGCACATATATTTTTTTAGTGTTTATTTAATTATGGTGATCCCGTTCAAGTCAAATAATATTCCACAAAAACTTCATTTCCCAAAAACTTCATTTCACATTTGGATACACGGCCCGGCCCATTTTGATAAAGTCAGACTTATAAAATGATGCCCTGGATCAATCTCCTTCATTCCCTCTGGAAAAACAACATGTAAAGACAAATCACCGTAATCATATTTCTTTAAATAAATAATGCCTAATGAATGTCCTTCATGGCTTTTTAAATTAATAGAAAAGGATTCTTTCGTAAAATACTACACCTTCCGAATATTTCATTTCTGTTTACTTCTTTTAAGGTAGGAAACAGACTGGTGCTCTGCACCTTTCTGAATATTTCGATTCTTTCCCGTATATATAAATATAAATTATTATATAAATGCTTTCTAAATTTATTAATTAAATGTAATTGAAGTGATTATAAAAAATGTTATTTGGGGCTCTAAAATATTTCTGCTTGGTTAAGAATTCGGACATAAGGAAACAGGTTAATGGCCCAAGACCCAGAAGCAATTGGCTGGAGTGAAGTCTGCACCCATAGGGATCACCAGCTTGTTATTCAAAGTGGGGTTATTTTCCTTGAATAAGGGTGATGAGTCTGCTGGTTTGACAACTGAGTTATGATAAGTTTTTCCACAATTTTTCCACTATTGGTTTGACAATTGAATGGATCGCCTACTCTTCTAGCCAAGACACAACAGATCATATATACTCAATGAGATTTACTCTTCTAGCCAAGACACAACAGGTCATATATACTCAATGAGATTTGAACCTTCATCTCCTGGGTTTCACCGAGCAAAACTTACAGTTAAACCCCATATCACTGTATAATTCATAATGGAGTGTTATCTAAACAAATGGTCAGGCTGATTAGATTGTATTGAGTCTCACCATGGCATCCCTCCCAGCACCTTGGCATCCCTCCCCTACTAAAAACAAACCAAATGACAATAAAGATCTCATTCAAATCCCTCTATTTAATCCCATGCTATGTTCTTGGGCTCTTCTTTAATTTTTTTCAGTTTAATTTCATGAACAAATTGTTGGAAATTTCTGTTTATTTCAAACACAAAAGAAATGCACAGAGAACAACACTCTGATTTCAATACAGGATCTTTAATCATAAAAAAAACTGTTACAGAATAGTCTTCCTCTACAGAGGGGTTACAACAGGAACGCTTCAGTTCCAGAAACTAATTTCACTATCTCAGCACTGTTGTGCGTTTTTTTTTTAATTTACAAAACTCACTATATACTTTTACACTATAGTGCATTACATTTTCTTCTTTTTACAGTGCAGGAAGGGGTCATAACTTATCTACCAACCGTGTTAACTTCGCTGATGAGATCTTTTGCTGTATTTCTTGAGTCGGTTGTGTAGAAACCCATAATCTCTTTAATGCACCTGCACGTGGCGCTTCCTTCTTGTTCTCGGTGTTTATTAAATGCTGTAGCTGAGCATTCAATGTCCAGGAGCTGGATTTGATCTTCCTTCTCCTTTGAGAACACAAATAGGTAAATGGTGAAAAGACACTTATGGCGGTGGCGTGAACAAGGTAAGAACAAATAATGGTCGTTGGATCAAAACGTATGGACGGCTGAGATCAACTTGGCAGAAGGTACGATCTGCAATTGCATCGCAACATCACGTCAGGGACAAACAAATAGAAAACACTGGAGGATGTGATCTGCGATGAGATCGCATCGCAAATATCACATCACAGACAACACAGGGAAGCAGCGAAGGGTGACAAGAGAATGTGCGATATACGATCTGCGATGTGATCGCATCGCAAGAAACTCAAATGGAAGTTTTCCGAAAACAGAATGCTGCGATCGCTGTCCCTCCCAACACCTTGGCATCCCTCCCATACTAGAGACACACCAAATGACAAGAGAGATCTCATTTAAATCCCTCTATTTAATCCCATGCTATGTTCTTGGGCTCTTCTTTAGTTTTTTCAGTTTATTTCCATGACAAAAAATGTCCTTATTTTGATTTCTTTATTTTAATTTCTTTACGATAACTTTTGACATTCTTGATACCTTGATGTCTTCTACTTTTTAAAGATAATGAATTTATGACACCGGATGTCTTTTGCTTTTTAAAAATAATAAATAATGAATTTTTACATAAAATTAGATTTCATAGCTTAAAATTTTCACTACTTTACATAATTTCTTGTTTGAAAAGTAATATAAAATTAAAAAAAATATCATTTTCCAAAATAAAGTTAATCAATTTTGGACAGACCATAACCAGAAAATCTCGTTTATATAAACAATAAATAGACCTCTCTGTAGCACTTTCCAAAATATATATATATATATGATACAGAGTCCATAGCCTCACTAGTAAGTGGAATTATACACGTAAAAACATTACTGAAGTCCGGCCAACTTTATACAACAACCATCATATTTTGTTTGAAGAAAGCAAAATATAAAGAAACAATACGACAAATTCACATAAATGATAACATAACGGGAAAAAAATTCGATAGAGACACAACCGTTATTAGGTATTGACTTTAGTAATGTTATGATTTTCTTTTGTTTTTTCAACGTAATGTTATGAAAATTTTAAAATCATAAAATATATAATGTAAGGGGACGAGGACATCGACCTAAATTATAGGTGGGTCATCCCTCATATTTAATTCAAGGACTTGTATACGGCTTTCTTTCTGATGATATTTTGTTTATAAATATGAACTTTATCACACTTTAACCAATTAGATTAGGTTTGCATAAGTCTGTTGTTATGATTGAGTGAGTAACTACTATTGAGATTAGAGAAGGAAGGATGTTATAGATTAGAGAAGGATGGTATTACCAACCCCCGAAATAAAGGCCAGCGATATTGAACAATTATTTAATCCCCCCTTTCACTAAAGGTTATATCCAGTATTTGTTAACCAAGGCCTTTTTAAGCACATATGTTTAGAATTGGATGGGTTGTGTTTTTGTTAATTTATTTATATAAGAAGACATTTTTTAATATTTTTTTTAATGGATTTTTAAAATTATAATATTAATTACCTTAAAGTAGAGTAATTAGTAGGGGTGATAGGAGGAGGATAATATTTAATATTGAAGGAAAAATTGTTGTCAAATATTCATTAGGTTATAGGTGGGAAAACCAACAATCAAGCTAAGATGTGCGGTCTTTTATTGAGGTTAAATCTCGCTCGCAACATAGGAATTTCAAACTTAACAATCCTAGGATACTCTATGATCACTATACAACACTTGACCAATGATTCTTATCCTAAGGAAAAACTCCTTAATCTCCTCCTCAAAAGAATAAATCATGCTCTAGGCTTCCTATCCTCATTTTCTCTCTACCACATCCTCATAAATCAAAATTCAAACACCGACTATCAAGCCGACCTAGCCTACCTCCTAGAAGAAGGTCAAAAGGAATTCAATGGTATCAAGCAGTGGCATGTAATCCCGTAGTTCTCTAATGACTATTCCAAGCCCTATGCTCCCACCCCCATGCGAACATTCTAAGGATCAGAGGAAATATTAACTTTAAATTCTAATGGGTCGTGCTAGGAGGAGTCATGGCACATGAAAAGAGTTTGTTTCATGTGTGTGAGTTATATTAACTCCGCACATTTCTACACACAAAGTACTGAAGTTAGCGTCTTGTTCTGCTCCACCACCCTGCGAAGTGATGAATTCAAAGCGATTGAGCATTTTGTGTGTTAATTGTGATATGATGGGAATCATGTGGGACGGAAACCTCTTCAATGATAAATATTAGGCGTGGTTTTCTCCCACCGCCCCCCCCCCCACCCAACCCACCCACATATTTGACTAGATAATTCCTCCACTGAGGATCCTACTCTCTTGGGTGCACTGGAATTTTGAGCTCCTTCCCTTTAATAGTTCCATGGCATCTACTCGCTTATGCTCCAAGTGGCTCTATAATGAGCCTCATTTGACTAACAAAGCTCTAATCCTCGGTGGGAAGAGACCTTGGCTCCTACAGCCCTGCAACTTGGTCAATTAGCGGCTCTTGGGGATCCTTTCTGAAATGATCAACAATAATGCTAGAGCAAGAGATAGCTTCTACAAACTTAAGTTTGATGATGTTGGGCAAATAAAGGTTTGTTCTTAGTGCTTGTACTTTGTTTTTTTCTCTCCTTCTCATTCTATTGTGATAATTTGTTTTGCCTTAAACTTCCTCTGCTAATTTAAATTGCTCTAGGACCCCCTCCAACTCTTTGCACTGGTTTGGACCACCCTCTCCATTTTATCCCTCTCTGTAGCTAAATATGGTTTCCACCCCTCTCTACTCGACTCCTCTAGAACCCCCTCCATTCACCTTGACACTCAGCATTTGACATATTTGAACAAAATCATCTCCTTTAATGTTGCATCCCTATCCCTAGATTCCCTCAAGCACATTACTATCCCGCAAACCATTTTCACCTTCGCCTGCATATACCATTGGTGCACACCCTTTGCTTCCTCTTGGACCCCCTTTTGTTGTCTCTTGAACCCCTCAGCGATGTCTTCTAGCCTCAATAGTTTGGCTACTCTTGAAATTCTACATGTAATGCATGTAGCAAGAAAATGGAGGTCCTACAAGTAGAGAATATGGACATAAAGTGGAAAATTCATCAGCGAGACAACCTCCTAACTTTCATTACAGAAGAACTCTAGTTTCTCAAAATCAAAACATCTCGTCAGGATGACAAACTTTACGTTGTTCGAATATAGCTCAATGATCTTAAAATAAATGGAAATGTTGCAGGGATTGTAGATTCTTTGACTCTATGCCAAGCCCATCCTATGGAAACCTACAACTTTACTTAAATAGGAACACAAAGGAAGCCTACTTTCTTCTGTAATGGGAACCTTCTACAAATTTGCACTTTTGCGTTATCGATTTGTCAAATATATGTATGCAGGTTCAATACTACAATCTTTCTAGTTAGTAGTTTTTTTATTTTGATAGCTAGCTCATTAGTGAAGGGAGCTTATGAAACTGATGAATTGTAATGAATTCCTCGAGTATTTTTTGTGATCAGACACATATTTAATATAATCCTTACTCATTTGTGTTTCTAAAAAAGGTAGAACAATTGGTTCAAGTTTAGTAATTATGAATTTAGTTTTGCAATTGAAAATAAATTTGTTGAATATGAATATGAAATATCATTATTTTTTAGATACATTACAAAATCTATTCATTAGAGATGGAAGACTTTTTTTGTCAATTTTCAAAATGACTACACAAATAAATGATTTGAGTATATGTAATATTCAAATTTCGTTATGATAATGTTTATTTTATGATTGAGTTGAGTATATGTAATATTTAACTTTTGTTATGATAAGATTTGTTTTATGATTGGAAGTAGACTTTTGGCAAGTTAAGAGGGTGAATATTGTCTCTATCATTGATTATTAATTTTATCTAGGTTTTGAGATTTTAATAGAGATTTTAAAACCATAATCAAGGGTCAAAAAACCCAATAAATAGATTATGTAAAAATTGTTATAAATCATTAATAAAGAGATAACAATCATTGATCGCTTACATGTTATCAACCTTTTCTCATCTTACAAAATTTTCATAGAGTTGCATCCTCCAAAGAGAGAAATCTGTTCATCTCTTACTAATTAAGTAGAGATCTTGATGTTAACAAACCATCACTCAATTTTTTTTCAATGTCATATAATTTTCTCTTATTTTTTTGAGTTATATTTTTAGATTATTTGTTATAAAAATTATATGTAATATTTTTGTAATTTGTGAAGTGATTATTAGGAACAAAATAGAATACTTATGGTGTTTAGTCTGGAAAAGTGTATTTATATTCTTATAAGTTACACAGAATATAAGAAATGAATTTGTGAGAATCGCAAAAGTGTGTAAAACATAATAAAAAAATGTTAGCTGATAAACTTTAAAAATATAACAAAAGTTAAAAAAAAAAATCATAAAGTTTAAAAAAACTGGGAAAATATATGAAATATGAGGATTTCAATTTATAATGTAAAATATCAAACTTTCAATGTCAGATTTCAATCAAAAGCATGATGCATCATCATGAATTCACCTTATAGTTGGAAATCAATCTAACTCAAGTAGTTCAAATCCTAAGCATTTAATCCCTCTATTATAAATACACATATTCATCAAACTTTGCATTGTAATCTCTTTGCAAGACAAGTAAGTCATTGTCACTAAAAGTACGAATACATAGAATATGTTTGGGGGATTGGTAACACCATAGATAATGAAGTGAACGAACTCTCTATTTTATATGGCCTCATTTCTCCTAAACAAAAATGAGTTTGTGAAGTGAGATTCCATGATAACCATAAGCATCCTATATCAATATACTTCTCCTTGTGACCTTCATCTTCCTAGATTAATCGATAAGTAATATCTCTTTGGGCATAATTTGACATAATAGAATTCTATCATCCCATTTGCAACCTCAAGTTATCTCTTGGGGCATAATTTGACATAATAGAATTCTATCATGTCATTTGCAACCTCAATTTGATGGTGTATAAACAAACAAATACAAGGGTTCTCCTTCGAAAGGGATGTCTAAGAAAAAAAGAGGGGCCATCTCATTATCTGTATCTTTTCCTTTCCATTAAAGTCATTAAAGAGGGAGCCTCTAACTCCAACACATACTGTAGTAGGAAATGGGTGAGAATAAAATTAGCCATTCACCACCTTACCTTATACTCTAATCATACCTCCCCATTCAGTGCAATAAAGTACAATACAAACGTAGGGACATATCCTACAATAGGGTTAATGGGTAGATGGGTTATTTAATTCAATACATATTAAGTGGAAACAGGAATTCTTCATTTGGAGGAGAAATGGATGGAAATTCAAACTACACTAGGGATTTTGGTCTTGATTGACCTTATTCCTCATGCATGTTCAACCATGGAACATTGTCAGTAATGGAATCATTGTAAACCTCCTTTGTGATTTAAAGTTCCTATAATAAGGTCTGAAAATAGTGTAAAATGATGTGGCAGAAGAAAATTACAATATCAAATTATCAACTACTTAGCCCTACAATGTCACTTATTTGGCCCTATAGTTGAATCATAAAAAATAAGGGTTTGGATATTAATTAAAATAAAATAATATGATCAGAAATTAATGCATTGTTGAAACAGGGGAATAGATATTTAGTGAGAGAGAATTGGAGATAAAGTCACTTTCCTTCGTGATGGTATTCAAGGAGAAATAGGTGGATATGGTCTTAACTATTGCATCATGTAGTCTTTGGTAGGACTCCTAGTGGCTAGCTTCAACCTTTCGCCTACCTTCATGGTGTCTCTCTTGCCTAGTATAATAGACACCTTTGTAGAAATATATTTCTCTCACCTACTTGGCACCTCTATAGACCCTCCCATCATCCATCCTATGCATGTTGCTAGATACTCTTTAGACCACTCCAAAAAGTGGGTGGACTTAAATATTAAAGTCACTCTAGGACTTTAAATTCTACATGCATTTCCATTTTTAGAGCATGTTTTGTCATTTTGTGTTTTCATTATGCCAATATATTTAGCAATACACATATTGATATTTGTATCAAGTAGAAATGAACATTTTTTATTATTTTTTTAATGGATTATAAAAACTAGAATACATAAAAGTAAATTTTGCAAACTTTTCTCCCAATTTTATAAACCCTAGCCATATAGATTAATCACAACTATTTTACTATAAAAAAAATCATCATTATCACTTTAAAAAATATAATACTTTCTCACCAAATTCAATGGTTAACACATATTATATTATTGACTTGCATAATAAAAATAAATCATCAAAACAAATAAACATTAACATTAATTATTAAAAAAAAAAACTCAAAATAACATATTCTAAATCTTTGAAATAAATAATATAATATTTATCCATACACATTTTAGAATTTTTAATACACTCTCATAAATCTAAACATTTATTATCTCATATAAATAATTTTATAAAATATATATTTTATTTTATTTTAAATTATATATATATATATAATAATCTGAGAACATAAATTTTCACTATAATTTATAATCTTACCGCATAAAATTTTACTATAATAAATTTAATTATTATGAAATAATCTAAAACATTTATTTTCCCGTATTATCCCATTTTCTTGCTTCCACGTCATTGAATTTGATGGTAATATGACACTAAACAATATACTATCGTAATTGTGACAAGCACTGATAACTTAAAAAACCAAAAGTACATTCCCAATGTTGCTTACAATATTCTTACCTAGTCAGGATCACAACCCCGCCTCAACAATCAATCACCTACATCAACCCTAACCTATAGGAGTAGAGGCATGGGTCAGCATATAAAAATAAATAGCCTACATCAATCCCAACCTCTAGTAGTAGGGGTATGGGTTTCCATATGAAATAATAACAACTTTCCAAACGAGGTTCCCATTATTGCACCAAACCATACTATGAATCATTTAATTCCAAAGATCTCTTAACGTACCTAACAAACTAGGTCAACGAAATGTTCACTCATCATCAAATTACTTAAAGAAATCTATGGTTTGTATAAACCACTCCTAGAACTACTAAAAAACAGTTTATAAGGTCAAAATCATATAAATCAAATTAAAAACAAAGTATGTTGGTAGTTAAATCAAATTTTATTTTATAATATTTTAACGAAGAGACAAATATCTTATCATTATTAAATCAGAGTTTACATTGTCCCTTCATGTGGATGATTGGTCCATCCTTATCTATCAATGGACCCTCCTTTCAAAATATTCCCACTATTTTATTTTCATTCCATAGGAAATTAAAACGTTATTTCCACTGGACGTCAAAAACTGTTATCAAACCCTTCTAGAATTAGAAAATTCCTTTTCCTTTATGTCAATAATATGTAGGGAAATACATTTGCTATTCTCAAGTTTTATGAATTATTTGCCATAAAATTTTATCTGTATATTTTATTTTCTATTTAAGTATATAATACTTTCTTATTCCTTAACCCCAAACAAATTTATAATGTTTTTAATTTAGACTATCCTTTTAAGGAAACAATGAAAAATCATATATATATTAGTAGTTTAAAACTTATTCCATAGATAAGTTCATTATATTATTATCCTTATAGTAATAAGATAGTCATAAGGAAGTGCTTTCTCTACTAACATAATGGTTGACTTGACTTGTTATGATGTGAATATGGTTGTTTATCAAAATTTCATCTTATTTTGCAAAAGTTAAGAAAATCTCTCACTAGTTCTACTTTATAGTACCCTTTTCACAGGTGTTCCTAAAACTTGCCTATTACTAAGCCATATACACCTAACATCTATATATATCTTGGAATTCCTTTTATAATAGAAATATATTTCTGTATAAAAAGTTATTATACCACGTTAGTTGACATAAGTGGTCCACTACAACCTAGAAACTCCAATTTACCATGATACTTATGTGAATTGGAGTAGCTACAATGGAGTGGTGCTTCCCACTATTATAATGGTTGATTGGTTTCCATGTGAATATAATTTATAAATAATCTCTCCCACACCCCCTCCTCTATGCATTAATAAACAAAATCTTTCATTGGTGGCCTTTGATACAACTAACATGTGTTTTATCTTGGAATTGTTTGTATGACACACACACACATATATTATACAAAAACTACTATCCCACACTAGTTGAAAAATGTGCTCCATGGAAATGTATAAGGTTCAATATGCCATGATCCTTATACAAATGGAGAAAACTAGAAAGAAGTGATGCCTCATACTAATAGAATTGTTGATTGCTTTTGATGTGAATATATATGGTGAATATTCTTGCTACTTCTCCTTCCCCCCCTCCTCCTATGCAAAAGATAAAAAAAAATCTCATAGACAATACTCCACATTACTTCTAACACATGCCTTTTTAAAAATTATCAACCTTCCCCCATATTCTATGCAAAAAAAAAGAATAATCTCTCTCACCACAATACTCCATAACACCCATTTCATATGCCCATTACTATGTCATCTCCATAACATTTTTTGCATCCCATTACTATGTCAAATATTCCTAACATCTTTTTCATCATAGGTATCTATTTATACAAAAATTATTGTTCCAAATTACTTGAAAGAATTGGTCTACAAAAGTATCTCAACTTAAATATACCATTATCCTTATGACAATGGGGAAACCATAAGGTAGTGGTGTCTCAATCTAGATTGTATAGAGAATGAAATGGAAAGACAAAAATATGAAAAGAAACACAAAAGGAGAAAATATTGCAGAGATCATATTAATATACTGAGAACCAAATTCCGTTAAAAATATGATAGTAAAAGATTGTGAAATGCAAAAGCCATATAAAACCTAGTTATTAATGGTGGTAACCTATCTCTAAAGAGAGATGTGTCGGTTAGGCTCATTCACAAGAAAAAAAATTACAAGAGGCCAAAATGGAATTTTAACATAAAGTAGTAAACCTTAAGAGGAAAAGAACCTTAAATCTCCAACACCCTAAAATTTGGGGATCAAGTGGCAAAAGAGAGTGGCCCTAAGGTGTCTAGCTGAGATGACAAATTCCAAAGAAACAATTTTTACATAAAAACACCATTTGAGGTATAGAATAACCAATTGAAAGTTATCAAAAGAGAAATTTTGGTTAAGGATTATGGATGTGATAACAATCATAACCCATTCTTGGGAAAAAAAAACATATTTGGGGCCTTAAAAAGGCATTGGAAGTTCAAGTCCTAAATAATGATAAACTTAAATCGGGGAAACATCCCACAATACCTCATATTTGAAGGGATTGATGCCACAGGATAGGTGACATTGTTGGATAATGTAGACGTCTTATACCTATCTCAACTAATTTGTGGCACATAGTTAGGGACGTGGCATTGTCAGAACTTCAATCTCTTCCTGACCTCAACCAATATAAAGTTCTTCTAGTTACAACTTCAAAAATGAAATATAGTAGAGTCCCCTTCATCTAAATATATGAATCAAATAGGTCCTTCCCCTCCTTAACATCCTCCACATTTTCTTGTTGGATCTTTACACTTATGATCGTAGCACTAGGTTATATGTCAATGATCTACTTTCTTGTATCCTCCTCCAAATCATAGTTTGAGCCAACTTCTAATTCTTTTTACTTCATATCGTCCACCAATGATTGTTTCAAAAAAATTGATTAGTATTATTTTAGGGTCTTGTGTGGAACTCACAGCACTTTTTAGTGTCTTCTTCAACTTCTCATTACCATTATTTTCTGACATCTTCGACTAGTTATCTTGAGTTTTTCCATCCTTACTTTGTCCTTTGTTCAATAAGTTAGAGTGATGATAGGAATTCAAATAAATGTCACTTGTCAAATTTTATTTTTCAAGCATAAGTGTTACACTTCTTATACATTTTAACAATGTTTTATGATGATTACATTGAGTTTTCAAACATATTTAACAATTAAATTTCCTTTCCATGCAAGATTTACTTGTCAAATTCCATCCTTAGTTCGGGGCAATTTTATAATGCTTCTATTTCCATTATGATGATTTAAAATCACGTGTTTCTTAGTCTTTGATTTATATTTTTGAGTGTAAGGTATGTAATATATCGGTCTACTTTGGCATTGTTAGTCTCTCTCCTCATGTAGAGATTCTCGTCACATGTATTGGTCATCGTATATTCTAAAAGGGTGGAATTCCTCCTCAAGGACATCAACAAAAATTACCCAAATGATTTCTATTCTAAATGTTGTAGACTCATCTCATCATGTCTCTCTAAGTAAATTTCCCCACAATATATGACATGTTAAAGGACCTTTAGGAGTGCAAAGGTGACCTTTTCAAAGTTCAAATATTTTTCAATAAGAAAATAAACATCTATCAAATTTAACCATTTACATAAAGCATCTATATCTATATTTCATTCAAATAAAGGAACATAAAGGTCAAATTGTACTTCGAAGAGTGTTGCACCTCCAAAATGGTTTCTTACTGAAAGTTTATTGGCCATCCATAGGAACCCTTGAAGGATCTTGGCGAAATTATCCACCATATCATTCCTTTAATGTGTGAGAGATCCATTAAGAAACAACTTGACAGGATGTACTACTCCATCATATCTATGTTAATCCTCCATGGAAGGATTCTTGGGCCAATGAGAGTGGTATTTCTTAATCAAAATTAGTTATCGTACCAACTCTATAAACCTTTACCTCATTGTGGACATGCACTGAGAAACAATAAAGACCATATTGCTCTAATACCACTAATCTATATTATACAGAGAATGAAATAAACGGAAGGAATATGAATGGAAATACATAAACAAAAATATTGTATAGAGAATAGTAATACAATGAGAACCAAATTCTATTAATAAGTAAAATAATAAAGTGTTGTGAACTTAAAAGAAAAACAAAATAGCTAGAATGGCGACATCTTATTTATTAAGAGAGTGATGTGGACTACCCTCATTTACATGTAGAACCATCACAAGAGGTTCCAACAATTATCATTTATAAAAAACTCATTAACAATATTCCAAGAAATTTTGTGGAATTCACACAACTTTCCAATGTCCTTCTTCAACCTCCCACTAGCCTTCTTTTCCTACGTATTGGACAGGTGTTGATTCATTTTCATGTCTCACCCATAATTCCTAATCTCTATTTTTAAAATAAAATTCTACCCTTTTTTATATTTCCCATTAATCCATTGAAAGTTCACACTTCATTTCTATCTCATACTTTTCCATATTTTCAACAATTGTGGAAAATCCCCTTCTTTCAAAACAATCCTTTGCAGAAGTTATGCTCTGTACACCATACCATTCTAGACTAATTTACTTAGTTGATTATCATTCCTATGTGGATCATAGCCCACATATATTATCTATACAATCCACTCTCTCACACACTTGACCTTAAAACATTTGATTCCCTTGGACATGAGGCAAGCCACACCTCAATGTTATTTATCCACATAAAAGTAATCTATCTATAATTGTTTTGATATCCTTTCTAGTCAAGGGAAAGATTCAACGTCATAGGGACTTATCAAAGTTCCCTTTATGTTTTTAATGGAGGTAGTACTCATCTTTTCATTCACTTAAACATTCAAAATAACTCAAAGCATAGAAATTTAATCATTCATCACATTCACTTGTGAGTGGACTAGGTGATTTTTAAAAGAAAGAATTGGAAAAAATTATTAGAAATAAATGTTAAATAATTGATGATTCGTTCCACAATACACATTCATTCATACATTATGAGTAAAACACATTTGAATAAAATTCATTGAAAAAATGTAAAGAAGTGGCCCATATTTTTAGAGAAATCTAAAATGATTTTATTGAATCAAAGATCATAAAGAATCATATGGGAACATTCACTACTTATTTAAACTTCTGAAAAGGACAAATGATATCCACTCCTAAAAATAGCTCTCTGTGAGAATCAAAATAATATCACAGACTTGAAGTTTGAACATAGTAAGTTCCTAAAGTACTTTACAAAATATTAAGACCTAGACGTAAATGTAAATGCATTCATCCCTAATGGACTGGTATTAGGATCCCATGGACCAATTAATAAGTAGTAACCTAAAAGAAAAAGAGAACCTAGAATCAGGGATTGGATTTGTAAATATGTAAGACAATTTATAGAGCTAGATGAGAAAAAACTAGTAAGAAGGTAATGGAATTCCTTCATATGAATATATAAGAATCACAAAATTTGTAGAAGGATGACTAGTCGAATGAATCCTCCCCATCCCACGAAATGTGCTTCTCATCTTCTTTTATAATCCTTTGTTCATCTGCGCAAATACTTGATGGTTATCTTTTTCCAATCTGTTCTAACTAAATAAGGATCCATTTTGAAAATATGAAGTTAGGAATTCATCTTGCAAGTTGTGTCCCACTTCATACATTCCATATTTTTCTTTCTATAACTAATTTTAAAAAATAATTTTGTGATGGGTCCAAAATTTGTCATGGTCCTTCTACTAATTACTTGAGATGATATCTATAATTTTGGCCATGCAAACCACTCCCATTATGTTCTTCATGGTTCTAGCTTTCCAATGATCTCACATATTCCCAAATGACATATAGAACTCAAGTTATGGCCTCCAAAAGTTCATGAATTATCCATTGTTGGTTTTCATAAAGTGACTCAACAACTATTTATTCCCACCACATGATTCTTAGCCTTTTTATTCATAAATTAGTCCAACTCGTCTCGCATACATTTCGAGAGGGAATTTATAATGATTTACAAAGAAATGGAATCTTTATATTATTTTTATATGATATAGAAAGAAACTCAGAACATTGAATAGCTTACACATAATGTAGTTTTGGGTTACCACCTTGATGGGAAACCAAAATAGGTAAGTTATAAGGCCTATCAATCGATTGCTAAGTACATAAGAACTATTTCGAACCCACATTTTTCATTTAATGATATATTTTCCTAACTGAAGGGGTTACTAGAAGAGTTCAATGCAATTTTCATATTTTAGGTGTTGTAGCATGTTTATTGTGTAGGGTTTGAAGAGATATTGAGTAGATTCCAAAAGATCCAACAATGGAGATATTTTTAGGTCTTGATCCCTATAATACGAGGGCCTAAATTCAGCTAGCTCGGGGCATTTAATGCCTATTCCTATTTCTACGAGGTGGACTAGGAGAAATATGATATTTTCTAGGAACTTTTGGAGGGAAATGCAACCCTCCTCTCAAGCAGGTTTCTTCCCACACTATGTATAAATAAGAGGCTCGAGTAGCCTAGTAGAGATATAGAGAAAAGAGGGAAGAATAGAAATAAATATTGGTTTTGTATTTTCAAGAAAATTTTGCAGTCCGAAAATGTGAAGACATTTTTACAGTTGATGAAAGAAAATTCTTATTTCAGCTCTTTGATTGGTTTTCCTCTAATGATTTTGAGGATCCTTGGTTTGGGCCAATTCGAGGACCTTCAGAGCCCTCCAATAATTTTATTAGTGTTATGATTCTATTCATTTCTTATTGTTTCTTAAAATGATTTTTTCACGATTCTTGTCCATGGTTAAGTAGGATATTTTATGAATAATTCCTTCTTATAGGTTATTTATCTAATTGTTAGCAGTAGTATCACCTATTTATATGATTTTGTGTCTTCATTCACCTTATTTCTCATGTTGTCATAGATTTTACTATTCTTTGTGTTATAGGTAACTAGTTTTGCAACTATAGGAAACCCATAGAGTTTGATTTTATTAGGATAGGTGTGCACTAGGTTGCCTTAAGATTTGATCAATTGAATATTATCATCTTCTAGAATTTCCACAGTTTTTCCTCATGTCAGACTTGCATTTTATCTACTTTACATGCTTGTTGTACTATCTCCTATAGCAAAACAGAGACTCTTTTAGTAGCCTATAACCAACCCTCCTTTCTCACTCAACTTCACAATATACTCATTGTTTTACCTCTTTGACATATCCCTACAAATATGGGACATTGATAATGAAACTTGGAAGTATAGAGACCTCATTGATGTCTTTGACCAATTATTTCTAAATATTGTTTTTTTCCTACAAGTTAGGGTTATGGTTCTTAGAATTTCATTTCATCAAGTGTGCTTTTCCATTTATTGTAGATAGCATAAAAGTGTGTTCCATTTAGAAACTGTTCTTTCTTTCATTGCAAATATCATAGAATTGGGTGTCATTTCCTTTTCTCCAAATGTATTTTCCATATAAAATAGATTAGTTAACCTTGTCTCTATGCATCTAACCTTGATTTCAAAACTTCCATCCGCAGAAATATCAACAAGATAATATGACAGTGCCTATTGCACAGATAGTTATGACCCCTCTTAAGTTTGTATGAATTCTTGGTTGATAATTAAATGTAATACCCTTGGGAATTGTAGCATTCTCATTGCAATACTAAGGCCCATCACTTTTTTGCATTGTTGTCAAAGAGGCATCAAAGTATGTACTACCTTCTTATTTTGTTGATGTACTCTTTATTTCATTTTATCTCCTACAAAAGGGAAGAAAAAAAACACATTATAATCTCTCTAGAATATATATATATATATATATATATATATATATATATATATATATATATATATATATATATATCTTTTATGCCTCAAATAATTAGAACAAAACATGGAAATTTCTACCAAGAACCACCAATTCCACTAGAAGCTAGTCTTTTTAACCTAATATTGTGAGTCGTTTGCATTGTGCATAGGGGCCTTTGAGGCCCTTTTTGGTGAGAAAGCAAGGATCTTTGCTGACCTTTCAGATGGAGAATAACCCTCACACCCCACCAAAAATATGTTTGAATATAGAAAACCTGAAGTGTTTACATTTCCCATTAGAGAAACAAATGGAGAAGCATGAATGAAAATTATTAACCCATCTATTCTAACACACTTCTATGATTTGATCATAGAGGATATTAACACTTACACATTTTAGTTGATGTTGTATGCATGACTTATGATTACACCACCATCGATGACTAGAATTTCAAGTTGTTTCCTTCCACCTAAAATATTGTAGCCCTCCAATGGTTCATGAGTCGTGAAGGAAATAACATGACCACTTGGGATCAAATGGAACAAGAGTTCAACAACAAATATCGATATTATTATAGAGAAATGGATACCAGAGTGATATATTTAGAATGAATCAAGGATAAAATGAATCTTTGGGAGAATTTGACAAGATATTCTAGCTATGTTATAGAAGGGTACATAATTACAATCTAGACACAAACTCGTTAAAACTAGTACTATTGAGGGGAGTCATAGAAGGTCTAATGGAAAAACTCAACTCGCTAGCCAATAGATATAACTACCAACTCACTTATGATTACATTAAATAGGCATTCAAAAATCATTCAAGAGCCACCATGAAGAGTGCGAAGCCCTACATGAAGCAAATACCGCAGGTTGAAGAAGCTATATGAGGCAGAGGTTATAGGTCACATAAATCTATAGGAAGCTACAAGGTTTGTCATAGGAGTACAATTTGCTACCAGAATAACTCACAGAGTCCCATGTGCATGCTACAAAGGCTTTTCCTCTTTTCCTTCCATAATGTTGTTTTGAATTGGTAAAGGTCTCTTACATGTTTCCTTAAAAGTACCTTCCTAGTTTTAAGTATCTTCTTGTTTTGAGCCATGAAGTAAAAGAAAGGAAAGTCCACTAGGTTTTATCTCCAAAAAATGATGATTGGTATGATAAAAAAATTAGATAAAATTATGTTGCTCCTGCCCATTAAAAAAAACCAAAGTACCTTGCTGCAATAGGAAATGATGTCTCCTATAGAAGCACAAACATAACATTATTTATTTCTTCCTACAAAGAAAAATGGATAAGCGTGGCCAAATTTTTTAGAGTACCTATAAAATTGAATCCCAAAACCTGCTTGTAAGAGTTATGTAAGATAAAATGGGGAGTGGTTTCAAGAGGAGGGAACTTACTGATACTAGTAGAAACCACCAATACCCTGAAATTGTCACCATTTTAGAAAATTGTTTTGGTTGGGATTCTTTGACATGAGTATTTCATGATAATATAGTCATGGAGTTTGAAATGAATCTAAAAAATCCTAAAGGACAAGAATTTCCATTGCATTCAAAGGGTTGGTAATTTATATCAGTGAGGATTCCATTAGTAAAATTACAATTCTCCCCAAGGGGATGCATTGGAACAAGGATGAAAGGCAGGAAGCAATCACTACTAAGAGAGGATTTTTCTTGCCCAATGAGAAGCTTTATGAAGAAAAGAATGGTATAAGGAGATAAATTATACCGAGACCTTGGAATGAAGTGGCCTACCACATTCTTAAGTATATTTTCTATGAAGGTAGACTAAGATAATTTCATGCCTATCAGTTCAAATTGTTATAGCAACTGAGGTTTTAGGCTCACCTTCTAATCAATGGGATACTTAGTATCAGCTTTTTCTTTTTAAAACCCCTCAAGGAAATGATTACGAAGAATGAGGTAAAGCAAAATACTTGGTCCATCTCAACCTGATTAAGTTAATTGTGAGTAATGCATTATAGGACCTGCAACATCCTATCTGTTTGATTGATCTTGTAGACATGGAAAAGTAGGATTTCTTAGAGGTACAAGAAAAACTCAATAAACCAAAGAATGGATCAACCAAGAAAATAAAAGTGAAGGAAGTAGCCATTCCTTCAAAGTAGATAATGATAAACATCCTAAAATAAGAGGAGAAGAAGATTGAATCTACCTTGGTAGACCTTAGGATCCCTACCAAGCCTAAGGTAAGTAGGCCTGCCCAACAATTTTTTCATATAAGAAGGAAAAATACCAAAATTAGTTTTAGTGGGAAACCTAAACCACACTCTGCTACCCCCTTTACAATTGAAGAAACACCTAGTCCTGAAGGGAGGATCTATAGGATGAAGAAGTGAAAATATTACTAGAGCTAGAGGCACAACAACGAAAAATGTTAGTACGACCTGAGATAATAAGGAAGTTAGTCCAACTATAGGAAAATATTGTCCAACTATAGGAGTAGCATGTAAAACTATAGGAATATATTGCAGAGCTAAAGTAGAAAGAAAATCTTGCAAAAAACTATACCCCAATGAAGCCACCTTCCGTCTTCTAATGGCCACTAAAGGTTGAACCCCCTACTGTATGCACATCAGGGAGGATGATCCCTACACACCTAGTTCACCATTTCATGTTGAGCTTAAGGCCGAGGTGAAAACACACAGATGGAGAATAATAGAAAAATATAAAGAGGTGGTTGACATTTCTAAGATGAAGGATGAAGTAGTAAAGGACATTCCTAAGGATAAATGAGGAAATCAAAAGAGAGAAGCCTAAAAAACAAAGACAAATAGCTAAGAAACTAATTGCAACAAGCATAAGATTTGTTGAAGGAAAAATATCTAAAATTTCATCATTGGTGACATCCTTGGGGACTATGGCACACCTCTCCTTAGAATTTATCAGTTGTAGGCAACCTTCAAGGATTTATTCACTATTCCTAAAGGAATAGTGATACAAGTTTTAAATAAACTAGATAACACAAACGGGAAAAATCCAACTACAAGATACTAAAGAGTTCAATAAATTTTGACTAGAATCAATCATGGAAGACAAAGTTAACATGTTTGAGTTCTACATCCACAATCTTGTACTTACTGACATTCACATATGATATCCCAACCTATAGCTAGGAGATGAAAAGCTATTAGCACTAGCATCCGCGCTAAGATGGAAAGAAATTAAGGTAGAGGAAACGAAGAGAACACTGGAGAGGGACTTAAAAGAACCATTTTTTATTAGGCTTGAGCATCCATCCCCATCCATACTTACCACATATCATTCCATCCATGTAGAAGAATTTAAAATAGAGGACATTTGGAAAAAGAGACAAGTAGAATCCATTCTCTATTTTGAGGACACTTTTAGACTATTTGGGGACGAGAGATCACATGTTTTTGAAAGAAGTTGACAACGGTTTTCCCATAGCATGAATATAAGGGAGTATCATTGTCCCAATCAGTGTGAGCAACACCAAAAAGAACCCCTTTGTACAAAAGGATCATCCAAATACTTAGAGTTCATTGGACAGGTCTCAGATTTAGTCCACCTTTATTGTTGGGGCTCCAAGAACATAAAAAATAGGAAGAGGAATCTAGGGAATGGAAGTATATACAAGAGAACATGGGATTGTACCGAATAGGGGTAATCACAACTAGCTCAGATTGGGAAGGATATGAATGAATATGAGTAGGTAAGAGATGAAGAATGAGTTTATATAGGATGAGCAATAGTCCTATTAGGGGGGTATGATGGGCCTCCAAACTATATAAATTACAAGGTGATAAATCAACTCCTAAGCACATAAAAACAATGTTAAACACACTTTTTTCACTTAATGATAAATCTTGATAGATTAATGGGTTCTTAGAGAGCTCAATGTGGTTTTCATATTTGATATAACATCATTTATCACCCTTATATACTTGATGCTCTAAGTCATGGCCTTGGGTATCCCTTTCCCTTTAGACTTGGTCCATTTACTAAAGAACATTATTTTAAATTCCATACATGACTCTACCCTTCAAAAAGCACGTACACACATGGGTCCAGCTATACCCAACTCGCTTATATAATTTAAAATATTAAAAGAATATAAAATCCATAGTTTATGGGCAGGGTTTACAAGTTACGCTGGAAGCCCACCTACAGAAGCTCATGGCCTAAATGTATCCCACTGAAACAACTATTTTGGGGTGATATAAATACACCTCATGGGAAGGCCTAAAGGGGGGAGAAAGATAGGATATTGACATTATATCCAATTAGTCGTTGATCAAGTCTGATTTATGCAAGTGCCTCCTGTACTCCCAACTATAGGAAACCCTTGTTTCCTCATAGAGATGTCCATCTCCTTTATATGGCATCTATGTGTATGCATTTGAAAGAGGATTTTTGAGGTTTGGGATGGACAGATCCGGAGGAAGGTTTCGCTTTGATTCGTGGTTGAATGAGGTTGTATTCTTCCACATTCTTTGCAGTCATTAATAAAGAAGATTTGTCTTGTTCCTAATGTGATGATCTATGTGCTTTAACTCATGTTATGATCTAATTATGTATGATCTCATGTTTTATATTTATATACTTATATGATCTAATGTTCATATCCTGAAAATTCTTTGAATTACTGCTAGTATATATGCTTTTCTGGAGTGATTGTAGGTTTTGAAGGATTGGAGGAAGCAAAGCATTTAGAACCTATGGGAATATCCTCAAACATACGACCTACAGGTACTATCTCTTCATCCCACTTTAGTAGGTTAAGCATTAGGATTGCTTGTTTTATTGATTCTTGTCAGTGTATGCCCTTCGATATGTTGGGCTTCTCAACCCATATCTTAGGGTGTTTTATCCCATAACAGAATTGGCGACTGCGCTGGGCAATACAATATTATATTTCCTTGTTTGGGTTGTTTCTCTCTGGATCTGGGCCTACTTGTTTGGTTTCTTGGTTTTTCTAGTATCTTTGACTTGTTTGCAATCTGGGAAAAATGTACGATATTTTGGATCATGCCTAAATTTTTATTTTTCTTTGCTACCTTTTGTATAGTTTCCTTTTGTATATGTGGTTCTTAATTCACACAGTTGTGTGCACACATGCTTTTTCCCAAATAAACATGTGTATACATGGGTTTACTTGAGTACAATCGCATATACACGCAGGTTTGTCACTGCACAGTTGCATATGCTTGGTTTTGAATGTTATTTTCAAATTCTGAGTCTAGTAAAGGGTTTTGCCCGATTTTTATTGCTTCTGTTTAGTCATTGATTGTCTTGGAGAGTCTCGCTTCTTGCAGATTTTCAGTTTCCTATCTCTCTTTGTGGAAAAACCTAGTCAACCTAGGGTTTTCTTTTTGGTGAAGTGTTAGTTTAGGTGTTTGGGTTCAAGACTTCTCAACGAAGTTCTTCACTGTTCTGAGCTTTTGGAATAGGGAATTGGTCTCAATTCACTTATAACCCAACGTTTACATTGCTTTGCCTTGCTTTCTTGAAAGTTGACATACTTGGTTTTTTTCTAGGTTTTTGAGAAAGTCCTTGCAATCTTGAAAATTTTTCTTGGTCTTCTTGAAATCTTTTTTGTTTGCTGGATATTTTATGTTTCTATTCAAATCAGTTTGTTTAGGTTTGTAGCCTCTTTTCACTTTAAGTCTTATCATGTTAATGATTCCTATGGCTTGTGAAACTTGAGGTTCTTTATGCTTGAATTTGATCTTGAAGTCTTTAGTAGTTTTTGTTTTCTCAAGAACTCTTTTTGCCCTTAAAAAGAAAAAAAGATAAAAAACATATTTTTGAAACCTTTATTTGTCTCTTTAGTTTTTTTTTTGGTCTTCTTATCATTCTAGAGCAAGTGTGAAGTCTTTTCATTAGGTTGAATTTTATTGATTTTGGGAAAAAAATAAATTGATAGAATTTGTTCCTCCTTTTTCTCAAGTTTTGGCCTCTTGATCTCTTTGAGGAACACATTTGCCTGCTTTAAGAGTAATCCTTAGAATCTTGCATTAAGGACTTTTATTTTGCATTAGGATAATTGCATTGTAAGATTTTTTAGTCTTTTTGTAGATTTTGAGTGTGTCAGCATGTGTATTGAAAAAGAAATGAAATTTTTTTCTTTCGTAGTTTGTTTGTAGAACCTTGTAGAAATCTCTCTCATCAAAGAAAAAAGAGCTAAATATGCAAATAGCTAGATTTTCTATTGATTTCTTTTTGCATCAATAACATCATAAGTTTCACTTCCATTTTACCCTTGACTTAAGAAAAATCATTCAAATCAAGCGCTAAAATTAAAATGAACTATAATTTTTTAATTTGTCATAGTTACGTCAATTAGTCTAGGTCATTTAGGACCTTGGAATAGGTGTGTGGAGAGTTAACTCTCCAAGGTCACTCTGAATTTAAACATATAAGTTGATTAGAAGAGTGAAATCTAGTGTTGTTAAGTTTTCCAAGAAAGCTCTTCTCTTCCGGGAGTTAAGCACGAGGGCGAAGGAAGACAGGGAAGAGAGATGCCTCCTCTCCTACTTGTTGGATCTCGACCAAAGACTATTCCGCCTGACTTTTTATATGAACTAGTGACCTAAGTTTCCATTCCTAGGAACCACATAGGTGACTGAATGGGGAAATACCAGTGATACCTGAGGTAGACATTGTATCACTCCCATTAATACTTCTGGAGGTTTCCCTTGTGAAGCTCGGGTACTTGCACCAGGAAAGGATTTTGTCTGGGGGTCAATGACTATTTTTGTTACCTTCGCTGGTAGGCTTGGGCGTAACTATCCCAAACAATCTTTGGAAGGTCCTTTACTTCACTTTCTTGTATTTTGGTATCTATTCCTAATCACCTAGAGCAGAAATACTTGGAAGCTTCTTGATTGATTGTATCTTTAGGAGCATTTCAGTGAGTGCTCTTTGCTCCTAGATTGCCATAGATTTATAATTTTTTGAGTTTTTACAAGTTCTCTCAATAATTAAAAGTGGTTGACCGACTAGTTTGTCTTTCCAAGAGGCTTCGTGGGCTCTCACCTATGAGTACCTTGCCTTCTTCTATAAGGCATAGGAGAAATTCTGTTGGTGATTTTCAATCAGTAGTAGTGAACACATCGAAGATTGATCCTCTACTTTAGGCTATAATTTCACACGGTATACCTAGTGTAAGTTGTTATTTGGAGAGGAACACTCCAGTCCTTTCTAGGGTTCTCTTCCAGTGGGAAGACGAAGTTGAGGCTGAAGAGATTCCTGAGTCCCCTATTATTCCTTCTGCACCTCTTCCTCCCAATTATTAATATGTTCTATTATACGTTGGGACCCCGACTCACAAGCCGGAAAACCCTGGCCTTTATCATCCGTTTTCTTCGATGACCATTGTTGGGAGCATGAATCTATATATGAGTGCTGCTAGTGTGCATACTCCTCTTTCAATTCAAGGAGGAGGTGCTATTCCTATATCTACTATCACTTCTAGTACTACAATATTTGGCTCTACCCCCATTCCATCTTCAAGTGGGGGCACCCAAGATTTTTCTTCCCGCACTAGTTCCTTCCCGTTGGGATGGATTCTAGTGCAATTCCCTCAGTTCCTCTAACCATATCATTTGTTGTTTCCAGAACTATGACTTCTATGGAGAATGTTTCACCCTTTTTCTAGGGTTTTCCTTTTGGAAGTGGTCATATACCTCATTCTTACCCTTCTTTAGGATTGCTCCCTTTTTTCGCACAAGGTTAAGGTTATAATCCTTTTCAAAGTTGGACTAACCATGGTTTTAATGGTTTAGGAGCAAGGAATCAGTTTTCTTTTGGTCAACAAGGGAACATGCCTTACTCCTTCATAAGTACCTTTCAGGGATATTCTCCCTTCACCAATGCATGGAACCCTTACCAAGGAGTCTCCTCTCCTTTTAATACTTTACTTGGGGGAAATTTTCCTGGTTATGGTAACCTTTTGACAAGAGGTGGTCGAACTCCAAATTTTTCTAGACCACAAGGTTTTCCATACATTTTAGTTTCTTCTACGAATAATCCTCTACAACCTAGTGCCTATACAAATCAAGGCTATTCTTTTCAAAACGTTGGGAATCTTACTCATGGTTGGTGGAATTCTCAAGCTCCCCCACGCTTACTATTCCTCGTAACCCTAAATTTTCTAGATCTCTCAAAATTGACAAATGATCCAATCCGATATAATCTGGCTTGGCCTCCGGCTCCAACTAAACTTCCATCGGATATTCCAAAATGTGAAGGAAAGTCTGGGGAGGATCCAGATGACCATATAACAACATTCCATTTATTATGTTCATCTAACTCCCTAATTTATGATTCAACCAGGTTGAGATTGGTCTAATGCACCTTAACTGGAAATGTTTCTAAGATGGTATATAGAGCTTAGTGGGGGTACCTTTGCTTCATTTGGTGCATTGGCTACGATGTTTTTGAACCATTTTTAGTCGCCCATTCAATATGATGTTGGAACTGATCTATTGGCTAGTTTCCAATAAGATAAGGCAACTCACATATCTGGCCATATTCATGAATGGTGAAGAATGAAGAGGCTCACCAAAGCCTATATTCCTAATGAATTCCTTCTCGAATGGTTTTTAAAATATTTATAGTGAGAAAATTCTAAGGATGTATCACTCTCTGGGGTATTCACTGAAGAACAAGCTATCTTTAGAGCCCAATAGTTAGAACCTATATATTCTCAATCTGGGATTCTTGAAAAAAAAAATCCTAATTCTCCTTGATCCAAGATTGATTTATCAAAACTGAAGCCAGGTCCCCATGCCGATAGGATAGTCAGATCGATCAATAACAATTAGCCTAACCTATTAAGTCAATTACAACAATTGTCTTTACAAACTGCTTCTTCGATTCAAGCATCACAATTAGTGCTTATGCCTTCTCAACTGTCAACTATTAATGTTGTCCAAACTTCTAACCCCAAAGGAAATCAATAATCCAATGGGAAGAAAAAGGGACGTGGGAAGAAGAAAGATAAGGATGGGAAGGGTAACGTGAAAAAACCCAGTAATAATACTAGGGAGGGTAAAAAGGAGTCCAAAAAAGAAGTTAAGTTTCCTTGCAAGTTGTACGATGGAGACCATTTAACTCATCTTTGCCCTAAGATTCAAGATGCTTAGTGCTTGTTAGTGCAACTGGGTTTTTCTAGCTCTGAGACTATTATGGCTAACCCTTTTCCCCAAGGGAATAAAATGTTTACTCGCACGAATGATAATACAGGAATCCCCATAGGGGGAAACCAGGAAGGGGAAAATCCATCAAATGTATACATGATAAGTTCTCATGTTGATGTTGCTACAACATCACATGATTATGGTGAACCAGAATCCTCTAAGGCTAAGGCTACTCCTGATGTTCCAGAGCTACTCCATATTGAAAGGTCCATAGTTGAGCCTATACCTCACATGCTGAAAGGCTTTGAAAAACGTTCAACGATTAACACTAATGCCAGGGCTACCCAAAACTACTCCATTATTGAAGATCTGGATCAAAGTCCTTGTATGATGTCTGCGTTAGAGGCACTCCAGTCATGTCCATCACAAAGGAGTCCGTTGCTCACTGCGATCAGGGCAATAGATCTGAAAATCTCTCTTATTGTTACATTTGACATGTAAAATATTAAGAAGAGACTACATTATCACATGGCTTTCCAAATTAAATCTACATATAGAGAGATTAATATATTTCGAACTATAGTTGATGAGGGACCTTCCACATGTGTCATGTTGATTGCATGTTGGAAAGATATCAGATCTCCTCAAGTTGTTCCTTCACCTACTCTCTTGACTGCATTTTATGGTCATTCTCATAGGCCGCATGGAATTATTCCATCCTTTCCTGTCTGTGTTGGGGGTAAGGTGGTCAATATCGAGGTGGAAATAGTCGATGCAAATTTGGATTATAATATTCTATTGGGGCGAAATTGGATTTATGAAATGGATGCCATTGTATCATCATTATTTCATATCCTATTCTTTCCCCCTGAAGGGAGAATTGTTACTATTAATCAGATGGATTATTCTTCAAAAGAATCCAATGAATCCTCTGATTCTTCTATTCCCTTGTTGAAGAATGCTAAGCAGCCTGTTGAGAATTTAGGATTTGGAATGTATTCCTTGTTGATGGGTACTTTTGACCTTCCTTCTCCTATTATTGGAATCAATTCCATTTCATCATCCAAGGCCCCTTCTCGAAGAGAGTTATTCAGAAAATATTATTTTTCACATCGTTGGCCCTTACCATCTTCTACAACCACATTAGAAGAAGGGAAAGTGGGTGGAGTGTCATGTCTCATCTCTGCAGTCAAAATTTCTTATCAATTTATAGTTAATACTAGTGATTATGATCCTACTCCTCTTTCACTGGAGGATTTGGATTGAGATGTGGCTCTAGCTTGGACTCTTGACTCTACTTCTTCTATGGACTACCTTGATACTATTTTACAATCTCAGGAAGAAATCCTAGAAACAGTGACGGGTATAGAAATACCATGGGATGATTTGCATCATCGGTCGTATTTTCTCGCAGACTTGCATGAAGTAGAATCAATTCTTTCTAGCCCTTTATCAACTGGTGGTGTTCAAAGAATTTTAAACCCTTTGACTCCAGCACAATTTTTTCTTGAAGGGTGCATGTCTGTCATTTCAAAAATAGTTCCAGTGAACATCTCTAGGAATCCCAATATAATTGACAATGTTTTCATCAGAGCCAAATGCTCCCCTAAATAAATTCAAATTTATACCAATCTTTTTAAAGAGTTTTGTGATGCGTTTTCTTAGTCTTATGAGGAAATCCCTGGAATTGATCCATCAATAGTCCAACATGAGATCAAGACTTACGCGAATGCGAATCCTATATGGTAAAAGGTTTAGTTGGTAAACCCTTGGAAACTGGTAGCTATCAAAGTCGAGATTGAGAAGCTACTTATGGTAGGTTTCATATACCCCATTCCGTTGACTAAGTGGGTCTCAAATATAGTCCTAGTTGAGGAAAAACAAGGAACAATCCGCGTATGCATAGAATTTAGTGATTTAAATAAGGCTTGTCCAAAAGATAATTTCCCCACACCTTTTATTGATCATATTATCAGTGAATGTGCAGGAAATGAGATTTTCTCCTTCATGGATGGTTTCTCAGGTTATAATCAAATTACTATCCACCCTGAAAATCAGCATAAGGCAATTTTTATCTACCCCTGGGGTACCTTTACATACAAAACGATGCCTTTAGCCTTAAAAATGCCAGAGAAACTTTTCAGTGGGCCATGTCCTATGCTTTCCATGATATTGAACATATCACCAAAGCTTATTTAGATGACCTAGCTACTCATTATCGAAAGAGAATTGATCATCCTCATCATCTCCGATTAATGTTTTAGTGATGTTTTCATTATAAAATCCATTTGAATCTGAATAAATATGTTTTCGCTATCACGTCCAATTGGTTATTTGGATTCATAGTATCTAATGAAGGGATTCACATAGATATTTTCATGGTTGAGGCATTACTTCAATTGCCTCCCCGATCTACCATCCATCAACTTCAAATTCTCCAAGGAAAAGCCAATTTCTTGAGGGGATTTATCATGAATTATGTTGAGATCACAAAGGGATTTATGAGATTTCTGAAAAAACGAGTTCCATTTCTATGGGGTGATTTCACTCAACGTTCATTTGATGCTTTGAAAAAAGCATTAACCTCTGCTCCTTTACTGACTCCACCCGATTATAGCAGGGATTTCCTCTTATATCTTGCTGCGGTAGAATCAACCATCAGTATGGTTTTGGTTTAAGAAGGTGATGATCTCCATGAGCACATGATTTATTATATGTGTTGAGGCTTGGTAGGTCTTGAATTACGATACTCTCCTATAGAAAAAATTGCTTTGGCAACCATTCATGTTGTCCACCAAATTTGAAACTATATTCTGCTTAGAAAAACTTTTGTCTTAGCAGTTGTCAACCAATTTCGGTTTGTTCTTAGTAGTCGAGTGATTGGGGTAAAATATAATAGATGGATTGTTATTTTACAAGAATCTGATCTTGAGTTCTTGTCAGCCAAATCTAAGAAATATTTAGTATTTGCATAATTAATCTCAGAGTTCCCTTGTGAAGAAGAAATGGTTTATGAGGAATCATTCTCGGATGAACATGTTTTATTTATTTCTTCACAAGATCCTTGGTATGGAGATATTATAATATATCTTTAGACTTTGAATTTTCCTCTCACTTTTTCAAAGGATCAGCAAAGAAAAATGCATCACTTAGCTGAAAGTTATGTTATTATCAGTGACACTTTATATCCTTCCGGGGTTGATTCAATCCTTAGATGTTTCTTAACCTTAGAAGAAGCGGAGTGAGTGTTGAATAATTGCCACAATGGATCTTGTGGTGGTAATTTATCTGGGCTTGCGAAAACCCAAAAAATCTTGCGTTCAGGTTATTTTTGGCCTTCGATTTTTAAAGATTGTGTTGAAGCGGTCAAAAAAAGCCATCCTTGTCAAGTTTATACTTGGAAAATGCATGCTAATCCAACTCTGCTCTTTCTTGTTATTATCGTTGGTCCATTAACGAAGTGGCACATTGATTTTACAACTTGTAACCTACCTTTGGCAAAGGGGCATAAGTATATTATTGCAGTTGTCGACTACTTTACTAAGTGGGTCGAAGCTATGCCCACTGTTGCAAATGATGGTGAAACAACAACCCTATTTCTATTCAACCAAGTCATTTATTGTTTCGGTATTCCAAAGGAGATTGTCACTGACCATGGTAGTCATTTCCAAAACAAGATGATGGCTGAATTGGCTCTCAAGTTGGGTTTTCAGTAGAAGCATTCATCTCCTTACTATCCTGAGGTGAATGGTCAGGTGGATGTCATGAATAAATCCCTTAAAATTATCTTGCAAAGGATAATTAATAAAGCTCAATCCAATTGGCATATAATTTTTTATCATACATTTTGGGTATACCAGATGTCGGTCAAGACCGTTATGGGTTTCACTACTTTTCAACTAGTTCATGGTTTGGAATCAATCTTCCCTATGGAATGTGAAATTCCTTCTCTTAAATTAGTTGTAGAACTTCTTCTAGACACTTGCAGTCTTGAAGAATTCCTCGTTTATTTGGAACGTCTTGATGAGCAGTGTCGAGATGCAACCAAAATTAATGAAGCTCATAAAAACAGAGTGAAGATCCAATACGACAAGGTTTTGTGTCTTAGGGTTTTCTCTGAAGGTGACCTTGTCCTAGTCTATGACCAAGACAAGGACACCTTGGGGGCAGGTATGTTGAAACCCATGTGGTATGGTCCTTTTATTGTTAAAAATGTCTTGAAAAAAGGAGCTTACGAATTAGTTTATTTTGATGGAAACGAGTTAGCGGAGCCTAGAAATGGGCTCTATTTTAAGAAGTATTATGCCTAGGCTTATGCCTAGCATTTGCTTGGTTGTAGATATTGTATATACTTGTGTATCTTTGTCTATAGGTTTCATAGTGATATTGATATTTTTGATCTTCTTTGGCAGGGAACGATGAATGATTTGGTATACCTACGGTTCACTGAAGGTGCCGGTTGACATACCCAGAGTTTGTCTTCCGCGGCTTGGGTGATTTGCTATCCATATGATCACTTGTTGATTTCAAGAGGCATATGTATCATACCTACTTCAAACAATGTTGTCGAATATACTATTTTTGTTAACTACTATCTAAAGCAATATCTCTTGGTATTGATTCATTAGTTGTATACTTGGATTCACAACTGGTGGTATCTGAGTTAAAAAACATCTGTCATGTGAGAGATCCTTATTTATATCATCAATTTATGAGAGTGCATTTATTACAAAGATCATTTAAGTTTGTCACATTTATTCATATTCCATGATTAGAAAGTTCATTCGTTGATTCCATAGCTAATTAAGCATTATATTGGCATATTAATCATTCATCGCCTTAAAATAAAAAATAATAAAAGATCATCTGTATATATGGTTGTCACATCATGAAACCATCTGTATATTTATAGAACATATATGTTCAAAATATTATACAAAATCAGGACAAAATTAGGACAAATTTAGGGCTTAAGCCCAATCATATCTATCGAAAGGATTAGGACATCTATAATCTATATATGTGGGACCTACTTTAGATGTTCATATCAAAATAAGATGATGGCAGTAGCCACCCATCGGAAAAGCCACACCCAATCTCGTGGTACTCCTACCACACATCTCTGCATTGCCTCTGGTAAATCCTCTATTGCTGCCATAGGTACCTGGTGAGTCAATCTCTCCAAGTTCCTCTGTACAACATGGAGAAATATCTTAGTCTCATTTGTGGCACCCTCCATGTCTCTTCCATGATGCTTATGCCTGGGTAGACCCTCAGGTCTTACCGCTCCCACATATGTATCATGATCAAACAATTTTGTAAAAAAAATTGGCTCATAAAAAATAATTTCAATTCATATTTTTGAAATCCAAAACATAAAATAACATTAAAAACTTAAAAACAAGTTTGCCATTGGCACCCCATACAACATCGGGCGGAAGCACTAGATCTAGATCCACGCTAAAATCCTTGCCTTCATAGGGGTAGTCCTCAATGGCAATGAATTTTCTTCCCACCAAAGGAAAAAATCATCATCAAATGTCATTCTAGGGAAGAAAGTACAAATAATAGTACCATACCCAAAATACTTGGTATTACTCTTCTTGATGGAAATAAGTTGTTTTTTCAGATTGATTAGGAGGGGTGTACACCAGTAAAAAATTGTGGTAAGAAAATCTACTACCAAGCTCATTGTCACATGAGAATCTTGGTGCAATGATGTTGATCCAACTACCCTCACAATAGTTAAAAGGAAAATACTTAGGAGAAGACTCTCCACATGTTTGATTGGGATCTATGTCCCTACCTGCTCGTTGTTTCTGGGGCAATAAATATGAATGTAATCATCCACACTAAGGCTTCCTCGAGTCTTCCCTTACAAATTGACTGGCTCTTCTCTTCTAGAAAGTCCAGTAATGAAGTATATGTCTTCTCCTTCAATACGCAGGGGAATCAGATTAATCATGAATGCATCTTCTTCTGGATCCTAGTAGTTGACGAGCATTTCTAGCAATCTTGTATTAGTTTCCATGTGTGGCATTTTGAAAAATTTCAACAATCCACATCCTCTCAGTGCATCCCATTCTAATGGACCATTTATAACTTCATTATCTACTACACTATGCTCTCTTTCCCTCCAAACATTTTTCATCCTACAGTTTCAAGAATTTTCATCCATTAAAATCCATGATTTTTTTTTTTTTACTGTGTGCACGTGGGTTCGCTTCATACATAGTCATATATAGGGTTTCCAAATATGTGACTTCAATATACCAAAATCACATATATGTAGAGTAAATATCTAAAAAAGAATTTCTCATGGTAAATTATTGAAAAAATAATTTAAATGCATAAAATTTCATTTAGAAATCAAATTAGGAGATTACCTAGAAGTTTAATAGTTGCTATGGGTGAGAAACTTGGTGGATTTTGATTGTCGGTTTTGCTCCATAGCTCTTGCACTCAATTGTCTAAAACACAAATGAGGCTTGGTAAGTCAAAAGGTCTATTTATAAGTTGTAATTTCAGGTTAAATTGGAGACTTTTAGACGATTCTTACCACTTCGATTCCATGATCGCTGACCCATCATGGAAGGTATAATTTTCTTCACTGACATATAGGTTAGGGAAGAGCACTTTCTACATTGCATTATGCATTCTAGCCTCCTTACTGTGATATATTGCCATAGGGTCAACCCCGTTATTTTATGATTCTTAAACCATTTTCACTTGACAAATTATAAAATCATGACATGATGGTGGAGCCATCCTTTACATGGGCTTCCTAGTTAGATCCTCGCTAGCATATGTTTCCCATGCTGCAAATATTGAGTAGACTCGGGAGTCCTCTTTAGTCACGCCACGAAATTTGCGATGAAGCTTCATTCTCCTTCTTCTTCACTATCTTTCTGGACTTATGCCCTAGAGGCTCCCACATGTTAATTTGTACTACTGCATTACAAGTTGACTATTTGTACCTTTTGGCCTTAAGCTAGCTTCAATTGGACTCATGTATAAGCCACTTTTTGACCATATATTTCTGCAAAATCAACCTTGCAATCACTTAGCCTCTACAGCTTGACACCTTATGCCCATGGAAAGAAAATTCCTTTGAGTTTCATTGACCAATTTCATCACCTTGCTTGAGCATAGGAATGTTCCACTCCTAGGAACTAGTGCATATGTATTTGGACACTCATTCTTTCCACTGTACCATAGGCATTTGTTTATTCTTTCTTCAAGCTTTTTAAATATGAAAAAGACAAAAAATTTATATATTCCAAAAAAGAGCGGGAGTGGGACTTTACTTCCATAATTGATGGTAGCAAGATTCAGTTGTGTCTCCCTTGAACAAAGCACTCAAAACAAGTCTTTTCTCCATCGATATGGGCTTTAGTTTGACTTAGGAGAGCCATAACCTTGTCATTGAGACAATACTTCTTCGATTCATTATCTCTTCCAATCATATGGAGAGTTTTTTTATGCCTCCTACATGACAAACTTATACAAAGTTATCATATGCTGCCATACAGTCACATTTGAGTCATGATTTTGTTTAAGGGAAGTAAACCTAAGTCGACCTTTCTGCGATTTCTCTTGACTCATTTTTAGTCGGCCATACATGGTTTATCAGAGTTATGTTGAGTATCACATCAGTTATTTGGTCCTATGCTCATGCTAGTTAAGAATTTCTCCATTGACTTCTTTCTGGTGGTTTTTCTCTTATCGACTTCGAAAAATTGCTCTAAGAGTAGGCCTAGAGCTGCACCTTGACCCTATTTCCATCATTGATAGGTGACCTTGTACTCAACATCGATCAGTATCATGGGTCTTTGACTGAGTGGTTTCACTTGTGTTCGAAATCATCTTACATTATCACACATTGGGATTCATGCAGTACCTTGGTTTCCATTTGACCCTATTGGTGGATTCCTCACCTCTATGTGAGATTTCATTATTGGTTGGTTAAGAGGGCTTCTATTGTTTGCTAGCCGCATCTTTTGTACGCCAAAAACATACTTTGGTATGGTTGCTTCATCTTTATTTGTCTAATTCCTTCCAAATTATTAGCTTGTAGGTTACACTCGTGCTAGCTTGATGTGGGATGCCTTAATGCCTTTCTTCTAGCAGATCTTTTCCCATCAACTCCAACTCATTGCTCTAGGCATAAGGTATAGAGTCCTTTTTCAATACATTAGGGTTTGTAGTCATCAGTGGTAGACTCCTTCACCATCGACATTAAGAATAAATCAATGTCTCCTGATTGATAGATTCTCTCAAGTGTCCGAATTCAACTCATTTATTTGCACTTGTTAGATTGTACTAGGTACCTTGACTCTCATCATCATTATCTATGAGCTGTCTCACATTTGTTAATGGTATACATAAATTACCAGTAATCAAATGATTTCTCACATGGTCAACTTCAGCTCATTTATTACCATAGTGTAGAAATGTTCAATGGCGTTCGGTGAAGACCTTGGGTTGCATCAACATTTTTTGTTTCACTTGTCAGTTCCTCTAGTTTTCTACCATTGACACCATCCACCTTATATGTTGTAGTTCATCACAACAACATTTTGTTTCTTGGCACCCAAGTTGCATGCAGTACCATTGTTCCACTTTTTGACTTGGTAATTTGAGGATCTATTATGTGACATCACTGATAAGATATCTCCTTTAGTATCATTGATCAGTTCTTTTATATGTGATATGGCGACATGGCCTTGATATGTACTTTTGTGGCTATGATCAGATGATCAACTATGTATTTCTCAATTTCCTTTGTACTTGTATACATATTGGATCCTCTCTACACTTTATATGCAGACGTGCTTTACTATTTATGGGCATGGGTATGCCTGCCTCAGACATGAGCTTTATTTCTGATCTCTTCCACTGGTTTGGCACGCTGGAATCTGGTGATCTCCTCCCAAGTCCTTGCATGATTCTTTCTATACCCTTAATACATTTTGGCCATCATGTACCCCTTATGACCACATATATTACGGGTCATGTTTGATAGCATCATTTATCAACCTTATATACTTGATGGTCTGAGTCATGGTCTTGGGAAGCCCTTTCCCTTCAGACTTGGTCTATTTACTGAAAAACATTATTTTAAATTGCATACATGACTCTACCCTTCATAAAGTGCATGCACACGTGGGTCCAACTATACCCAACCCATGTATATACTTTAAAATATTAAAAAAATAAAATCCCTATTTTATGGGCAGGTTTTACGGGTTACACCAGAAGCCCACCTATAGGAGCTCGTGGCCTAACTGTATCCCAACTGAAACAACTATTTTGGGGTGATATAAATACATCTCATGGGAAGGCCTAAAGAGGGGAGAAATATAGGATATCGATATTATATCCAAATAGTCCTTGATCAAGTTTGATTTATCCATATCCCTCCTACACTCCAATTTATAGGAAACACGTGTTTCCTCGTAGAGATGTCCATATCCTTTATATGCCATCTATGTGTATGCATTTGAAAGAGGATCTTTGAGGCTTGTACTAGATGGATCCAGAGGAAGGTTTCACTTGGAGCCGTGGTCGAATCATCTTGTATTCTTCCACATTCTTTGTAGACATCAAAAAAGAAGCACTGTCTTGTTCTTGAAATTATGATATTTATGCTCTAGCTCATGTTATGATCAAATTATATATGATCTCATGTTTTATATCTATATGGTTATCTGATCTAACATTCATATCTTGAACACTATTTGAACCACTGCTAGTGTGTATGTTTTTCTGGAACGAGTTGTAGGTTTTGAAGCATTGGAGGAAGCAGAGGGTTTGGACCCTACAGGAAAATTCTCAAATGTAGGACCTACAGGTACTATCTCTTCGTCCCACTTCAGTATTTTAAGCATTACGACGGCTTGTTTGCTTGCTTCTTGTTTATGTGTGCCCTTTTATCTGTTGGGGTTCTCAACCTAGACGTTAGGGTGTTTTATCCCATAACAATATGTAATGTTCCTTAACATTTTTATTGTGCAAGATTTGAAAATATATTGAGCTAAATCCAAGAGATCCAACATTGGAGAAATTTTTGGGCCTTGTTCCGTGCAACAAAATAGCTTAAACTTGGTTGGACTAGGGAATTTAATAATCCTTCCTATTGTTGTAAGGTAGACTAGGAGTAATATTCCCTTTTCTATTTATATATAAGAGAATCAAGTAGCCCAGTAGGGATATAGAGAAAAGAGGGAAGAATAAAAGACATATTTGTTTTGTATTTTTAAGTAAGTTTTGTAGTCCTCTAATGTAAATATTCTTTCGCAGTTAATGAAATTAGTGCTTTTTTTGATCTCTTATATTGGTTTTCCTTTAAGGACTTTGACAATCCTTGGGTTGAGCCCACCCCGGGAACTTTAGATCCCTCCTATATTTTTGTTATTTTATGCTTTTATTCATTTTGTAGCTCTTATTAATACAATTTTAGTTCTTCATTCATCTTATTTCTCTTGTTGTCTTATATTTTTATGTTCATTATTTTGAGTGTAACTAGTTTTACATCTACAAGAAACACACAGAGTTTGATTTCATTACGATATGCATGCACCAAGATTCCTAAAGCTTTGTCAATTGAATATTATCATCTCATCGAACTTCCATGACTTTTCTTCATCTCAAACTTGCATAATGTCTTATATACATGCTCATTGGGTTGTCTCCTATAGCAAAATAAAGACTCCTATAGAAGCCTATAACCATCCTTCCTTTCTCACTCAGTTTCACAATAAGCTCATGGTTTGACCTCTTTGACATATTACAACACCTCTGGAACATTTATAATGAAACTTGGACGTATACTAACCTCATAGATTCCTTTTTCAATTTGTTTCTAAATATTTCTTTTTGCTTCAAATTAGGGTTTCTTTCATTTTAGCGAGTGTGATTTCCCATTTATTATATATATATCATATAACTGTGTTCCATTTAGCAAGTGTACCTTCTTTCATTACAAATAGCATAGAGTTTTATTCATTTTCTTTTCTACAAATGGATTTTTCCTTTAGAATAACTTAATTGGCTTGGTCAATGTGCAATAAATATCAACAAGAGAAGAAGATAGTTCTTGTTGCACATATTGCATTGACCTCTCTAAAGTTTATACAAACCCCAAGTTGATAATTAAATCTGAGACCCTTAGAAGTTTTAGCATTGTTGTTGCAATATTGAGGGCCATCACACCTCATTCCCCAAGCATATTTTTCCAACTAATATCTTTCAAGTGTCACCCTAGGATATGTCGAAATACTTGCAATGTGTCATAAGGAGATATGCCAAAATAACTTAGGATAAAAATGATATGAGAAATAATAATAATGTGAAGGTGAGAAGTGGGAAGTTGAAAAATAAGCTAATTATGAAAAGGTAAAAGTAAATAGGGGTAAAATTTCCTAAGTAGTAAAGCATTGATTGCGAGAAGTGTATGGATAAATAAAATAAAGGTAAAATTAACTATGTAATAAGACATTGAGTGCGAGAGGTGTCTAAAGAAAAGGGTTGTGCATAGGTTATTTATGCGCAGAGAAACATCATGATGGATGTGTAGAGGAATATGAAGTGGGTTTTGTGAAGGTTAGTGATGTCCAAAGAAACATGGTAATTGATGTGTAGAATAATTTGAAGTGTGCAAAGTAAACTATGTGTGGAGGAATGTGGTGTGTGGGAATGCTCCACGCAACTCGGAAAATGACCAAGTAAAAAGGGGAGAGAAGGTGAGGTAAATAATACTTAAGAAAATGGAAAATATATAAATGAGATTAATATTGGAAATAATGATAGGAAAATGAAGTAACGGATATGTGTGGGGGGAAATAATGTTATATTTTGCATATGATCTATATTTTTTATTCTATAAAATTTTGGACGAATTTAGGACAAACAAATATCAAATAAGAATATGAACATGAGAAATTTCTTTACTTTTGATGTATTTTATTTTTTCTCATTGCTCAAAAAGAGAATGTTGGAAATATTTTTATAGTTGATGTCAAAGATAGGTGGAGACTACATATGTCTAAGATAAATATTGTGAAATAAATGTTGTTGGAAATATTGTTTTTGGAATTTTGATGGTTTATTTGGATACCCTATATTTGAATGCAATTTTACTCTAATTATCTATATCAAATGGGAGAATATTATATATGGTTGGATAGGAATGATCATATATGAAATATTTCATCAAGATAACTCAATCAAAGTATAAGCAGGTCACACCAACCAATTTTACAAGCCAGTCGTAAAAGTGAACATACAAATGCTATAAATAAAGGGCATATGAGTTTATTTTAACTCTAATTCATTGAAGTAGAGATCTTAGTTTGCAAGAGGAGTCAAGGAATAATTTTTTCAGTGATTCTTGGAATCAAAATGCAGAAGAAAAAAATGTGATTTATGGGGTGAATGAGTCATCTTGGAATATTCCCTATAACTTTTTTTTTGGGATGTTTCAGAATTGGAGGATAAATATTTAAGTTCATGATGTACCTATGGTTCAAATTTCACACCTTGGTCGGCTATAATTTTGGATATATGCTCTAAGGAAGTTAGGCTTCCTAAATGCTCTTGAAATATTCTTCAAACAAACCATGTTTTCATTTTTGTTATAATTGTTCTAGGATTGTCCAAACTATGAAACTTGGAAGATATAGATAGAAGCGTGTCATGTGACTTTGGTTCATATTTTTGACCTTTCTTGCTATAATGTTAGAGATATTCTCTAAGGAAGTTAGGCTTCCTGAATGCTCCTAAAATATTCTTCAAACATGTGATTTAGGCATTTTCACTACAAATTTTGTTCCTTGATGCTTCACACTGTAGATTTGGGAGGATATAGATAGAATATCATCATGCATTTGTGATTTGAATCCCATAGCTTGGTACACTATAATTTCAAAAATATGCTCTAAGGAAGTTACTCTTCTCGAATGTTCATAGAATCTTCTCCAAACATGTCAACTTAGTATTTTTACTATAACTTTATTTTTGTGATGTTTTAGCCTATGAAATTTGGATGAGGTAGAGAAGATATTTTTTGGTAGTTATGGTAGAAATTTGAGAACCATATTTCCAGATTTGAATACATGGCATGTTGGGAAAGTTAATTCTTTGGAAGAAGAAAAAAGGAAGAAATTTTGGGAGAAGTAGACCTGATAAAGGAAGAAGAAACATGTAGACCTTGTAAAGGCATGATAAACTATAGACATGGTGAAGGTAGAAACATCAAGAAAAATTGGTGAAATAATAATAAGAATCTAATTAACATTATAAAGAAGTAAGCAAACTCAATGAAGTAGGTTGGTTCCTACAAAGTAGTACTAGGGATTAGTGTTTCTTGTAGGTTGGTGCCTATAAAGGAGTAGAGGGGATTGATGTCCCTTGTAGGTTGGTGCCTACTGTTGGGTGCAACATAGTCTCTATAAATGTACCAACGTTTAATTTGTCAATTTGGATAGTTCGTGAACTTTGAGACACAGCACTAGAAATGCCAGAGAAAGCCCTTGGAAACCTGCAAAATAAATTCTAGTCTATCATGCGTATTAATCTCATCAATAAATGAAATCCTACACTAAAAGAGAATTCGAGAAAACATCAATGAAAACAATTAAAATCATGCGGGAAATAAAAGAAATCAATGCGAAAGGAAATTCAAAAAGGAAATCATAACGAGAAATAAACTAGTGCCGACATAATAACAGAAAGACTGTAAATGTTGGAATAAGTTCAAAAGCAATTCAAACCATTCTACTTGCACTAATTCTACCTACATTAATTCTGTGTAAAGTTAACTTGAAAGCATCAGCAACATAACAAGGAAATTTAGTGTGTAAATAAACTTGTAAGGGAAATTAAATTAATGTGTATCTCGCCTTACTTGTCCTTGAAAGTGAATCTTGCAAACTATCTAGAAGTTAAAGGAAACCATAATGGTAATTAAACATTTATCGATTCAAACATAGTGTAGTTTCCTTATTTATAAATATCAGCTCAGAAAATGTAAAAATCGCAGCTTTAGATATAAATTAATAGATTTGGATTAATTTACAGAATTCGAGTTAGAGCACATAAAGGCAGAGCCAATCTTGTGGATTTAGACAATCTAGAAGGACACATTGTTTTTTTTTTAATATTTCATGTGAAAATGTGATTAGCGATGTATCAAATGAAATAGTTTATAAAGGAATAATTTGCAGCAAATCAAATTATTTCTAGAACTAGAAATTGAAGGTAGAAAGAAACTATAAAATTCACGCAGTAATTAATAATCTAAATGCTATTGAATTTGAAAGATGAGAGTGGTGTCGAGTTGGTCTGGTGGCCAACCCAGCCAACTCGCACCCTCTTTGAGTGCCTAGTTCACACAGAAATCAAATTCATTAGATGCAGTAAACGAATAGACAAGGCATAGATAAAAACTGCTTCAATTAATCCTAAGAAAACACAATCTTTTATGTCAAACAGACATTCGCTTAACTCTAGTAGGTAGGAGAAGTGATCCACAACTAGAATCCATGTGCTGCTACATCGGGACAGCTTCTCCTCCCTTCTGCGCTTTCCTTTGATGCGCACTATCCCTAGCTGGGTCGATTTCCTTCCCTGTTGTCTAATTAATTAACTAACTAAGCTAACTTCTTGCCACTCCAGGAAATCTATTATATAACATCAAGTTACAACTGGGCCTTTTAGTTAGCCGATTAGAATAGAGGAAGCATATCTCAACAATTTTCCATAAGTTTTCAACTGAATTTCGAAACAGGCATGATTCTGGCAAATTGTTCCTCTTTTCCTAGAATGGTGCTATTGCTGGACTCCACATAGGATGGGTGCTACACTGTATCATGACCACGTGGCCGCATAGATGAGGGCAGAGCAATGCGTTGACTCCAGCGTTGATGTGGTTGTGGTCATTTGCTTCAGGCGTTCTCCACATCATGGGCAGTGATAAGAGCATTCTGCAATCTCTCTGGACCCATAATAGGAAGGGTATGATCTCGATAACGTGGTGAAGCCTTAAGAGGACTGAGACCTGCACCGCGGCTATATGTCATCTCAATATGGAACCTCTGTGGATCTTCTTGTGCTACCTACATTCAAACATCTACAATACAATGTAGGCCATATAGTCTAGCTCTCTAGTTTTATACAAGCGGTGAAGAGTATCATCACAAACAAGGTTGTGTTCTCCTTGCAGTGAATCATCCAAGTTACAATACCGAAGAACGAAAAGTGAAGAACCACCGAAGATGTCGCCACTGAATTCGGTCTGCTCCTCGACTTCACTTCTATCAGTGACATCAATGTGATTTGATAGTATCTTGTGCACAAGCTCCTGTCATGTAAGCATTGAGCGTTTGCTTGAACGAAATATATGGTGTATCATGTTGAAAAGTTTAGGCACATATCCAATCATTTGCTGATGCTTTCTGGCAGCTGATACACCCAACTTACATTCCTCTAGTGACTTTGATTCTCTTTCAAGAACCTCTTGTAACACTTGCATGGGAAGGGCCTGAAGAATTTTCCAGTCTAATTCAGACATTCCATCAATACTCCTCCCAAGGCACCATCTACAAAACATTGGAGGTTTATAACTGCAACAATCCATAATGCGCAGAGATAGCAGAAAGATTATAGAAAATGTGAGTGCAGTCCATGAGTCCTTCGGAGTGCAAGCAGGTAAATGGTGCAAGAATCCATTGCATGGTGCAGGAAGGTAAGTGCAATGGTGCAGACATGTGAATGCATTGGTGTAGGCACATCCCAAAGTATAAGAAAACTAGTTTTAATCCTGCAACATACAAGCCTTAATTAAACTTCTCGTTAATGCTATTTTAATCATGTTAAAACAAAGAAGTAGCAAATACTCTTCAAAAATAATCATTTAGCCAATCGATAGCATGAGAGAAAATAGACAAAAAAATAGGACAAAACAAAGACCCAACACGTACAAATTAGCATTGGGGATTGGTGTCTCCTATAGGTTGGTGCCCACAAAGTACCATAATGGATTGGTGTTTAATATAGTTTGGTGCCTACAAAGAAACAAAGGGGATTAATATCTCATGTAGGTTGGTACCTACAAATATCTCATGTAGGTTGGTACCTACAAAACAATAAATGGGATTGGTGTCTCTTCTAGGCTGATGCCACCAAATTGATGTAATAGTAGGTTGGTGTCTATAATATCTTTCATATATTCATATAAATAATATTTTTGGTTCTCTATTATAAGGGTTTCCACGTATGTATTGCATTATTTTTTTAGTTGATTAGATTTGTGTTTTATGATGTGTGACTAGGTTTAAATAAGTAAAAATTATCATTATATGGATTCATATCCTCTCTCAGTGTAATTGTAAATCAAACAATTGGTATTAGAGCAGGTTCTTTCCAAAGTGGTCTAACCATTGTAAGGAATATCTCAAAGGGACCATGGCCAATCATGATGGACCTTACACATACAGAGATACATTATTGGATTGATCAAATTATGTTTTCTAGAAGATAAGTATGAGTGAATATATGATGTATTTTGGTCTTGATGATTGGAAATCCATAGATGGAAGGATGGATGATAAGCATAGTGAAAAATTCATTAGTGGCATCTTGAGTGGCTTATCAAAACAATATTTTGATAAGGTGCTTCATAGTGAAGAAATAAAAGAAATGTTGGATTAGATGTAAATAATTTGTGAGGGAGATGGCATTCACACTGCATATGAAAGGAAGAAAAAAAAGTTAGCTCAAATGGATGTAGCCTCCAAATATTAAAAGAATATAGGAGAGTTTAAAGCTGTTGATTACTTCAACAATCAATTACATGCAGAAGATGTGGAATCTATCTCAAGAGGAACTAGAAAAGACAAATATCTCCTAGCCATGAATGATCAAGGAACTAATCATCAAAATGAATTATCAAACTTAGAAGAAGAAGATGTTTAAGGTGAGGCATATTTTGAAGGAGAACTAATAAAGAGACTCATAAGCAAGAACAAAAAGTATAAGTTGTTGCAAAAATATGAGAAAGAAAAGAAACACCATCTTAATGAATCAATAGTCTCTCTCTCATGAAGTTGCAAAAATAATAGGAAATGAAAAGAGAATAAATATTGTTAATCCAACTAATAGAAAAGGAATGAAACTATGAGAAGAAAGAATCAAAGATTGTATGCCTAAGAAAGTATCTAGAGAAGTAAAATATTTAGTTTAAGATAAACTTAAAGTTTGTAAAAGGTACTAAATCATTAGATAAAATTCTTAATTTCTAGAGATATCCTCTTATTAAATTTCCAAGGGAGAATCATGCTCAATGAAATCAGAAAAAGAAACACAAAGAGGAACCTAAAAGCTATGTTAATTTGTTCAAGTAGTATACCAATGATAAAAAAAATAGGAAAGAAGGAGACGACCATTAAATATCTAATCCATAAATGAAAGAAAGGAAGTGAACATCAACCAAGACCTTTTACTTCTAGGTATCAAAATATATTTTATGGCTATTGATTCACATGTAATAGTTTTGGCCATAATGAAATCAATTGCAGAGAATATTTAATAAATTATTATATGAGGAATAGGAGTAGGGAACAAAGATCATGATTTTAGAAGTTGTGCATAAAGGAAAATATAAGTAGAGAAGAAGATATTTTCATAGATAGAAGTCAATGGGGTAGAATATGCATAGCAAATGGGGGAGCAATTGCAATCACTAAGAGAATTTGAAAATAGGTGAAGATTTGTAGGCACTAAGAAAAATTACACATGGAAGAATAATTATAGATAAGGAGAAGAAAAATTTCAAGGAGAGAACCCCATTTCCATCGATGTCAAAGGGGGAGAAGTTGCAAGCAAAAGGAGAACTGAGGATAAGGGGGGTTCTATAGTATTATTGCATAATTGACTAAGGGTTTCAATAAATGAAAAAGTGGGAGATTGTTTTAAATATTTTTGACATTGATGTCAAAGATAGGGGAGCCTACTTAGTCCAAGATAAATATTAGAAAATTAATATTGTTGGAAATATTGTTTTTGGGCCTTTGATGCGCCATTTGGATACCCTATATTTTTTCAACAATTACCTAGATCAAATGGGATCATGGTATATATAGTTGGAAATATAATTCTAATACCTTTGCAATGGCATATGACACTCTCTCTAATTCCATAGGAATGAGAAGATATGGAATATTTCATCAAGATAACCCAACCAAAGTACAAGCAGGCCAATCCAACTAGTTTTACAGGTCAACCCTATAAGTGAACATAAAAACACTACAAATAACGGTAATATGAGTTCATTTTAACATTAATTCATCGAAGTAAAAATATGGTTGCAAGAGGAATTGGGGAATAATTTTTTGGGTGATTCTTGGAGTCTAAAGGTAAAATGAAAAAAGTGATTTATGAGATGAACTAGTCATCTTGGAATATTCAATATAAATATTGTTTAGGTATGTTCCATACCACAAAACTTCTAGGATAAAAATAGAATATCATCATGTACCTATGGTTCAAATTTCAAATGTCGTTCCACTATAATTTTGGAGATATACTCTAAGGAAGTTAAGCTTCCTGAATGCTCTTGAAATCTTCTTCATATGGGTCAATTTGGAATTTTCATTATACATTGTTTTCTACAATTTTTCAAACCATGAGAGTTCGAGGATAAAAAGGCAAGAGTGTTTTGTATCTATAGTTCAAAATTTATACTTTGGTTACATATAGTTTCATAGATGTGCTCTAAGAAAGTTAGGCTTCCTAAATGCTCTTGAAATCTTCTTCATATAGGCCATCTTGGCATTTTTTCTATAAATTTTGTGTTGCGACATTTCGGATCGTGAAATTTTGAGAATATAAATAAAAGGTTGTCATGTTCTTTTGGTTCAAATTTTAGACCTAAATTCTCTATATTTTTGGAAACATGCTTTAGGGAAGTTAATATTGTTGAATGCCCTTAAAATCTTTTTCAAATAGGTTAGCTTGGTGTGTTGGCTATAACTTTATTTTTGTGATGTCTTACACTGTGAAATTTGGATGAGGAGAAGGTATCTCTATGTACCCATGGTAGAAATTTTAGAACCATATTTGAAAAATTGAATACATGGAATGTTGGGCAAGTTTGTTCTTAGGAAGAAACCAAAGAAGAAAATTTTGGAAGAAGTAGACCTAATGAAGAAAGAAGCAACATGTAGACTTAGTGAAGGTAGAAGAAACTAATAGACTCGGTAAAGGAAAAAGAAATAAGAAAATTTGGTGAAAGAAGAAGTGAAAAAACATTTAAACATGACGTCGATCTAAAATCTCACTCAATCCCTATTTTTCCTTGAGAATTATTCGAATTAGTATTTCATGGAGCAATTGGCACACAAGAGCTCAATCAAGGTATACATCAATCAAGCTCATGCGTAACTAGGATCCTGATCAAGATATAGCTATTGAGCTCATTTAATCATGAATTTCCACCAACCAAATATTAATTGGCATTATTAACGTATCACAATGCTTGAATTTTTGTCCATGCAGTTACTCATAAATGTCCACCAACAAAGTATTCATGATGTTGTTACGGTAACATGGCATCGAACATTGTTTCTACGTAGTTAGGAGCTAGATCAAGCTCCCTTTCTTAAGGCATCAATTTATATGTGTTGTTGGTAATTTATGTAATAAATATTTCCATTGATGTATAGATTGATCGAGGTCAGTCTTCTGCCCAACCAAAAATAATGTTTATAGAAAAATACAGAAAATGTTGGTATTATGACACACGTGTTGTCCTCGATGGAAAATCACTCAGATGACAGATCACAGTACATCATGTTAACAGCACAAAGTTACAAATCAGACTTAAGAAAGAGAGGTATATGTAGGTTCACTATTGGCCAAGCCGCGTATACACGCGGGTTCACTATTGGTATTGAGTCCGAGGTATTGACCCTAGGTATTTGGTCCAAGGTATTGGTCCTAAGTGGTTTTGGTCCATGGTATTGAGAAAGGCATGCAAACTATAAAATGAGGAGAAGATCATTAGGCCAAGGTGTGCAAGTATCGAATATTTGATGAAGCGTGAGATCTAATACACAGGTTATTGGCTTATGGTGCTATGCTTGATCTGAACCAATGATGAACCTTAGTGTTTCATGAAGGATAAGATCTAATGATGTATCAGGATCTTAAGGCTTGAAGTGAATTGTCTTTATGTTGTTTGATTATGAATTTGAATAACTGGCGCATGTTGTAGTCTGTAAATATGATGCTCTGGGTATAACTGAAGTTTGGAATTGATGTAATGTTTAAATCATCATTTACAGATCTATACGCAGGTTCACTTTAGAAAATGGGTGTATATACGTTGGTTCTGCATATTAAAACAGCGTATACATCATAAATTTGATTTGCAGATGTGTACGCCAGTTCACTTTGAGGAAAGCACGCATATACGCAGGTTCGACACATGGAAGTAGCATATACCTCATAAAATATGTTTTGGTTGATTTTGTTTGTTTTTGCAGTATTCTGGGTACTGGATTGGGGTCTGGTTATTGTATTCTGGTGACAGCATTTTGAAAGATCAGATTGATGGGTCGTCAAAGTGATTGATTGATTTTGTTGTGGTTGGGTCAATAGGAGATTGGTTGCTGCAGATATATTTGATGATTGAATGATGTTGCCGATGGATCTAGTCTGAAAATTTATGACACGTGGTCCCTAGAAGAAAAGAGAAGGTTGTAGCCTTCTATAGGTCAGCACCTATGTACTAGTAAACCTATCAGCTAGTACAAGAGCTAGGGGGTTGTAACTCCCTTCCAGTAGAAGCTGGAGAATGAAAGAAAGTTGTAACCTTCTGCAGGTAGAAGCCTGCGTACTGGTATAAGACTGCACTAGTACAAAAATTGTAAATAGATTTTTATTATTATTAAAAGAAGACAGAGATGACAGTAGCAGGTGGTTTACACCCACATTAAGTTTCCACCTTATATCTTGGTGTTCTTGTGTGTTTCTTATGTGTGATGCTTTATTCTTCTTTTACTGCACTATCTAATGAATTCCTGATATACTAGTTAAAGTTCAATGCATGATAATTTGTGTAAATCAAAAGATCTCTACATATACGCTAGTTCACTAAGCTAAAGTAGCGTATACAAATTATTTTTGAAAATTAAATTATTGATTTAATAATAATGATTCATGCCCCCCCCCCTTAGTATTATTTCCAACAATTGGTATCATAGCAGGTCCTTCAAAAGAAGCTTAATCGCTTGAAGGAAGATCCATCATCATGAGTAATCAAGAAAGCGGGGGATCCATCAGACCACCAATCTTTGATGGAAGAAACTTTGTTTATTGGAAGGTAAGAACCACAAACTATCTTCAATCACTTGGAACAGATGTCTGGGAAATCGTGGAAGGAGGATATACATTTCCATCAGCAATTCCTACAAATACGGCAGGTAAAAAGTAATATGAAATCAATGCCAAGGCTGTTATACATTGTTGGGAAGTTTGTCACAATTAGAGTTTGTCAATGTTATGTAGCTCAAATCTGCAAAAGAAATATGGCACAAAATTATTCTAAGCTACGAAGGAGACTCTCAAGTAAAACGTGCTAAACTACAAACTCTCAGAATTCAATATGAAACTCTCAAGATGCAAAATAATGAAATTATAGCTAGTTACTTCTTATGTATAGATGAGATTGTTAATTGCATGAAGAATCTGGGTGAAGAGATAAAGGAAGTTACCCTAGCTGAAAAAAATTTAAGATCCTTGTCCGCTATGTTTGAATCAAAAGTATCTGCCATAGAAGAAAAGCAGGATCTACAGACTATTACTATGATACAGTTGCACGAAATCTTAACTTTCTTTGAGATGAGAAAAGGATGTCCATCAGATATGAGAGAAGCCACATTTAAAGCTTCAGCAAAAAGGAAAAGAACTCAATGAATCAGGACATCTTTCAGAAGAAGAAGAGGAAGTAAACTTTGTTAAGAAGCTTCAACGGGGTTTTAGAAGATTCAGAGGTAAACTACCATTTAAATGTTTTTCTTGTGGTAGAGTCAGTCATTACGCTACCAAATGTCCCCATAAAGATAAATATGATAAAGGGAAGGAATCTGCAAAATGGAATAGAAAACAAAGTGTAAGTAAAAAGAGCTACTATACTCATGAAGATAGTGATGGTTTATCAAATAGTGATGAAGATGAAAACGGTAATGACTATACACTTCTGCTGGCTTATGAAGATGATGATTTTTTGGATGCTTTAGATGAAGATGACCTTTATGAAGAAATCTCTAAACTCAAAATCTGTCTAGAAGAAAAGAATATGAGTATAGATACCTTGACATACCAACTTGCTGAAAGAGAAAAACATAATGAAAAACTAGAATGTGAAATTGTGGGTCTAAGAAAGGATCTTGAGAAAACAAAAGCTCTCAACCTTAGATTTGCTAAAGGATCAAAAACATTAAATGAAATTATCAAAGTACAACATTCTCCTCTGATAAAGACAGGTATTGGATATACCAAAGAAGCATCTCAAGCATAGAAGTCATCAACCTCCACTAAAATCTATCTTGATGCAGCTAAGAGCAGTGAATAGGTTGACAATCGTCAACAAAGGCATAAAACAGATCACCAGGTAAATCAGGCTTGATTTACTTCAAGGATGAACATAAGCCACAACCAACCTCAGGTAAATCGTACTCAATTTGCTTCAAATATGAATAGAAACTACAATCACCAGGTCAGTAGATTCGATAATTGCAAGAACTTCTTTAATGGTCAATGTTTCTCATGCCATAATTTTGGACACAAAGCTACTCAATGTGTTGCTTACAAAACCATCATAACTAGAGAAGCATGAAATTAAAGGAATGTGACAGGGATCAAGAAAAGTTCCTATAATAAATTTTCCCTTCTTGAAAATGAAATAGAATGCTCAATCTGTAACAATTTTGGCCATGAAGAATATGAATGGAGGAGTAAATTTCGGAAAATATCTCAAAAGGAGAAAACTCCATTAAATCCCAAAATATGGAGAAAGAAAGAATCGCAAATAGAAAGATGTGGTATAGCCTTGTATGCAAAAGGATAAGAAAACCAGTGGTACATCGACAATGGTTGCTCAAAACACATGACAGGTGACAAAGAAAAACTACACTCATATAATGCCTTAGAAAAGGAAAAGAGTGTCTCATTTGGAAACGACACTCATGCTGTCATAAAAGGTAAAGGCTCTGTTTTCTTGAAAGAAAAAGTGAAAGTTGGGAATGTTATGTGTGTTGATGGCTTAAAGCATAACCTGTTGAGTGTGAGTCAAATGTGTGATCAAGGAAATGAAGTAGTATTTCGATCAAATGGATGTGTTGTTCGTGAGCTTGATATAGGAGAAACTATGATTAAAGGTACAAGAACTCCAAACAACCTATACATACTCAAGGGGGGACAACAACAGCGATATCTAAGAAAAAATGATGAAAACTAGCTATGGCACAGAAGATTGGGACATCTAAGCTTTTCTCAAATAAGAAAAGCATGTAGATTCCAGGTTGTTCGTGATCTTCTAGATATCAACATTTCTGAAAATACTATATGTAAATCATGTCAATTCGATAAGCAAACAAGATCTCAATTCATCAAAAAGGAAGGGTCAGCTAGTAATCCTCTTGAACTTGTTCATACTGATTTATGTGGACCATCAACGAAAAAGTCACCTCGTGGAGAAGAATACCTTATATTGTTCATTGATGATTTTTCCAGAATGTGTTGGATAGGTCTTCTAAAGCATAAAAATGAAGCATTTGAAAAGTTCAAAGCCTTCAAAGCTTTGGTTGAAAATGAATCAGATCACAAAATCAAATGCCTTGGATCTAATAGAGGAGTGGAATTTATGTCGGATGAATTCTTTGACTTTTGTGAACAACATGGAATAAAAAGGAAATTATCCACCGCAAGGACTCCTCAGCAAAATGGAGTGGTAGAAAGGATGAACAAAACTATTCAATAAATGTCTCATGATATGCTAGATGAATTTGGAACTCATGCAACCTTCTGGGGTGAAGCTGCATTTGGCACCATCACTATTCTCAACCAAGCAAATGTTCAGGTAAACAACACTCAAACTCCACATGAACTTTGGTATGGTAAGACTCCTATTGTAAAATACTTCAAAGTTTTTGGAAGCAAATGTTACATCAAAAGGACTGATGAAAAACTTGGTAAGCTTGAACCCAGAGCAGATGAAGGTATTCTTCTTGGCTACTCTTCCTAAAGTAAAGGATATAAATGTTATAATAAAAGACTTGGGAAAATTATTGAAAGTATTGATGTTGTGGTTGATGAAGCATGCAAAAATCCAAAACAGGTAAAAACCAGAGATTATGACAATGAAGAAGATGAGGATCACTTTCCCACATCAAATAACATTGATTCTAAAGAAGAAACCAATGAAGCACCAGAAGAAGAGATAATGATAGAAGAAAAGACTTCATCCAGGTATGTTCAGAAAAATCATCTAGAAACTCAAATTTTAGGGGAGAAAAGGGCAGGTGTGCAGACCAGAAGAACCAATGTCGAAGCTTCAAGCTATCTAGCATTAATATCTTCCACTGAACTTCAAAATGTAAATGAAGCATGCAGAGATGAATGTTGGGTCAAGGCCATGAATGAAAAACTTGAGAAAATTGAAAAGAATAATACTTTGGAATTAGTTCCTAGACCTCATGATAAGAATATCATAGGAACCAAATGGATATTCAAAAAAAAGCTTAACGAAAATGGAGAAGTTATCAAAAGCTAGGCTAGACTCATCTACAAAGGATATTCTCAACAAGTAGGTATAGATTTTGAAGAAACTTTTGCACCTGTTGCTAGACTTGAAGCCATAAGAATGTTTCTTGCTCTTTCTAGTTTTTAGAAATTCAAAGTATACAAAATGGATGTAAAATATGCCTTTCTTAATGGAGACTTAAAAGAAGAAGTCCATATTGAATAACCAGAAGGATTCATTCTTGGAAATGATGCAAAACTTGTATGTAAACTCAGAAGGGCTCTCTATGGTCTAAAACAGGCTCCAAGGGTCTGGTATTACCGTCTTGACAAATATCTCCACCAACAGGGTTTTTCAAAGGGGTCAGTAGATAGCAATCTATATACAAAGATGGACACTGATAAATTGCTAATAATTGTTGTGTGTGTTGATGATATCATTTTTGGTAGCAATGAAGAATCCATGAGTCAGAATTTTGCTTCAGTAATGCAGCAAGAATTTGAAATGTCCTTGCTTGGTGAGTTTACCTATTTGCTTGGTCTACAAGTTCAACAAAATAAAGATGGTATTTTTCTCTCACAAAAAAAATATCTCAAACAGATCTTGAAAAAGTACAGCATGGAAGATTCTAAACCAGTATGTACCGCAATGTTAACAGGATGTAGTCTTAGCTCAAATGATGAATCAGCAGCAGTACATCAACCAACTTATAGATCCATGATTGGCAGTTTGCTTTATCTAATAGGTACCCGACCGGACATCATGCATGTAGTGGGAATATTTGGAAGATTCCAAGAAAATCCAAAGGAATCACACCTTTAGGCAGTCAAAAGGATTTTAAAATATCTTCAAGGAACACAGAACTTTGGTTTATGGTATCTTAGAGATACAGATATTACACTTCATGCATATAAAGATGAAGATTGGGCAGGAAGTGTTGATGATAGAAAAAGCACTAATGGTGGTGCATTCTAGATGGGTTCCAGGATAGTGTCTTGGTTCAGCAAGAAACAAAGTTCAATTGCATTATCTACTGCTAAAGTAGAATACATGATTGTTGCATCTTGCTACACACAACTACTTTGGATGATGCAAACCTTACAAGACATTCAGATCACATGTACTCCACCCATCTCCATTCTATGTGATAATACAAGTGCCATTAGCATTTCAAAGAATCTAGTCATGCACTCCAAGACCAACACATACCCATCAAATATCATTTTCTATGTGAACAAGTGCTTGAACAAAAGGTCAAATTGGAGTATGTTCCCTCCAAAAAATAGGTTGTTGATATATTCACTAAACCACTACCCAGAGAGACATTTGAATATCTCAGGAAAAAGTTGGGAGTAGTTGCTGCATCATTATGTTGTTAAAACCTATTTTCTTCAGAGAAATGTGGTTATACACGAGTTTCACAAAGAATAGTCATGTACATACGCGGGTTTCTGTGGGCACAGACGCGTATATGTTGGTTTAAAGAAAAGCAGTGGGCTAGACTCAAGAAAAAGGGGTCTACTATGGTTCTGTCAATTATCTGCTCTGTTTGATGATGGTTTCAATTTGTTGATAACATGTGGAAATATATTGGTCCTCATAAAGTTGTTGATAACTTGATGTATATCTGATTGATGATGATGCCTTCATAACTCTTCTAATATATGAAATGATCAGATATGATAGTGAACATCTGACACAGGTTTAGGGGGAGCATATGCTTCTAATAATGCATTGTTGGAATTATATTAGAAGATCTTGGTATAGATTCACATAGTTGTTTTTGACTAAGGTGGAACAGGTTCAGGGGGAGAACATGGTTACTGGTCTGGATGCTGATTGACAGATGCTGCTGATGATAGTTGCTGATATGGTCTTGTTTAAGATATTTGGTCTTCGTTATATATGTCATTTAATGTAAAGGTCATGAAAAAGACCTAATTTGTAACCCGACTATGCATGGGATGGATGATGTAATGTTTCGTGTATAAACAATTGGTACATCCCCACTTGGTTGGGTGGATGAGTCAAATTTGGTATATCCCCATTTGATTGGGAGATGGATGTATGTATGAGTCTTTGGTGATAGGAAGGTCATTGGTGATGTATGTATAGAGTCATGTTATCTTTTTGTAGACCTTTCTTGTGCTTAAGGGGAGCATGGACTCCATCATAGAAGCTCAATTAGCACAATTCAACATATCAGAGAATTTCAGCATGTACTCAGGGGGAGTATGACCCTTTTCCCTTGATGACAAAGGGGGAGAGTGACTTGGTGTTGCCATCAAGTCCAAAGGGTGATATTGTTGGCATTATGACATAGGTGTTGTCCTTGATGGCAACTCACTCAAATGACAAATCACAGTACAACAAGTTAACAACACAAAGTTACAAATCAGACCTAAGAAAGAGAGGTATACGCAAGTTCACCATTGTCCAAGCTTTGTATACACGTAGGTTCACTATATACAAGTAGCGTATACGTACACATGCACTCTCACAAAAGGAAAAGTGCATATACCTTGAAAAACTAAGTTTTGGTCCGAAGTATTTGGTCCATGGTATTTGATCCATGGTATTGGTCCAAGGTATCGAGTCTGAGGTATTGAGCCTAAGTATTTGGTCCAAGGTATTGGTCCTAAGTGGTTTTGGTCCATGGTATTGAGAAAGGCATACAAACTATAAAAAGGGGGAGAAGATCATTAGGCCAAGGTGTGCAAGTATCAAATATCTGATGAAGTGTGAGATCTAATACATAGGTTATTGGCTTACAGTGTTGTGCTTGATCTGAACCAAGGATGAACCTTAGCGTTTGATGAAGGATAAGATCTAATGATGCATCAGGGTCTTAAGGCTTGAAGTGAGTTATCTTTATGTGGTTTGATTATGAATCTGAATAACTAGCGCATGTTGTAGTCTGTAAATATGATGATCTAGGTATAACTGAAGTCGAGAATTGTTGTAATGTTTAAATAATCATTTACAGATCTATACACAGGTTCACTTCAGAAAAGGGTTGGATACACGTTGGTTCTGCATATCAAAACTGTGTATACATCATAAATTTTATTTGGAGATCTGTACGCTGGTTCGCTTTGAGGAAAGCACGTATACACACAGATTCGACACATGGAAGTAGTGTATACCTCATAAAATATGTTTTAGTTGCTTCTGTTTGTTTTTGCAATGTTCTGGGTACTGGCTTGGGGTCTGGTTACTATATTCTAGTGATAGCATTATGAAAGATCAGATTGATGGGTTGTTAAAGTGATTTATTGATTTGGTTGTGGTTGGTTCAATAGGAGATATATCTGACGATTGAATGATGTTGTTGATGGATCCAGTCTAAGAATTTATGAAACATGGTCCCTCGAAGAGAAGAGAAGGTTGTAGCCTTCTGTAGGCCGGCACCTACGTACTAGTAAACCTATCATCTAGTACAAGAGCTAGGGGGTTGTAGCTCCCTTCCAGTAGAAGCTGGAGAACGAGAGAAGGTTGTAGCCTTCTGCAGGTAGAATCATACATACTAGTATAAGACTACACTTGTACAAAAATTGTAAACAGATTCTTCTTATTGTTAAAAGAAGACAGAGACAACAACAATAGGTGGTTTTCACCCACATTGGGTTTCCACCTTATATCTTGGTGTTCTTGTGTGTTGCTTATGTGTGATGCTTTGTTGTGGGGGAAAGTATCCAACTCGGAATGACCCTAACCCACTCTAAGGGTGACAGTTCCTTAGCAACAGCTGAAAGCAAAGCTATCTAAAGTTTCTTCTTTATGACATGCAAGAGATAAAAGGGAGAGATCCACTTACCGATGTCTTGCGCAAATGGTCGATCCAATCTCCTTTGTTTGCCGCTTGCTCCCAGCTCCAAGTCTTTTCACGGGCCCAGCTACACGAGATCCTGCAAATAAGACAAGAAGAGGAAACTACAAGAAGCATGCATTCATAATCGATTCAAGGATTAGCATAAATCAAAAACGCAAGTAAGACAATTCACCATTGAAACACATGCAAATGGAAGAACCTCAAATGCTTTATTAATATATGGAAGTAAGGTTCAGGTGGTGATACAACCATGAGAGGTCCAATCCAGCATCACCTTCCCGATGGAGAGAAATCTCTTCTTCACCTCCCTCAAGCAATCACCCAATACTCTCAACTGTAAACCAACAGCAATTCTTTGCACAAAATTCCGGCCCCCAGATCCCATGGGATGAGATCCTTATATAGAGTTTTGGAGTGAAGATAAGTCAGCTTGATGTGTGACTTGTTGTCCTCTTCAACTCCAGTTGTTCTTTAGTTCTTCACTTGGAGTTTCTGTCTTCCACTTGGAGTTTTAGAAGCTCTTAACTCATCATTAGGCGAATCTTATGATCAAGTGTCTTTTTGGAAGCTTCCTGGGCACTGTCACATTGAGAAAAAGATTCCTCCACATGTCCAAGTACGCCCAACGCAGGTAGCCTTTGTTGCACCTGCTATGCAGCGCAGGTAGCCCTTGTTGCACTTGCTATGCAGCGCAGGTAGCCTTTGGAGCAGCTGCTTTGATCCAAAATTGACCTTTTTTTGAGTGTTTTTCAGTGGAGAACTGATTTGCAGTGCTGTGGTTTGCTGACCTTGTTCCTGTAAGGGTAAGAACAACATGTTTAGGGACTTTGGATCCCTTAGATTATTGACATTTCATGTTCTATGCTGTAAGGCACAAAAATGTCTATAACAGTTGCCCCCTAAAGTATGAGGTCGTTTATCGGGTGAAATGCTTTATTAGGAGGATCCGAAGTTCATTCAATCGCCCGGAGGTGACCTGTAACAAAATACAATACAATACATTATCTTTTCATACTTTCTTTTCATGATCTAGCTGATGCGGGCATTTCCCATGATCAGCTTTATAAATACATTTGTCGTACATAAACAGACGATCGTCTGATAAGAGACGGACAATTCTCTGCTTTTAATTATCATCCTTTTAGTAGGATGCTCATCTGCTGCACATGTCTATGTTTTTATCTCCTGAATATATATCGCAGCCCGGATGGATGAAACTAGATCCGGGGTCTTCAAACTTGTCCGATCTTCACTTTAGTACAAGTCGATCCATGTGAGAATTTCTTGAAGTCGAACATGGAAAGACATCGCTTGATTACCAGTCAATAATGTAAATTGTTAACAAGCGCGAGAGGAATCACCGATAATGATGATGACCCTCAAGGTACTGCAGCACAATTCACGTGGTGTGAATATAGGATCTGACGTCGAACACCACGCAATGTCTCCTAGTCGAAGGTCATTAATGTATACCTATCGCCGGGAGTGAGAAACTTGCCATTGAGGCATGCAAGCTTCAAAGTACTGAGGGGGTGTTCCTAGATCAACTTCTTGGATAATGAGCTGATGTCGACAAGAAGTGATCCGTCAAAGGAGGGCCTTAATGAATCCCACATCAGTGACACGGAACGGAGCTAGTGATGATGGTGAAAACGATCTGTGAAATATGATTCAGGGTGGCGGTCATGGAAGGATGAAAGATGATGTAAGGTAGTGGATGGGACCCGGTTGACACTTTCTGAATGACATCTCTTGAACATATAACGACACTGATGTGATGGATTGGTAGCATTACCCCATGTATGGATGGTATGGCGAGACCATGGTGAAGGGACCGGTGAATGATAATAACCCAACCCGATATTTACGGAGGCAAAAGTGTCATGTTCAAGAGCGACTTGCTACCATTAAGCTTTGAGGTTCGCCCAATTTTTCCCCAGTCATTTCTGACCAGTACCTCTTTATTTCTGTCAAGCTTGAGGAGGATAACATATGCTTATTCTATAACCTGCCCTTCGGGCAAGCCCATCGCTATGTTTTAACGAGCCTAGCGATAGGGAAACTCGTTCTCGTCTAAAGACAAGTTTGTCGCTATCTAATATTTTAACGAGCCCAGCGACAAAGACAACTCGGTCCTTTTCATTTTTAGAGAGTCCGAAAAGGGTACATAAAGTGGACTCCAGGGGTCCTTTTTCGTCATCTAATCCCTTAAGTCCGAAAAAGTATAAAACAATACAGAAGGGATGAATGTTCGATATCTTTATCGAGCCGAACTAGACAAGCGCTCGATCTTTTTGTGCAATAATCCCTCAGGTCCAAAAAGATTAAAATCTAGAGGAGGGATAGCTCTTCCGGTCCTTTTAACGAGCTGGAAGGCCAAAACTCGGCAAACTTTTCATTTTTTACGAGTCAGTGAAAAGAGCTCAAAGAAGACTCGTATTTCGAGGAACGAGTGATAAACAGGGATAGCAGCAGATTACAGGTACAGGTTGGAATTTTCCAATCACGGCAGTATTACAAGGATGGCTAGGTGGGATCACTCTTCGCAGCTGTTCCTCAAAATAGGTAAACAATCAAGTGGATGTGAATGATCGGCCAAATGAAAAGTGGAGCTGACGGTGCACAAACACGACCGAGGCTTTTATGGCTGATGAATTTACGGTCTCAAATGGTTATTTACCGGTTCATTTTTTCTGCATGAGCTTGAACTCTAGGGGGAAGCCTGCTCACAAGCTTATGTTTATTTTTTAACGAGCATGAATTTTCGCATTAAAACTGCTCGGATCTTGCGTTTATTTTTTAACGAGCATGAACTTTGCCAAAACTGCTCGTTTGATAAGGTCAAATTCATATTTTACCATGACTAGTTTTTCTTTTCCAGAGATAGTACTGTTTTCATCAATTGCTGCAACAAACTTGTTAGAAATGGATAACATGAAGCAAAAATACTAATATTTCACTTTGAACTACGTAAAAAGCAATTAAAAGATGTTTTTACCTCTCATTTTACCATTTCATGTGCATTTGGTTTGTTGGAGCTTTGGAGGTGCCTTTTCCTCTCGATTTTTCACCAGCTGATTTCGGGAGATTCTGTGGACGATTTTCAGCGCCGTTTCCACCAGGTAGGAGCTAAACCCTAGCTCTGTCTTTTCATGGTCTTATTTCTCAGTTTTATGCTTGTTTTCCTGCCCCCATGAGCCACTTGGGTTTCTCTAGGACGCTCTGCCATCAGCGCAGGTGCCCTATATCGAAACCTACGTTGGGGTTTTCATTTTCAAAGGCAGTTTGCCTCCCAACACAGGTGAGACCTTTCCCTACCTGCGTTGGGCACAGAAAACATCTTGGTTGCACAATTTTTCATGAGATTTTTGCCATTTTCTTTACTCAGTCAGGGATCTTACTCCTCCTCTTGTTGGTTTTGCAGAGTTTATTGGAGCAGAATGACTCTTACGTGGCGAGAACGAGAGCATGAAGAGGAGGACATGATTGCCCTCCATGATCCTGTTACCGTGAGCGCGTTGCGGAACTGTGGCTTGCTAAAATTCTTCCGCATATCTAGCATGAGGGCACAGATACGTTTACTGCAGTACCTGCTTGATGCTTGGGATCCTGTTAACCAAGTGTTCCAGATTAGGGGCAAGTCCATCCCTTTGACCATAGTGGACATTTACTTCTTGACTGGGTTGTCAAGGCGGGGTGCCCCCATTTCCTTGTCCGGTTCGGCCCGAGGGAGTGATTCCGTGAAAGATTATATCCGTCAGTATTGCAGGGAGGGATCCCAGCCGAGCAGAGACGGCAAGATTTCTATCTGTGATGTCACTGACAGGTCTCTCAGGTCTATTCTGTACACGATTTGTAGGATGGCCGGTAGTGCATCCCCTCATGTTGCCAACAGGTCATATGTGCAGCACGCCCTGGAGTGTCTTCAGCCGAAAGTTTTTAACTGGTGTGATGCAGTACTGGTTCAGATGAAAAACCAGTTGACCAAAGTAAAGGACAGGAGACTGAAGAATTTTGGCTTTGGTTCAGTTTTGACTGCCTTCGCTTTGGAGAAGATACCCCTGATGCAACCTCAGTACATTGTCCTCGACTTGCCATCTCCTACTGAGCCACGCATGCAGAGGTGGGTTGACCACATGGCTAGACATGCAGGTCAATCTCGGATTACTTTTACCGATGCCTTCTTTAGGTGGTTCGAGCGGCAGGATATGGCTTTTTCCGAGTATCCATATATTGGCATGGATTTCCGAGGTGATCCGGATTTGGTACTACCGAATGGCGAGCAGTGGGGTGATCTTGGTAAATATTTTTACCTTATCACTGTTTACTGTTTTTATTTATAATGTCCTTGTGCTTTACTCTATCAAGACTCTAATCAAACTCATGTGTGCATGCAGATGTGGGCCCCGTCCGTCCAGCAGTTCGTCCGGGAGTTCCGGCCGCTGCCCCAGCAGGGGAGGCTCCAGGGAGGGCTATTCTCCGTGACCTTGACTTGGCCGAGACTCTTGCTGCTGTGCAGGAACAGGTCGAGGGTCTTACCTTCGGGATTCCGGATGTACGGATTGACGAGTTGCCTCTGCGATTGCAGCGACATACTGCTGGTGTTCCTAGACGATGGTCTCGTCTTCTGCGCATGATCGCACAGGCCGTGGCATGTTATCATGAGCATCACTAGGCTAGGGTGCCCCCTAGCCATTTTTGAGTTTTGGGGTCGTATGACCGATTTTGTCTTGGTTACAGAACATTATATGTAAACCGTAAACAGTTATATATATTTTTGATTTTCGGGGTTTATTCCAGTTTTTTATGTGATCCATGTATGAAACATCGATGATGCTTCTCTTTTTATCAAATTTGCAAATGTCTATCTAACACATAATTTGCTAATGAGTCGGTTAATGTGTTTAAGTTTCTGGAAATGTGTTGATATTGGATAAAATCAAACTGTCTTTCTAAGATTTTAACTCTTAGGAACTTGCGATAAATAGCTGGATTTCAAACAGAGTAGGTACCATTGAGCTGTAGTACCACGAGCTATGAGTCTAGCCTGACGACTAGCCGGCGTATGCCATGTGTGATGGCATCAGAGAGGAGCTCTATCAACGCGCTATACTCAGCGATATTATTTGTTGATTGACCAATACATACCCCCCTAAAACTCACTAACTCGCCGCTTGGGTCAAAAATGGCCCATGCTGCAGAGGATAGGTTCCTCGAACTACGACTCGCTCCGTCAACATATCCAACCCACGGTTCCAATGGATTTGACATCTGCAATAAGTTTAAAAAGCAGATTACTTAAACCGGAACAAACGCTTTAGCGAAAACAAAAATGTAACAAAAGCATACAGGTTACTATTAGGCATAGTAACGCTTAAGGTACAACCCGTTGCGGGGTTGCGCCAGTGGAATTCCGTCATAATCTACCAACTCGTAGGCACCTTTTGCTAACACCCTTTTAACAATATAAGGGCCCATCCATAAGGACTTGAATTTCCCAGCTCCCAATTTATCGGATTCTTGGTCATAAAGCAAGACCAAATCACCTTCCGAGAAGATACGGGGTTTGACATTTTTGTCGAACTGCGCTTTGACTTGTTTCTTATGGGCTTCGTTGGCCAAGGCGGCATCACGACGGGTTTCATCCAACTGGATTAATTCCAAGAAACGAGCTTCTTCTTCTGAGGTTCCGGGGAGGAGATCAATTGCGAGTTTAAGGGACGAAATTTCGCACTGGATTGGTAGGATTGCTTCCAGGCCATACACCAGTTGAAACGGTGTGAACCCAGTGGCATTCCTTACCGATGTTCGGTAGGCCCACAAAGCTGAGTATAGGATCAAATGCCATCTTCTTTTGTGAACCCCCACCATCCTTTGCAGCATGCGCTTCAGGACTTTGTTGATCGCTTCAACTTGTCCGTTAGCTTGCGGATAGTACGGAGTAGAGCTGTCATGAGACAATCCTAGTTTGGCAGTTAATTCAACCATAATGTGATTGCGGAAATGCGATCCATGATCTGTTACTATGGCCTGTGGCACGCCGAATCTAGCGACCACATGATTAAAAAAGAATAGGGCTGCTGTTTCACCAGTGTTATCCAATGTAGGCATCGCCTCGGCCCATTTGGTAAAATAGTCAACTGCGACTATAATATACCAATGCCCCCCGATCGAGGTGGGGTTACATTGCATGAAATCGATGCCCCACTTGGCGAAAGGCCCCACAGCTATTATTGGCTGTAGAGGAGCGGGGGGTCTTCTGGTTTTGCTATCAAAAATCTGACATGCATGGCAACTTCTAACTGCGGTTATGCAATCTTTGAACATGGTTGGCCAGAAGTATCTTTCTTGTAAGATTCTTTGTGCTGTAGCATATCCAGATTGATGCCCCCCACAGGTGCCTGAATGACATTCGTTCAGGGCTTTTTCGGCCTCCTCATGGGTTAGACACCTTCTCAGGACCGTATCGACACCACGACGGTAAAGCGTATCACCGACGATCATGTAGTCTTTTGCTTGGTATCGAATGCGTTTTTGTTCTGAGTGAGAGGTGTCTGGCCGAAACTTTTGGGTTTGGAGATAAACTATTATATCTCCATACCACTCATCACTTGCTGATATCAGAAACAAACTTTCGTCCACGATCGATTCTTTGGACGTTTCATCGTTGTACGATGACGGGAGATCGCATAATAATTCTGCAAAAACTAAAGCTTTCTTTGATTTGGATTTCACAAATTCCAGATCAAACTCTTGGAGGATAGCTATCCATTTTGAATATTTGCCCCCAAGCAACTGTCGCGACAGTATATAAGTCATGGGGTTGCAATCTGACAATACAGTGGTCTTCCTAAAGAGGACATAATGTCGAAATCTTTGAATCGCTTGAACAGCTGCCAATGCCAGCTTTTCAACATGAGAATATCTACTTTCCGTATCATTTAAGTTTTTACTTAAATAATATATAGGGTGTTCAATTCCGTCGACTTCTTGAACTAAAACCATCGCAATGGTCGTATCTGCTACAGCCAGATACAGGTTAAAATCCCTTAGATAGTCTGGGGCGTACATTAATGATGCTTTGACTAGCGCTTCTTTCAAAGCATCAAAGGAAGCTTGTGCAACCTGGTCCCAGACGAAAGGTACATCCTTTTTCAGGAGACGTGTATAACCTTTAGCAAGTTCTGCGTAATTCGGAATGAACCTCCTCAGAAAGTTTGCTTTCCCTTGGAGTTTCTGAATCTGAAGCAAGTTCGAAGGTGGAGGCAAATTAATGATTGCCTGCACCTTGCAAGGGTCGAGACGAATCCCATCCTTGGAGACTATAAAGCCAAGTAAACGACCAGAACTGACGCAAAACACACATTTGTGCGGATTGAGTCTTATCTTGTAGTGTCGGCAACGTAGAAATATTGCTCTTAAATGATGCGGATGATCAGTCTGCTTTTGCGAATGAGCCGGAAGATCGTCGAGATAAGGTTGAACGATGTTCTTGATGTCATGGAAAGCATAATTCATTGCTCTCTGAAACGTCGCCCCTACGTTCTTTAAACCAAAGGGTAATTTTTGATAAGCGAAGGTGCCCCACGGACAAATAAATGCAGTCTTTGACTGGTCCTGTGGGCGGATATTAATTTGATTATACCCGGAAAATCCGTCCATAAACGAAAAGATTTCACATCCGGCGCATTCATCAATTATCTGGTCGATGAAGGGTGTAGGGTAGTTGTCCTTTGGACAGGCTTGATTTACATCCCTATAATCGACGCACACTCGTATTGTTCCTTGTTTTTTCATAACAGGGACAATATTCGATACCCAATCGGTTAGAGGAACCGGGTAGATGAAACCAGCATGGAGAAGCTTCTCAACTTCCGCTTTAATGGCGGCGGCTTTCTTGGGGTGTACCTGCCGAAGCCGTTGTCTTACTGGTTTGACATCAGGATAGATCTTAATTTCATGTTCAACGATACTCGAGTCAATGCCTGGCATTTCATCATATGACCAGGCAAAGACATCTCTAAATTCGCGGAAAAGAGCTTTATATATTTCTTGTTCTGAAGGAGAACAACCTTTGCCGACATAAATATTCTCTACAATGTCTGTTTTGGTCGAGATATTTATGGCTATAGTTTCTTCTATATTGGATAGGTTTCTCTCGGAGTCCACCGTATTTACAGTATTCGTTAGGAATTCAAATACTGAGGGGTGATACAGGTTGCCTTGAGTATCTTCCTTAGGAAGGGAACGATGGTGGTTATCATCCCATGGCGCCCCCTCAATCCACATTGATTGCAGGATTCCTTCGTCACTTGCATGCACTCGTGACCAAGGATACAAAGGGGTACCACATTCTCCTGACCTATCTACCCAAACGCTTGACGAGCATTGATTTGGGCTCGCCTCCCATGCCTGAAACATTGATTGCTACAATATTTCGATTAGGCTCGGGTGCAAGACCATTTCCCGATCCATAATGACTTTGTCTTTTGCGACCTTCGTGGAAGATATCATGTTGCAGGTAGCCACCAATGGTACATTTCCTATGTACATATGATTTGGTAGCGAGAAAGTCCCCATCATCGTGGGGTCTTTCAACAGGCCTACTCCTATATCTTGAATTGAATGGTCGCTTTCATGGATCATGGGAATGCTTCCCGTAACTTGTGAACCATTAAGGAGGAAGTTCTGTTGGTCGATGACCGTAATCCCTCCTTCAAACGGGAATGCGATCTTCCTAAAATAAGTCGACACGACAGCTGCCATGGCATAAATCCATGGTCTTCCCAGTAGGATGTTGTAATCCAGATTTCCATCTATGACTTCAACATCAATCTCTACTGTTTTTCCACCTAGTTCAACTTTCAAGTTACTTAGGATACCGAAAGGGGTATATGTCCTACCGTCGAAAGCCTTTAGTGTTGTCGAAGATCTCGACAAGGTTGGTGACCCTAGCGTTTTCCAGCAGCTCATCGACATAATACATGTCGATGCCCCCTCGTCAATAATTGTTCTGTGAACAGTTTTGTTGAGGGCCTTCACTTGAATAAGGAAAGCTAGTTGAGCTGGTAACTGAGGGTCATACCCTTTGTGATCAAAGGACACAAGATTGGAATCCTTAGGATCAAGCCCCCCTATTGCCGATAACAACGCCTACCTTTGGGATGGACAATTTTGTAGTACTTCTAGAGTCGACATAGCGGATGGCGATTGAGCCAAATCTTCTACTATGTTATAATGTTGCGCCGCTCTGGCACGAGGATTAAACGTCGACTTGTGTACTACACCCTTAGGTGGTTTTATTGTTAATTCTGGCATTATGGGTGGGACAACTTCTGTCGAAGTTGTTGTCGAACTACTAGGTTGATCTTTACCTTTTTCGTTTGGCAGTTGCGGATTCCCATAATCTTTGTTCCTTGTCGAAATCAAAGCATCATTTTGCTGCTTAGAGATCGACAACATTAGCACTTGCTACGGGGAAGCATTTCCACTATCAACCATATTTTGACCTGGATTGGGGAATGGATCAGTCAACACAGCTGGGTTCTTTGGACTTTTAAAGAATCTCTTGAGCTCAGCTTTGTATGGACAATCTGTTGTCTTGTGATCTTCGTCACATATCATATAGGGCCATTTCTTTTTCCCTTTCTCAGGAGAGTTAGAAGAAGTTTTTTCAGGTGACGGGTCATCCTGTTGCTTCTTCTTCCCTTTGTTTTGCTTCTTCTTGCTTCCTGGTTGATTGGTTTCTTTGCCTTTACCCGCAGATATGGCATTTACTTCCGAAGCAAGAATCTCGTCATGGGCATTTCGATCTGAAGTCTTACGGGCTTTCTGAGGTGAAGCCTTTCTCGACTTCGCGCTTGCAGTGCCAATCACGCCATCTCCGGCATGAGAGTCAATATTCGATTTAGGAGGGGGAGGAATTGAAAATTCAGGTCTAGGGGCATCAGGTATTTTGTCGTAGAGCGTGCCAGACTGAGTATATACTAAGTCTAAATATTGAGCACGAGCGATTACTTGCTCCTCTGTTACGACTCCCCCCTTGGCCACATCTTCCGTTATGGCCAGAAGTAATGACTTTATAAACCATTCAGCTAATAGCTGATCAGGAACGTATGTTTTCACCATCCTACGTCGACGACGCCACTCATGTATATGATCAGATATGTGAGTAGCTGTCGTCTGTTTGAAGTTGGTCAGTATTTCGGTTCCTGTTTCATACCTGATTGGTAATTGAAAATGGGTTAAGAAAGTCGTGGCTAAGGAGCTGAAATTGTCGAAAGAGGCTCTCGGCAATTCTATATACCATTTAGCCGCCGGACCTGTCAATGTCCTCTGGAAGAGGCGAAGTCTTATCGAATCATCGTTCAGGGTGTTCGATGAACACCACAGATGAAAGGTCATGACGTGATTCGACGGGTCTTCACTTGGATTTCCATTGAATTTAGGAATGTTGGAGGGAAGTTTGTGAGGAATCGCTGGCCACCAAGGGGCATAAGCAATCGGATCGTTTGTCAACCGATGTAAATCGGGTAACTCCAAAGTTGCCACGAATGGCAGCTGTTGACTCAAGTTAGGCGAAGCGTACCAAGGATACGACGGAATCGCCTGAGCAGTTGGTCTTTGCATACCAGCATAATGTAATTGATGCTGATATGATTGATACGGTTGATGGACTACTCCACCATAGAGTGGTTGGTTTTGACCGTATTATAGGTACGGTTGTCCATTGTTCGCAAAAATTTGCTGCTCGGTACCTTGGTACACTTGCTGGAACTACGGTTGTTGATACTACACCAACCATGGTTGTGATACCATTGGTTGTTGTGCGATGCTTACCACTGGGCCAAGATGAGGGGTAAGGGTACCCGTTTGTGCTTGTGTCGCCCCGCCAGTCGGCGATTGTGGTTGGGTTGCAGGGTAAAAGGGTTGTTGCATTACAACCTGAGAAAACTGAGGTTGACATGCAACAGGTATCGTTTGAACTTGCGACACAGTCACAATTGCTGGTGTCGTCGGGATGTTCGTCACAGGCATTTGTTGTTGCATAGAATACACAACTCTTGGTTGCTGGGGTAGCATAGGTATCCAACCACTTGTATTTATTCAAGTATAACCTGAATATTGTTGTGAACTCCTGTATGGGTAACCTCCCGGAGGGGGTAATGAAAAGGCATATTGCCCCCCATACGGTGGTGGTCCGGAAACGAGAGGATTTATTACACCTCGAGGACCGGATTGCCCCAACTGATTTCCAAAAGGATCAATCTGTTGAGTTCCAACATAGGAGTTACCAGGCATTATCCCGGGAGAACAAACAGGAACAGACCATACTGTCGTCATGGCCCCCGAAGGGACCCCCTCCAGCTGTTGAGAGTTAGGGACAGATGGTATGCCGGCGAACATTGTCGGAATGACTGCAGGGAGTTCTGCTGTCGCTGTGTCATTTGGCACAGTCCTAGATGTTGACGGTTGTTCAGAAATTTTGAGTCTATCCAGTAGATTTCCTAGTGATTCTTCAGGAACTTCTCTGGGTGATAGGCTAGCTTCTGATGCAGTAGGGAGTAGAGTGATCCTTGCTCCAAAATGTGTTGGAGTAGTTGCTTGCGGATCTTCTACAATCTCTTCTATTGTGATCAGACCGGGTGGAAGAGGAAGACCGTCAGGTCCGTAGAATATCTCTGGTGCCGAAGAAGGGGTTGTTTCGACAATGACAGTTGTTTGAGGAGCAAGACTCTCTGAACCGATCACTGATGGACCTGATTCAGTAACACAAGTATTTGCTTTCAGACTAGGATCAATGTTACTGTCCTTCTGGGGCTGTTGAACTTCTTCAATAGGGGCAGGGTTTCCAGAAATGTTTGGAGTAACTGGAACCTCAGATGTCGTTGGAACACTTGTTCTAACTTTGACAGGAGATTTGGAACCAGTTGAACGAGGTCGCTTTTCCCGGGTTGTTTTCGATTCCGGGGACAAAGACGTTTGTCTCGTGTTCCTCTGCGAACGACGGTTCATCGATTGACTTTCTTCCACGATTGCGGATTACTTGATCAACCAACAATGCACAGGGTAAAATGTTTTTTCGAATTGAATTAATTTTAGATGCTTTTAAGACACAACTTGCTTTTTCATGTTTTAAGAGTCGAGAAAAAGCTAAAGATGACTCTAGTCTCCTTCGATGTATTAACGAGCCCGAAGTGACAAATGCTCGGATGGACTTTTTCAGTTATAGAGTTTGAAAAAGGCCAAAAGAAACTACTCTGGAGTTCTAGGCAAGGGTGTGCCAAACCTTTCGCGAAACCACAGAATACGTTTTACGGTACGAGTGGTCGATCTTCGTGAATGCTGTGTTCACTACATCGCGATCAGTAGGGCGGCCGACACGGCTTCCTATGGATAAAGGCTTTGTTCCTATAGGGGTCCCCCAATATACGCGACGGTACGCGGGGGCACAAGTCCGTATTAGTGCTATCGTCCCTCAGGAGGAATCACCCACCTTCGTAGAGATCAACAGTCACTATGTTTAACGACGCCGGTTCACGTCTCTACCTAGACCTCTACTGTGTTTCGTTATGTTTCAAAGCGTTGTTAGATAAATTCAGTTCTTTTTAGGTTGATCTTGCTTAGCAGTTTGCCTTTACGGATCACCACGTGATGTATGATACAACTCCTAAATGCAGTCTAAGAATGATAAGCAAGCTTTTTCAATTCTTTCAACTTATGAAAACCTTAACTACTGAAGGAAAAGAAAGACATCATCTTTTCAAACAGATCATAGAGCACACACTGATGCACTTTTCCTAAATCGACATGTGAACTGTCAAAATGCACATGCACAATGCAAGTATTTCTTTTCTTCTTCCTTAATGTTGATGTATTACAAAAAGAAAGCTGTTGTATAATTTCGAATTCAATTTCAAGCGAAAGCAACAAGTGTTTGTCCAATAATCAAAAGAACACCTTAAGATTCACTCGTTTCAACACAAGAAATACTGAAATTTGAACCATATAACGAAAGCAAATGCTCAAGCAGCTATGAACAACAATAAACTAGCTCTTAGAATCACAACGACACTTTCTCATAGGTCTAGATCCAAGAGGTCATAGCAAGACTAGTTCACTTTCGCTATGGGAAACTGTGAATGACAGCAAGAAATACAATAAGAACAATCACGGTTTCTTCATACAACTGAGGAGGAATGAAGGCAAAGAGAAGTGGTTTCAGCTGGGTATACAGGTTGACAACAGGCTGCAAAAACAATATTGAAAACTGGGCAACAGACAGTGGGAAATCCCAGCTACACAAGGCAAAACTGGATCAGCGCAAGTGCTGTACTGTCAATCTGAGATGCAGCGCAGGTAGCCCCTTCGGGACCTGCGTTGCAGTGCAGGTAGCCTTTGTTGCAGCTGCACTGATGAGACAACTCTCGTCTCTCTCAGATTCCGGCTCACAGTTTGCTCAAAAATCAATGGTTTTTGGCCAAATCAGAGGTTGTCAGTCAAGTATACACTAGAGGATGATTAAAGGAAGATGAACACTATCACAAAGAGCTAAAAAGAGTCCTTGTGGATCAGCTCTTCAAATCATAAACATGCCCAGCACTGGGCTAGAGTAGCTGCCCTTTACTTTGCATTCGAAGGACTCGAATGCAGTTCGATTCGGTACTCTCTTTGTTCAAGAAATGAATAGCAAGAAACACAAGCTACCAACAAGACACGATCCCCAGCGGAGTCGCCAGTCTGTTGTGGGGGAAAGTATCCAACTCGGAATGACCCTAACCCACTCTAAGGGTGACAGTTCCTTAGCAACAGCTGAAAGCAAAGCTATCTAAAGTTTCTTCTTTATGACATGCAAGAGATAAAAGGGAGAGATCCACTTACCGATGTCTTGCGCAAATGGTCGATCCAATCTCCTTTGTTTGCCGCTTGCTCCCAGCTCCAAGTCTTTTCACGGGCCCAGCTACACGAGATCCTGCAAATAAGACAAGAAGAGGAAACTACAAGAAGCATGCATTCATAATCGATTCAAGGATTAGCATAAATAAAAAACGCAAGTAAGACAATTCACCATTGAAACACATGCGAATAGAAGAACCTCAAATGCTTTATTAATATATGGAAGTAAGGTTCCGGCGGTGATACAACCATGAGAGGTCCAATCCAGCATCACCTTCCCGACGGAGAGAAATCTCTTCTTCACCTCCCTCAAGCAATCACCCAATACTCTCAACTGTAAACCAACAGCAATTCTTTGCACAAAATTCCGGCCCCCAGATCCCATGGGATGAGATCCTTATATAGAGTTTTGGAGTGAAGATAAGTCAGCTTGATGTGTGACTTGTTGTCCTCTTCAACTCCAGTTGTTCTTCAGTTCTTCACTTGGAGTTTTTGTCTTCCACTTGGAGTTTTAGAAGCTCTTAACTCATCATTAGGCGAATCTTATGATCAAGTGTCTTTTTGGAAGCTTCCTGGGCACTGGCACATTGAGAAAAAGATTCCTCCAGATGTCCAAGTACGCCCAACGCAGGTAGCCTTTGTTGCACCTGCTATGCAGCACAAGTAGCCCTTGTTGCACTTGCTATGCAGCGCAGGTAGCCTTTGGAGCAGCTGCTTTGATCCAAAATTGACATGTTTTTGAGTGTTTTTCAGTGGAGAACTGATTTGCAGTGTTGTGGTTTGCTGACCTTGTTCCTCTAAGGGTAAGAACAACATGTTTAGGGACTTTGGATCCCTTAGATTATTGACATTTCGTTTTCTATGCTGTAAGGCACAAAAATGTCTATAACATGCTTTATTATGCTTTTACTACACTATCTAATGAATTCCTGATATACTGGTTAAAGTTCAATGCATGATAATTTTTGTAAATCAAAAGATCTTTGCATATGCGCTGGTTGCATTAAGTATAGTTGCGTATACATGCTAGTTCACTAAGCTGAAGTAGCATATACAAATTAGTTTTGAAAATTAAATTATTGATCTAATAATACTGATTCACTGCACACACCCCCCCCCCCCCCCCCACCTGTTAGTATTATTTCGAACAGAAAATGCGGAAATTACACTGACAATGATAAAGATTGAAGGAAATAACAAAACAATTAGCAAGACTTTCCTAAATTTCTACAAGGTAAATTAAAATGATGTGGTTGACAACACAATTGAGTTGTATGTAATTGAAATTAAATTATAATTGTGAAGAATTGAACTTCTATGTTGTATTAGCTCTATTATAATTCAAATATTGACAACAAACAACATGGGAAATTGGATGATTCGTTCTTGAAGAGGGGCTCGATTTCCAAACTAATTGGAAGCCCAAAAAATTGCTAGAGAAAGGATGAGGCAAAGATGAGCAAGATTGAGGGAAAAAACAAAACAACAAGAAGATGATCCAAGTCAACCAATTGATGCAAATATAGGTAATTCTTTGTCTTATTTTTTGTATTAAAATTATAAATTGTATGCATTATTTAGTATAAACTAAAAATATATATATTATATATGGATTCCAAAGATCTTATGTACAACTAAATTTGTAAGGAAACCAAAAGAATAGACAAGAAGTTTACTTTTTTACTTTGTTTGTAGATACTTGTAATAGGCTTGAAGTTTATATTCCTTAATGAGTCAAGGGTTAATTCTACAATGTCAATCAAGTATAATGGTAATAGAAGATATGAAGTTGGGGAAAAATTAAATTAGTATTTTGGGAATATTTTTAATAATAGTAAATCTAATTATGCTTATTTATTCTTTGAACAATCATACAAGAGAAACTGCAATCTTGTTGCAATAATTATTTTGCTGTTGGCACAATTCTCATTGACTTTTATATTTTGTATTCCACTATGCAAGGACAGAATTTGATTAACCACATGAGGAACAAGATGTGCCTTATCAATCTAGTCAACCACTATAGGAACAATATGTACCCTATCAATTTGGTCAATAATTATAGGAATATGACATTCCCTATAAAGTTTATAAACCACCAAAAGAATGGTTTGTGCCCTCTCAAGTTGATAGGATAACACAAAGCTACAGTGGTTTCGAAAGGGGTGGAAGGTTTGTAGAAAATTTGGATGCAAACACAAGAGAGGACTTTGGGGAGCCTATCCCTAATCACACTATTAGAAAGCATGTCACTATCATCATTCGATAGTATTTTGAGAAACATTTAGTTGTTACACAAGCTCATATACTACATGGGTTGATCAAACATAAGAAACTAAAAAACGCCACAAAATTTTGGGTACCCAAGGTGCTAAACATAGGAAGACACATGTTAATGTCACTAAAAATATATCAAAGGCATTATCTAAGTTTGAAAAATCAAGAAAATCCAATGTTTTAGCTATTCACATGGTAATTACAACTGATATTGTTGCACCAAGTACATCAAGACAAAAAATGTTGACAACAATGTCAAAATCGCTCCATGTCTTGAGAGAAACATTTCACAAGCATGACTAATTCAAGGTTCAAGTAAATGAAAATGATCAAGTTGCTTGTTGGGCTCTTATTACTAGGAAATTCTACTGAGATAGGCTTACAAAATGAATCATATCACTTGTGCTAGAGTTTTGGGAGAGCCATTCTTGTGCTATACCAAATAAAAATCTTGCCACGCATCATCACCTATCTAAAGTTTAATAGGTAGATCACGCTAAGAACACTGTAGAAATCATAAAAATTACATTGTTTGAGGAATTTTAGGAAAGGAATCCCCATGTCAAGATATCCATAAGCATGTCTTGGATAATTGAAACAATGGTTCATTAGGCTGAATACAATCTATGACACATGTTGTTCTCAATATCACGTTGAATTCCAACATCATTACGACACATTCGGGGATTTTGCAAGAAGAACTAGCACGGGATTTTAATCAATACTATGTAGAAGGGATCCAAAAGGGTTGTTTTACAAGAAAATATGTATATGCGGGAGAAGATGCACTAAATGTGGTGATTTGGCATTGTTCCATAGGAGCTTTACTATTGATCCCAACTAGTATGGTATGTCAGATGTCATGGTCACATGGAAGCAATATTATGTCACAATAAATCAACCATATTCTTCAACTTCCAAAATTCATGGGGAAGTTTCAAAACTAGATCTATAAATATTTTAAACACTCACACAATTCCATGTGGAAAGCTTCTAAATTTAAGCATTTTCATGAGGTATTCCAACTAGGCACAATCTTATCAGTGGTAGACTTTGCTGAGAATTGCACATTTTCTCCTTAGGCAGAGATATAGAGTGAGTACTACCACTCATACCAAGTGTCCATATTCATACATGTTATATATAGACACGCACAATTGAATGTTGATGGTAGGGCTATCACTAATGAGTCACGTGATGTGATTAAGGAGTATCACTTCTACATAACCTATGATCGTGGGCATGACACATTTTTCATGCAACATTCTTTTGGCTTTATTTATGAATCATTAAAAAAGAATGACATATCATTTAGAAAGCGTTATATTTGGTCATATGGTTGTGTTGCAAATTTCAAGTCAACACACCATTTTTATTGGTTGAGTTGGCTACACAAGGAGACAAAGGTTCAACATACTTGGAGATTTTTTGAAATGGGACATGGAAAGGGTGAGAATGATGGTGTAGATGCTTGTGTGAAATAGCACTTAAGAGATACAAAATAAGTCATGATGTAGATTAAATCAAATCATCAGTAGATGTAGTCAACTAGTGCAGATCCCATTTTGGACATGAAGGTCACGAACAAATTAGGTATGAGTATAGGTATTTTTTGAATGTTAAAATTGGTGATATGAATAGATCTATTCATTGGTATTGTAATACTATATAAGGCACGAGGGAATTACACTCAGTGTAGAGTAAAGACATGAGGGAATTATTTTCCATTGAGACAAGAAAATTCACATGTTTTTGTGAGTTTTTCATTGGTGCAGATAGATGTAGACTTGATCAATGTGAAAAAAAGGGTACGTGAAAGGATGGAAATATGTCGCTCTTAATCCAAAGAGATGTCGTCCAATTCTGACATGGCAATAGATGTGCACTAAAGAGATTGTCGTTTCAATTGATCATGATCAAATCTCTGATGTTGTAAGGGAAGGTATGTGGTGTCCATCATTAATGGTTCCATCTATAAAAAAAAATATTGAACATATAATCAATCAATATTTTTTATTTTGGTTGTAAGCTCTTCTTATATCATCATTCATAAGTCCTGATGATGGATCCCAGTTGGTATTTGAAACGTTGATAGAAAAATGGTTCATACTGTGGATTCTCCGGTAATTGAGTTAGAAGTCTTTGTTGTCACTAGCCCCCAAGGAAAGGAAGAGAATGTGGCTTAATATTTGATGTGGTGCACACAAGTGAAAAGAAATTTTGTGCAAACGTATGAAGATGGAAAGTTCAAATACCAAATTGGTGACATGGTTGTATGTGTCAGTTTTTTGAAAAGGTAAAAAAATATGGTGGCTACATTATTGATGGAGATTTTATACTCGAATATATATCTTGATAATGCAATCATCTACTCATAACATCTCGGATCAGTCTCATAGAAATCAATGTGAAGGCAGGTGAACAAAGGAGATGGAAGAATACAAAATATGACCATGAACATATTATGGAGACTTGCATTATTATCACCCATTGGCCATATCAGTATATGATGCAAATGGAAAGATTTGAAGCCAAGTGTATGGAAGTTAATTGCAATATAATCTAGAACAAGAGATCCACATGTGAATTTTATAATTTAGAAATGTGACAATTAAAATAAGAATAAATTGAATTTGTTGTTTGTGGCTAGATATATCTTGCTAATTCCTCTCTCCATTGATACACATTTAGTTGTTTTTAGCGTACTCCCATTTTCTCAATATATTTGAGAAATAATTTAAAGAAATTCAAATATATGAGAAGGGCCTAGAGAAAATTATAAATAAATGGAAGATATTATCCAAGAAACTAATTTGTTTCTTTTCTTAACCCTACAAAAATAATGTAGAAACAAAGAATAATTAAGGCCATTCAAATGTTGGTTTAATCTTTTGTATTTCCAAGTAAAACACTTTATACATTTTTTCATTGAATGGTGTTTCATAGATGTCCTTAATTTATATTGTATAAACTTCATAGAATTGCAACTACTCAAGAAATTTAATCTAAGATCAAGAGAAAATATTCTAGTCTACTAATTCATGGAATGAAATTCAAAATTTAGAGCAACATGCATAGACATGCAATAAGAAAAACCACAAATATACAACAATTTGTAGGGTACCACAACTAGATAAAACCCCTCAAACATGTTTCTGTTAATCAATGAATCAAGAAACTATTACACTTGCTAACTCCAGCTCTGGGCTCAACCTACAAAAGAATAATTGTTCTCCTACACAATAAACAAGCTCTGACCAACACCTAGCCAAATATTTTCTCACCAAGGCCCCTATTTTCTTGCGCAAATACTAAGGAAATTGGACCTTATTCTTTAGGAGTTTCCTCCAAAATTATTGTGCAATTCCGAAGGATTGATCACTGATTGCATCCAATGCCTATACACTCAACACTAGTTTACAACTGATGTTGAACTACATTGGAATCTCTAGCACAACTGAGAAATTTGAATTCCTTGCATGCATGAGCTATTTTTGGTTGATTGATCTATTAGCTGGATGATCTTTGAGTTATACTATTCTCCCACTACACAACTAACCTCCAAATAATTATATTAACTATTATAACTAGTTTAACTAGGTACAACTAGAAATAACTGAACTCGATTACTATAAATTAGAAATCACACATGCATAAATGAACTTCAATCCCTCTAACATGAATTTACTGAGCTAACTAAGTGACAAGAGCCATTTCACCTTAGTTAACTACCTCCAAGTTATCTTCTAATGTGGAAATTTTGAATTTTCTCAATTTGACCAAAGCTAAGCCAACTTGAGCCTTTCTTGCCACACTTCTCCACACTCCCTCTTTGCAAGAAAGGGATTATCAACCACCCCTATCCTACACCTGTGGAATTCAAACTTCCCTCTTGACAAATCCTTTGTCAATATGTCAACATCTTGTTCTGTGGTTGGAATGTATTGTAACAACATTATCCTCCTCTACATACAGTCCCGTAAATGATGATAATGGACATCTATATGATTGTATCGATCATGGAATACATGATTCTCGGAGAGCTTAATGCAACTATGATTATCACAATTGAATTCATCTCCTGAAAAAACAATCCCACATGTATCTTTCACATCTAGATCACCTCACATGCTTCCTGACTTGCAACCAGGTATTCAACTTCTACTGAGATGAGTTCTACAGGCCTCTTCTTCCTACTGTACTAGGAAATTGTTGTGGACACAACACTAGAAATTCCACCTAATGTACTCGTTCAATCAGATGGAATCCCTGCCTAATCTGCATCTGTGAAGCCATGCAACTTCACTTCCTATGACATTCATCTATACCATAATCCATACTAATTAGTGCCTCTGAGATAATGTAAAACATGCTTTGTTGCCTTCCAATACAATTTCGTTGGCCTAACCATAGCTTGGATCAGCTAGTTGATTGCATAGCACATATTTGGTTGTGTGTTCACAAGATACATCATTTAACCCACTAGTTGTTGGTAAATGGTGGTGTCAACCTCTTCACCTGAAGTGGCATTCTCCTTCCTCTAATTGGTCGCTAGAGGTGTCTTCATGGGCTTACAACTCTCCATGTGAAATATCTACAATATCTCAGTGGCATAGTTACCTTGAGACACAAATAATTTCCCATCACTTTGTGATACTTCCAGCCCAAGGAAGTAGTGCATGATACCCATGTCTTTCATCTCAAATTACCTTGAAAGGTCCTCCTTGCAAGAGATGATCATCTACTCATCACCTATCAATATTAAATCATCAACATATAAAAAATTGATACTCAACTTACCTTGTACTAAATATGATAGAGGTTCACATCTGCTTCACTTTTAGTGAAGCCCAATCCAGTGAGATAACTATCAATATGAGTGTACCAACTCAAGGTGCTTGTTTGATACTGTATAATTCTCATCTAGGTTTGCACATATAATACTCTCGATCAAATGTCTCAAAACCTTATGGTTTCTCTATGTATGCTTCCTCCTCAATAACACAATTGAGAAATTTTATTTTTACATCCATTTGGTGGATCTTCCTCCTCATATGTACATCCAATGCAAGAATTGATCTAATGGCTAAATACATAGATATGGGAGAAAAAGGTTTCCTCATAACTAATTCCTTCAACTTGAGAGAATCCCTTGGCAACAAATCTGGCCTTATACTTCTCTATTATTTTTTCTGATGCATGCTTAACGTTGAAGATCCATTTTGAACCCACTACTTATTTTTTTGTCAGTCTCAGGACAACTTCCCAAATAGTGTTCTTTACGATGGATTCATATTCTTCCACCATTGCATCAAACCAAACTGGTTTCTCAACTATTTCCTCAAAAAAGTTTCGCTCAATCTCTACAAGCTTAGTCATTAGAGATATGTAGCTAGTGTACCTCTCAGGTGACTTCCTTTGCCTATAAAAATTTGAAGGAGCTCCCACACTCTCCCTCGCATCCTACACCAGTCTTTCAGCTTCCTTGGTTCTTTTTCTACCTTCTATGGATGGTTCTGCTAGAGTGGGTGTCTCCACTCTGCCTCCTCTCTACTCCATTTTTTGATGCTCCAAAACTTCCTGAGTCTCCTCCTTTGGAGCTAAAAGCTCCTCTTCTGGTGGGATTTGAAGCTCCCTCTTAAGAGAGAATCTCATTGCTTTCTCCTCATCAAACTTTACACCCCTTCCCATAAATATCATTCTAGGGAAGATAATTACACTCAATAATTGTGTGGAGTTTCGTTGTAAGGCATAAAAGCTCCAAATCTGTTGTTGGCTCAAGTTTCTTCCTCGAATATTTGGATACATGGTAGTAAACAAAGGCTCCAAAAATTCTGAAATGAGTCACATCCAACTTTATCCCCAAGAAGGCCTCCTCTGCTGTAACCATACCAAGAATCAGATGATTACTCTGGTTCTGCTAATAGACTTCTATGTTACATGCCTCTGCCCACAAATGTAGTAGCAAGCCTTGGTCATGTATCATTTCTCATGTAGCTCCCATAATGCTCTGGTTCATTCTCTCAGCTACCCCATTCTACTATGGTTTGTGGGGAGCTACCAGTTCTCTTTGAATTCCTTATTTGGCACAAAAATCCTTGAATTCATTTGAAACATACTCACCTTCATTGTCACTCTTGAGAGCCTTCACCTTCCTGTTAGTCTCTTTCTGAACTAATGCCTTGAATTCTACAAATTTTGAGAGTGTCTCATCCTTCTTCCACATGAAGAAGATCCAACACTTTCCTCAGAAATCATCAATAAAATAACATAGTATTTATGCCTGGAAGTGGAGGCTATCAAGAAGGGTCTAGAAGCATTAGAGTGAAGTCTCTGCAAGACCACATTTTATTTGTTGTCTCGATCATGGAATGCATATTTTACATACTTCCCCAAGTTATAACCCTTGCGAACATCCTGCTGGTCAAGTGATCCTTTAGGGAGGTCCATGGTTATTTGTTGCATAATTTTAAGGGCTCCATGGTGGAAATGACCAAGTCTTATGTGCCAAAGTTCACCAACATATCAACTTTACACTTTATCTACCTTATTACTTAATGAAACACGATCTTCCACATCAAGTTTGTATAGGTTCTTCACACAAATCTCAAATTGCTTCACTTGCCCATTAGTTATGTGTATTAGAAAGGATTTCCCTTTATTGAAAATAATAGCATAGCCACGATCTTCCAAAATTACTACAGAGACGAGGTTCTTCTTCATGCCTGGAAAAAACATGACATATTCGAGGTGAAGAGGGGATCCTGACTCCCTCTTAAAGGTTACTATACCAATCCTAGTAGCACTGTACCTTCCTTCATCCCCAAGCTTAATATGCATATGGATATCTTACTCCTCCAGGTCACTGAAACACTCTCTACACTGTGTCATGTGGACTGAGGCACCTAAGTCCTAGTACCACACACTACCCATCACAATGCTAGCCATGCATGCAGTCAGGCTGAAGTCTAACTCGAACTGTGAAGCCAATGCTTTACTTGCAGCTCCTCCTGATTTCTTCTTGCTAGACCTTTTGTGTGGACACTTTGTAGCATAGTGCCCGAATTCATGAAAAATGAGGCATTTTATTTTCGACAAGTCTTTCTTCTTGCCCCCTTGGCTAAAATCTGGTTTGGTTTGAGATTTATTCCCTTTTCCCTTTTTCCACTCCTATCCAATGCAAAATTCTCTCCATCCTCTCCTTTGGATGGACCTCCATCTTTGGTATTTCGCCTGATCTCTTCTTATACCAAATTGGACCATAAGTGTTCCCAATTCGATAGTTTTTCCCTTCCATTCACAGAGTCCTAGTAATTGTGCTAGGATTTTGGAATACTAGGTTGACCAAGTCGTCTTCTGAAACATTCACACCAACCCCTCCAACCTCTTCCCAAACTTGTGTAAATATGGTGAGATATTGCGGAATAGTATAATTTTCTGCATTTTAATGTTTCGAATTTTGTCTTTCAGGGCCAATTTTCTATGACCACTCTTATTATCGAATAGCTTAATTAGTTCCTTCCACATGGAAAATGAGGTCTCTTTGCCATGGAGATTTGAGAAAATGTGGTCTCTAACTCCCTCTAGGATTATTCTCCTTGCCTTAGCCAGATATTTCTTCCATTGGGAGAGGTTATGGGCATTAGCTAATATTGGTTTTGGAATATCTGTCTTGACATAATCCAACAATCCATTGTCATCAAACACTACCTCCATGCAATCCTTGTTGGAAATGAAATTTGAGCTTCCTTCCAAGGCATACTCTAATCTTAGTCCATTGAAGGCTATTCTCCCAACTCTGAAGAAATCCTGCTACACTGAAGCTACAAATTTGAACATCCTAAGGAACAACTTCAAAAATATTTTTATAATGTGTATCTTACTCTAATACCATGTATAAATTTGATAGAATTACAACTGCTCAAAGAATTTAATCTAAAATCAAGAGACACAAATATACTCTACTAATTTGTGGAATGAAATTCACAATTTAGAACAACATGCATAGGTATGCAATAAGAAAAACCAAAAATACACAGTGGTTTCTAGGGGAACCTAACTAGAAAAATTCGCTAAAGCATGTTTGCATTAATCAATGAATTGAGAAACTATTACAATTGCTAGCTCTAACTCTGAGCTCAACCTGCAAAAGAATAATTGTTCTCCTGCTCAATGAACAAGCTCTGGCCAACACTTAGCGAAATATTTTCTCACCAAGGCCCCTATTTTGTTGCACAAATCCTGATTAGATTAGCCCCTATTCTTCAGTAATTTCCTCCAAAATGATTTCGCAATTCCCAAGGATTGATCAATGATTGTATGCAACAACTATACACTCAACCCTAGTGTACAATTGAGGTTACACTGCCTTGGAATCTCGACCGCAACTGAGAAATTTGAATTCCTTTCACGCATGAGCTATTTTTGGTTGATTGATCTATTAACTGGATGATCTCTCATTTAGACTATGTCCAACTACACAACTAACCTACAACTAGTTCTATTAGCTGTTAGAACTAATTTAACTGAGTACAACTGGAAATAACTCAAATAGATTGTTATAAATTAGCAATCACACATGCATAACTGAACTTGAAGCCCTCTAACTCGAATTTACTAAGCTAACTAAGTGACAAGAGCCATGTCACCTTAGTTAACTACCTCCAAGTTGTCTGTTGATGTGGAAATTTCGAATTTTCTTAATTTGACCAAGGCTAAGCCAAATTGAGCCTTTCTTTCTACAATTCTCAACATATATGTTTCCTTTTACTATACTTTGGTTAAATTTATCTACATAGAGATCTTAGACAAATAAATATGGTCTATTTGTATAATAAATTTATGAATTTTAATTACTTTTTCAACTTATTAGAATATAATTTAACATTTTTTTATAAATAAAAAATTATGAATTAGTTTCATTAAGGATAGGAAGGATTAGGTGGAGAGTTCTGAGAGTTTTAATATTCTTCTCCTTTTGGCTCCTTGTACTAAGCACCTAATCATTATGTACATCTTAAGATATAGCCTTTATTATGAGCATTATGCACTTAATTATATGTTAGTTTGACCAATTATATAATGGTTGTGATCAATATACTATTTATTGTACATCATTAATTAAATATGTTTTATTATAAAAAGGAAATTTTACATAATAATTAGGTTTTTGAAGAAATTGTTCCCAATATATTATACATACATATTCAAACTTAAGTTGTGAAATTGAAATTTTAACACTTTTATTTGGAATAATTAATTATAATGACAATTAATCAAGTTGTTCCAACGAAATTGTTACACATTTTCTAAAAATACCCATCTTGTTGCTATGCCTTTTAACTAGAAATTTGAAAATACAATATTCATTCCTTTTCTACTTTCTTCTGAATAAATTTCCATCTAGAGAAGTCAATGGATGGGAAATATATTTACCAAAAAAAAATCAATGATGTTATTTCCATATTTCAATAAAATTTTCTTATTTCATGACAAATCTTCAACGCATTAGAAGGGTTTCCAATGTGGCTATTTACATTCAAGGAAAGACAATTGAGCCCATACCCATATCACTACCATCAAAGAAAGGGTTAAGTACTTGAACCAATGTTATTGGTTGATGATAGGGTGCCTTAGCTACGTTATTAGCCTTAATTATTTCACATATATTTAATAACCTCAACCAAGACTTAAGTCATCAAAAGAATTATGATAGTTGGAATATAATTATAGTCACAAATTAAGTGGGTGATGAATATTAATAAGAATGTATAGGGAGAGTATCCACAATCATCTAAATTAGATCACCATGATCCATGCTATTTAAGAGTTAGATAAAAGTCCTTATTCATATTAATTTTATAATTTTATTAAGTAAATATCAAAAAGTAAAATGGTTTATTAAGGATACATATATGAATTTAGAAATGTAATGAAGTAAAAAATGGTGTCTTATTCAATTCTCCAATATTGTCTCTCTTAGTTAAAATAACTAGAAAGTCTAAATTGTTTCTTAGAGGTCAAAAAAATGAAGGTTTAGGGAAATACAATTGTTTTATATTACATTCCCATTCCCCATCTAATTACTAGATTACATCCTTTAGTGTATTGTCTTATACCTTGCTAATATGTGAAGCATTGAATGGAGGTCATGGGCATTCTTCTATCCAATGTTGGTTCATTATAATTCAAAGCATAGACATTTGCTCCCCTCTATCCTAGTATTATTGATGTTTGACACATTTGCAAAAGTAAATGCATTGGGAAGAGAGAAATATAAGTTATGTGGTGTTCTTTTCCTTCTCCATATTTCTCTTTTATATTTGTTGTGGTTTAGCTTCATTATGACAATATTATCATCAATGTTAGTGTTGAGCATGGTTCCTCTTTGAATATAGCCTTTTGCTTTTGTACTGCTCATCAATTCACACCTTGGGAGAGTGAGTATTTATAGAAAATCTGTAAATGTATTTGTTGAATATCTAAATGTTTTAATAATCAAATAATTAGAGCAGTATTTCTCCATTCTCTACTCATATGAAAGTCATTTTTTTTTTTTCCATTTTGTGTGATCCCTAAACATATTATTCCCTTCAGTGTTAGTAGCATTCAGTCGTTTAGAAACTATTATTATAAATAAAAAATTATTGAAATATTTTATTTTTTCGTATCAATAATAGTTTAATTTTTTATAATAATATTAATTTAAAAAAATAAATATTAAATATTTTCAAATATTATCACGATTGGAATAAAAATCAAAATCCATTATCACTCACAAGAATCAACCTATTATAATTATTTTTATATTAAAAGTGTTTAATTTTTTTAACATTAAATCATTAAAAATATACCAAATTTACCTATATTAAAAGTTATTATAAATATTAGAAAATTAAGATAAATTTATTATAAAAATCATGATTTTATTATTATAATCTTATAAACGATGAAGTGGAGAAATTTATTGCATGTATTTTTTTAAGTACACCATCATATGCTAAACGTATTATGAGTTATGAATATCTTATGTGTACCAATTACGTTGATGAGATATGTCTTTTAATTAATTTTATTTCCATTGTTATCTTTTTTAACAAAAGTTATAATGTAGAAATTGGTTTAAACTAGCGAAATAATTAATATCCATAATCTAAATAATGAATGTATCCATAAGCACTCCATATGAAAATACAAACAAAGTACATTACATGAACACAGATAAAATAAAATACTAAACATCCATAAACTAAAATAATATTTATGTATCCATAAACTATCCCTATGAAAACATACAAAGTATAGTATTGGGCCTGAAAATATACAAAGTATGTGGTTTAAGTACCATTACCCCTATGTGACTACTAGTCAGAAATGGTGTCCAAATGTTGGTACTGTAATATAACAAATTCAAATTCAAATCAACCATCATTATTTAGAAAATAAACAATAGAGTGATAAATTATTTAAATTTAATTACATATGAATACACTAACCTAACTTGAGTCCAAATGAAAGGTATGTGTGATAGGGGTCACATCAATTTGAGTCTAGTGCTCTTGGGCTTTTGGCTCAATGGTTGGGACCCACATCAATGGGCCGACATATGGATCACCTCTAACACATGCCTTCTAATCATGCACTCACATCATTGTAGCCTCAAGACCACCCTATATTTGGGCCTATGTACACAATGGAAAATACATAATTATAAGTAGTGTATGAATTAATTAGCATGCATGTAACTTAAAAAAAGAATGTTGAAATATTAGGAATATCTTTTTTTACCTCAAGTGTTGATCCATGTGGAGATACACTATGACTCTCCTCATTGCAGGTATGATGACATGGCCGTGGAGGTGGCAAAGATTTTATTACCACATGCACTACTCAAGCCTGCATTGGATGATCAAATGATACCTTGGATGACCCTATAAGTTGATCCATATAGCCCCATGTTGACATGTTATCATGAACTTATTAACTTGAATGAAATCTCATACACACTTATTAATATAAATAATTTATAATTTGATGATAAGAGTCAAAATTTATGTACATATGTACCTTGGATGAGTCATGTTGGTCGTACACCCACCATATATCTTGGATGACATCACAAAATCTATGTGCATATGCAAAAAGATCCTCATGAGGTAAAATCTCGAGCACGCTATCATCAACGAACTCAAATGGCAAGGGACAAGGTAGCAGTGGTGGTTTGCTCCTCTCTCAATGCAATGTGGCATCTGGTGAGCACCAGTATTGCAGCAATAATGCTGCAACTCTTGGGCTACCTACTTTACTCTTATCAACCCAGTAGTTCATAACAAACTTGGAAGCATTGGTGCTGTATGCACAAGTACTGGTTCTCACTACAGGTTGTCACCTGGTCAGCCGGTGCTAGATCACTAGGAGATCGAGCAAACTTATATGGATTCCAGAAGAAGCTCTATATGTGATGAAAGGAAAGAAAGATAGATGCTATTCTAACTACAGAAAGGAGAAAGACTAAAATGTAAAGCAAACCTAGTAAACCCTAATTAACCAACTAATTCTACTTTTGCAGAAAGCACTATGAAAACCATGAAAGGAATGCCATTACCTACTCAAGGAACTAAACAAAATCTAACTATGCTATTCTTGGAAGTAAATAAGAAAAAACTTATTTTTGAATTTTTATGTGAATTTGACATGCATGTCATTTATTGTGTGTCAGTGTGGCAGTTAATAGGTGGTGTTGAAGGGTGGTTTTGGGACTTGAGAGGATGTAGGATGGTGTGGATGGGTCCTAGGAGGTCTTAGGTGGCCTTCTGGAAGGTTTTCCCACACTCAGCCTTCAAAAGAAAGCCTACAGTAAAATCTACAGGAGGACACAGGAAATCTACAAGAGGAAAACGAGGAACTACATGAGGCTTATAGGAGAAGGCCGAGAGCAGTTTTCACTATTTTGAGGGTGTGAGAATGGGTGAAAAAGGTGGATGAAGGTTGGAATGAGGTGTTAGGGAACCTATGGTCTACTGTAAACCACCAGGAGAGAGAAAGATGATTGGATTTGCTCAAGGAGAGAAGAAGAAGTTCTAGGAAAAATGCACGAAACTAAGGCAGAATTGAGGTGAGGTTTGGGAGACCAATAGGGCATGGATTAGATGGAGGGAATGATTGCTAATAAGCTGGACTATTTTTGGAAGAGATCTGCTGCATATAAAATGACAATCAACTAAGGAAATCAAGCAACAAGTGAAATGAATGCATTTGCAAAAAAAAGAGTTTTGCATAAAAATTGTCTAAACTATGATCTATGAAAGGAAATGCTGAGAAATGTTGTAGGAAAGAAAAGAATTAAAGAAGACTATTTCAAATTAGGAATTGAGCATGATGAATAAGATCTAAATCAAAGCAAATCTAGACTATTTACCTACTAAATAGTTGCAAACCATAGAAGTCCTATCAAGGAGGAAAATTTGTGTTTTTGGGTAGCAAGAGGGTATTTGCCTTAAACCATGGTCTCAAGGAGAGGAAGAGAGGCCAAGGCACTATTTCTATCCTTTTGAACCTTTGTTGATCATTTTTTAACCTACTACAGAAAGCACAAATGGAAGAAAACTACTAGATCATCAAAAGCAACCTATTCTTACCCATAAAAGAAATACATCTAATAGCAAACTAATCTACAAACTGAAACAAGGCATACAAATACAAGTAAAGAGGAGCTTGGCTGCTTGGATTCGGCCCTAACCCAAGAGCGTCAATCCTCTGAGGTAACTCAGTTCTAGCTCAAAAAGGATCCCATATTTATTATCAAAACAATAGCAAGATTACATGAAACTGTCACAAAATAATAAGCTCAAAGTTTGAGCAGAGTTTACATAAGCAAAAATCCTACCCTAGTGAGGCCCTAGGACTCTCTACTTATACAAATGAAGATACCAACAGCTTCCTTAAAATCAGGGAGGCTTGGCTCCCAAAACTCGAGATAATCATCAATCATCCTCCACTTGCTCGGCTGCCTTCTAGTGCATGATTCGGCTGCTTATACTCTGAGCTGAATGAAGGGGAATTCGAAGTGAGGAGTAATAAATGAGGGGGGTTCCCTCCTATAAGTCCTCTCCTTTGTCCACTTTGAGTTATTATTTCCATTTGTCCACTGGATTCTTGACTTTGACCTCAAAATTCATCAATAATCTCCTTTAAACAGATGTTAGACCACATGGCATCATAACTAACTCAACTCACTCCATAAGCATAAATATAATCAGAAAATCATATAGTAAGCTAAGAGAATGGTTGATTTGACTAGGTTAGCAGGTAAAATGAGCCCATATAATTACCCATTTATGAGGCTGATCATCACCCCCTACTGAAGGTGTTGCTCATCCTCTGAGCATCTTAGTCCATCTCCTCATCTTTTATGGCCCTGGTGGCCTCCCTAGCATCCCAAGCTTCTGATGTGGTCTACTCTTCCTTGTCATAGAATCTTGCATTCCTGTATATATCTTTCCACTACTCCTCTTCTTCTTCTCTTCTACCTTCGAACATGCCTAACAGTAGTGGGGGACTCAGTTTGAGGCAAATCCAGTTGACCTTCAGCCTCTACATGGAGCGCTTGTACATTAGCACTCTTCTTAATGCCTCCTTCATCTTCATGGGGGAATGGTATTCCTTAATCTGCAGACTGTGTGGTAAGGTGTTCCATCTCCTCATGCATGCATACACACAATCATCCCCAAGTAGCCTTTGCATATCCTCAAAGTGTGCAATGGCTTGTGCCTGATCACTTATATATCTAGGGGAAATCTAAGGATTATTGGCAAGCAGGTTGTGTGTGCTGATGAGTGCCATGGGATATGATGGCTCAACTCTTATCATTAATGGCTCATTTTATTGTTTTATCATCAATCTTCTTATTTATGTTGCCCTCAACTCTTCATGGTTCATCCATGAGGTCATGGCCATTAGTTTCAGGTCCCCTAGCTTGGCATTGGGGTACCACACATTCATGTCTGTGAGGCCATGTTATGTAGGTAGAATTCTGCCATCTTTGCCTTATCCTCTGATGTGCTTTGGTCACGCAAATCCATAAATTTCCTGTAATCTTGGAAAGGCATTGTGCCTCTGTGCAAAAATCCTTATCAGAAATTGTAACCATTGGTCCTTGAGATATAGGCCATAGGATTTTGCTGGTATTCTACATTGCAATGCCTCCATGGATAAGCTGGTCATGCATGCCAACTGGGTCTCTTTCTCTTGCAGCTGCCTCCTTAGAAATTCATTTTCATTTTTAAGGTGGCTTCCTGTAATTGCCTCCCTGTGTCTCATAGAACTCAACTCTCTACCCATTCCTCTGAGCTTGTTTTCCATGTGACTAATATCCTCAAATCCTTTGGATTTGGCTATTTGCATCCACCTATGTGTTCCTAATCTCTCTTTCTCTAATTCAAAGAATAGTGGAATTGCAAATTTTTGTGGAATTATCCTTCCTCCTTCAAGTAGATTGTAGTAGGAGGCAAGACTAGGCTGGGGCTCAGGTTCTTATAGCTCTGTTTCTTCCTCCTTTACCTGTGGTTGTCCTTCCTTCCTTTCATCAAGCTTCTCTTGTAGTTTTGATAGTGTCTCCTGTACAACTTTCTGAGCCTCCTGTAGGACTATTTTTGGGTCCTATAGATCTACCTTTTCCTTCCATGTGGGAGATATAGGAGTCCCCCTTTCATATTTGATAGGTGCCTTGGAAGGGGATTATTTCCCTTTGGCAGAGGGTGAATCTTCAATTGTAATTGGTACTTTTGAAGTGGGATGAGGTTTGCATGTTTTGATTCTTGTGCTCTTCCTAGCCCTGAAATACATGGAGACCTGCCTTTTCCTCTTTTTATTTGGCTTGATTAGTGTACTAAGGGCAGTGACGGTAGTCGCTACCTCGCTTTCCAGAGTCCCAGGGGACCCTTCTCCTTGTTCTGCCTTTTCTGCCTCTTTTTCTCATCCTTCTATCTCTTTTTTCTCTGTTTCTTCCCGCTTTGTTTCTTCAGCTTTCTCCTCCTCTATCTTAGTTTCTTCCTCCTTCCTTTCTTGTTCTACTAAGTTACCAGTGGCTTCATCTTCTCCCCCTTGCCGCTTTTCCTCCTCACTGCTAGTAGGACTGATATCATAGGTTAGGGCCTTTATGTCATCCTCAGTTGTCATGTTTCAGAAGACTTCCCATGTTATAGAGAGTGTAAATGTATGGAGGGCTTTTTCCACTAGGATTTTGATTAACCTATGGTGAGCTAGTAGCTCTAAATTCCCTTCTTGAACTTTAGTGCTAGAGTCAATGAGGGACTGCAGGAGGAAGTAGGGGATGCTAAGCTTCTTAGGGGCTGGAGTGTCCATGCCATACCTTAATTCATGGAGGATTCTAAAGTGATAACCATAGACAATGTTGTACCTCCCCTCACAGGAAATGTATTTGATTATTTGGTAGCTAACCCATCCCAAGGATATGGTATGCTATCCCTTCTAATGCCATTTTTATCCTCTACAAGGGTTTCATTGTTTTGGAAAAAAAAATTCTTGGCAGTCTAGCCAATTGGTTTCTCATCCTTACTCCAAGGCAGCCCAAGAGGAAGGGTAGTGACCCTACTGATAAATTCAGGGGTTATCTCCATGGAAAGACCTCTAATGGTGACAATGGCATGAGTTCTTATGTGGGGTACTAGTGAGAGAGCAAACTCTTGGGAAATCTCCTCATCAAAGCCTCATAATTTCTCAAAGAAATTCATTCAATTTTCCCTTGTGAAGATGTCCACCACTTGTGGATGTGCATGGAGCCTAGTGGAGTTGGTGGGCTTATTTCTCATAAACCCCCCTGTCATTTTGTTTATACTCTTTTTGGAAACCAAATGTGGAGATAGAGACAACAATTTTTGAGAAAAACAGAGAAACAGAGAGACTGTGTTTTTTTTATTTTTTAAATAAGCATAATTTTTTTATGTATTTTCTCCTCTAAAGGAATTATTTCCACCTCAAATTAAAACCACTTCTTGCATATATTGATATTCAATGGGGGCATGCATGGAACCTACCTTCTCAGACAAAAAATCGTGCTAAGACTCGTGTTTTCTCCCTTCAAAACAACTCACTACCCCTCCTGTAGAAGCCTGCTATCCCTCCTGTAGAATTCCTATAGGTGCTCCTGTAGAAGTTGTACGTGCTCCTCTAGAAAATGTTGAGAGCAGGGATATGGGAGATATCGATGGAGGACGATGGTTACGAGGATGTGGGGGCACATGGAGACTACTGTAGCTGAGTTACAAGGAGAGAATGAAGGAAAAGGTGGTGAGAATGCTCGGGGAGGACTATTTATTACCCTTGATGGATATTTTTGCTGATGAGTGCTGAGCTAGCAAGGTATACATTGGCCATATTTGGATTGTTGGTCCCCACCTACTTGGTCATCATGGCTCCTCCTCGTAATCATGTATCATTATTGCATCAAAGCTCACACCTCCTCCACTACCTATCCTTGGCATCTTGTGTTGGAGTTCACTATGCGCACATGTGGGTGACATCTCGGATGAGTGGAGTCAACTAGATGAAGGTGGCAAAGTTAATTGGCCACCTTTCCTTCGTTCAACCACAACCATCTCGTTGTTTTTGCATGACTTCTAATTACACAAATGCAAATAGAGGAGTGATTTAGTTACTTACCTGTGATCCGAATGTATTTGCTGTGAGGTGTTGTGGCTCTCGCTGCTACATGCCTTTATTTTCCTTCATGCATGTTGTCTCTGCTCACTGATGTGTTGTTGTGTGTTGTTGCAGGTTCTTGTTTTGCTAGAGCTGAGCTGCATGTGTTGTCCCTTGCTGCTGGTGCTAGACTTCTATGGGGTCAGCTGCTACAGGAATTCCTACAGGAGCTCTTGTTTTGTCCATATCTTCCAAACGATAGACTAGATTGACCTAAAACTTTCTAAGCGTGTTTCCATCATCATTATGCACCTCCCCCTAGAAAAATTTTGGTCAATGGATGTACGGATATTGAGAAAAACCTAAAATGGTTGAAGGTGATGGAGGCCGATTTCTTGGAAATTATGCATTGGAATTTATTGAAATTGCTTGGGCATGTTACCATCATTCATATGCATCTCCCCATGAAACATTTTTCAAATGGATGCACGGATATTGAGAAAATGAAAAAATGGTTGAAGGTGATGGAGGACAATTTCCTGGTAATTGTGCACTGGAATTAGCTAAAATTGCCTGAGCATGTTACCATCATCCATATGCATCTCCCCATGAAATGGTTTTTTAAATGGATGCATGGTTTTCATGTTAGAGAAAAAACAAATTTATGCTCTATGTATTTTTGTATCCTATAGTAAAATAGAGCATCCTATACTTTTTTTAGGACAACAAGGAAAATGAGTGATAGAAGCTCAAGAATGATGGGTGGATGGTGAAAATAGATGACGATGATGGATTGGCATGGCCTTGGCCTTGTTGGAGCATTTGAGCGAGGTAGGAGAAAGTCAAAATTTGACTTATTTTGACTAGGCTTGACCAATTTTTCTTTTGGTACCAACTTGTTCTTGTTGCTTGCAGATGTTGGAGAGTACATGCATGCATGGACCAAGGATTTTTATTTCTTCTCTTTTTTCTAGGCCTACTAGCCGCCTCAGTGAGGTTTTCAACTAGTAGGTCTGCCTAGGCGCCTCAAAGGAGGTTTTTGCCTAGGATTTTTTTTTCTCTCTTTTTTCTTCTTTCCAACCCATTGACTGCCTCATGTAGGTTTTCAATCAATGAGCCAATCTAAGGTGCCTACAAGGAGCTTTTCACCTTAGATTTTTATTTTTTCTCTTATTTTACATTTTTTTTCTCCTACCCTAACCTATTTGAAAAACAAATTCACTTTCAAGTATAAAAATACTTTCAATGGAGCCATGTGCACATCAAGATCATAGACAAAATGATGTAGAGGCTTGAAATGTATGCTTTGACATGTACTTGGATTTCAGAGACCAAATGATTTGAATTTGAAAGAATCAAGCATAGTTGAGGAAGAGAGTGATGCCGCAACTTAGTGACTATCTGGAACCCTGTTTCAATATAGTTGTGATGTCCTTTGTCCTTTTACTGATCTGGATCATTCTTCATGTCTTCTTCTACCATGACCTTCACATCTTCCTCTTTTGGTTGATTTTTCTCTTGAATACATGGAGGATTTGATGGTAACCATGAGGGAGCTCTCTCGATCTTTGATTTTGATGTCTTCTCTTCATCAAGTGTAGCCCATGGTTCTTCGATATTCTCTTTGGAATCTTCTTCTTCTGGATGTGGTCCTTCAATGATATTGATATAATCTCTTGTTTGCAATACTCTTCATAAGCTATGGTGAATACCATTGAGCTCAATAGGAGTTGTTTGGAAGTGTTGTACCTCAACATTGTAAATGGGTTGAGCTACTTCAATGTGTGGGTTTGGAAATGGTGGTACAGGTAGTTGAGTGGGAGTGTATATTTGAGATGGATGTGGATGGGGTTGTGGTTGGGTAGGTGGTGGAGGCACAAGAGCGGGAAGAGAATTGTATTGGGGCCTTCGCCCCTTATGAGATGCATTCCACTAAGGTTGCGGCTGAGCATAGGATTGAAATGAATGGTTGGCTGGTTGGGCATGATATTGAGATGTGAAGGGCCAAGGAGGAGGCGTGGACTAGGAAGGATGAGCACAGGGGCCCCAAGATGGTATGGAGGTGACTTGGTTGGGGTTGTAGTATGCCTGAGATGTCCCTTGCATCCCCTACTAGTATGGTCTAGGTCCATGCGGCCTCCTTTGGTTTATGTAATAGATATGTTCAATGACTCCTCCGGCCTCTTGGTATACAACTTTAAGTCCGAGCAAGGAAGGGAACTTATCTGCAGAATGATCTTCTTCACAGATTGAACAAACCCCTATAGCGTTCAATGGGCATTCATTCCTAGGATGCCTCATGGTGCATCTAGGGAAAAAATGGCCAAAGCCCTCTTTGCTTCTTATTGTTTTCTTTTGATATGTAAGGCATCGATTTACATGGCAAGAATCTGTAGCATCTCACTCTTGAAGTATTCCAACATGTTTCCAATTTCACCTTTAATGGATGAATTGAAAGAAAAGGTACTGCCCCTAGCATTTCTATTTTCAGCCATTGGCTCCAGAGGAATGTTTTCTTCTTCTTTTTCTTCCCCTATAGGTTCTTCAAATATGTCTTGTTGTTCACCTAAGGGTTCTTCTTGATCACAGCCATCGAAGAAGAAGGAAGGTTGTCTGTGCGAAGCAGTCGGGGTGTTGGGAAATTTTTTTCTTGAGTTATCTCTATTCCTACATGGCATGAAAAGAAATATTTTTGGTTGTTTTTTTTTTCTTTTTCCCCACACTGAAAGTACCTGCAGAAACTGAAATTGATTGAACAAAAAAAATTGCAAATAGCTGAAATGAACTTGCTGAAATGAAATTTGCAGAATTGAAGAGGAAAGTAAGGAAATGCAGAACTTGAAGGAAAACAAATGACTAGTCTACTCCTGCTTAAATGAAATTTGCAGAGTTGAAAAGGAAAGCAAGGAAATGTAGAACTGAAGGAAAAGAAAGGACTAGTCTAATTTTGCTTAAATAAAGTATTAGCAGAATGTTGCAATAGAAAATAGAAGAAAGCAGTAATCACAAAATACTATGACGCTTCCCCGGAAATGGCACCAAAAAGTGGTGAGCACCAGTATTGTAGCAATAATGCTGCAACTCCTGGGCTGCCTACTTTACTCTTATCAACTCGGTAGTTCGTAAAAAGCTTGGAAGCATCGGTGCTATATGCACAAGTACTAGTTCTCACTGTAGGTTGTCACTTGGTTAGTCGGCGCAAGATCACTAGGAGCTCGAGCCAACTTCTATGGATTCCAGAAGAAGTTCTATATGTGATGAAAGGAAAGAAGGATAGATGTTATTCTAACCACAGAAAGGAGAAAGATTGAAATCTAAAGCAAACCTAGTAAACCCTAGTTAACCAACTAATTCTACTTTTGCAGAAAGCACTATGAAAACCATGAAAGGAATGCCATTACCTACACAAGGAAGTAAAAAAAATCCAACTATGCTATTCCTGGAAGTAAATAAGCAAAAAACATATTTTTGAATTTTTATGTATTTTTATGTGAATTTGACATGCATGCAATTTATTGTGTGTGAGTGTGGCAGCGAATAGGTGGTGTTGAAGGGCGGTTTTGGGACTTGAGAGGATGTAGGATGGTTTGGATGGGTCCTAGGAGGTATCAGGTGGCCTTTTGGAGGCTTTTCCCACATTCGGCCTTCAAAAGAAAGCCTACAGGAAACTCTATAGGAGGACACAGGAAATCTACAGGAGGAAAATAGGGAACTACAGGAGGCCTACAGGAGGATGCGGAGAGTAGTTTTCATTGTTTTGAGGGTGCGATAGTGGGTGAGAAAGGTGGATGAAGGTTGGAATGAGGTACTATGGTCTACCATGAACCACAAGCAGAGAGAAATATGATTGGATTTGCTCAAGGAGAGAGGAAGAAGTTCTAGGAAAAAGGTAGGAAGCTAATGTAGAATTGAGGTGAGGTTTGGGAGACCAATAGGGCATGGATTAGATGGAGGGCATGATTACTGATAAGTTAGACTACTACTGGAAGAGATCTACTACATAGAAACTGACAGTCAACCAAGGAAATCAAGCAACAAGTGAAATGAATGCATTTGGGAAAAAAAGAGTTTTGCATTAAAATGGTCTAAACTATGATCTATGAAAGGAAATGTTGAGAAATGTTGTTGGAAAGGAAAGCATGAAATAAAACTATTGCAAATCAGAAAGTGAGCATGATGAAGAAGATCTAAAGCAAAGAAAAGTTGGACTATTAACCTACTAAAAAGCTGCAAACGCTAGAAGTCCTATGAACGAGGAAAATCTGTGTTTTTGGGGAAACAAGAGGGTCTTTGCCTCAAATCATGGCCTCAAGGGGAGGAAGAGAGGAAAAGGCACTATTGATAACCTTTTGAATCTTTGTTGATCACTATTTAACCTACTACAGAAAGCACAAATGGAAGCAAACTACTAGATAATCAAAAGCAACCTATTTTAACCATAAAAGAAATGCATCTAATAGCAAACTAATCTACAATCTAAAACAAAGCATACAAATACAAGTAAAGAGGAGCTTGACTGCTTGGATTGGGCCCTAACCCAAGAGCTTCAGCCCTCTGAGGTAACTCATTGCTAGCTCAAAAAGGATCCCATCTTTATTATAAAAACAATAGCAAGATTACATGAAACTGTCACAAAATAATAAGCTCGAAGTTTGAGTAGAGTTTACATAATCAAAAATCCAAAAAAAAACCGACCCTAGTGGGGCCCTAGGCCTCTCTACCTATACAAATGAATCTACCAAAAGCTTCCTTAAAATCAAGGGGGCTTAGCTCCCAAAACTCGAGATAAGCATCAGTCATCCTCCACTTGCTCGGTTACCTTCTAGTGCATGATTCGGTTGCTTATACTCTGAGTTGAATGAAGGGGAATTCAAACTGAGGAGTAATAAATAAGGGGGATTCCATCCTATAAGTCCTCTCCTTTGTCCACTTCGAGTTATTGTTGGCATTTGTCCACTGGATTCTTGACTTTGACCTCAAAATTCATCAATAATCTGCATTAAACACATGTTAGAACACATGGCATCATAACTAACTCAACTCACTCCATAAGCATAAATATAATCAGAAAATCATATAATAAGCTAAAAGAATGGTTGATTTGACTAGGTTCGGAGGTAAAATGAGCCCATATAAGTACCCATTTATGAGGCTCATCAGTGTCACACCAAAAAATATGGTCTGCATGGTCTCTAAAATGGTACGCTTGGTCTCAACATTGAGTTGTGACATGTCCTCTAGCTTGGTTGGCAATACCACACTCTGAGGCAGTAGTGGCGCTAATATCAAAGGTGGTGGTACATCGGTAGGGTACTTATGAGCCCCAAGATGATCATAGCTATGTGCCATGCCGATTCCATAAAATTGTGATGGAGTGTTGATGTAATATGGCCTCATATGGAGAAATAACTTCGCATATATCTACTAATAAAAGTATAGGGGGACCTCATCATCAAGAGGGAACATGCCCCAAGCTCCAATGAATTGATTATAAACATAAGGAGTGGCATCAACATTCCTAAAATGTTTGAGTTTAAACAGACCATGTACTGACAGGGATCTCAAACAACTCCCCACACACATCAATTTCCTTGGTGGAGACTTTCACCACCTACCAAGGATCTATTCCTAGAACATACCACCTTTAAGCCCTTTGTATGGCATTAAATATTTCACTCTATTTGCTCACCCTCTGCTAGACCTCCATCAATTGATTGATGTTATCCAACACCAAAGTAAAGCTATGTTTATTGAATTTATCCAGTAGGAAGTGTAACTATCTGTCATATAATTCATTCACTATGTGACCTAATATCTTGGAGCGTGACACTAGTCATGGTGTTGTCCCACAGAGAGATCGAAGTTTCGTTGTCATTATTAGCTCCACCATGCTCAGACTCTACAAGGCATAAACAAAATTTAACATATAACACACTAAAAATAATAACATATACATTAAATTCAAATAGATAAATTGAATAAATATAAATTAAAGACAATTTAAAAATGTAGGATATGTACCTAGAAAATCTTGGACAAATGAGGTATTGTAGTGTGCAACATCAGGGAAAGAGACAGATACACTAATTATCAAACTCCCATTGGCGTCAAAGCTAGGATCTACAAGTGAAATATGACATATGGTTTTGCTACGTGATCTTTGTCAACTCCAACCATTTGTCGATGATCCCCTTAAACTACTGTGACTTGCCAATGGGGGTGATGATGGAGAAGGCTCTGCGTCTGAAAAAAACCAAACTAGATGACATCATCATGATGATAATATGTAACAAGTATCGTGGTGATGGTGATAATCCTAATCATATCCTTCCTTTTTAATTGAGGTGCAAGTGTATCACAATAGGGTTAAAAAACATTAACAAGCCAAAATTTTCACTTTAACTTTCTTCCAAAGTTATTCACACACATTCAAGTAGTAGCGCTCCTAATCCTCATAGCACATATGCCCCATTGTCTATTTCTTCCACATTTTTGTATTTCACTAGTCCTCTTCTATGAATTTACATGTCAAATTGGTGTGTGGTGCTCCATCTTATGATTACACTAGGAATTTAAATATGAATTTCCTATTTTTCTATTTTCATGTGGGATAAAAAAATGGGTGGATTAAAGGAAATGTGGAGCTACTGGAGTCGTATTAATGTTTATGAAATAGGGGAAGAAAACTTTTTATTACATCTATTTTGGCACAAGGTTCTCAATGACATAGGTTTACAATGATCTCAACAAGAAGTTGAATTAAACACTCAAGAAACTTCCAAAGTATTCAAACTATACTACAAGATAGAATATGCATGTACATTAGGCTTCCTTTGGATAAGCTACCCAACATGTGATATAATACTTGTAAAGGAAAGTTGACTTGACTTATACTCATTGAAAGTTGAGTTAAATAATCTTAAGAATAGAAAATTCGATGTCATTGAGAGGCATTATCCTTTTGCCCAAATTTGACGCCACAATAACTAAATCTTAAGTGAATAAGAAGCCTATTTTAGGTCCATAAATGTCCAAATAACTATTATTTGTGGGATAATTCACCATTTATAGGTTTACCTAATAGGCGTGCAACTTCACCTATATCAATTTTCTTGTGATGTCATTGTGTATCAAGGTCCTTTTTCAATATTTTCAACAAAGGTTGCCATCAACATAGTGGATGGTGTACTTTTGGTTCACTGGGAGTCTAGTAGGATCCATTGTAATTTCTGCTACAAACAAAGACCACCAAGAAGGTAGTATCTTCTCTTAATCAACTCAAGAAAAGTATTTAACAAATTTTTTATAAAGGGTGAAAAGTGGAAAATATCAAAAGGTGGTAGAGTTTCAACAACTCATAGAATATATGGAAGAAAAGTGAAAGCAGTTGAGCTGCAAATTGGAACCATGACATATTTGATTAGTTTCACTTTCATGTTGACATTTTGTACCCTAATATACTTTTTCTGATAGATGTATGCATTCCTAAATTGTAGCTAATATGACAAGGTATAAAAAATATTTGGGTTTCAAATGGCAATGAATTACGAACCATTGGTGCTCTATAATGCTCTTCAGAATTTCAATTTCTCATTCAACTTATTTTATGGTGTTTCCATGTCATTTATGAATTGGATGGTTTTAAAGGAGTAATTATGGTTAATTCTCATGAATACACCTCCTTGGTCAATGGCAAACCACTTGCAGTCCGTAGATGTAGCCTAAAGATTCAAACAATTTAAGATTTGCAAGAAAAGTCTTGTAGTAATGAGTTTCCTTCTCATGTCCAGTTCAATCAAAATAGAAAAACACTAAACTCCAACGTAATCAATAGAGTTGAAGATAATAGTTGTGGCACCTAAATGGGTAGGGGAATAAAATGGGAAGAAAATTGACCTTGAGACACTGACATTTTGCAATTGGTGATGGTTGCATTTGGTGCATTGGTGGAAGGTTGTTAGTGAATGGTGGTTTTAATGTCAACCCAATCACACTCTCCTTGTTTGAGCTCATCTATCGTGATTTGTGCTACAAAAAATGTATGCACAAACCACGAACCAATTGAGCTCCCTATGCGTACATATGCAGGTTATGAGAAAAAAAGTCACATACATAATCTGAATGTTATGAAACCAACTCACAAAAAGATAGAAAAGAAATATAAACGCCTTCGAAAACAACCTCTTCGAGGGGGAAACCTCCTTTAATTTACATAAATGAACAATTCTTGGATGATACAAATGAAAAGACCTCCTTTGTATATATAGGAGTCTAAAGGGTCATAATATAATCAGAGCTGACATAACAATAATAATATAAGGGCACAAAAATAACAATAGTGGGCTTCTATGGGGCACAATAGTAACAATATGGAGACTACATGGGCACAACAATATAATAAGGGGGTTGCACTAATAACAATAGGGGTTACACTAGTAGTATAGGGACCTAACATGCCCCTCTCCTTGAGAAAGTGTTGTCCTCAACGCTTGAGTAGTTTTGGATTCTTCTGTATAAATTTATCATCCATCCATGTCGAATCTTCAATGGGTAAGCTCTTCCACTTGATAAGATACTCTGAAATTGATAAATTTCGTAGTTGATGATTTCTTGGTTCTGTGATTGCTTCAGGTTGCAATATGATTTTTCCTTCCTTGTCAAGTTCTAGAAATATTGTTTGAACTCGTCTCTTCTGCAACTTTTGAATGAGTTCCCACCCTGCTTCGTCATTCTTCCATTCATCCCTTGCTTCGTTTATTGAATTTGGTTCAATAATTATACCAACCTCTAGCATTTCTACAACCATACGTTCAATTTCACTCCTTTAGGCATATGGATATCTATAAGGCCTGATTTTTGGAGGAACACTTCTTGGAATTCTATGAATAGCATGATCATGATCACGAATAGGTGGGAGGCCTTTGGGAGTCTCAAATACCTTGGAATGATTGTCCAAGAATTTTTGGAGATCTAGAGAAATAGATGATTTTGATGTGGGAACCTCTAGCGAACATAATTGTTCAATTATGCCTCTTTGTTCTTTATTTAGAAGTTTTGTCATTCCATTAGAGCTAATTATCTTTCCTTTTTTCCCTATGATAACCCTTAAGTCAACTTCCTTTCCTTCCGAAGAAAATTTCATGAAACGTTCTTGAAAATTAAAAGCTATTGTACCCAAGGATTGTAGCCATTGGACTCCTAGTACAACATCATCACCACCCATTGGAATGGAAAGCATTGGGCTATTCAAAACATATTATCCCATGGATAGCTTGATATTATGGCACCTTTCAGAGAAATTTATCGTTCCTCCACTTGCAACCATCACTTGACGCTCTTTGCTGGATATAGGAAGCAATTCAATTCCTTGGCTATCTTACAATGAATAAAATGACGGGTACTGCCCGAATCAATCAACACTATTACCTTTTTCTTCTTCATATGTCCTTCTATATTAATAGTTTGAGGAGTGGTAATTCCGGCCAATGCCTTACAAGATATGGTCAGGTTCATTTCTTCTCTCTCTAGCGTTTGTTCCTGGTGTATATCCTCTTCTTTTGATGTTTCTTGTTCCTTTTCTTCCTCATCTTCACAGTCTATGTAAATTAACTTCTTCTCAGCACACTTATGATCTTTAGTGTATTTTCTATCACAATTGTAACAAATCCCTTTTTCTCTTTTTTCTTCCAATTTTTGTGGTGTTAACCTTGTAGGTTGTGGAAGGCTAGGGGCAGCAACACTTCCATAGTTGTTAGTGGTAGGCTTCCTTGTTGCCATAATTTTTCTTTCCATTTTTCTTGCCAACCTGAATGCCTTCTCCAATGAATCAGGTTCCCAAAGGCGAACCTCATGTTGGATGTTATCCTTTAAAATCCTATGAACACATCAATCCTATGCTCCTCTGGAATATCTTTTACCCTTATGCTCAATTTTTGGAAGTCCTCAATGTGCTCCATTATTGAACCCTTTTGTTTGAGATTTATCAATTGGATAAAAAAGGTGTTGCTTTTTCTATCCTCATAATGTGCTATCATTTCTTTCATAAAAATTTCCCAAGTGACAATTTGTTTATGAGAGCAAAGCCATTGATACCATACACATTGAATTGGTTCCAAATATAAAGTTGAAATAGGTACCTTTCGTGTTTTTTACACATTATGGAGATTGAAAAATTGGTCCCTCTGTAGTATCCATGTTCTGGGATCCTTGCCATCAAACTTCCTCATATCAATCTTTAGAACATGATGGGTATTCAATCCAACATTAGAGTATATGAAATCATGATTAACATCTATTTTGTTATCATCATGAGTTTCCTTTACTACCTTTTCTCCGTTCGTAAACATTTCTTGTAGCAACTTTGTTAAATCTATCTTCAAATCATCCGTTTTGCCTTCCATCTTAGCTTCAAAACCATCCATATTAGCTTCCACGACATTCATCTTAGCTTCCATGTCTTTCTTTAAACCATCCATTTTATCTTCCATGTGTTTCTTTAAACCATCCATCTTAGCTTCTGTTACTTTTTGTGAGAGTGAATTTTGTTGCGGTTGGTCTCTTAATTTTGATATATCATGTTGCATTACTTCCTCTTTTTTCACTTTGTAAGAGCTCGATATTGAATCTGCTGTATCTCTATAATTGCGGCTCTCCAGGATCTGAAATTACTTCCTACAGTAGTCCTTTGATTCCTCTTTCTAGTGCCACTACTCTAATCAAAATTGGATTATCCAAGCAAGAGTTATTCCCAATCTCCTAAGATGACCTGATTATACAATGTTTTAGTAGAGCTAACTTGTACAACGTTCCACGTGTCACTATTTTAACCTTCAAATCTAAAAAATATTCACAGAAAACTATAGTCTGTCCTCTTTCTGTAACGTTTGATGAAATTTCAATCTGGTGCTTAGAGAGAAAGCTATGACAACTTTCCCAGGGTCACTTGTTTAGAATGTAATTCAGGATTCTGCAAAAACCCTAACTTCCTTAGATTATATCTCCGAAAATATAGCGACACAAGATCTGAAATTTGGACCCAAGATTCACAAAGATTTTGGCTCAAATGGGTGTTAATTTCAAAGTCTGACCCTTCGTAGAAAATAATATTATAGTGAAAATATCATGATGTCCTATTTGAGATGAAATTATGGAGCTTGCAAAAACCCTAACTTCCTCAGATCATATCTCCAAAAATATAGCAAGACAAGATCTGAAATTCGGACATGAGGTTTAGAATGATTTCTTTGAAAATGGTTGTTTTTCTTAGCTTCTGAAACTTCATAGTGAAAAAGTTATAGTGAACATTCCACTATGACATATTTGGAGCACCGAAACCCTAGAATCCAATGCTCTAATACCAAATGTTATGAAACCAGCTCACAAAAATATAGAAAAAAATTATAAATGCCTTAGAATTCAACCTCTTCAAGGGGAAACCTCCTTTACATTACACAAATGAATGTTTCTTGGATAATACAAATGACAAGACCTCCTTTCTATATATATGAGTTTAAGGGGTCATAATATAATTAGAGTCGACATAACACTAATAATTTAAGGGCACAACAATAACAATAGTGGGCTTCTATGGGGCACAATAATAACAATATGGAGACTAAATGGGCACAACAATATAATAAGGGGGTTGCACTAATAACAATAGGGGTTACAATAGTAGTATAGGGACCTAACACTGAACCAAACTGGATTCCATGGATCATTAACATGGTAATATCCCATAGTATTGTGTCAACAAAATCTACTTGATCCCATCAACAAATAATAACGACATTACCAAAGTATTTTCTCGAGATATTGGCAAAGGAGAAATCTATATAAGGAGATGGAGATCAAGGTGCTAAGTGTGCAAGTCAATGGTTTTATTCATGTGTGATTTGATCAAGAATAGGTGGGCACCAACAAGCAAGGACATGGCTCAAATCTGATATATCTGAAAGTGTAGTGTAGACTAATGAATATACTTACTCGATCTATTTATGTCTCTGTAGCTAACAATGTTAGATCTATGGTTATAGTGATGCTATGATGTGCTTGTGCAGTAATATGTGATGTTGACAGTATTTATGCTGAGATATGCATTTTTCATGTGTTATGATTTGCAATGAAGAAGTTGTTCCAATAATTTAATATTTGCATGCAAGTTTGCTTCTGGATAGTCGCATACATATGTGGATATGCTTCACAGTAGCCACATATATATTTTGACATAATTTTCCTCTAGTTCATTCTTTGATCTAGGTTGCTTACAAATTTTTATTAAATTGATGAAGTATGTATTATTTTTTGTTGTTTGTCAATGAAGTCTTGATATGTTTAGTTGTGGATTGGTATATTGATGATTTATAATGTTGAAAAAGTGTGACTGGGTATGGTTTAGTATTGGTATTCAGTGATCTGTGATTGGTTTAGTATTTGATTGAATGGTTGGTTCAATGTTACAGTGATTTAGTTAGTTAAATGATTCAGTGTTCAATAATTTGAGATTTGCACGCATGTTGTATGTAGAGGAAGCACATATATACACAGGTTTTCTTGATAATAGTTGTGTATACATTCTGAAGTAAATTTGATCAGGGTTTGCACTGAATCTGTTGATGACAATATGGTTATTATATTTATTCATGATTGGCTGCTCAGTGTATTGATTCATGACTTGGTATATTGATGGGTGGTTGTGCATTGGTATGACTTGGTTACAATATTGATTCAATATTATATGATTTAGTATGGTCTCATGGTTTGTTTAGTGATTGGATCATTTGATTTAGTTCTTGGTTTCAAAATGTTTAATTGGTATTGAGAATAATGTTGAGTAATATGATGAAAGGTGGCCTACAGGTTTTGATGTTTGTTTGAGACAGATGGATCTAGTATGAAATATTATGAAACATGGTCCATGAAGGGTGTTGAGGGTTGGAGCCTTTAGTGAGGGATTCAGAGCTTCCTTCGAGTGTTAATAGTAAACATTTTTAGGGGGTAGGTTCTCCTTTTCGGTAGAATTCGATAAACAAGATCAGGGGGTTGTAGATCCCTTCCAGTGGGTGCTGGAGAACGAGTGGAGGTTGTAGCCTCTTGTAGGTAGGATCCTACATGCTGGTAAGTTTCTACATCAGTACACGACAATGATGTAATGATTTTTCATTATAATAAGAGAAGAAGGCATAGATGAAGCAGCGATGGTTTTCTCCCACACTAGGTTTCCACCTAAAATCCTAGTGTTCTCATCTATTGTGGTTCATATACTTTCTACTAATATTTACTACATTGTATTGAATGACTAATGAATTAATAATGCAATAGTAAAGTTAATTATCTGATGGAAAGTATTAAAATTAAGTAAACTAGATATACGTGGTTTTATTTCACTGAGGTTATATATACATGCGGGTTGCATGAATAACAATAGCATAAATATTTATGTATGTGAAATTGAAATTTAAAGTGAATTAAAAATACTGATTCACCCCTGCCCCCTTTTGATTATTTTTCCAAACAGTTAAATAAATTTAGATATTCAATGAAAAAAGTGGTGATTAGGTGTAAGGTGAATTAATTACTTCATTTTTCCATAAAATGAAGTATCACCACAATTAATGAGATGAAAGTGATTTGTATTTTATAGGGCCTGATTTCTCCTAAGAAAAAGTGTGGTTCATAAAGTCATGGCAACTAGAGATCCCATGATAATCAAAACTATTTTATATCCACAAACTTTCCCTTCCATCCTTCATGTTGCTAGACTCTATCAACATGCAATGTGTCATGCCCCTACACCTGCGGTAGTCTTCCAACCTCTTATAGCGAGGTGCGGCACCACCGAATGCTTTCTTTTCACCAATACTAACATTCATGTACTATGCCTAATTCACTTGTCCTTACTTAGTTTGTGTTTCGCAACCAAGTAAAATTATGTTTATCCTTTATACTAATGAACACCGATACTCATTCATTATCAACAACGATTATAACAAGAACAACAATTGCATAGTATAAAGGGAGGGGCAACTCCCTGAACAATGAGTCTGCCCAACAATATATAATAATCAATCTTCTTTTAATAATACAATCATCACAAGTAATGCTTGGAAAACTCCAAGCCAATACTTAACTTCTTTTACAATATAGGTAAATCAGCCTTTTACAATAACCATGTGCGCGCCTTGCACGAATGGTGGGTGCTCACCCGAGCCACCAAGACACCCTCGTCAATCCCGGCACAAATCTGCACTTGAGACAACCCTGGGCGCAGCTTGCCCAACCCTCGACCGGCTCTAAGTATCACCAAGAATGCGCTCTTAAACAATGTGCATGAGCTATGCGCATTCCTTTCAAATCTGCGCACTTCCTTTTATTCTTGAGCTCTATGCGAAGTTGTCTTATTCGACTTGATTCATTGCAAATGAAGTTCCAATGCAGACAATATATATGCATTTCATTGTGGTTCCACCGTGGGTGATGGTTCTCTAGCCGACCCCCAAAACAATGCTATCACACCCTTACATGTGCCCATGTATGTGTCGGCCCGCCTACACTTGCAAGTCAGCCTCGCCCATACTCCTCCACGCTTGTTGGGTATAAGTCACCATCGCACTTCTACCTTAGTCATTTTTCCATCGTCGCACACAACTTTCCTTCTCGTCGCACTTCTGCCCGCGCTCCACCCGCGTTCGGTCGTGCGTGCCCTTCGTCGCATCGCCCACCCGGGTTGTGCACCGCGCGCCCATGCTCGTTCACCGCTTGCCCACGCTTGTTCACCGTGCACCCATGTTCGCCCATCACGCCCACGCTCGTGTACACTCCAACCGCGTGCCCTGTCCACTTGTGCGCCCGCGCGCCCGTGTGTCCGCGCTCGGTTAGAACTCGAGGACCTTACATCCTCCTCCACCTGAAATCATTGTCGTCCTTGACAACATATCATCCCGATGTCCATCTCTCAAGAACATCTCCGTCGATGATGTCACTTCTTCCACATAAGGCGAACATCTCTACAACATATGTAGAACTCCATCTCCATCATGTCTCACCTTAGTGATCATCTACCACCAAGTACTTTATCAGATATCATCTCAATCCATGGTCATCGACCCTTCTATCACAATCTTCACTGCAACATCCCGTGTCAACCTCATCATGTGTCATCCCTTCATGTAATCTTCCATCAGATGCCAACACATTTGTATCATGTGTTACCATGTCTTGACTAATGCCAACATATCTATGCACATTGGTACCCCTCATGACTCGAACTAGTCAGGTGATCAGTCCAACCATACGCCCAAACCATAAGAATGCACATCCTTATGCCACCACAAGTCTTCTCCTGACTTCTGCTACATCTCAGACTCATCAAGAATCTATCAATCCATGCTCAGGTCCATGGAAATTCCATCCCATCTGCAACATGTTAAAACCATGGTTTTGTAGCACAAGAGTGTACAACCTCTCCACTAGCTCCTACACCTCCACAACACCATATGCACAACATCCTTTGCTTCAGAATTCCCCCATAGAATGTCCATAAACGACACTTCCACACATGCACCTTCTTCATGTCCCTGCATAACTGTCATGCTCCCTATCTCCAACCTGATGTCCATGACTCTAGTTGTCCTTGATGTCCAACCCATGTAGACTCCATCCCAACATCTGGTCATCTGCATCCAAGTCTGCAATCTGTCATAAAGAAGCTTCCTTCAAGGCCCCTTGCAACGTTGGTGTGGTTCCTCCCTACCAAGGCCTCCACACCAACCTCCCTCCAAGGTTGTTTATAGAGAAATGAGGGCCAGGAAGTTTCCTCCCTGACTCTCATCCACCCATGTGTCAGATTGATGTTGTGTCCTCAAGTATCTGTGCACAGCCTCAATCTCCTCACATGTACATCCAAGCTCTCCTGGCTTGTCCTTTGTCAACTGGAAGTCATATATGCCTATAGAATATCTACAAAAGTCCACTATCCCAGCAGGATCTCTACCTCCATAATCCTCATCAACCACTGCCTCTAAAGTAGTACTCGGACTCCCTTCACTTGCAACTTCATTGTGATGATCATTAGTAGAAGATGCTCCTAATAAGTGTCTCCATGTTCATGAGGTTGTCTTCTCACTTCCATCATCCTTCCTTCTAGCTCTTGCAACGAAGTCAGTCAACTTCCTTTCCCTTGTTGTTTGAGTCACACTCCCAAGTCCTCTTTGCTCCACATCCTCATGCTTCACATTCGGATCTTTGGGATACAAAACCATAGAAGTCATTCTTGGTCTATACCCCAAGCAACTCCTTCTATTCATCGGTACCATCATGGTTCTTTCTTCAGCTGTGATCAAGAGAAAGTCTCGGTCCACCATTGGTATGGCTTATGCAAGCTCCATAAAGTCCAGTCCCAACACCATAGAATGATCATCCATGTCCACAACTCTCAGGTCCAACCTTCCAAACCACGATCCTACTTTCACCTGAGTGTCCTTGAACACACCATCAACAGCTCTTATGGTAGAGTTGACTGCTTTGAAAGCACTTCATTCCCTCTCCATCTTTGCTTTCTTTCCAAAAGACTTTTCTTCCTTCCTGCTTAAGAAGCTATGAGTAGCTCCCGTATCCACCAAAGCTGCAAATCTCTTTCCCTTCACAGTTACCTGCACAAAACTTAGCTTCAAGGAATCACCTCCCTCTGTTGGCTTTATCTTGTGCCTTACATCAACAACCTTCTTCAAGAATTCGGCCTCAGAAGTGTCAATTGGTTCATGCTCCACTTTGACATTCCTCCTAAGGTACTTCACCTGCCTGCTTGGCTCCTCTAAGCAACCCAATCCTGGTCCCGCTTGACTCCCCTCAAGCTTGCCCTTCATCGCATCTTGCTCAAGTGCACCAACCAAGTATCCACTGACCAAGTTTATAGAACTAAACTTCCGAATGTCCTCCGGATGATCTCGGTAGTGAGTTCCCAACATTTCAATGTAGTCGAGCTCTTCCTACTCAATCACAATAACCTTCTTACCAAGAAGCTTCTTCTTTATCTCCTCCTCAACTTGCTTGATTTCGGCTTCCACCCTGGCACTTTCCTTCCTCAACCGGGCTCTTTCATCAAAGAGCTCTTGAAGATTAAGACCACTCTGTTGGATCTCCTCATAAAGTTCCTTGAGTTCAACATTTGTCATACTTCCACATTGGCTCTTGAGTTCTTCAAGTTCCCTCCTTAGTTCCGAACATCTCTCCCGAATCTTCATGTTCTCGGCCTTCACCAAAACCCAGTCAGAACTCCATCGACTCATCTGTTCCAACACTTTGTACCATAAAGCTTCAACTACACTATGGCTAGACTCTCCTATCGTAGGTTCATCTACCACCTCTGCCTTTTCAGCCTTCTCCATGTTCACCAAGCCCTTGCAGCCACGAACCAGCTCTTGTTCCACTTGTGTGTGAAACAACTTCCTTCATCTGCAAGTACCTGTCACGAACAACCCTGCTCAATGGTTTCAAACCGAAGCTCTGTTCCCACCTGTCAAGTGTGTACTAGCTTCAATGCTTCAATACCTGAACCAGTTCACAAACTTCAATGTAGCAGCTTCAACCTTCAATACCCTAAATCAGCTGCTCTGATACCAACTGTCACGCCCCTACACCTGCGGTAGTCTTCCAACCGCTTATAGCGAGGTGCGGCACCACCGAATGCTTTCTTTTCACCAATACTAACATTCATGGACTACGCCTAATTCGCTTGTCCTTACTTAGTTTGTGTTTCACAACCAAGTAAAATTATGTTTATCCTTTATACTAATGAACACCCATACTCATTCATTATCAACAACAATTATAACAAGAACAACAATTGCATAGTATAAAGGGAGGGGCAACTCCCTGAAAAATGAGTCTGCCCACCAATATATAATAATCAATCTTCTTCTAATAATACAATCATCACAAGTAATGCTTGGCAAACTCCAAGCCAATACTTAGCTTCCTTTACAATATAGGCAAATCAACCTTTTACAATAACCATGTGCGCGCCTTGCACGAAGGGTGGGTGCTCACCCGAGCCACCAAGACACCCTCGTCAATCCCGGCACAAATCTGCACTTGAGACAACCCTGGGCACACCTTGCCCAACCCTCGACCGGCTCTAAGTATCACCAAGAATGCGCTCTTGAACAATGCGCATGAGCTATGCGCATTCCCTTCAAATCTGCACACTTCCTTTTACTCCCGAGCTCTATGCGAAGTTGTCTTGTTCGACTTGATTCGTTGCAAATGAAGTTCCAACGCACACAATATATATGCGTTTCATTGTGGTTCCACCGTGGGTGATGGCTCTCCAGCCAACCCCCAAAACAATGCTATCACACCCTTACATGCGCCCATGTGTTGTTGGGAAAAGTATCCAATACGGAATGACCCTATCCCACTCTAAGGGTGATAGTTCCTTAGCAACAATCAAAGCAAAGCTATGTGAGATTACTTCTTTATGAGATGTAAAAGAGGGGAGAAAGAGATCCACTAACCGATGTCTTCCGCTAATGATTGATCCAATCTTCTCTCTTTGCTGCTTGCTCCCAGCTCCTTGCTCTTTCACTGGCCCAGCTACACCAAGATCCTGCAAAATGGCAAGAGAGGGAAACTACAAGAAGCATACATTCATAATTGATTCAAGGATTAGAATAAATCAAATACACAAGTATAACAATCCACCATTGAGACACATGCATATAGAAGAACCTCAAATGCTTTATTAATGGAAGAAGTAAGGTTCAGGAAGTGATACAACCATAAAAGGCCCAATCCAGCATCACCTCCCAGCAGAAAGAAATCTCCTCTTCACCTCCTTCAAAGCAAATCACCCAATAGTTCTAAAATCAAACCAATAGCAATTCTTTACATTCACAAAATTCAAGCCTCCCTAGACCTCATGAGAGAGATCTATATATAGGATTTTTGGAGAAAGGATGAGTCAGCTTGATAGCTGACTAGTGTCCTCTCTCACTTCAGTTATTCTTTAGTTCTTGAGTCCACTTGGAGGTTCTTGCTTCCACTTGGAGATCTAGAACCTCTTACTCATCACCAGTCGAATTCCCTGATCCAAGTGTCATTTTGGAAGCTTCCTGGGCATTGACACCTTGAGGAATGACTGTGCCACATGTCCAAACTCGCCCAGCGCAGGTAGCCTTCTTTGCAGTTGACATTCAACGCAGGTAGACAGTGGAGCAGTTGACATTCAGCACAAATGCTCAGTGGAGCAGTTGACATGATCCAGAATTGCCTTGTTTTTGAGTGTTTTCAGGTGGAGAACTTTTATTCAGTGCTGTGGTTTGCTGACCTTGTTCCTCTAGGGGTAGGAACAACATGTTTAGGGACTTTGGATCCCTTAGATTATGGACATTTCATGCTTCATGTTGTAAGGCACAAAAATGTCTATAACAGTTGCCCCCTAAAGTATGAGGTCGTTTATCGGGTGAAATGCTTTATCAGGAGGATCCGAAGTTCATTAAATCGCTGAGAGGTGACCTGTAATAAAATACAATACAGTACATTATGATTCATTCTGCTTTCATGATCTGGCTGAGGTGGGCATTCCCATGCTTAGCTTTATAAATTCATTTTGGTACATAGAACAGACGATCGTCTGATGGTAGACTGATAATTCTCTGCTGAAATTATCATCCTTTGAGTAGGATGATCATCTACTGCAATGATGTACATGTCAAATGTCTTTATATTTCCTGAATATATATCGTAGCCCGGATGGATGAAACTAGATCTAGGTTCTTCAAACTCATTCGATCTTCACTCTAAGTACAAGTCGATCCATGTGAGAATTGCGCTGAAGTCGAACATGGAAAGACATCGCTTGATTACCGGTCAATGATGTAAACCGTTAACAAGCACGAGAGGAATCACTGATAATGATGATGACCCTCAAGGTACTACAGTACAATCCACGTGGTGTGAATAAATGACTTGGCATCGAACACCACGCAGAATCTTTCGGTCGAAGGTCATTGATGTATACCTATCGCCGGAAGTGAGAAACTTTCCATTGAGGCATGCAAGCTTCAAAGTACTGAGGGGGTTGTTCCTAGATCAACTTCTTGGATAATGAGCTGAAGTCGACAAGAAGCGATTCGTCAAAGGAGGGCCTTTTTGAATCCCACATCAGTGACACGGAACGGAGCTAATGATTTTAATGGAGGTGAAAACAATCTGTGACATATGATTCAGGGTGGCGGTCATGAATGGATGAAGGATAATGTATGGTAGTGGATGGGACACGGTTGACTCTTTCTGAACAACATCTCTTGAACATATAACGACACTGATACGATGGATCGGTAGCATTACCCCAAATGTGGATGGTTTGGCGAGACCATGGTGATGAGACCGGTGAATGAAACAACCCAACCCGATGTGGTACGGAGGAAAAGTGTCATGTTCAAGAGCGACTTGCTACCATTAAAGCTTTGAGGTTCTCCCAATTTTTCCCCAGTCATTTCTGACCAGTACCCTTTATTTTTGTCAAGCTTGAGGAGGATAACATATGCTTGTTCTATAACCTGCCCTTCGGGCAAGCCCATCGCTATGTTTTAACGAGTCTAGCGATAGGGAAACTCGTTCTCGTCTAAAGACAAGTTTGTCGCTATTTAATCATTTTAACGAGTCTAACGACAAGGAAAACTCGGTCCTTTTCATTTTTAGAGAGTCTGAAAAGGTACAGAAAGTTAACTCCAAAATTCCTTTTTCGTCATCTAATCCCTTAAGTCCGAAAAAGTATAAAACAATACAGAAGGGATGAGTTTTCGATAGCTTTAACGAGCCGAATAAAACAAGCGCTCGACCTTTTTGTGCAATAATCCTTCAGGTCCAAAAAGATTAAAATCTAGAGGAGGGATAGCTCTTCCGGTCCTTTTAACGAGCTGGAAGGCCAAAACTCGGCAATCTTTTCATATTTTACGAGTCAGTTGAAAAGAGCTCAAAGAAGACTCGTCTTTTGAGGAACGAGTGATAAACAGGGATAGCAACTGATTCCAGGTACAGGTTGGAATTTTCCAATCACGGCAGTGTCACAAGGATGGCTAGGTGAAATCACTCTTCGCAGCTGTTCCTCAAAATGGGTAAACAATCATATGGAGGTGAACGATCGGCCAAATGAAAGTGGAGGTGGCAGGTGCAAACACGACCAAGGATTTTATGGCTGATAAATTTACGATCACAGCGGTTATTTACCGGGATAGGTTCATTTTTTATTTAAAAATGAGCTTAAACTCTGGAGGAAACATTGCTCACTGCTTATATTTATTTTTTAACGAGCATGAAGACCGCGTTAAAACTGCTTGGATCTTGCGTTTATTTTTTAACGAGCATGAACTTTATGCTAAAACTACTCGAATGTGCGTTTATTTTTTAACGAGCATGAACCTTGCTAAAACTGCTCGTTGATAAGTTTGCATGCCCCCAGCATAATAACGCAAATTGAGGTGCACGCCCCCCAAGCTTCATTGCATTCAACTCGGTGGTTGGAATGAAGGTTTACCTCTGAGAAAGGGGATTTGTTTCATTTTTTAATGAGGTTGACACAAGATAGGAACTATCCTCGAAGTCTTAGATCCATTAGAAATAGAAGGTTTCATATTCCACTGTGGCCATTTCCGCTAGATTACTCGGAGGCGGTAGGGCCAAAGTACCCATTAAAGTGGGGTCTTTTAGGAAAATTACTCCGATATTTTGGAGAGAATGATTCCTTCCGTGGATCATTGGAATGCTTCCCGTAATAAATGGTGGCACAACTTCTGTCGAAGTTGTCGTCGAACTGCTTGGTTGATCTTTTTCCTTGCCGTTCGACAACTGTGGATTCCCGTAATCTTTGTTCCTTGTCGAAATCAAAGCATCATTCTGTTGCTTGGAGGTCGACAACATTAGCACCTGGCACGGGGAAGTACTTCCATTATCAACCAGATTTTGACCTGGATTCGGAAACGGATCAGTTAACACAGCTGGGGTTTGTGAATTCTTTAAGAATCTTTTTAGCTCAGCTTTGTATGGACAGTTTGCTGTCCAATGATCCTCGTCACATATAAAACATGGACTTTTTGGTTTTCCTTTCCCAGGAGAGTTTGAAGAAGGTCTTTTAGGAGATGATTCTCTTTGTTCTTTCTTCTTCCCTCTGTTTTGATTCTTCTTGCTTCCTGGTTGATTGGTTTCTTTGCCCTTATCTGCTGATACGGCATTTACTTCCGAAGCAAGAATTTCTTCTTTGGCATTTTGATCCGAATTCTTATGGGCTTTCTTCGACGAAGCCTTTATCGATTTCGCGTTTGCCGTGCCAATCACGCCATCACCGGCATGAGAGTCACTATTGGATTTAGGAGGGGGAGGAATTGAAAATTCCGGTCTAGGAGCGTCAGGTATTTTGTCGTAGAGCGTGCCGGACTGAGTATAAAGTAAGTCCAAATACTGTGCACGAGCGATAACTTGCTCCTCTGTTACGACTCCCCCCTTGGCCACATCTTCCGTTATAGCAGGAAGTAACAACTTTATAAACCATTCAGCTAACAGCTGATCGGGAACGTATGTTTTCACCATCCTACGACGACGACGCCACTCATTTATATGATCAGATATATGGGCGGCAGTTGTCTGCTTGAAGTTGGTTAATATTTCTGTTCCCATTTCATACCTTATCGGTAATTGAAAATGGGTTAAGAAAGTTGTGGCTAGGGAACTAAAATTGTCGAAAGAGGCTCTAGGTAATTCAATATACCATTTAGCCGCTGGACCTGTCAACGTCCTCTGAAAAAGGCGAAGTCTTATCGAATCGTCGTTTAGGGTGTTCGACGAACACCAAAGATGAAAGGTCATCACGTGATTCGATGGGTCTTCACCTGGATTTCCATTGAATTTAGGAATGTCAGATGGAAGTTTATGAGGAATCGCTGGCCACCAAGGGGCATAAGCAATCAGATCGTTGGTTAACCGGTGTAGATCGGGTAACTCTAAAGTCACCACGAATGGTAGCTGTTGATTCAGGTTAGGCGAAGCATAACCAGGGTACGATGGAATCGCTTGAGCAGTGGGCCTTTGCATACCAGCATAATGTAACTGATGTTGGTATGACTGATACGGTTGGTAGACTTGACCACTGTAAAGTGATTGGTTTTGACCGTTTTGGATATACGGTTGTCCACTGTTCGCAAAGATCTGCTGCTCAGAACCTTGGTACACCTGCTGGAATTGTGGTTGTTGGTATTGCACTAGCCATGGTTGTGAAGCCATGTTCTGTTGTGCTATGCTACCCGTCGGACCAAGGTGTGGGGTAATTGTACCCGTTTGGACCTGTGTCGCCCCACCAGTTGGCGATTGTGGTTGTGACCCATGTTCAAGGGGCTGTTGCACTACAACCTGAGAAATCTGAGGTTGACATGCAACAGGCATCGCTTGAACTTGTGACACTGTTACAATAGCCGGTGTGGTTGGGATGTTCGTTATAGGTACACACTGTTGCATAGAATATACAACCCTCGGTTGTTGAGGTAGCATAGGTACCCAACTACTTGATGCAATTCCAGTATAACCTGAATACTGTTGTGAACTCACGTATGGGTACCCTCCCGGAGGGGATAATGAAAGGGCATACTGCCCCCCATACGGTAGCAATTCGGAACTCAAGGGGATTGATTGTCCTTGGGTACTGGATTGCCCAAATTGACCTCCAAATGGATCAATTTGGCGAGTCTCAACACAAGAGTTGCCGGATATTACTCCGGATGAACAAACTGGAACAGACCACACTGTCGAAATAGTCCCTTGGTGGACTCCTTCTAGCTGTTGTGAGCTAGTTGGGACAGATGGTATGCCGGCAAACATTGTTGGAGTGACGACAAGGGCTTCTATTGTCGCTGTGTCGTTTGACACAATCCTAGATGATGACGGTTGTTCAGACATTTTAAGTCTATCCAATAGATTGCCTAGCAATTCTACAGGAACCTCCACTTGTGGTGGATTAACTTCTGATGAAGGAAATAGAGTGACCCCGACTCCAAAATGGGTTGGAGTACTTGCTTGCGGATCCTCTGCAATTTCCTCTATCGCAATCAAACCGGGTGGAAGAGGCAGACCGTCTGGTCCGTAAAATATTTCTGGTGCCGAAGAAGTGGTTGTTTCGACAGCGACAATTGTTTGAGGAACAAAACTCTCTGGACCGGTTACAGATGGAACTGGTTCAGTTATACAAGTATTTTCCCCCAGACTAGGATCAGTATTACTGTCCTTCTGTGGCTATTGAACTTCTTCTATAGAGGCAGGGTTTCCAGAAATGTTTGGAGTAACCGGAACCTCAGATGTAGTTGGAACACTTGTTCTAACTTTTATAGGAGATTTTGAACCGGTTAAACGAGTCCGCTTTGTCCGTACTGTTTTCGATTCCGGAGACAAAGATGGTTGACTCGTAAGCCTCCGCGAACGACGGGGTTTCAATTGACTTTCTTCCACGATTGCGGATTACTCAATCAACCAAAATATTAAAAGGGGAAATTTGTGTTTCCGAATTGAATGAATTTTATTGGACGCTTTTAGACACAACTTGCTTTTTCACTTTTTAAGAGTCGAGAAAAAGCTAAAGATGACTCTAGTCTCCTTCGATGTTTTAACGAGCCCGAAGTGACAAATGCTCGGATGGACTTTTTCAGTTATAGAGTTTGAAAAAGGCCAAAAGAAACTACTCTAGAGATCTAGGCAGAGGGTGTGCCAAACTTTTCGCAAAACCACAGAATACGTTTTACGGTACGGGTGGTCGATCTTCGTGAATGCTGTGTTCACTGCATTGCGATCAGTAGGGCGGCCGACACGGCTTCCTATGGATAAAAGATATATGCCTATAGGGGTCTCCCAATATATACGCGATAGTACGTGGGAGCACAAGTCCGTATTAGTGCCACCGACTCTCAGGAGGAATCACCCACCTTCTTCGAGATCGACAGTCACTACGTTTAACGACGCCGGAACACGTCTCTAGCTTATACCTCTATGTGTTTGCGTTATGTTTCAAAGTGTTGTTAGGTTCATTCAATATATTTTAAGTTGATCTTTTTAAAGTTTGCCTTTCAAGGTTCACCACGAGATGTATGATACAAATTCCTAAATGCAGTCTAAGATGATAAGCAAGCTTTTTCAATCTTTTCGACTTATGAAAATCTTATCTACTGAGGGAAAAGAAAGACATCATCTTTTCACACAGATCATAGAGCACACACTAATGCACTTTTTCCTAAATCAACATGCAAACTTATCAAATGCAAAATGCACAATGCAGGTATTTCTTTTCTCTTTCTTAATGTTGGTGTACTACAAAAAGAAAGTTGTTGTATAACTTTGAATTCAATTTCAAGTGAAAGCAAACAAGCTTTGTCCAAAATCAAGAGACACCTTAAGATTTACTTGTTTCAACACTAGAAATACATAAATTCAAACCACATGACGAAAGCAAAAGCTCAATCAGCTATGAACAACAAATAAACTAACTCTTAAGATCAGAACGACACTTATCACAGGTCTAGATCTAAGAGGCCACAGCAAGACTAGTTCACTTTCGTTATGGGAAACTGCAAATGATGTAAGAAATACACAAAGAACAAATACAGTTTCTTTATACAACCGAGGCGGAATAGTGGCAAAGAAAGGTGGTTTCAGATAGGTACATTGACTGATAACAGGCTGCAAAAACAAGGATGAAAACAGGGCAACAGAAAGTAGAGAAACCCAGTTGCACAAGGCCTAACTGGTTCAGCGTAGGTAGAACACTGTCAGTTTGACATTCAGCGCAGGTAGCCCTTTCGGGACCTGCGATGAAATGCAGACTGCCTTCACAGTGCCTGCAATGAAGAGAGAAACTCTCGTTTCTCTTGGTTTCTGGGTCACAGATTGCTCAGAAATCAACAGTTTTTGGCCAAATCAAAGCTATCAATCAAGTACACACTAAAGGATGAAAAGGAGGATGAAAAGCTATCACTAAGAGCTGTTCAGAGTCCTTGTGGACCAGCTCTTCAAATCATAAACATGCCCAGAAACTGAGCTAGAGTAGCTGCCCTCTACTTTGCATTTGAAAGATTCAAATGCAGTTCGATTCGGTACTCCCTGTGTTTAAGAAATGAATAGCAAAAACACAAACAACCAACAAGATCCAGTCCCCAGCGGAGTCACCAATTTGTTGTTGGGAAAAGTATCCAATACGGAATGACCCTATCCCACTCTAAGGGTGATAGTTCCTTAGCAACAATCAAAGCAAAGCTATCTGAGATTACTTCTTTATGAGATGTAAAAGAGGGGAGAAAGAGATCCACTAACCAATGTCTTCCGCTAATGATTGATCCAATCTTCCTCTTTGCTGCTTGCTCCCAGCTCCTTGCTCTTTCACTGGCCCAGCTACACCAAGATCCTGCAAAATGGAAAGAGAGGGAAACTACAAGAAGCATACATTCATAATTGATTCAAGGATTAGAATAAATCAAATACACAAGTATAACAATCCACCATTGAGACACATGCGTATAGAAGAACCTCAAATGCTTTATTAATGGAAGAAGTAAGGTTCAGGAAGTGATACAACCATAAAAGGCCCAATCCAGCATCACCTCCCAGCAGAAAGAAATCTCCTCTTCACCTCCTTCAAAGCAAATCACCCAATAGTTCTAAACTCAAACCAACAACAATTCTTTACATTCACAAAATTCCAGCCTCCCTAGACCTCATGAGAGAGATCTATATATAGGATTTTTGGAGAAAGGATGAGTCAGCTTGAGAGCTGACTAGTGTCCTCTCTCACTTCAGTTATTCTTCATTTCTTGAGTCCAGTTGGAGGTTCTTGCTTCCACTTGGAGATCTAGAACCTCTTACTCATCACCAGTGGAATTCCCTGATCCAAGTGTCATTTTGGAAGCTTCCTGGGCATTGACACCTTGAGGAATGACTGTGCCACATGTCCAAACTTGCCCAGCGCAGGTAGCCTTCTTTGCAGTTGACATTCAATGCAGGCAAACAGTGGAGCAGTTGACATTCAGCACAGATGCTCAGTGGAGCAGTTGACATGATCCAGAATTGCCTTGTTTTTGAGTGTTTTCAGGTGGAGAACTTTTATTCAGTGTTGTGGTTTGCTGACCTTGTTCCTCTAGCGGTAGGAACAACATGTTTAGGGACTTTGGATCCCTTAGATTATGGACATTTCATGCTTCATGCTGTAAGGCACAAAAATGTCTATAACACCATGTATGTGTCGGCCCGCCCGCACTTGCAAGTCGGCCTCGCCCATACTCCTCCACGCTTGTTGGGTATAAGTCACCATCGCACTTCTGCCTTAGTCATTTTTCCATCGTCGCACACAACTCGCCTTCTCGTCGCACTTCTACCCACGCTCCACCCACGTTCGGTCGTGCGCGCCCTCTGTTGCATCGCCTGCCCGAGTTGTGCACCGCGCGCCCATGCTCGTTCACTGTGCGCCCGTGCTTGTTCACCGTGTAGCCATGTTCGCCCATCACGCCCGTGCCCGTGTACACTCGAACCGCGTGCCCTCTCCACTTGTGCGCCCATGCGCCCGTGTGCCCGTGCTCGGTTAGAACTCGAGGACCTTACACAATGTCTATTCAAGAAGAATTTGCCACAATAGAATTCCATTATGTATTTCACAACCTCAACTTGAAGGTGTATAGAGAAGAAAATAATAGGATTCTCCTTGGTAAGAGGTAAGCACAAATGATGGGGACATCTCATTATTTGTAACTTGTCCTTCACGTTAAAAGCATTAAATAGTGAGCCCTTACTCCAACATATGCCCTAGGATGCAAAAGGTGTGAAGGAAATTAGCCATTCAACACCACCTTACTTCACACTCTAATCACTTGTCCTTATATAATGTAATAAAATAATATACAAAATAGAGGACATCTCTTACATTTAGGATTAATTAGTAAACGAGTTATTTAATTCATGTCATGTTAGAGGCAAAAGGTATTTTTCATTTATAGGATAAGGAGCTAGAAACTCAAACAACAATATGAATTTTGGTCTTGGGTGACCTTATTCCTTAGTCAAGGACTATAACTCAAACTACAATGTGAATTTTTGTCTTAGGTCACCTTATTGCTTAGTCAAGTGCAACCATAACACTTCCATTACTGCAGCTATTGTTGCATCCTAAGTGATTTGCATCACATGTAATAAGTTCTGAAGTGCTATTAAATGGATATGGTATATAAGAAAATTGCAATGTAACCCCTTGTATATGTAGTGGAATCATGAGAAAGAAGGGTTTGAAAATTAATTGAAAGAGAGTAATATCACTAGGGATCAATGCACTATTGAAATGAGGGAGAAAATACTTAGTTTAAGAGAATAAAGATAGTGTCACTTGCTTTCATAATAATATTCAAGGAGAAGTGGGTGGAGATGGCTTCAAATATTGCATCATGTAGTTTTTCGTGGGACTCCTAATGGGCAACATAAACCTTTCACCTACCCTCATAGTGTCTCCCTCACCTTGTCTAGTACATATCTATGTGGAAATATCTTCAATTAGCCTACTTGATACTTCTATGGATGCTCCCACTATCCTTCCTATGCATGTTGTTGGGGACCCTTTAACCACTCCAAAAAGTGGGTGGACCTAAATATTGACGTCCACTCTACTACTTTTTAAATTCTATTTTTATTTTTACTATCAAAAAAGTGTTTTATAATTGCCTTTTTAATATACCAATATGTTTAGTAACACACCTATGAATTTTTATTTAAATAAAACTATATAAATTTGATCATTAATAATGAAAGGTATAAGATAATGTTCCATAACTTACATCTCAATTTTGCATACACTATCTATATAGTTCAACCATAACCATTTGAATATAAAAATCTCATCATCACCATTTTAAAAAATTACAACAGTTTTTCATTAATGTCAAATACAAGGTTTAGGCATATTATATTTATTAACATCAATCAAAATAATTTTCACTTAAACAAATGAATATATATATATATATATATATATATATATATATATATATATATATATATATATATATATATATATATATATATATATATATATATATATATATATATATATATATATATATATATATATATATATATATACAGAGAGAGAGAGAGAGAGGGAGAGAGAGAGAGAGAGAGAGAGAGAGAGAGAGAGAGAGAGAGATGTTTTCACGACAGTTTAATTAAGACAATATAATTTTTCTGACTTAAATCTAGTTATACTATTTCTAGCAAGATAGTGATTTCTTGTTGTTTGAGATACATTTTTGAATGCATAAATAAATTAAACACCCTAAAAAAACTCATAAAACACTATAAATTTATAGATTAAATAATTTAATCTTATGATTATTAAAAATATCTATGCAATTTACAATAACATTGACCAAAACAAATATCCATAAAAAATATTTTTGTCTATTAATTAAATTACGCTTAAACTAACTTCAATTATCTTTAAAATAAATATCATTATAACTATAACTATAAATATTTTATAATTGTTAATATAAAAATATATATTATAACTTCAAAATATTTAAAATAAATAACATCACTACTATAAATACAAATATTTCAGGATTCTTAATATATTTTCACCAATGTTAACATTTTTTTCCAAAAATTTTAAATATTTCCTTAAAAAAAAATTATTCACATTTATATTTATAATTTTATAATTAAATATTTATTATAATCAAATAAAATTTTATATTTCTTCAGTTATATTAATAATATTATAATTAAATATTTATTATAATCAAATAAATTTTTATATTTCTTCAGTTATAGTTATAATCTTATAATTAAATATTTATTATAATCAAATAAAATTTTATATTTCTTAAAATAATTATAATGAAATAAACTTTTTTATTTAATCAAATAATATTTTGTATTTCTTAACATAATCTAGCATAATTATTTTCTAGATATTATCATATTTTCTTGCTTTCACTTCATTGAATTTGGTGGTAATAAGAACGCAAATTGAAACTCAACAAAATACTATCATGACTATTATAAAGACTAATTAGTTAAACCATCCAAATACCATTCTCATTGTTCCTTGAGATACTATTACATAGTTATGATCAAAACGCCTCCTAGTGAAATCAATAACCTACATCAGCCACAACATATAGAAGTAAAGTAAAGGTATGGGTTACTTTATTAAAATAAATAAAATAAATAATTGTGGGAGATTGTTTTTGGTAGGGAGTTTTGTAAATCTAAGTTATAACAGTTAAACTTCAAGATTTTGGGTGCCCCGAAGGTTTTTGATGGTGCTGAATCTATTTCCATATTTTGGGTGTCCAATGAATTTTGATGGTGCTGAATCTATTTCCACCATCAAAAACATGATTTAAACACTCCTTCTGCAAAATTTGTTGAAATCTTTTTGTCTCTTAGACAACTTTTGGCTGTTTCATTTTGTCTCTCATACAACTTTTCGCTGTTTGGGCAAATCTTCTGCCTCAATAAATGATGCCAAAATAAATAGTCTATATCAATCACAACACCTCTCCAAAACGAATCCCATTTGTACACCAAATAATAATATGATGAGACATTCGAAAAAATTTAGACATTAATATTTATTTATAAGTGAGTTAATTTTCTTTGATTTTTGAAAAAAAAATGATTCACTTAGATTTTATAGTATAAAATTACTTTATTTTAAATATCATCAAAATTTAAGAGAAATTATATAAAATTATTATAAAATTCAATATTTTTATAAAGATATCACCAAATATTTTACAATTTACATATTAGAAACCAATAACATTCTCCAAAAATTTTAAACTTAAAATAAATTTTCGCATTTTAAATTTTCGGAAAAATACTTAAAAAAACTCATATGTAAAATTAAAAAATTCATTATATTTCAAATTAAAAAATTCATCATTATAAAAAAATGTGTTTGTAATTAAAAGCGTTCTCCATATTATCTTGACTCGCGTTTGGGATTAAGTTATTAGTCGAGAAAATAATGGGTCTTTTTCGAAGTAGACTTTTGTCCCTTCGCGTGGAGGATCGGTCCCGCCTTGCCTACTTATCTATCAATGGACCCTCTAAAATATTCCATCGATAAAAGAAAAAATTCAATGAACCCTTCTTTATATTTTCTATCCATTAAAAGAAATTTCGACGAAACTTCCCATGCTTAATAATACACTTAAATAAAAAATGTTATGAACCTCATCCGGAATGGGAATATTCTGCCCCCTTCATTTATTTATGCATAGATTCAGACCATTTCTTTCTTCCAATACATTAACAAAAAAGGACAAATATATTTGCATGTTCACGTTTTATGAATATTTTTTTTTTTTTTTATATATAAAACTTTCTTTCCCTTAATCAAGATATGGTGCTTTTAATTTTAGACTATTTTTTTTTAAGTAATGAAAATTTGTAAATGTGTATATGAATAGTATATAATTTACTTAATATATAAGTTTCAATATATTAGGAATTTTATGTTAAATGTAGTAGTTATAAAGGATTGATGTCTTTTTCTCAACTTCCATGTAAAAATAAATAGAATTTCTCATTGGTGGTGAATAGTACCTTTGGCGCTGTAGAATAGTACCTTTTTCACATGTATTCTTAAAAGATACTTATTTTGAAATTGCTTTTAAAAGATACTTATTTTGAAATTGCTTTTATGACATCTTATCTTTTCATAAAAAAATCACTATCCCATGTTGATTGAGAAAAGTGGTCCATGGAAACATAGAAGGTTTAATATGTCACAATCCTTATGCCAATGGGAAAACTAGAAAGGAGTATGGTCTCTTATTAATATAATTGTTGGTTGGTTCCTACATGAATATACATGATGAATATGATTTCTCCTTTGCTTCCCCTTCCTCTAGTGAAGAAGATAAAAAAAAAGGTGTTTCACAAACGATAATCCACATCACCCCCCCCCCCCCCACACATAATCTTTTATATGCAAAAGAAAGAAAATCTCACCACAATACTCTATATTTTCACATGCCCATTACTAAGTCAAACATGTCTAACATTTTTCGCATTATAAATATCTCTTTATAGAAAAAAATATTGTCCCACATTATTTGAGAGAAATGGTCCACAAAGATATTTAATCTATAAAATACCATGGTCCTTATGCTAATGGGGGAAGCCACAAGGGAGTGGTGCCCTAATATAGATTATATAGATAATAAAATGAAACAAAGTACTATGAATGGAAGCATAGGAAGAGAAATATTGCAAAGAGAATAATAATATAGTGAGAACTAAATTATACTGAATAATTATATAGGAAAGCATTGTGAAATGCAAAGCAATACGAAACACATAGAGTTGGGGTATTTTATATCTAAAGAGAGAGGTGTTAGCTATGCTCATTCACAAGAAAAACTATTTTAAGAACCCAAGATATAGTTATATCATCAAATAGTAAACCCTAATAGGAAAAATCCTTAAAGATCCAAAATCCTAACCTTGGGAAATGAAATGGAAAAAGGGGTCTGGACTCTAAGAAGTCAAGTTGATATGTCAACTTCCCAGGGCTATAATTTCTACATACAAAGTCCATTTGAGTTGTACAATAACCAATTGAAAATATCATTAATCAATTGAACAATTGTGGTTAAGGATTAGGCATGTGATGGAAATCCTAACTCATTATTAGGAAAAAGACACTAGTTAGGGAGTAAAAAATGCATTAGAAGTTCAAGTCCTAACAAAAATCACAAACATCAAGTTGGGAAACATCACCCAATACCTCATCTTTAAAGGGATTGGTCCCATAGGATAGATAACATTGTTGGGTAATGCAGATGTCTCAATCAATCGATGGTGTATGGTTGGGGGTGTAGCATTGTCACAACTTCAATGTTTTGATGATACTAGCCAAGATCAAGTTCTTCTAGCTACTCCTTTCAACAATGAAATGTAATGGAATCATCTTCACGCACATATGTGAATCAAAGAGGTCCCCCCCCTCCTTAGAATCCTCTAAATGTTCTTGTTGGATCTTTGTGGTTGTGATGGCAGCACTAGGTTATATATCAATAATCCACTTTCCTTTATCCTCCTCTAAATCATAGTCCGATCTTGGGCATAATTCCTTTTCTTTTAGCTCATCCAATAATATAGGTTTAGGTGACACTAATTAATGTTATTTTAGGGTCTCTTATGGAAGTCACATTACTTTTTAGTGTCCTTCTTCAACTTCTCATTACTGTTGTTTTCTTGCAGCATGGACTAGTTGAATATAGGTTGGATATCTTTGCTTTATCCTTTGTTCCCTAAGTTAGAGTGAATATACGAACTTCAAATCACTATCCATTTCGAAATTTCATGTTTCCAAGACAATTGTTACACTTATTATACATTTTAACATTTTTTTTATGATGTTAATTCGAGATCTCAAACATATTTAACGATTGCATTTCCTTTTCACGGAAAATTCACTAGTGAAATTCCACCCCTAGTTAAGGACAATTTTCCTATGATTCTATGGTAGTATATTTAAAAAACTAACTCTTTCTTCTTCCTTTATTTAAATTTCTTTTCAATTTTATAGTGTATTGATAAGTGGCTCTTAGTAAGGAGATGTCTGAGAAATTTGTCTATGTTCGAATGTATTTATGTAGGCCACTATGAAGCTTTAAAATCATGTGTTGCTTAGAGTCTTTGGTACATATTTTTAACTGTACAATACAGAAAATATTGGTGTACTTGGGAACCATCTAGTCTCTCTTCTAATGTATTTGTCCATCACATGTACTAATCATCAACATTTCCAAAATGGTAGAATTCTTCTTTGAGGGCATCAACAAAAGTCACCCTAGTGATTTTTATCCTAAATGTTGTAGGCTCATCTCCATCAGGTCACTCGTAAACTTCTTTCAAATATGTGACATGGGGACGGGTCTAAAGTAATGAGAAGGTGATATTTTCCAAGTTCAAATTTTTTTGAATGAAGTGATAACCCTCTAACAAATTTATCCATTTCCCCAAAGCATTTGTATCTATCTTTCCTTCATATAAAAGAATACAAAAGTTAACTTGTACCTTGAAGGGTATCGTACCTTCAAAATAGTTTCTTTTTGAAGTTTTCTTGGAAATACTTAGTAATTGTCGAAGGATTTGGGTGAATTATTTACATCTCATTCATTTTTTACATGAGGAATTCATTGATAACTAACTTGATAGGATATATTACTCCATCGTCTCATTTCTAATCCTCCATGGTAGGATTCTTGGGCCAATGAGTGTGGTCTTCCCTAATCGAAATTAGCTCAAGGACCAACTCTGTAAGCCTGACCATATTGGGGACATGCACTAAGAATAAAAAAATATCATTTTTCTATAATACTATTGGTCTTTGATTATATAGATAATGTAATGAAGGGAAGCAATATCAAAAGAAACACATAAATATAATTATTGTAAAGCATGATAATATAGTGAAAATCGAATTCCATTAATAAATGAAATAGGAAATGATTTTGAAATGAAAACCAATACAAAATAGCCAGAATGGTGGTATATTATGTCTAAAGATATAGGTATCAGTTATGCTCATTTGCAAGAGGAACCATTACAAGAGGGGAAAATGGACTTTTAACAAAAAAATGATAAATCTTGAGAGGTTAAAAAGCTACTAATACAAAACCCTAGCCCTAGGAGATCAACTTCCACTAGGCTTGTGGAAGGTAAAAAGTTTGATATGAAAACTTATCGAGATTGAAAATTTCACATGCAAACTCTATTCGATGTGCATAATATCCCATTGAAAATATATCAACGATAAGAACAATTTTTGTCAAGTATTAAGAATTCCATGGAACCTGTTGACGGTGCTAGACCCACCAACATGTTAGGGGATCTCCCCAGTAAGAAGTCCCAACTAGATCTTAAATTTTTTTGGTGTAGGAGTCCCAACAGTGAGTCGTACAATATTGTCTTGACCATGGTTGGGCATAGAGGCAAGTAAAGTGTCCTTGTTGGTAGCAAGGGTGTGACATATGCAACAAGTCAAGGAAGGTGCATGAATGCTTCTAACACATGAAGGGTGAGATGAGTGCGCCCCTTGGAAACCGGTGAAAGCACGGAGTTAAGAAGGGAACATGCGAGCAAGATGCATCAAAAACTAGAAAGAATGTAAGCTAGCAATCCAAAGAGATCGTTAAACCAACAACAAATTTTAGTAAGATTCATACATACATATATAGAAAGAGTCTATACACACATGCGTAAGAAAACATATACATATATCATTTAGAGTAAACAAGATAGCTGAAATAAAATACGACATATGCATGAAACGTGCTGGCTCTGTTATATTAAGAAGTGAAAGTTCCAATCATACAATACAACCATGACCAACCACTAGTTCCGAAAGTGGAACGTTACAATCACTGCCACCTACTCCTCCAAAGAGATATACTAGCTCTGCATAGTGGAGAATCCAAGGCTCATTACAATACTCTCCAAGATTTCCCTAAGATACTCCTATCAAAAGCTTGGTTGACCAAAAGTATCTACAATGAATTATGAGGGACTTTTAATAGCAAAGGGTGGGCTGACCCTTGACATTCCCCTTTATGACCATTCATCTACCCTCATGACTCTTCAACTACTCTATGACATTTAAATTCATCTATTGACACTTTAGCTTCCACTTGACAAGATGTTACATACAATCTGCACATGTACCCATGTGAGGAAAAATGGCTTAAGAAAGCCATGCAAGACATCACTAACACTCGGACCATTGTGGTAAGACCAATTCTTCGATATCCTTATAATGGTCGACGGTTGTGAACTAATGCCAAGCTTGGTCGTCTATGATGGTGCTCATGTGATCAATGGTGACATCCTGCTAAAAGCGAACTCTTGCCTATGTTACATTCAGGTACAGTGATATGGCTCTTGTGTCCAACTTGTCTGACATCATGCACATCATTGTCTTGAGTGCAACTGGGCCAGCAACATACCGATGCATAGTGTATGTGATGATCTTCGAATGTGTGTTGATGACCATGTGCATCAACTTGTCGAAATACACGTTCAGCTCCAGCCAGACATGCTTCTTGTCTTCGCTTCAGTGAGTGTGCCAAATGGGTGGGATCGCATGCATGCGCACAATGAAATCCATGCTCCTAAACACCTTTGAATGCAATCAACAACACTGCACACCCTGTCTGCTCTATGCCAGCTATTGGATGGGTCCATAACTTGTATGGGCGAAGTTTCATGAGCCTATGCATGTTGTGCCTCCTATTGTACATGTTCCCACTGCAACTCTTTCTCTTTTCTGTGCAGTTCTTGTTCTTCCTTGAGTTTCCGCTTGATCCCCTGCAACTCCTTCTTCATTTCTCTCTCTCTTCCTTTGCATGATCATCTTATCGCATCGTCACCTCATAGCCTTAGTCTCAAAAGTTTCTTTCATCACAAGTGGATCTTCTTGAGCTTGCAACTTTGTTCTGTCTCTATGTTGTCCACAACTTTCCTCCTACACTTGTCGCATCCAGCTATGCTACCTTCTGTTGCTGATGATGGTATTGCTCGTTGGGACACTGCTGCCATTTCATCTTGTTATCCTTGTCCATGAATAACTTGATGTCTTCATAGATAGGTAAGTTCATAGAAACTTGATCGACTACATCCCCAGTTGTGCTTTGAATGGTGTCTTCAACTTTTCTCTCTTGGAAGCCATTGTACCTATGATGCTGAGACGTAGACGAACAACTGTGATACTTGGAGACATAACAACACTCATGTTAAGAAACCTGTCAGTTGAGAACAAAAACACACTAAAGGACTAACATGCAACATACCTATGTGACTATGTCTGGAGATTGCACAATTTTCATCGGAAGGTTGGGAGACTATTGAATTTTCTAAGTCTATCCATTAGAAAATTAATCTGTATTCTGCTAGTTTATTTATTCTACTTGTAAATTCTGAACAAGTTATTTAAAAGATTCAAATAACTAAATAAACACAATACAATCACAACATCTACAGATCATCAACTGAAAGAAAACAAGTACACAAGTGACAATGTTATTTTTGGACAAATGTCCCCGGAAAACCCCAATGCGGGAAAATTGCTGCAGGTATTAGAAGGGTTTATCATTATGTAGTATTTCCTTGAGTATAACTAGGTGCCCAATCGGCTCACCCGACAAAGAAAAAAACATGGAAATGATACCTCTATATTCGGAAACAAGTATTCAGAAAACATGTCCTACGAAACCCTCTCTGGCCCAACTAAAGTTCACCGCTGGCCCTTCTTGCCTCTGCGTCAGCCTCCTACTAACTCGCGTCAGCCCCAAGACCCTTTACATCATTCCAGCAGCCTCTGTATGGATGAATCTATCCCTCTGGCCTCTACGTTGCCTCTACTAGGCTCTGCATGGACTTAATTGGTTGCTACTCTCGCTCTCCCTACTTCTGTGTTGGTCTCTGAGTATTGTCTCTGCCTCTTTGCCCATTACTCACTGCCCCTCATATACGATCACTGATTCACTTTTTCTTAGCAACCCCACTCTAGTAAAATGAATGATTGGTCACTCTGGTGTGTTCGCCAACTGACCCTCAAGCCCCTTCTTATACTTTTCTCGTTGGTCCTTCAGTGGTCAAGATTAAATCTCTAATCAATGATTAATATTAGATTTGGATTGATCCATGAATTTTGGAACCTTTTAACTTAGTTTTATATTAATACCCATTAATATTTTATTTTTCCTAAGCCTAGACTTATGAACTCCATTAAAAATATTAATTATTTTAATATCTCCTAAATTGGGTACAATCTGTCCAAACCATTTCTGGGTCTTGGATATCTCATGAGATTTAGCCTCTCCACCAATTTTCATGGATAGAGCACATCCGATGCTGCCAAAAATCAACACTCCCTCTTAGCGAGGATTGTGCTCTAATAATACTCCACACTGAGGATCACCCTACTTATCTGGAACCAGTCCCTGTGCATATGCTAGGCCTCCCTACCCAACATCCTCTGCACTGTTGCATCTTGTATTATTGCCCATGGCCCTGTCACTGCCACTTCATCCGTATGACAACTCCCTCTGCATTTGTGTTGTTGTTGTTCCATCCTCCTGTTACATGTCTATTTGGGCACATCACTCCCATCATTCATATCAATACTTTTAGGGCTCGTCAAACCTTAATTCTGTTGCTACATGCCCTTGACAAGTCATCACATTGAATTCCATCATTCTTGAGAGCTTCCTGGCCTGAAGATATCCTGAAATGACTCCTTGAGAGACTAGCACAGCCTTGGTCAGGGGTAAGTGCATTACAGAGCACTTAGGCCCATTCAAGCTTGTTCTGCAGAGCACCTAGGCACACTTTGACTTGTGCTGGATGAGATTGAGCAAAATATTCATAAGGTTCTTGGAATATTCTTTCATTCTAGACCATTCTAGAAGATTCCCACCTCTTATCCTCTCCTATGAGCTCGAAATTGGATAGGGAATGAATCAAATAACCACCTATCCTCTCATCACTTCCTCCATGGAAACTAACTCTAAAATTGGAAAACCATTCAATACCCAATTTATGACAAAACCACCTCCATTTCCCTATAAATTGAGTACTCAACATAGTGATCACGAGCTGGACTTTGAGAATCTGTAAGGAGATATTGTTGGCATGAGGTTTGAGATTGTAAGAAAGTATTGTTATGCTGCCAGAGTGCTATGCTTTTGGTGTGATGAACGATGGAACTCAAGTTGGATGAGTGAGATGGGATCAGACTTCTTTGGTTGTAACTCTTCCTTCTCCTTAATAAAGTTGTTTACACCTTTTCCCATATTCTGGTATTTATGTATGATGATTATATGTTTAAATGATCTGAAAATGGGGCTCTCAAGATTCTTGTCTAACTTACAAGAACCTCTCCCACTTCCAAAGCTTTAAATTTTCCCAAGTGTTAATGATTAACCAATGCGGAATTAAGAAATGATTGAAAATAACGTGTATGCTTGTATTTGTTTTTAGTTGATTATTTACTTTAAAATCTATTGTTTGCGCTGATATGGGAATGTGATTAAACTAATATATAAATGCATATAACAGTAGTTAAAGCAGCAGTAAAAACAAACACATAAGACAACAATATAATACGGAGTTCACCCTGATATCTTGGGCTACGTCTCCTTGAGCTCTAGTAAACTCGACTAGGCTCCTTACGATTATGGTAGCAGTTCTTTTATAAGTTCCACACTCAACTCCAATGTTTTACACAGGAACATTGGGCTCAAAACACCATCTTATCCATTGGCTCTTGGAGCTCTTCAGCTTTATAGCTTTGGCTCTTGGCTCTAGCTCTAGCTCTTTCTTTGGCTCTTGGCTCTGACTCTAGCTCTAGCTCTTTGGCATGGGCTCTGGTTCTGGTTCTCAACTTTCGCTTCTAGCACTCGCTCTGGTTGTGGCTCACGGCTCTCTGCTTTGGCTTCTCTAGGCTCTTTCTCTCAGCCTTTGCATGCCTCTGTGAGTCGCTCGACCTCCAAGCAACTTCAACAATAATATGTTGTTGTCAATTGAGCTCTCCAGATTTTCACTCGACCTCCGAGTGACTCCAAAGGCTCTCTACGCATTCACCTTTTTCTCGCTGTTCACTCTCCTCTCTTATTCTATCCCCCCCCCCCCCTCTCTATCTTTGTCAATCTGTGGCTTTAATCCATCTACTTCCTGACTTTTTGTTTCCACTTTCAGCTCTCTTGTTTCCTGCCTCTGTCCATTTGAATCCCTTCTTTTGGCTATTACAGTCACTGCATCACACCTCCCTTTGGAACACTGTCACTTTCTTCAAGGCTGTCAGAGTTTCCACAACCCTCTGGTTCAAGTATGTGCTTTCGAACACTTGCATCATGCGAATGATGCTTTGAGCTATTACATTCCTCTTGAATACAATCCTCACACTTTTGAGGTAGAGGGCCTGCAATGAAACTCCTTTTGGGAACTGTTTCAATGGACTTCATAGCAGCTTTGGAACTCTCTCCATAACACTGTCCATAACCAAGACCCAAATACTTAGGCCTTTCCTCAACCATTATTGGCTCAACAATATGTTGTGCATGTTTTCCCAATCCTTTTCCTTCATAGCCCATCTTGAACATTAGCTTGGAACCTATGCCTCTGGTATGTTTTTCAAAAGAACCAATATAAGCATTCTTAGAAGAATTTGAAGACAAACAGGAATGGTTTACCTCTTCTTCAAGCTGATACTTGGCCAAGGCTTCTTTTGCAACAAAGAGGTGTGATTCCCACTCATGCATCCTTTTGAGGTTCATATTTGCAATATGAAGTTGCCTCTCCATTTCCTGTAATTTGTTAGAAAGTAATCGCTTCTCTTCCTCAACAGAATTCAACTGCTGTCTAAGTAGGTTGCTCTTCCTACCATCCTCATACATTTCTCTCACCATGTCCATCATGGTGGAAAATTATTGCTTCTTATCTTCATCAAAGACTCTTGTGAAGAAAGAAGAATTTGAGGACTCACTTGTAGAATTTGTCATTATGCCAATTAACAAAAGAACTTCAAACAAGATTAATAAAGAGCTTACTCAAGCAACCTTTTGCAACAAACCTCTTGTGCTTCAAGGGTTGCTTTGAGGTCTTTTGGGGATAATAATAATGCCTTCAGTCCTTCTTCCTTCTTGTCCTTCATGGATTGAGCTATCAATAGCTTTCCCTTCACCTCTGCAAACTCAAACAATAGTCAGTCTACAAACAAGCATACAATCAATCAGAAAATCAATCCGTGACTGCCCAAACACCTTTTGGACAAGCAATCTTTGCCCTGTCAATCAAGCATTCTGATACAACCTTCTTTGAAGGTGGGGTTAATCAATCTAGAGCTCTAATACCACTTGATCTAGAAATGGGGCTCTCAGGATTCTTGTCTAACTTACAAGAACCTCGCCCACTTCCAAAGCTTTAAATTTTCCCAAGTCTTAATGATTAACCAATGCGGAATTAAGAAATGCTTGAAAATAAGGTGTATGGTTGTATTTGTTTTCAACTGATTATTTACTTTAAAATCTATTATTTGTGCTGATATGGGAATGTGCTTAAACTGATATATAAGTGCATATAATAGTAGTTAAATCAACAGTAAAAGCAAAAAAATAAGACAACAATATAATATGTAGTTCACCCTGATATCTTGGGCTACGTCTCCTTGAGCTCTAGTCAAGTCGACTAGGCTCCCCGAGATTATGGAAATAGTTCTTTTACAAGTTCCACACTCAACTCCAATATTTTAAACAAGAACATTGGGCTCAAAACACCATCTTATCCCTTGGCTCTTGGAGTTCTTTGGCTTTCTAGCTCTGGCTCTTAGCTCTGGCTCTAGCTCTTGCTCTTGCTCTTGGCTCTAACTATAGCTATGGCTCTTTGGCATGGGCTCTGGTTCTGGCTCTCAACTCTCACTTCTGGCACTCGCTTTGGCTCTTGGCTCGAGTTGTGACTCATGGCTCTCTGCTCTAACTTCTCTAAAATCTTTCTCTTGGCCTTTACATGCCTATGTGAGTCGCTTGACCTCCAAGCAACTTCAACAACAATATGCTGCTATAAATTGAGCTCTCTAGCTTTTCACTCGACCTCTGAGTGACTCCAAAGACTCTCTGCGCATTCAGGTTTTTCTCGTTGTTCACTCTCCTCTCTTCTTCTGTCCCCCGCCTCTCTATCTCTGCCAGTCTATTGCTTTAAGCCATCTGCTTCCTGACTATTCATTTTCACTCTCAGCTCTCTTGTTCCCTACCTCTGTCCATTTGAATCCCTTCTTTCGGCTGTTACAGTCACTGCATTACACCTCACAAGGAAGTGGCCACCTATTTCGTAACGGATAAGTGTCAGGTTCACCGGAAACACTCGATCATTTGAAATGGCCATTATTTCTGTTTACTCCAAGAATGCCCATGAAACACGAATCTTTGCCAACTCATCATCCTCGTCAGACTTCAAATATTTATGTGTCGTAGCTTATTTCTCCCTCGGGTTTGGTCATCCATTGGATGAAACCTCCACTATTGATCTGGGACCCCCAAATCCTACGTTCTTCACTTATATCACGCGGTTGAGTTGCTTGACCGTTAGTACGCGATGTAAGCAGTTTTTCTCTCTCCCCGCCAGACACACGTCACTTAGTGTATGGAATCGCTGGGTCCTCGGCCAAACCTAATTACCGCCTGAAATGCCTTTGATATTCCGCCAGTTTTGAGTGCGGGACCCGCCTGTCGGTTTTAGTGCTTTCCCACAGTTTTTCTAGTTTCCCTTGTGACTGAGCGCTCGAGGCTTTTCCTACTCGAGGGGTCTAATCGCATATCAAAAACAGCCTCCATTTCTAGGTTTGAGCTTCCCAACTACCATTTTTTTACCATGCACGGTCTCCATGGGCCAACGGTCAAGTGCTTTGACCGAAGGCCCTCATTGCTCTGTGTTAGTTGCAAATTACCATTAATCAGAGGTTATTTCTAATAAGCTCGATATCTACAAGACTTTGAACTTCAGCCTGAGTTTCTTTATAGAGTTTGGGTAACTTTAAGAGGGTTTAAGGATCCAATTCGGATCAGTAAATGATTTCGATTCCATTTGCTTATAGTATTTAGATCTCTTTCTTTGATTGGTTTTTGTACTCTGTTTATGATTTTAGGTACTTATCGAGCATATTCAGTTCGAGAAGGAGCGACGAGAGCTATTAAAAGGAGACAAAGGGAAGAGAAAGATAACAAGTAGGTCCCTTGTCTTATTTATCTTCTATAGGAAAAGGCTAAACTCTTTAAATCTGTTTTTCTAGGTGTAGCTACCCACCTAGGGAGATTGTATTTATCCATAGATGCAAAATTCCACATAAAAAATTGGCGACTCCTTTGGGGAACGATCATTGTTCCGAGTAGTTTACCTTCATCTTAGTACACCATAGTAGACTTTACCTGCCTCATTTGATCTAATTTCAACCTTTTTAAAGTGTTTTTTGGTAAAAAATTGTGCTTGAAAGCCCCTTGAATGGCCTTTATGGCACCAGCATAGGCTTGGTCAGGACACAGAACGCTGCAGAGCACCCTTGGCTTCAGTATAGTTCTCTGAAGCACATTTTCTCCCATTGAGGGCTGCACTAATCCTCCTTAGGTAAAAAATCACACCTTTGACTTGATTTTTCCCAATTTCCTTCTGTCTTTGCTTGTTGAAAGATAAATGATTGTTGTGTCTCTGAAATCAATTTTTCTTTCCTTTCCTAGCCCTACTTTGGCCTTTATTGTTTAGTGTTTCTTAAATGATTTCTTTATCATTATCAATTCATTGTCAAAGTTAGATTATGGTTGATTAATCTTTTCTCAAAAGAAAGTGTCGTAAAAGTCTTCATTTCTTTCGAAAAGGAACCGTCGTAAAGTATTTGTTTTTGCGAAAACATTGATTGATTGTATGTGCATTAGTTTCCTTTTGTTCAATTCAACATTAAAAGGAATTGAAAAGAAAAGCTTGCATTGTGAATTGAAAAAGTTTATCTGTGCTCATAGGAATAGTTTAGGGAAACTACATTAGATGTGCTCTTTGTTCTTTGATTAAAAGAATTTGATTGCTCTATCCCTACTAGCTAAGGTTTTCATTGTTCAAATTGAATGAAAAGAATGCTTATCATATTAGTTGCATTCTAGGTTCTAAGGCATTACATGGTGAACCTTGAAAGGCAAATTCTTAATCAAGATCAACTTAAAATTAACCTCAATTAACCTAATGGAGCATTGTCACGTAATGCAAAACATTTAGAGGTTCTAGGCTAGAGACCTTTTCCAGTATCGTAAAACATAGCAATTGTTGCTAACTTGTCCGTGATACATTCCAAGTGTGATACCTCATTCCACGTATGTGATTATATCCTAGCTCATCCATGTACCTTCGGGTACATAGCGTGATGTTATAGTACATAAAGTATAAAGGAATGCTCTCACTATGCAGTTTCGCATTAGACAACGCTAACACGGATTGGGCCTCCATGTACTTTCAGGTAATATGGGAGGATAACACTAGGTTGCTATCCATCCTTAGGTAACTAGGTCGGCTGCCTTGTACATTGTGATACACCAAACACAACATTCAGGGAGATTTCCTGCCCGTAATTCTCGGTTCACCGAGAGGTATTCCGCAGTTCACAGTTACTTGGTAAACCTTTTGTCTAGCTTACCCCTTTTTGTTAATTTCTTTTTTGTAACAAAATCAGTCAACAATTGTGGAGGAACATCAACCCTTACCCCATCGTTCACGGAGGACAATGAGTAAACCACCTTTACCACCCGAAGCTACACCTATCTAGTCAAAGTGATCTCATTTAACTGAATCCAGTACTTCACAAACTTCTGGTTCTTCATCTGAATTACTAGAAACACCTATACCGGTAAGTATTATGACCCAAATTACTCCTACAATTACTGTTACATATGTTATTGAAGTGGAATCTCCACAATTACCTGAGGACACTAGAACTAAATCTACTGAAATGGTAACCTAAAATTTTCAGCAAGAAGTTGATTCTCAACCCGAAGTTTTTCAACAAGAAATTACTTTTGAGCCTGAATCTGTTCAACCAGAAGTTGATCCCGAACCTATCACTGTTCAATCAAAAGTTACTTCTAACCCAGAAGTTGTTCAAGAAGCCCAACCTGAACCTATTGTTCTTTTACTAGAACACTTGGATCTTGAAGTTGAACAATCAGAAGTTGTTACCATATCAGAAGAAGATCAACCAGTACATCCTCAAACATCTGTAACTGTTGAGACTTCCTCTATACCTCAGGAAAAAATACTAGAAACCTATTATGGACCTGACTGTGAAATCCTTCCACCTAGTTTTATTTCAATAGAAGAGGAACCTGAGGAAGAAACACCCAGAACTCCATTCCATTTTGGAACTGGACTTTATCGTTATCCTCATACTCATTTTACTACTCATTTTGATCTTGATTACTTTTAGACACTCGTTGATTCATTAGGAAATTTATTTGGACATTTGACTATGGTAGAGTCAACATCCCAGACTATACCATCTGTTACAGCTATGACATAATATTCTGTCGCAACCTCTTCGATGTTTACTATGACACTTGAGTCGCATTTCTATGGTGTTCCATCCATTCCATTGGGTTAACAATCTTTATTTGGAACCCACTCAGGTGTTTTTTCTAGACCTTGGTATTCACCCATGTCCTCTATAGGAATTCTATCTGATTCTTCACTAATGGATACTGAAAAACTAGACCCATCAAATCAATATCAAGCTGGTTCATCTGGTTATCATCCTATGTATCCACTTTACAATGGACTACCTCCATACGGAGAACAATATTCATAATCTCCTTATCCCCCATTTTCTGGGGGGCAAACCATATGTCGTTATGCCATCATCTTTAGGTCAGCCTAGAATGATTGTTTGTCAATGGCATCCAACAATGCCCATTCAACATAGGATTATGTATCCATCACAACCTATGCAATCTATCTCATCCATACCTACTACACCTGTTATTATAGCTTTACCACAGTCACAAGTTTAGATTGTTGTATCTCAACCTATGCAAGCTGGTCCTTCAACCTCAGACCCGCAAGCTTCAGGTTTACAGATTCAGTCTTCTCAGGCAGTTTTACATCTACCACTTGTGCCTGGAGTCCAAAAGACTCAAGGTAGTTTACCTTTTACTGGAATGACTCAGACTTACACTGGTTTAATGTATTCATAACCTGTTCAAGCTTACATTGGTGGGAAACAACCATTACATCAACGACAACAATAGTTTCTTCAACAACCTTGCTAGCCCCAATATCAACAACAACACCTCCCAACACTACATTTGCACTGCATCCCCTCTCATCATGTTGCATCATGCTACTACATACTACTACTGCACTGCAGCTCAGCTACTGAGAAGTAAGTAACAGATCCACCCAACTTATGACATCCCTGTCAAGCTAGAAACAATCTTGATGTTGAAGCTCCCTCTGCCACTAAAAAGTGATCCCTCTACTGACCTCTACGCTCCTACAACAATTCCCTACATATCGCACCATTTCACACCTCTCTGTACAATCCTGCACTAGTCCAACACTCCTGTGCCTCTCGCACTACTGCAGCCTGCTAGTGTTATGTTGCCCAGGGAATCCTCCATTATAGCACTCTCTGTCGCTTCATCTACATCCATCTCTACCGTCATCCGTCAATCCTTCTACTCCTCTTCAGGGCTTTTGTAGCAAGGTATAATCCAAGAGGTTGGGTACCTCAAGGATCCTGGCCCTCGTCACCTGTAGTCCTCCTGACTACAGCTCGATGTCTCTGCACTTCTTCTCAAGTGACACATGAGCACTCTTGGCACAATCATCATCCTCCTTGACTTTTTTCTCCACCTTTGCAGGCGCTTCCTTCAAGTCAAAAGCCTCTCCCTTACTCTTCTTCCTTAGACACTAGTTCACATAGTGACCCAGTTCCCCACAATGAAAGCACTTAACATTGGAGAGGTCCTTCTTCTTCCTCTTCTCCTGCTTTCACATAGATACTAGAGCCACATCCTCTTCCTATTCTATCTTGATCCTAACCCCTTTGTTGCTACTCTGCATCTTGGTCAGCTGTCTGATCTCTTCTTCACAAAGAGCTGCCGACAGTTCTTCCTAATCTAGAAGACTCGCCTTGCCTAGTATGCTCTGGACAAATGTCTCCCAATCCTCAGAGAATGTGTTAAGTGTGGTCATTACCATCAACTCCTGATCAAGTGTGGCCCTAATGGAAGTCAATTGGTCATAGATATCCTTCAACCAACCAAGGAAGAAATCTATCTTCTCTCCCTTCTACATATGGTATGACCTTAGAGGATTCTCTAGGAGCATCTTCCTCTGCATAGAAGTATGTTGGTACAATGTCTTGAAAGTGTCCCACATCTTCTTTTCCATTTCCTTCCTGATAATATGTGGGACCATGTGACCCTTTACCCTATCAAGGATGATACAATTTGCCTTATCCATTGCCTCCTCATACCTTCCATTAGCTACCAGGTCAATTGGGATAGCCATCACTCTCAAGGAGAAGCCCTTGATACGATGTTTGTCTAGAATGGACAAGATACTTGCCTTCCAAAACACAAAGTTGGACGATCCATACAGCCTATCCTGATCTCTCAGCCCATTCATGACCATATCGCTACTCTTCTGTCGACTCCTCCGAGTCTCTCTAATTCTCTCTTGGAAGTTCTCAGTTTGACTCATGCCGAGTCTCTCTACTTCCTGCCTGGAAGTTCTCTATTTGACTCCTCCGAGTCTCTCTACTTCCCGTCTGGAAGTTCTCTTCTAGACTACCTTTGAGTCCTGATTTCCCTCCTGGAAATCCTTCTATCAACTATCAAGTTTCTCCTGTTTGATCATCTATGCAACTCCAACATTGATCTAGATTCCTTGGCTAGAAATTTACCTCGGTAGCAACTCCCTCTACCTTGGTCTTTCCTTGTTAGGTACCGTTCTAACCACAGTACCTCACCATCTTCACTCCTGCAAACTGTCCATAGCTTCCTTCGCCCTAGAAACTAAAGGATTGAGCCTCTTCTATCTACATAATCCTAGCAAAAAGGCTCCCTCATACAACTTCGTTAGCCCTCCTTGCCTCACCGTGGCTCTACATGAGCCTCTCTCTACCCTCCTCAGCCTCTGTACTAGCCTCTCTTTGGCCCAAACTGATGACGTAGTCTCTCTGTGTCAACCCTTCCTCTGTTGCTTCTACAAGGATCAGCTGTTGTCACTCTGGACAACTGATTCTATTGCAAATTCTTTTTCTTAGCTGATGCCTTCACCTCTCCTATGATCTACAACCATGCCCTGATACCATGTTGAATTTTCTAAGTCTATCCATTAGAAAATTAATCTGTATTTTGTTGGTTTATTTCTTCTACTTGTAAATTATAAAAAAGTTATTTAAAAAATTTAAATACGAAAATAAACACAATACAGTCACAACATCAACAGATAATTAACTGAAAGGAAACAAGCACATAAGTGACACCGTTATTTTTGGACAAATGTCCTTGGAAAAACCCAATGCGGGAAAATTGGTGCAACTATTCAGAGGGTTTATTATTATGCAACATTTCCTTGAGTACAAATGGGTGCTTAAATGGCTCACCCGATAAAGAAGAATACGTGGTAGCAATACCTCTATATTTGGAAACAAATATTTAGAAAACCTGTCCCACAAAACCCTCTTTGGCACAACTAAAGCTCAACGCTGGCCCTTTTGGCCTATGTGTCGGCCTCCTACTGGCCTGGGTCAGCCCCAGGACCCTCTGCATCAGCCCTCTGAGGAGCTATGTAGCCTCTGGCACCCTCTGCATCACTCCAGTGGCCTTTGCATGGATGATGCAGTCCCTCCGGCCTCTGTGTTGTCTCTACTAGGCTTTGTGTGGCCTGAATTAGTTGCTACTCTCACTCTCCCTACTTCTGCGCTAGTCTCTCAATATTGTCTCTACCTCTCTGCCCAATACTCACTTCCCCTCACTGCTAATCATTAATTCACTTTTTCTTAGCAACCCCACTCTAGCAAAATGAATGACTAATCACTCTGGTGTGTTCTCCAACTTGCCCTTAAGCCTCTTCTTACACTTTTCTCATTGGTCCTTCAATAACCGACATTAAATCTCAAATCAACGACTAAGATTAGATTTGGCTTGATCCATGAATTTTGGAACCTTCTAACCCAGTTTTATATTAATACCCATTAATATTTTATTTTTCCTGAGTTTATACTTAGGAACTCCATTAAAAATATTAATTATTTTAATATCTCCCAAACCGAGCACAATCTGTCCAAACCATTTCTAGGTCTTGGATATCTCATGTTCTTTAATCTCTCCACCAATTTTCATGGCTAGAGCACATTCAATGCTACTCCAAATCAATAAAGACTGAAGGCCAAAACTCCGCAAGACACAATCTAGGCTGTTAAGAGGCTGACCGACTGCTGAAACTAAGAAATGCATAATCTAGCTTGGCCTGTTGAGGACTGAAACTTATAAATGCATAATTTCAGTCAGCAATGACATGCAAACCAACAAACTACATTGCACAATTTCTAGGGCCAACAAGGAACTGCCTCCCATAATTGTGCAATGCAAGCCTAGAGGTCAGTGTTGGGCCAGACTTGCACAATTTCTAGAGGGAATGTAGAGCCTTCACTTCCATAAATGTGCAATGCTAGCCAAGCAACGCAAGGTCCTAGCTAAGGAAGAAAAGTCTCGTCGATGGGTGACTGAAAACATGAGAAGTCTAAATGCATGGTGATACTAAGTGTAAACAAGAGTCAACGATCATGCATGAAAACAATAAATACAAGATTCAGAAAATGGGAAAGCATGCATGTGTGTGAAGCGAGTCACTGCAACAACAACCATCAATACAAAAATAGTGTCATATATGTAACAAAAGTGATATGTGAATGAAAAATGAAACGGTGCTTCTACAAGCTAACATACATCAAAACGACAACAAGCGCTCATTGAAATAATGCAAACATCACTTACACAAGATGAAACACAAAAAGCATTAGAAACTCAGCGCAAGTCATGCAAAGAGGGCTTACCTTGAAAAATCTAAGCAGAACATGCATACGATTCCTAGATGTGATGTGGGATGTCATAGCTGCAAGACCGATGTGAAGAATGAACTCTGCAATGTCCTATTAATAAGTTTTGATAAAATCAAGGTTATGACGCACATGCCACAAATCTAGGAAAAGTGACGCTTTGCAGGAGATTTCTAAAATGAGCCTTTCATGTAACCTCTAGATGCTAAAAATAGATCCCGAAATCTAGGGATGCCTTTGCATGCTATGTTGGGAAAATAAGTCCATGCATGCAAATTAATTTTTCTCAGTCCCAGAGGGAACCAGTCAACCTGAAGGCACATACATCATTCTCTGAGCCTGGGATGAAAATTTACGTAATTCCTGGGCTGAGTTAAGCTAATTGTCCCAGAGGGATTGCACAATTTTTTGGGTCATTAGGTGACTGCCTCCCATAATTGCGCAATTTCTGGGCTGAGCAACAATGCTGGGTTAGATTGCGTATTTTTGTGAAGGAAGACTGCTTGATTTCCCTGTGCAATTCTAGAGCCCACCAAGCTACGAGGATGATTTGTACAATTTCTAGAGGGAAGGCTGGTTCCCCTCTAGAATTGCACAATTTTTTGAGGGAAGCCTGACAGACTGATTTGCACAATTCTTGAGCTCAGTAGGATGGCCAACTGATTTGTGCAATTTCTAGAGGGAAGGTTGGTTCCCATCCAAAATTGCGCAATTTTCTGGGGGAGCTGTCTGGCTAGCACATGCTCTATGTCCAAAAAGATAGCCTATGAGGGGAGTGAAGAAAACTGACATTCATAGGCTGACAAGACATTGAGAAACAACTGAAGCCTATATGCTTGATGGTGCCAGACATGTTACTAAGGATGGTTGGTAGGGAGGCTCCAAAACAAAGCTAGGGAAAAATTTTGGAGGGTGTTTTTAGCTGCTTGCTTCTAGGAAAACAAGTCTTTCTAAGAAATGCTAACCCTCTAGGTTTGGTAGCTAACCTAGAAACAACAGTTAAAGCAATTCACTATCTTTTTTGTGAGTGATAGATAAGAAAGAGATTATGGAAGACCAACTTGTAACTTTCGCTTGATTCCTCGCTTGATCTCCCTCTCCTTTGGTCGATCCCGTAACCCCCCCTCGTACTTAACACGCTTGGAGAGTACCTTCACAGCTACAGAAACAAAGACCTGTCAAAGGATAATGATCCATCACAGCATAAACATTATAGAATCAGAAATATAATAAATAAATGAATGCATTTACAGTTAACACAATTAATTCGGCAAAATCTTGAAGAACTTTATTAATAACAAGGAGAATTACAACCCATAAGCAATTTGATCCAACGCCATCCTCCCAGGTTCAAGACTTATTCACCTCATGGATCAGAAGAACACACCAATAATAACACAATGCTCTCACCTCAATACTGAAACGAACAACACTTCCTTACAACTTATCATAATTCAACTTTCTGATCTCTTGGATGAGAGATCCTTTTATAGATGATTGCAGGAGGTTAAGTCATCAATGGGGATGGTGAATGCTTTTCTATTTTTAGGAATTGGTTCCATGAAAGAGGGGAATTGGAGGTGGTTTCCTAATTCCGTTAGTCATCCGTGGGTGAACTCAGAAGGGCAAGTGGCATAGGAGAAGTTTCTAGAAGTTTCCATGAGCAACCAACTCTCAAACTTTCCCAAAAGTTTGTCCTACCTTCCCCATCACACATACTAGAGGGAAAAACTATGACGCATAACACTTTGACAGTGTAGTACCTACTATGCATCGCACCCTAACACAGGGCTCTCAACAATGATTCATTTTAGGCACTTTCTAGATGATTTTTGAGATGGAACTTTTGGGGAATGAGGCATTTAGATGACCTAGTTCCTTTAGGTTCTAAAACAACTATTTTAGGGGTTGATGAACCCTAATACATCAACATGTGAGTTGGGGTTGATGTGCCCAAATATGTATACAACAGTTTCCCCCTAAAACATGAGGTCGTAAATGTTCATGTTGGGTGAAATGCTTTATCATGAGGATCGAAAGTTTCAAATTGGAAGGTGACCTGGATCAATTAGAATACAATACATGATAATATTATGATTTTCATGAATTAGCTAAGGGAGGCATTCCCATGCTCAACTTTATAAACTTTCATAACATATACATAGATCAGACAGCCGTCTGTAGATATAGACTTGTAATCCATGATTGGATGGCCATCTATGTAAATCATTTGTACATTTGATGTTTTTGTACTCCTGAATATATCGTAGCCCGGATGGATGAAACTAGATCTGAGGTCTTCAAATTTGTTCAATATTCGCTCAATGTAGAAGTCAAACCATGTGAAAAGATGTTCTGAGGTCGAATATGGAGAGACATCGTCTGATTACCAACTAATGATGTAAGTTGTCAACAGACCCGAGAGGGGTCACCGATAATGAATATGATCCTCAAGGTACAACAGTGAATTTCACGTGGTGTGAATAGATGATTCAATGTCGAACACCATGCAAAATCTTTAGGCCGAAAGGCCATTGATGTTAACCTGTCACTGCAAGAGAGAAACTTGCCATTGATGTATGCAAGCTTCAAAGCACTGAAAGGGTGTTTCTAAGTCAACTTCTTGGATAATGAGTTGATGTCGACAAGAAGCGACTTGTCATAGGAGGGCCTTGATGTATCCCACTTCTATGACACAAAATGGAGCAAATTTTTTTAGGATATGAAAATGAACTCACGACACAAGGTTCAGGAATGGCAGTCATGAAAATGAAGGTTTGTAGTATTGCAACAGATGAGACTTTAATTGAATGACTTCTCTTGAACATATCGGTGAAACTGAGATGAATTGGTAGCATTGACCCAAAAATGATGGATGGTGTGATAGACCAATGGTATGATGACCAGTAAACAGAATTACCCAACCCAACTCAATCAGGGAGATGAAGTGAAAGTGTCATGTTCAAGAGCGACTTGCTACCATAAGTTTTCAAGATCTTTCCCATTTTCCCAGTCATTGTTGACCAGTACCTCTTTATTTTTATCAAGCTTGAGGAGGATAACATATGCTTGTTCTATAATTCTCCCTTTGGGAAAACCCATCACTATTTGATGTTTTAATTAGTCTAGCGACGGTGAAACTCGGTCTTGTCTAGATGGGCAAGTTTGTCGCTATTATGATATTTTAACGAGTTTAATGACAAATATAACTCGGTCCTTTTCATGTTTAGAGAGTTTGAAAATGGACGTAAAGAAAACTCTATAACTTCTTTTTCATAAAATAATCTCTGAGGTCCGAAAAAGGATAAAATAATATAAGAGAGATGTCGTTTCCAATACTTTAATGAGCCGGAATGGACAAGCACTTGATAATCTTTTCTCATTTAGAGAGTCTGAAAAGAGTTTAAAGACAACTCCATTTTGAGGAATGAGTGGTGTCTAGGGTAGCAACTGGTTCTGGTGATGTTGGAACTTCTCAAAACATGTTGATTTATGTGAAGAGGCTGGCTAATAAGACCACTCATTGCAACTGTTCCTTAAAAAAGGGTAAAACAACCAAGTGAAAGCATATGATCGGCAAAAGAGATGGTGGTGATGGAATGAAACAACCAAGGCTCATTTGATAAAATAGGCTGATAAAATGGCAATCACGAGGGTTAAAATGGAAATGGGTTCATTTTTAGACAAGCTTGAACCATAGGGAACTATGCTTGGATTCAGTTTCATGTTTACACAAGCTTGAAATGAAAAACTATGCTTGGATTCAGTTTCATTTTTACACAAGCTCGAAATGAAAAACTATGCCTGAAAATGGTTTACATGCCCCTAGCATGATAAAAGGGAGAATCTCTTATAACCAGATGGAAGTCGTTGCAGTGAGGCAGGACGGTTATCCAACACTTTTTTGGCTTCGTCTAGATAGGGACAAAGGTGGATGGGGTGATTCCCTTCACATAACCTACAAGGAAACTTAACTTTACCATTAGGTGCATGCCCCCCCAAGCTTCATTACGTTCACCTAAATAGACTATGGCTATTAAGTGGATGGAATGAAGGTTCTTTTACAAGATCAAGTGAAAGAATCGACTGGGATTTTACGAGGTCTAATCAAAGACTTGACTTGGAGCTTGAACTATCCTCGTGAGAGATGCTTCATTTTCTAATGAGGTTGACATAGTAAAACAACTATCCTCAGACTCCTTGTTTCATTTTTTAACGAGGTTGACACAAGCCCAGGAACTATCCTTGTGGAACTGTTTCATTTTTTAGCGAGGTTGACACAAGACAAGGAATTATCCTCATGACCAATCACAACTCATAAGAAGTCATGAAGGAGAGACCTGGTTCCAATGCCCCCAGTACATGATGTACAACATTAATGAATTGGTCGTCAATTGATGTAGGTATGGAACAGGTTGCCACATAATTAACCCATGGTGGGGATGATACCATTGGTATAAATGGACCATTTAGGGATTATGGTTGACTAGGAGCTATATTTGGACTAGGAAATGAAAGTTGGTCAATGGTGACAATTTTGCCTTCATGCGGGAAACAAATAACTCGAAAGAGTGTTGAAACAATAGCTCCCATGTCATAAACATAGTCATGCCCAAGAAGTAAATTGTAATCTAAAGGTTCTGGGACTACCATCACGTTCAGATAAACGGTTTTCCCTCCAAAAGTGATATGCAATTGAGGAAGGATCCATAACAGTTGAATGGTTCCTTTGTTAAAGCCCAACAAATTATGTGTAATAGGCACAAGCGGTGGCGAACCAAGCGCTTGCCAAGAAGTTGAGGAAAGGATACTCACTGATGCACCTTCATCAATAATAGTACCAGATACAATCATTTTACAGACTTGTACTATGATTTGGAAAGGCACATAAGAAGGAAGGCGAAATCCTACTAGTCGATTCCAATCAAAGGAGGTGACTAGACTACTTGGAGGGGTATTGTGCAAATGGGAGGATTAACCCCTTGAGTTACGAGAGCAGGAGGAATTTCCTCCTGTCTTGATGGAACAGTAGGATTGCCCCCAAGCTCATTTGAATCTGAAGAAACAAGAAAAACATGAGTGGTATGGTGTTCACTCTCTTCGGAAAAAGTATGATTTACCAAAGGTGAAATCGGGTTAATTGTTACCTCGGCCTATTGATTTTGGTCAGGTATAGACTCATAGGATTCACTTTCAGAGAGAGTGGATTCGACCCACGGTTCATCAACTAGTGAAGGATTTAGGGAGAGTTTCCTGTAACTAGATGGAAGTCGGTGCGGTGAAGCAGGACGGTTATCCAACACTTTCTTAGCTTCATCCAGATAGGGACAAAGGTGAATGGGGTGATTCCCTTCACATAACCTACATGGAAACTTAACTTTTCCCTTCTTTCCATGATCTTTACTGTCACTAGTGGATGGTGTGTCACCAACATGGTCTCTAGAGGTTGATGACACGGGATGATGTGAACGGGAAGACCATTCTTCTAAAATCTGAAGAATATCAGGACAATTTCGAAGAAGATGGTCTCCTGCACAAGGTTTGCATGGATATCGAACTTTGTGAGGCTTAATGGATAGATTCTCATCAGATTTTGCTTTCAATGCAATGATTGCTTGGTTGCCCCTCTGCTAAATTTACTTCTTCTTCTTCTTCTTCCCTTTCTTCTTCTTCTTAGCCACCTCGTTACTAGTACCAATACTTTCACCAGGCGAAGAGGAAGAAGGGGAGGAAGAAACAACCAAGGAAGAAGACAAAGGGTCAACTGGAGGTTGATTTTGTCCAGTTGGAGGTGTACTAGATTACAGAGAAATCATGAAATTTTGAACCAAAGAGGTTGAAAACAACCATACTGGCAAGCCAATGGTAAATCCCGAAAGGGATAATGTAGCCATATATGGAGCACCAATATTTACAAAAGAAGGAAGAGGACTAGGATTTCCATCAAAAGGAATTCCTTGATCGGTGGACTCTCGATTTGCCGCCATATGTTTCAACCTAAGATCAACTAAGGAATAGGGATGTTATTCACAGTCAATTAATTTTAACGACACTTGGAAAAAACTTTACTTTATCAGTTTTAAACAATTGAGAAAAAGCTAAAGATGACTCTAGTCACATTCGATTTTTAATGAGCTTGAAAGGACAAGCGCTCAAATGGAGAATCTAGACAAAAAGGTTTACTAGACCAATTGCAAAGCTACAATATACACCTTGGTGATAAATTAAAGAAAAATTACCAAGGAATTCATGTATGGCAGTCAATCTTCCCGATTTTTGTGTTTAGTGCATTGCGATCGATAAGGCGACAGACTCAGTTTCCTATGGATAAAGGATTTAAGCCTATTATGGTCTCCAATATATGTGTGACGGTACGGGTGGTGGGCTCCAGTATTGTAGCAATAATGCTACAACTCCTGGAACTCCCTTCTTTAATTTTATCAACCCGGTAGTTCGTAACAAACTTGGAAGCGACGGTGCTGTATGCACAAGTACTAGCTCTTGCCGCAGTTGTCACTTGGTCAGCTGGCACAAGTCCGCTAGGGGCTCAAGCCAACTTCTATGAGCTCTTAGAAGAAGCTTTTTAACTGATGGACGAAAGCTAACTCAAAGGAAGCTAATCTACTTGCGAAAAGAAACTGAAAGCCAAAAAGAAACACAAACCATAGCAAACCCTAGCAAACCCTAATTCTACCAACTAGTCCTACTGATGCAAAAATGAGAATGCAAACTACGAAAAGAAATGCCATTACTTCTAGGAAGGTAAAATGCATGTGTCTAAGTTATCACTATCTGAAGAAACCATCTTTTGTATTTTTGACTAAGTTGTGGAAATTATCATGCATGTGCTTCTAACTAGTTTTCCACTATGCAGGGATGGATCAAGGGATGAAATGCTATGGGAAAGGTTGGGATGGTACAGAGAGGGTCTAAGGGATACCTGACATTCTCTCTGAGAGTTTCACAAAGTCTGTACGACATGCAACCGTGTTTATGAACTTCTACAGGATGTCTGCAGGGGTTTCTACAGGATGTTCTGCATTTCTTCTACAAGATGTTTCGAAATGGGATGTTTGAGGATGGATGGTTGATGGAAGGTGCATGGATGGTTATGGAGGTAGGATGGGGGTCTGAAGTGACCCAGGAACTGATGGATGGAGTGGTGAGATGATGTGGAAGGCTGACTTGCATCAACGAAGGTGTAGGCAATGGAAAAGCAAGAAGGTAGGGTTTCATGGCAAAAGAGCAGATGGGAGATGAGGAAACAGACTTGGTGATGGAGGAGCTGATCTGGACGAGGCTCAGATGATCGAGGAGGTGATGAAGGTGATAGAGATGCCCTGCACAATGCTCATTCAAACGAATCAATGAATCCTTGCAAACAAACCAAGTCCTAGCTAACTTAATCCAACTGTCAATGAAATGAATAAACAACAGCTTTGTTTGGAAAGAGAACCATGTACATCACGTGAGTAAGAACATTCAAAAAGATCTAAATGCATGACAAACTCCTACCAATCGATTCCAACCATAAAAAGCTACTTTAACCATCACAAACAACCAAAATAACAAAGCAAGATCTAAGAGCATATTTCATTTTAAGAACGCAGCAAACACATAAAGATAAACAAGGGAGGTACTGAGCGCTTGAGATGGGCCCAACCCCAAGAGCTGCAGCCTCCCAAGAGAGATTTAGAGCTGGTGCAAAGCTGGATTCATCTTTATTAATCAAGAATGAAGAGTTACATCAAATATGTCCATAAGAAGAACTTGAAAATGAGCTGACAGCAAAACTAATTTATGGCCTAAAAATCAAACTACAAACTAGCTAACTAATGGCTAAAACAAAATGACTAACTGGCTACAAAATGACTACCCACTAGGTCCCCAAAATGACCAACTCAAATGAGGTCTTAAGCCCTCTTATTTATACAATTTGAGGACCCAACAGTCCTCCTAAAATTTAGGGACTTGGCTGCCCAAGACTTGTAGTTAACAGCAGTCCAACTTGACTTGCTTGGCTGCCCTTGTGCTCATTGATTTGGTGGCCTTTGAACTCCGAGCTGATGGTGGAGAATTCGAGGTAAGGGCCCATAAATGAGGGGGACACCTTCCTACAAATCCTTTAGCTTGTTCTCCCACGAATTTGGCTGCCAAGTGCTCATTAAGACCTTCAATTTTGTCTCCAAGTTGACCAAAAAGGCTACACAAAGCACCCATTAGACTTGTTGGCATAATGACTAACCAAATTCACTCTATTAACATAAAAATAATAAAAAACATGCAATAAACCAATGAGAATGATGGATTAAGTCAACTTAGGAGGTTGAATGAGCCCAAATAATTGTCCATTTTTGGGGCTCATCATCACCCCCCTACTGAAAGTGTTGCTCATCCTCTAAGCAACCAATCTCTGTCCTCGTCTTTGATGGCCCTGGTGGCTTCTTTGGCTAACATTTCGGCTGATTTCTCCTTTGGCTTTCCTCTTTTCAAACTTCCTGTAGAAACAATTCTCTGTCTTCCTGTAGAAACAGTCAGCACCACTGTATCCTGTAGAAACAGTCTGCCAACTTCCTCTGATTTGGCTTTCTTGGCTGGGGCTCCTTCTCCTTGACCTGTGTTGTGGTTGCCTTGGGTGTGTCCCTACTTGTTTGGCCTTTTTCAATATTTTCTGCTCTCTTCTGCAATCCTTTTCCAAGGTGTTGGTGCCATTGTTCCTCCCACAGTTTTAGGCTTAGAAATTTGGCCCATTTCTCCTTTTCCTCTCTGTTTCTTTCTTGCTTGTCGTCTTGCTTTCCTTGTGGCTTCTTTGTCATGCCAAGCTTCTGAAGTGATGTCCTCTTTTCTGTCATGAAACCATGCTTCTTTGCTTCTTCCCACTGCATGTTCCTTTTCCTAGTGAATTCTTAGCCTTGGTATGATTGTGCAAGCATATTCAATCTGATGGCGGCAATGGTGGTGAAAGGATATGAAACCAGTGGAGGATGGAAGAAAAGAGTGGTTGCATGCCTCCTCAACAGACTTAAAGCTTCCAATCCCTCTCCATAATTGATTCTGGCCTGCCCAAAGGCTTCTACAGGATGTTTCTGTTAAAAATACAGAACTTCCTGTAGAAAGTCCTGTAGCTTCCTGTAGAACTGTCTCAGCTTCCTGTAGAACTGTCTTTGAGTCCATCATCTTGATTTGCTCTCTTTAGGTGAAGGCTTTTAGCTTCCTCATTCATAGATGATGGATCTCTTTGAAGGAGACTCTTTCTTTTGCTTAGCTTGTGTGTCCTCAATGACAATTTGCTTCTTTGACTGTGGTTTGGGGTCTACCAATTCTTATCTGCATGCCCTTTCTTGCCTTAAAAAATAGTCGACGCTCCCTCTTTTACTTCTCCTTCGGCTTGGGAGAGGTACTTAGGGCGGCCAGCACAGCTACTGCCTCCCTAGCTAGGATGTCCGCCTTCTTCTCCTTGGGTTTCGCCTTTTTAAGGCTTCCTGTAGAAGACCCTGTTTTAGCCAATTTCGGGCTTCCTGTAGAAGCATGTTTCTGCTTTCCTGTAGACACAGGTGTCACCACCTTTGCTTGCTTTGCTGCATGGGTTTTGCTTTTTGGTTTGGTTGCAGGTGCTGATGAGGTACTTGGGCTGATGTGGACCACCTCAGCTTTGTCCGTTCTGCTCTTCAACCTCTTTTCTCTTGCTGACAAGATGGGTGTGTCACCTTCTTCTTTGTCATCCTTTTCTCATGCTTCCTCTTTTGTTCTTTCTTCTGCACTGTGGTCGGGGTCTTCTGGCCTGTTTCTTTCTTTCCCTCGGCCACTGCTTCTTTTTCCTTACTGCTGGAGGAAGTGTAAGTTCACATGACAACCATGGATAATGCAGAATCATGAATCCCCCTGGCATGGTAAGAGTGCTCCCTTTTTCTTATTCTTTTTTCAGAAACAGAAGTGTTGTTTATAGTTTCCCCCTGGACTCAAGGAAGAATTCCTCAGCTGTTTGATATCAATGAACAACAATTCCCTCGTTTCAAGACTTTTGCTGCCCAAATACTCGACTGTCAGAAGGGAATTAGGCTCCCACAGACAAAGTGTAGAGCTTAATTTTCATCCCCAGCACGCATACAACCACATAAATTTCACATCCTTCATGCACATGTTAGTCCTCACAGTGCTTTAACTTTTGTATAGGAGAAATTTGTTAATAGGACCTGTGGAGGGGAATGTGATGCATAACCAACTGAAAAATTTCGTGTATCACCCAGGAAAACTACCATTCTTGACCCACAGACAGATTTCTTTCATACTTTTTTATTCAAAATTAGTTTTAATTCACCACCTCTCAGATGTATCATGCATGGAAGAGTGTTTTTTCAAGCCTACCACTTTCGGGATTCCCAATTTGTCGAAGAAAAATCCAAGCTTTTCTGCTCTAGAAGGCTCTGCTGTACTTTCCTGTAGAACGTCTTCCTGTAGAAACGCCTGTAGAGTGCGACAGGCGGGAATTGTTTAAGGAACTTTAGAGATCTCGAGAAAAAAGTGCAGAAATCTTGTAGAGCACCATCGGTTAACTAATCTAGAAAGGGTTTCAGTTGACTCCAGTTGAATGGTGAGAGTTTCAGCTGAGCGTTGATTAAACTACTGCGTGATTTTTGGAGTGAGGTGGCACATACGTGTGCTGGCTTATACGACTGTTGTCTCCACTGCAGTGTAATTATGAACTGTAGTCCCCTTCTATTTGTTAATCAACTGATGCCCTGTTCACTGGAGTTCAACACATCTACCATTGCCGGTACTTTTCAACTTCCACGTGAATCTCATCCACGCATGCTACGTGATTTTTCAGGAGTGCTAGAGAAGACAATCGGTTGAGCCTTGCTAATCCGTGGCTTAATTCCACCATTCCATCAATTCATGCAGTTTTCAAATTAAATCTATGCAATAGAAGAATGAGATCAGTCACATACCTCGAAGTTGAATGGCTGTCGTGAGCTTTTTGCTGCTGCCTGCTCTGATTCTGCTGCTGCATGCTTAGTTTTTCTGATTGCATGTGGCTTGGCTGCTAATCCTTGATTTCTTTTCCTTGTGCAGGTGTCCTCTGGCTAGATCTGAGCTGCATGCAATCGTTTCCACGTTCAACTCTGCCCGTTCAAGCTGCTGCTGCTGCATGGTCACAAAACCAGAACTTCTTTTTGCCATTTCTCCCAAACGGTAGATCGGATTGATCTGAAACTCGGTGAGCATGTTCCTATCATCATTATGCATCTCCCATAGCAAAATCGTGATCAATGGATGCACGGATTTCGAGAAAAATGGAAAATGGCTGAAGATTTCAGAGCTTGATTTCTCGGAAACCGTGCATCAGAATCGGCTGAAACTGCTTGGGTAGGTTACTATCACCCATGTGCATCTCCCCATGAAACAGTTTTTGAAACGGATGCACGGATATGGAGAAAACGCAAAAATGGCTGATGGTGATGGAGGCTGATTTCTTGGAAACCGTGCACCGGAATTGGCTGAAACTGCTCAAGAATGTTGTCATCAACCTTGTACAATTCCCCATAAAACGGTTTGTCAAATGGATGCATGGTTTTCAAGTTATGGCAAAAACAAATTCTGCTCTATGTGTTTTTGCTTCAAGGCACTTTGCATTTTGGTTGCATGGGATGACAAAATCAATTTTGGTTGTGATGCAGGTATAGAGATGATGGAGGAGGAGTTGGAAGACTGCATGAGGACTTCTGAACCCTTGAGGAAGCTACCATGTTCGCCAAACCATTTTTTGAAATGCATGCCTAGTTTCCCACAATTTCTACAGGAAGTTCCTGTAGAAGCACAAGGAGGTGGAAAAAATGATGGAGAAAGGCAAGGGATGGACACACAAGTGCTTGTAGGCCTAATCAATAGATTCCCACCATCAGATTCACTTTTGAAATTGGATTTGGCTCGTCCAAATGTTCTACAGGATGTTTCCTGTAGAAATACAGAGCTTCCTGTAGAAGGCAAGAAAATTCCTTTGACCTTGATTTGAGTGCTCCTCCTGTCATGAAACGTCCTTCTTGCAACCTGCAATGTCACTGCTGCAACATGAAATTATTCAATGGAGATTAGCTTTATTTTTCTTTTTCTTTTTCTCTTTTTTTTTTTTGAAAAACAACTAGGGCGCCTCATGGAGGTTTTCACCCTAATTGCCTGCCTTGGGCGCCTCCAAGGGAGGTTTTCACCCAAAGATCTTATTCTCTTTTCTCTTTTTTTTTTCAACCCATTGACCGCCTCATGGAGGTTTTCAATCAATGAGCCAATCTAAGGCGCCTCCGAGGAGGTTTTCACCTTAGATTTCTATTTTCCTCTTTTTTCATTTTTTTCTTTTTCTTTTCTCTTTTTTCTTTTTTTTTTCTTTTTTTTTTCTTCTACCCTACCCTACTTGAAAAACAAAATCATTTTCAAGTATAAGAATACTTCCAATGGAGCCATGTTCACATCAAGATTAGAGACAAAATGATGTGAAGGTTCGGAATGCATGCTTTGACAACTATCCAAATTTCAGAGACAAAATGATCTGACTTTGAAAGTACAAAACATAGCTGAGGAAGAGAGTACTTCTGCAACTTAGTGACTGTCTGGAACCATGTCTCAATATAGCTTTGATATCCTTGGTCGTCTTGCTTATTTGGATCATTCTTCATGTCACCTTCTATCATGACCTTCTGATCTTCCTCTTTTTGTTGATCTTTCTCTTGAGTACATGGAGGATTTGATGATAACCATGAGGGAACTCTCTCGATCTCTGATTTAGATCTCTTCTCTTCATCAAGTGTAGCCCATGGTTCTTTGATATCCTCTTTGGAACCTTATTTTTCCTTTGGTCCTTCAATGTTGTCAATAGATTCTCTCTTTTGCAACACTCTTCCTGAGCTTTGGTGAACATCATTGAGCTCAAAAGGAGTCATTTGCACATGTTGTGCCTCAGCTTTGCACTTGTGTTGAGCTGCTCCAATGTGTGGGTTTGGAGATGATGGTACGGGTAGTTGAGTGGAGGTGTGAAATTGAGATGGATATGGATGGCATTGTGGTTGGGTAGGTATTTGGGGTTGCCTTGGTGGATGAGGAGGCGATGGTTGTGGATGAGCAGGTGGTGGAGGAAAATGAGCGGGATGAGAGTTATACTGGGGCCTCCACTCCTGATAAGGTGCATTCCACTGAGGCTGTGGCTGAGCATACGAGTGAAATGAATGAGCAACTGGTTGGGCATAATATTGATTTGTGAAGGAACAAGGAGGATATGACCAAGGAGGAGGTGTAGACTAGGAAGGATGAGCAAGGGGACCCCAAGAAGGCATGAAAGTGGCTTGATAGGGGTCATAATAGGTCTCGGGTGTCCCTTGCAGTTCTTGTTGGTAAGATCTAGGTCCATATGGCCTCCTTTGGTTCATATAGTAGAGTGATTCAGTGGCTCCTTTGGCTCTTTGATATGCAGCTTTGATTCTGGGTAAGGAAGGGCACTGATCTGTAGGATGGTATTCTTCACAGACAAAACACACTTCTATGGAGTACAATGGACATTCGTTCCTAGGATGCCTTCTAGTGCACCTAGGACAAAAAATGGCCAAAGCCCTCTTGGCTTCTTCTTGCTTCTTTTGGATCCGCAAGGTATCCAGTTGCATGGCAAGAAACTGCCTCATATCACTCTTGAAATCTTCCAGCTGATTTTCAAATTCATCTTTGGACAAGATGTTGCTCCCAACATTTCTTCTTGTAGCCATTTGCTCCGGAGGAATGTTTTCTTCTTCTTCTCCCCTAGAGGTTCTTCAAATATGTCTTGATGTCCACCCAGGGGTTCTTCAATCACAGCCATCGAAGAAGAGAGAAGGTTGTGTGAAGCAGTGGGGGTGTTTTGCAATCATTTTTCTAACTTATCTCTACTCGTACAAGGCATGAAATGAAATCTTTTTGCTTGATTTTTTTCTTTTTTCTACTTCTACATGCAAAACTGAAATAGATTGAACTGCAACTAACTATCTTGCTGAAATGAAAATGCGGAATTGAAATGAAAGCAGGAAAGGACTGATCTATTTTTCTCAAATGAAATTGCAGGAATGAAATGCTAGGCTACGCTTGCGGAATTGAAATGCTAATCTACGCTTGCAGGATTGAAATGCTAATCTACGCTTGCAGAATTGAAATTGCGGAATTGAAATGCTAATCTATGAAAGCAAGAAATGCTAATCTATTTTTGCATAAATGAAATTGCATAGTGGAAATGAATTAAACTACTTAGCAGAAGGTTGTAGTAGAAAATAGAGGAATAGCAACAATCACCAATACTCTGTCGCTTCCCCGGCAACGGCACCAAAAATATGGTGGGCTCCAGTATTGTAGCAATAATGCTACAACTCCTGGAACTCCCTTCTTTAATTTTATCAACCCGGTAGTTCGTAACAAACTTGGAAGCGACGGTGCTGTATGCACAAGTACAAGCTCTTGCCGCAGCTGTCACTTGGTCAGCTGGCACAAGTCCGCTAGGGGCTCAAGCCAACTTCTATGAGCTCTTAGGAGAAGCTTTTTAACTGATGGACGAAAGCTTACTCAAAGGAAGCTAATCTACTTGCGAAAAGAAACTGAAAGCCAAAAAGAAACACAAACCCTAGGAAACCCTAGCAAACCCTAATTCTACCAACTAGTCCTACTGATGCAAAAATGAGAATGCAAACTACGAAAAGAAATGCCATTACTTCTAGGAAGGTAAAATTCATGTGTCTAAGTTATCAATATCTGAAGAAACCATCTTTTGTATTTTTGACTAAGTTGTGGAAATTATCATGCATGTGCTTCTAACTAGTTTTCCACTGTGCAGAGATGGATCAAGGGATGAAATGCAGTGGGAAAGGTTGGGATGGTACAGAGAGGGTCTAAGGGATACCTTACATTCTCTCTGATAGTTTCACAAAGCCTGGACGACATGCAACCGTGTTTATGAACTTCTACAGGAAGTCTGCAGGGGTTTCTACAGGATGTTCTGCATTTCTTCTACAGGATGTTTCGAAATGGGATGTTTGAGGATGGATGGTTGATGGAAGGTGCATGGATGGTTATGGAGGTAGGATGGGGGTCTGAAGTGACCCAGGAACTGATGGATGGAGTGGTGAGATGATGTGGAAGGCTGACTTGCATCAACGAAGGTGTAGGCAATGGAAAAGCAAGAAGGTAGGGTTTCGTGGCAAAAGAGCAGATGGGAGATGAGGAAACAGACTTGGTGATGGAGGAGCTGATCTGGACGAGGCTCAAATGAATGAGGAGGTGATGAAGGTGATAGAGATGCCCTACACAATGCTCATTCAAACGAATCAATGAATCCTTGCAAACAAACCAAGTCCTAGCTAACTTAATCCAACTGTCAATGAAATGAATAAACAACAGCTTTGATTGGAAAGAGAACCATGTACATCACGTGAGTAAGAACATTCAAAAAGATCTAAATGCATGAAAAACTCCTACCAATCGATTCCAACCATAAAAAGCTACTTTAACCATCACAAACAACCAAAATAACAAAGCAAGATCTAAGAGCATATTTCATTTTAAGAACGCAGCAAACACATAAAGATAAACAAGGGAGGTACTGAGCACTTGAGATGGGCCCAACCCCAAGAGCTACAGCCTCCCAAGAGAGATTTAGAGCTGGTGCAAAGCTGGATTCATCTTTATTAATCAAGAATGAAGAGTTACATCAAAACTGTCCATAAGAAGAACTTGAAAATGAGCTGACAACAAAACTGATGTATGGCCTAAAAATCAAACTACAAACTAGCTAACTAATGGCTAAAACAAAATGACTAACTGGCTACAAAATGACTACCCACTAGCTCCCCAAAATGACCAACTCAAATGAGGTCTTAAGCCCTCTTATTTATACAATTTGAGGACCCAACAGTCCTCCTAAAATTTAGGGACTTGGCTGCCCAAGACTTGTAGTTAACAGCAGTCCAACTTGACTTGCTTGGCTGCCCTTGTGCTCATTGATTTGGTGGCCTTTGAACTCCGAGCTGATGGTGGAGAATTCGAGGTAAGGGCCCATAAATGAGGGGGACACCTTCCTACAAATCCTCTAGCTTGTTCTCCCACGAATTTGGCTGCCAAGTGCTCATTAAGACCTTCAATTTTGTCTCCAAGTTGACCAAAAAGGCTACACAAAGCACCCATTAGACTTGTTGGCATAATGACTAACCAAATTCACTCTATTAACATAAAAATAATCAAAAACATGCAATAAACCAATGAGAATGATGGATTAAGTCAACTTAGGAGGTTGAATGAGCCCAAATAATTGTCCATTTTTGGGGCTCATCAACGGGGAGCATAAGTCCATGCTAGCACTTGTCGTATTAAAGATGAGGAATCAACCTACCTTCAATGAAAATGATAGCCACTAGGTTTAATGACACCGGAACACATCTCTAGCCTAGACCTCTAAATATGTTGCGTTAAGTTCCAAAGCGTTGTTAGATTAATTGAGGTTCATTTTAAGTTGACCTTGCTTAAATATTTTCCTTTGAAGGTTCACCATGTGATGTATGTTCAAAATTTCTAAAATGCAAATATCATGATAAACAAACTTTTGATTTAGCTTGAACGATGAAAACCTTAGCTACTAAAGGATAGAGAAATCAGATCTTTGACAAAGAGAAAAGAGCACATCTAATGCAATTTCCCTAGCTATTCCTATCAAGAATTCACAAACCTTAATATGCACAATGTAAAATGCATGTATATTTTTTAGCTTCCCTTAATGTGAATGATTCAAGAAGGAAAATTAAATGCAGCAATGACTCAAAATGTTTCACACAAAATGACAATTTCAACAATTTTTCTTCAAAGAGAGAAAGGAAGACTCAAAATGACACTTTCAAGTTTGAAGAAATGTATTTTTGACACTTTGAACGAAATCAAATCAAATCAAATCAACCAAAATAGTTTAATCGATAGCTATGAAGGAGGATTTTACGACACTTCAATTTTTCGACGAAAATTGAAGATTTTACGACACTTTTTCTATCGAAATGACAAATTGATTAACACTACTTTTGACAATGGATTGTAAATGAAAAACAAACACATAAAACATTCACCAATCCTAATCCAAATAGAGGCTGATCTAAGTGATGTAAGTTGGTTTCAGTGATGAGATATTGTTCAAATTCAGCAAGCAACCAAACAGGAATGAAAACTCATCAAAAACCTCAACTCCTAGATGGGAAAATTGAGTTTCAATCAATCATCACAGGTTCTAGTGGAAGACAGTGTGATGCTTAGCACTTTTACCATTCGGGAATTGAGATGCATAGCAGGTTATAGTCCAGGACAGTGCGATGGTCATGCGGAGCAGTTCTGAAAGTGTTTTTGGCTTAAAGTTGATGCAGTTTTCAATGGATTAAACTTGATTTCAATGAAAAATAACAAGTGTAATGGAATGTCCTAAGAGGTTTCTAAGCTAACAACAAGGGCATTTTGATACTTTTTTCAAATCAAATGCTCAAGATATAAACTAAACCAGAGATTGACTGAAGTAACATTCATCTACTACGCAATTGTAGAATAAAAGTGGTTCAAAGGCTTCTTGGCTAGCTTTAGACTCTATCTATAGTTTATATAATTCAACATAGATCAAGAAATAGCAAAAAATAATCATCACTCCCCAGTGGAGTCGCCAATTTGTTTATGGGAAAACTAGTCTTTCTAAGAAATGTTAGCCCTCTAGGTTTGGTAGCTAACTTAGAAACAATAGTTAAAGAAATTCACTATCTTTCCTATGAGTGATATATAAGAAAGAGATTATGAAATACCAACCTGTAACTTTCGCTTGATTCCTTGCTTGATCTCCCTCTCCTTTGGCCGATCCCATAACTCCTCCCCATACTTAACACGCTTGGAGAGTACCTCCACAACTATAGAAACAAAGACCTACCAAAGCATAATGATCCATCACAACATAAACATTATAGAATTAGAAATATAATAAACAAATGAATGCATTTACAGTTAACACAATCAGTTGGGAAAAATCTTGAAGAACTTTATTAATAATGAGGAGAATTACAACCCATAAGCAATCTGATCCAGCGCCATCGCCCCAGCTTCAAACCTTCTTCACCTCACGAATCAGCAAGAACACACCAACAATAACACAATGCTCTCACCTCAATACTGAAACTATCAACACTTCCTTACAACTCATCCTAATTCAACCTTCTGATCTCTTGGATGAGAAATCCTTTTATAGATGATTGCAGGAGGTTAAGTCATCAATGGGGATGATGAATGCCTTTCTATTTTTAGGAATTGGTTCCATGAAAAAGGGGAATTGGAGGTGCTTTCCTAATTCCCTTAGTCATCCTTGGGCAAACTCAGAGGGGAAAGTAGCATAGGAGAATTTTCTAGAAGCTTCCATGAGCAACCAACTCTCAAACATTCCCAGAATTTTGTCCTACCTCACCCATCACACCTACTAGAGGGCCAAACTGCGATGCATAACACTTTGAAAGTGCATTACCTACTATGCATCGCACCCTAACACAGGGCTTTCAACAATGATTCATTTTAGGCACTTTCTGGATGATTTTTGAGATGGAACTTCTGGGGAATGAGGCATTCAGATGACTTAGTTCCTTTAGGTCATAAAACAACTATTTTAGGGGTTGATGAACCCTAATATATTGACATGTGAGTTGGGGTTGATGTGCCCAAATATGTCTATAACACCGCTACAACAGAACCTAATCATAATAAGGCCCAAAAACATTCTTTGTAGCCTAAAATATGTAATGGAAGTTTAGCATGTGTGATCAGTACAAAATTTCATGGATATTCTATTCGACAATTCATCCCAATAGATCTCATAAAATTATGCTTAAAATATGAAATCTACATTATGAATATTTATTTCTCCATGGATTTCTAGATCTATAAATTAATTTCTATTACATATGCATGGAAATTATAATTATGCACACAATAGGGAACAACAAAATAAAATCATAAACGAAAATTTAACATAGGATATAAACTGGGAAACCCTTTCGGGAGAAAACCAAGCTAGAAGGTGAGCTTTCTCTGCTCTCTTTTTCTAAATGGAAAATGGATGCAAGTACAAAGAAGTGAAGCATGTGGCCCATGGGATGCTATAGTGCACAAATCCTCTATGTTTACTATCTTCTTATCCACTCTTGTCTACTCTACTCATCTATGGAACAAAATGCACAAGTAGAATGGATTCCCTTTTCCTCCTTGTGCGTCGTTATAACAGAACTCGATAGCCTATTAGTAGTTAAGTTTGACTCCTTCAACTATTAACTAGAGTTACAATATCAACTTTTCTAGAGTCTTCCTCAGCATGATCACATGTATGGCCCTTTTTCCATGAATAATGGGGGTTGACGTGGCATCATGTTTTATTATGGTGGTCAAAGAAAGAAATTCAACTTCCAAGTGGTATAACTTTTACATACAAACTCAAATTGAGTGATTCTTTCACCATTAGAAACGTATATGTGTATAGAATAGTGTGAAAAGGTTCCATGCTTAAGTAGAAAATTTTACCTCCTAGAAAATGTTGTTTTATGCCTCAAATTGTTCCTAAAAATCTTCAGACCCCAATTTTCCAAACTCAGTTTGACAGGTAAGTTGATTCCTCCACTTTATCCACTCTAAAAACATCAAGCTAGATAAAATACAATATAATGATATAATATAAATCACACCTCACCATTTTGGGAGGATTTTGATCCCTAAAAACTTCTATTGAATGAGGTGAATAAATTTGTCATCCACCTTCTCTCAGGTGTACCATTTAGCCTTTCTTGGAAGTTGTCCTTTAAACCTAACCTGCCAAAGGTCATAATATCCTTTTCTTGGAGTTCTAGTCCTATTCCACAAAATTGTATCTTCTTTTAGCTCTACCTAAGAATCTAGTGGAAAAGCTTATACAAATGATAGAAGATATGCCTCTTATTGATCTAGCATGGAAGGCTCATAGAGTTTCAGTTCCTCTACATTCACCACTGAGTAAATGAACATCTATGGAAGTAGAATAAGTCTATAGAAATTATCTCCCACATTGTCCATTATCTCAAGGTGACCAGGTTGTAGAGACTTGATTTTAGTAGCATGACCATGTAGCATGTATGTGTGCAATTATGGTGATGCTCTTCCTCTCATCTTGAGCGATCTCTTTGTTTAGTGAGGATCATGTCTAGAATTGTATTTTTCCTATGACTTATGCAGTGTCTCATGTACATGTATATTGATTTTCCTAATATTATCAACAAATTTTCCTACCCTTAGGGAATCCCCTATAATATCCTCCCTCACTCTTCCTTGCTTCCAATATGCAATATCCAAAGGTGAAAGTGGAAAAAATCCAAAACAAGTTTCAAATGGAGACTTACTAGTAGAAGTGTGGAGTACTCTATTATCAGAGTATTTTATATAAAACTATATTTTCATCCTAGATCTTTGTATTCTTCTGACTATATCCCCTCAAAATCTAAACTAAATTCCTAATGTATCCTTCTATTTTACCATATGTCTATGGATTGAACGTTATAGACCTCTTTAAATTTTTGTCCATATTCTGCCACAATATAGTTCAGAATGCACTAAGAAATCTTGTGTCCTTATCCGAAATGATTTTCCTTGGTACCCCAAAGTGCACCTAGACCTATCCAAAGAATAAGTTTGATAATTCTTTCCCACTGATATCATTTTTACAATGGATTAGAGCACACATCTTGTTGAACCTATCAGCTACCATAAAATAAGTAGTCATGTCCCTTCCGAGTTGTTGGTAAATTGATCTGAATGGAAAGTGGCATCTACCCATGGTGTTCGTTGACCCAAGATATTTATCCACCCATGGTATTCATCCACTCATGGAATCTACCAATGGTATTGTAAGTGGCATCCACCCATGGTATTATAAGTGATAGCTACCCATGGTATTCATTCACCCATGGTATTTACCCATCCATGGAATTTACCCGTGGTATTGTAACTAGAAAAGACTATAAGTAAAAAGCTACATTGTGGTGGACTTGTTACTTATAGTATTTTTTAGTTACAATACCAAAGGTAAATTCCATGGGTGGCTAAATATCATGGGTGAACGAATACCATGGGTAGATTCTACTTACAATGCCATGGGTGGATAAATACCATGGGTGGATGAATACCACGGGTGGGTGCCACTTACAATACCATGGGTAGATTCCATGGGTGGATGAATACCATGGGTGAATAAATACCATGAGTGAATGAATACCATGGGTAGATACCACTTTCCATTTAGATCATAAAAGCAAGAAAGAACGTTATATACAAGAAGGAATGTAGCCCAAGGATGGTACTAAAAGTAATGTTTAAGATCTTGAACATTGACAAGAAGAGGGTCAATCCTCCCATATAAATCTTTAAGCCTATAATAATTGTGGCCAAGCTCTTCAATGAAGGTGTAAGGTCCAATCCACAGAGATTGAAACTTAGAGTTCTTTTCTTTATCTTCGTGGGCCTTGTCCCACTTTAGTACTAGGTCACTCTCACCAAAGTTTTTGTTCTTGTGGACTTCTTATCAAAACAATGGTTGATTTGGTTTGACTGTATGGAAAACTTCTCTTTTGCTTTGAACCTTTATTCCTCAAGCTTAAGAAGAGTATTTCTCTAACTCTGAACAAGGAGACATGGTTTTCCTTGAGATTATCAAGAAAGTTGCAAGGTGGGAAGGTAAATGTTTAGTGAAATGATAGCTTCTTTTTCATATACGAGAAAGGATGTAGAGTTTTTAAGAGAGAGTTTAGGGCTAACACCCATAGGGAATTCACCAAAGTGTTATGACAATTCTTTTTTTAAGAAAAAACATTTTCTTGCTAATACGAATCATATTTTTTTTGTTGACTCAACCAAACCATTTCCATGTGGGTAGTAGTTTTAGATATGATTTAAAAAATACATTTTCTAATACAAACTCATAAATCTTTAAGGAGGAAAATTGAGTTGAGTTATCAAATACAAATGGTGTAGGAATGTTTAACTTGGTTATGGTTCTCTTCTTGAGAAATTGGATGACTTCCTAATCATTAACTTGTCTTAATGAAACTGCTTTGGTCCACCGAGTGAAAAAATCAATTACAGTTAAGATGTATCAGTGTTACTTTGACATATGAGGAAATATTTCATCGATTAGATCCGATCCCCATTGATGGAAAGGTTCCTCAACTACTATGGGTAGAAATGGGGCTAACTTATGATCACAAACTACACACATTTGACATACTTGGCACTTTCAAGCATAGGCGTGAGCATATTTAAATAATGTGGGCCAATAATAACCGACCCTCATTGCTTTCTGTGCAATGGTATCACCACGAAGTGTCCACGTGATGGTCCATCATGCATACCCTTCAACAACCTTTCTAAATCTATAGGCTCTAGGAATCTAACAAGGACACCATTATCTGGTGCTTTCAAAAAATCATAACATGCACAAGTTGGTAAAATAAATCGTTAAGGTGGATTTCACTCTTCTGCTTGTTTTATAATTACAAAGACAAGGTGCCATGCTCTAAATATCTATGTATGTTTTAATACCAAGATGTTCTTATACTTGTGGGAGGATTTTTCCCAAAATTATACATCTCTATTTCCTGTTGCCATTGCGAAGGATCTTCCTCTAGGGAATTCACCTCTTTGGCTATGAGCCAACATAGACCATGGACTTTGACAATATGAACTAGATTAAATTCAATATCATATTATTGCAAACACATCATCCAAGTTTCTCTCATATCACCCTGTTCTTTTTGTACAAATATTGTTCTAATAGTTGGATGAGGCACACAGATAATCATATTAGCTTTAAGGAGATGTTGACAATGTTGGAAATTTGTCAACCAAGGAGTCCCCCCGATGTGAAGTCTTATCAGACCTCACAATGTCTAAAATAGGAGATTGGCCTAGTTTCCATGTATTCTTACATATTTTCCTTGGATATAACTATCAGTAAGAGAGAGGAGTGCAAATGTGCCTTCGAAAAGCAAGCGGGTGTGCCTAGTGAGTGTTCAGTTGTAAGTGTGTCAAGGTTCTTCTACTACAAAGGGAGAGAAAGAAGTGAGCCTCTAAGAGAGAGGTAATAGTACCACCCTAGTAGATACACACACAACCAAGAAGGATTTGTCTAACATCAAGTGGACTAGTTCACAAAAGATGCAACAATCATTACAACCAATCAATAAGAAATATTTTTCTAGTATCATGTAGAATAGTCCACAAGTATGGGAGAATTATAACAACCATTACAATGCATTCTAAATATGATAAGTACTAAAATAACTGAAATATTCCAACTACTTTAACACAGACGAAAGAAAACATGAACTAGAAGCATCCACAAAATAGTCTTACAAATATTCATACTCCATGCATGAATAAAATGTTGGTCATGAAGGCTTCTGATATAAGTAAAAGTACCAAGACACATATACAATGAAATCCACTAGCTCCAATAGTGGAACTTTGGAGCCACTCCTTGCTCCCCAAAAGAACTAACTTGTCTCTCTAATGCCTTGCGGGAGGAGCCAAGCACTAGTAGAAAATGACAAATTAGTGACTAGGTGACTAAAAAAGTTAGTCACCACAACTTTTCCAAGTGAAATACTACCAAAAATGAGCAATCTTAATTGAACCAACTAAAAATTACTAACATAAATCACTAATTTATTCGTGGGTTAAAATATATGACTAGCAAATAACCAATACAACTAAAAATGACTAACATGAAGGACTAATTTAGTCTAGGAACCAAAATACAACTACCTAACAAGTCCTACAAAATATGAATCAATTGTTTATGTTAGTCATTATAATTGTGTCAAGAAATCTAAACTTACAAGTGATAGAGGATTGAAATGGTATTAAAGATTGGGAAGGTTATCATTCCTTAAACACTTCTTCATCCTCACGTGGTGTATAGCTAAGCCAACTTTGCATTATTTATCTCTAATAATTTGTAATTTTAAAAACATAATTTTTAATAAAAAATAATTATGTTATGCATTTTTTAAAATCTATTCATTGAATCTAATTAGATCTACTTCCAATTTTAAATTAATTTGAAGAGAAATTTTAATTTTTAAGCCTATGATATCAAATAACAACTAATTTAATTACATATTAACAAACCTAGATCCATCTTAACCCCGAATCTATCAAGCTCCGAGAGGGATCCAATCTCTAGAGTTGCAAACTTATTTTTTTAGTGCAAAACTTGAGGAAATGTTTGCACATCAAGAGATTGGATCCCTTTCTTCGCACTTGATAGATCTAGGCTAAATATGAATCTAAGTTGGTTATATATATATATATATATATATATATATATATATATATATATATATATATATATATATATATATATATATATATATATATATATATATATATATAGATATATATATATATATATATATATATATATATATATATATATATATATATATATATTTGTATCTCTCTGTTATTCCCCCTCTCTATCTCTTTCCTTCTCTCCTCTCTCCTTCACTCTCTCTCCATGGATCCCTTGTCACCCCCTATTGGGGATACTTATTGGTTGTTACTTATGGAGCTTCCCTTTGGCTCATAAAAACATCTAGGATCAATGTCCATTGCATTGGCATTGGAAATCATCAAAGGACTTCACCAAAAGCAGTAGAGGACATGGGATAAATTGGTACAATGAGCGAATAACTACTAGAGAAACACTGAGGAACCATAATTTCTTGTGTATTTAGATTCACTCAAAATTAAATGGTCACAAAATGTACATTTTTTCGAATATTTTCATGTATACATAAATAATCAAAACACAATTTTAGACTAGTTATTCAAACTAATAATTATCTGATAGTCATAATTTTATAATTAGATAGTATAATATGATTAATGACACTGAGGGGCATTGTGACAATATATCTACACTTCTCATTGTATTAAACAATAATCTCTCATAGTGTGATATCCATCCAATGAAATGTACTACCAGAGGCCATTGCGGGATTGAAATTTTTTCTTTTAGTGGACCATGGTGATATATTTTCTTGGGCCTTAGTATTCTTCTTTCCTAAGGTTTCAACACTGTTGACAACTAGCACCTTCATTCAACCAAGTGAGGTACTCATCTTGGAAAGTTGAATCATTTTATCTCCACAATCCAGTATGATGTTGGATTAATATCATGATCCTAAAAACATATCATAATAACCAAGAACTTTTACCATGGGCCAAAGTATATCCAAATCTAAGGAACATAACTCTTTTAGGACAAGTAATAAGGATATTTTTTACACTGATCTTTTTTTTTCCCATTTTTTTTCACAAGCTATATAATGTATGATATTCTTAGCATGTAACTTAGTTGGTATGATTGTGCCTAAGATTTTCTTGAAGGTTGAATACTAAGTTCCTAAGGTGCTATTTTCTATGGTATCTTTTTATTTACTTTGTTTATACAGGTAATATAGCTGCATAGTGGCCACTATCACCCAACTAAAAACTCTTTCCCAACTGAAGAAAGCTTGTTTGATTTTCTTACTTTTCTAGGGAAAAAATGGCATTAACATTTCTTATGTTGAGGTATATGCCGTATAAATCCTTTATAGTATACTTTAATTTATATTCTAATGTTCATCATCTTTGATGTATTATACTCTGCGTTGTATCTTATTTCATTTTCAGAAGATGAACTCAATATTGATGGTAAGAAGTAGGAATTGAAGAAAGAAAACAATATCACTCGAGTGAAAAAAACAGAAAGAGAAAGAAGAGAACTAGTCTAGTGATATCGTTAAATCCAATATATCACATGAGACACGCACATACAGACTGATGGTCAAGTGTTTAGAGTTGGTGAATTCACCTACAATGCCTTCACAAAATAATGGTATTGTTTTGAAGTGATGAAACACTATTTCATGTGTGAATTGTAGTCCAACCAATATTAAGTTGAAAACTCGTCTTGTAATACTTGAAATTTTATATAATATAATTTACGTGGTTGAAATTATTTATAGTTTTATTTGATATTATTTAGTATTGTAATAAACATATGTAACTTTGTGTTTTCACATTAGATGAACATGCGCATTGTATGACATTTTTTTTTATTTCAGTCAGAAAGGCATACTAATTAATGTATGTTGACTAATAATGAACACATAAACTCAACCTAAAACTACTAAATTGAAAGTTGATATTGATTAATGATGAACAAAAATAAAATGAAAATAATAGTAAATTAGTCGTTTATAATAATTATTGATGGAAGTAAATGAAATGAATATAAACTACTAAATTAGTTGTTTATTTAATGAATATGAAACTAAATATAAAAATGAATACTGCAAATGGTAAATTTGTGATTACAAATGATAACTAAATTTTTCATATATGTGATTATTAGTAGCTAATTTACAGTATCTTATAACACGACAAAAAATTAATCATATTTCTTTGGTCATTAATTGGTTTCAAATGATGACTAGAATTTGCATATATATGATTATTAGTAGCTAATTTACAATATCTTATAACATGACCAACATTTTGGTCATATTTCTTTGGTCATTAATTGGTTTTCTCAGATGATCATACAGTAATATATTATGTCCTATATTTGGTCATTAATTGTGACAATTAATGACTAAATTAATGACCAAATTTATGACTAAATATACTACTAGATGATAAAATTGAGACAAACAATTAATGACTAAGTTACAAATGACTAAAAGTTGGTTGTGTTATAAGATACTGTAAATTAGATACTACTGGTCACCGACTGAAAAATGGTCATTTATATGTAAATTTTAGTTATTTTTTTAGTAACTAATTAGCCATTTTGTACTAGTGAAAGTGAAAAGACCCTTGATCATACAATGAGGGTCTATATATAACCAATGGAGAGGTAATGCTTTACCTCCCTTGCGACTCTTTGACTACCCTTGTTAGGTCCCTATACTACTAGTGTAACTGCTTATTGTTACTAGTACAACCCCTTTATTATATTGTTGTGACCATGTAGTCCCCATATTGTTATTATTGTGCCCTTACATTATTATTGTTATTTTAGCTCTGATTATATTATGACCCCTTAGACTCCTATATATAGAAAAGAGGTCTTGTCATTTGTATCATCCAAGAATTGTTCATTTATGCAATGTAAAGGAGGCTTCACCCCTCAAAGAGGTTGAATTCTAAGGCATTTATCTCTCATTTCTATCTTTTTGTGAGCTGGTTTCATAACATTTGGTGTCAGAGCATTGGATTCTAGGGTTTCGCTACTTCAAACATGTCATTGTGGAATTTTCTCTATAACTTTCTCACTATGAAGTTTCGGAAGCTAAAACAAAAACCCATTTGAGACAAAATCGGTCTGAACGTCGAATACAAATTGTAGATCTTGTCTCACTATATTTTCATAGATATGATCTGAGGAAGTTAGGGTTTTTGCAAACTCCAGAATTTCATCTCAAACAGGTCATCGTTGAATTTTTGCTATAATTTGTTTTCGACGAAGGTTTAGACTCTGAAGTTAAAACCTGTTTTATTCGAAATCATGGGGAACCTCAGACCTGAACCTCAGATCTTTTTTAGCTATATTTTTAGATATACAGTCCAATACATTTAGGCTTGATGCAGGCTCCCAAATTACATCCCAAACAAGTGACATGGGGAAAAGTTTCCTAACTATCTCTCTGAGCATTAGATTGAAATTTCGTGAGAAGTTATAGAAAGAGCACGGGATTTATTTTTTTGTGCATATTTTTTAGATCCGAAGGCCAAAATAGTGACACGTGGAATTTCATACAAGTTCGCTCTTCGGAAAAGGTATATAATCAGGTCATATTGGGAGATTGTGCATAACTCTTTCTTGCAGAATCCAATTTTGATCAGTCTGTTGGCATTGGAAAGAGGATGCAGAGGGCTAAAGTGGATCTCAATTTCAGAACTGGAAGATCCAAAATTACAGAATTACAGTTGTTTCAAGATCGAGATCCTAAAATCAAGAAAAGGCGATATGAGGAAGTTTTATGGCAAGGATATGGTAAATTGGATACTATAGATGGAGCAATATTTTGATCTACATGAGGTGCAACTACTACAAAAGGTAGGTATTGCACCTTCATATTTAGAACCAGATCATTTTTTATGGTATAAAGGGCTTTTTTCTCATAAACCACTTGTTACGTGGTCAATTTTCATGGAGGGAATGATAGCACATTATAAGGATACGAAGAGAAACACCTTCTATAGCCAATTGATAAATCTCAAACGAAAGTGTTCAATGGCAGAGCACATTAAGGACTTTCAAAAATTGAATATAAGGGAAAATGATATTGCAGAGAAGCATAGGATTGATGTCTCTATAGGGACTTTAGAGGATAGCATTCAACATGAGGTTCGTCCTTGGAAACTTGATTCATCGGAGAAGACATTCAGTTTGGCAAGAAAAGTGGAAAGAAAAATTATGGCAACAAGGAGTTATACCCCTCACAACTATAAATTTGAAAGTGTTGCTTCTCCTAGCCTTCCACAACCTACAAGGTTGACACCAAAACAATTGGAAGAAAAAGGAGAAAAAGGACTTTGTTACAATTGTGATAACAAATACATTAAAGGTCATAAGTGTGCTGAGAAGAAATTATTTTACATTGATTGTGAAGAGGAGGAAGAAAAGGATAAAGAAACGTCAAAAGAAGATGATATACACTAGGAACTGACCCTAGAGAAAGAAGAAATGAATCCAACCATATCTTGTAAAACATTGTCAAGAATTACCACTCCTTAAACTCTCAAGATAGAATGACATATCAAGAAGAAAAAGGTTCAAGGAGTGAAAGATCACATCGAGAAAGAAGAAATGAATCCAACCCTATCTTGTAATGCATTGGCTGGAATTACCACTCCTAAAACTATCAAGATAGAAGGACATATCAAGAAGAAAAATGTTCAAGAAGTGAAAGATCACATTGAGCATCAAAAAATCAATCCGACCATATCTTGTAATGCATTGGAAAAAATTACCAGTCCTCAAACACTCAAGATAGAAGGACATATCAAGAAGAAAAATATTCAAGTAGTGAAGGACCACATCGAGCATCAAGAACAAGTTCTCCAACTTTTAAAGGATAACACCACTTTGGTGTAGAATCGAATGAAAAAATAGGTAGATCAACATCACAGTGAAAAAAGTTTCGATGTAAGCGATTGGTTATTTTTACGGCTACATCTCAAGTAAGCTATTTATGAGAAGGAAATGTTGGCAACACTACATGCACTTAAGAAATGGCGACCTTTCCTAATGGGAAGACACTTCAATGTAAAAATGGATCATGATAGTCTGAAATACCTTTTATAACAATGATTATCTTTAGAAGAACAAAAAAAATGGGTCACAAATATGTTGGGTTATGACTTTGAAATCATCTACAAAAAAGGGAAGAAAAATGTTGTTTCAGATGCACTCTCAAGAAAGGATGAGGACGTGGAGGCCTTGTTTTATGCTATTTCTATTATCTGACCAAATTGGATAAATGAAGCAAGGGATGAATGGAAGAAGGATGAAGAAGTGTGGCCACTCATTCAAAAGTTGCATAAGATCCCGGTTCAGACAATATTTCCAGAACTCGACGAGGAAGGAAAAATCATATTGGAACCTAGATCAGTCACAGAAACGAAATCAATCAATTTCGGAGTATCTCATCAAGTGGAAGTACTTACCTGCTGAAGATTCCATGTGGGGGGACAATAATTTTATACAGAAGCATTGATAACAACTCAAGCATTGAAGACAAATTTTTTTGAAGGAAAGGGGCATGTTAGCTCCCTATACTACTAGTGTAACCCCTTATTGTTATTAGTACATCCCCCTTATTATATTGTTGTGCCCATGTAATCCCCATATTGTTATTATTGTTTCCTTATATTATTATTGCTATGTCGGCTCTAATTATATTATGACCCCTTAGACTCCTATATATAGAAAGGAGGTCTTGTAATTTGTATCATCCAAGAATTGTTCATTTGTTCAATGTAAAGGAGGCTTCCCCCTTAAAGACGCTGAATTCTAAGGCATTTATCTTTCTTTTCTATATTTTTGTGAGCTGGTTTCATAACAACCCTCATGACTGTTTGACTTCCCATGACTTTTTGACTTTGCATGAGTCTTCATATCTCTTACATGTAGCTTGGACTTCTACTTTACAATACATTTCTCCAATATTGAATTCCATATTCCACAAAATGATGTGGCACATGATGAATCATGACATGACATGAAATGACACTGATGACATGGACTACATGATGACACGAAAATTTCAAGCCATTCTTCTCAAAAATATGATGCATGTTCTTCTTCTTCCTCTTTATGATTTGAAGATGAGGAGTCCTTTATGTGATCTTGCTCTTTCATCTTTTGTTATAGTCCAGTGTTCCTTCATCTTCTCGCCTGATGACCATCATCTCTTTAGCTCCATATGTGTCTTCTATCATGTCCTCCTTCTTGATATCCTTCTTCATCATCTTGCCATAGCATGATAGAGTACCTGTATCTACAATCCACTCATGAAAATATGACATAAGTTTGATAAATTCCTAGTTTACGATGGTGAATATTGATTCACTAAATGAGCTAGAAATAGGTGATAGGATGAGAAAGAGGCTCAAAAACTATTCATTTGTGCATCTTAGGAAGTCAAGGTAGAAGCTTCATCCATGAGACTATTCAATGCATAATTCAGGCTAGACTAAGGAAGAAAAATGTGCAATCTGCGAGCTTAGTGTGATAGGATGAGGGGATGGGCATTGGGTCAACCTATTGCATAGTTCTTGAGGATAGAGGAGCCTAGGTGATTTCACAAGTACAAAGTTCAATAGATTAGATTTGAGGCTTCAGCCTTGAGACTGCAATGCACATAACTCACTGGGAAGGAGAGAGAAATTTCACAATTTCGGGAGTCAGTGAGCCAGGTTGAAGGGATTTCACACTGTTTTAGCCAACTGCATAGTTTTATAATGTAAAGCAGGATTTTTTTTACAAAGTTGTGCAGTTTAAGAGCTCATGGTTTGATCTTGATCTCAGAGATTATGCAGTCCACAATTGGGGCCAAGCTAGAAGGCTGAATTGCATAATTTTGGATGTCAAGGCTTGGGATTGAGCACTGAAATTGTGCATTACAAAATCTCCCAGGCATGAAATGTGAATTTCATATTGTCAAGAGGAAATGTTGCATGTTGAGGGTTCAGACTATGGAATGTGCACTTTAGGAAGGTCGAATGATGCTAAGTTCCTCGGAACTTACAAAAAATTGGCTAAGTGTGGGATCAATGAAACTGATGTGAACAATGATAAGACTTGATTGTGATAACACATGAATACATGCTTCCCTTAGTGTGACAACCTTTGCGACAACTTACGACAAGTGCAACACTAAAGATACACTTTGTGACAACAATGACAAAACTTGTGCAAAAATGCTCAAAACTTTGGAAATGAGTGATGTTAAAATGGTTTAATCAATTTTTAATTTGACTGAAACACAGTCATTCCATTGTTAACCAGGGTAAGTATTTTTATTTTAAAGGTGTCTACATTGTGTATGCCGATACATAATAACCAAGGAAAGAAATGAAATAAATGTCGTTGAACACAATTGTAGAACTTACAACATTCATGCAAAAATTAAAAAACATACTATAGGAATGAAACCCACTAATCACACTTCATGTTTTTATCAGAGAACATGCATGCCACACATTATTAATGAAAGTGTATCAACTGATTAAATATTGTAGTTCTAGCCAATCCTATGTAACAACATATAACTAATGTGAAAACATAAGTGCGTATGTGGTACAATTTATACAACAACAATAATAAATCCACACTAAAAGAAAGAAAAGTGATTAATATACTACTGTTGCAATCCCTACTAAAGAGGAGGGCCTTTCCTCCCTAGTAGGGTTTAGGCATAGAATGAAAACTAGTTAAAAAATAAACACGATATTTCTTTCAAGATCATGAGATGGGTTCTATATTAGAAATGACTAAAAGTTACAAGATCAAAATGTTGATATTGTTCCTGTGTTGTCGTCCCAGTTTTATGGGACCAAACCCCTTTTTATAATGTTTTATAAGCTTGAAAAATTATCGAACAGATTAGTCATGAAAATCTCACGATTTTCATGCTAATCAATATTAAGAGTAAAATAGAAATCGTTACAAATAGTTTCAAAATAAAATACCTATCAAAGTTACACCATCTTCCCCAATCATAACCACTCAGATCCTTTAGCCACCCATAAATAATTTCATGATTCTCAACAAATGTCTTTTAAGAAAACAATCACAGTCCTTGGCAGTTGTGATGTAACAACATCCTCATGGTACAACAACAAATTCGAAGACTAGCAACAAAACTTTGGAATGTAACAACAAATCTTCAAAGTGTAACAACAAGTAATAGTAGCAACTATTCATCCCTTAGTCATTAGTATATGGGAAACAACTGAACGAAAAATAACCATATGGCCTCTTGCACAATTACCATGGTTAGTCATTCAAAAAAGATATTAATTCATTCAATATTTAACACACAATGGAAAGATAATATGTTGGAGAAAATATTGCTCTTATAACAAGGGAAAATCACATTGTTGACATAAATTTCATAGATTTATAGAGAGAAAATGATAAAAATTAAGGAAATAGGTGTCTAAGATATGCTTAAATATCGCACCCAACATCTCCCCCCAATTGAATGCATTGCATGTCCTCATTTAGAATCTTCAGGGACAGTTGTTGTATTTTTTTTTAAGCTGTGGTTCACGGTCACTGAGTGGTCACTACATCCACGGGAAAATATCGGGGCAGATCCACCCGAAGGGATCTGCCCGTCGGCCAGTCTTAACAGGCCTAACCCCGAGGGCGTCGAGGAGATTTGACCTCGTGACCTCCCAAACTGGGAAAGTGCTTTAGCAACGGGAACTCGACCATTTGAGCTATCCCTTGGGGCTATTGGGACAGTTGTTGTATTGCCAATGTAACTCTGTCAAATTATAAGAACCAATAGTACCTTCGTCAACTGATCTATAACCCTGAGTAGCCATCAGCTGATGTGGCCATGATTCATCTTCATAATTGCACAATTGGTAATGGGGTTGATGGTCTTTGACCAAAATCCAGATCAAGGGATACTTAAGTTTGAGTCCTATCTAGAAAGATCCAATTGATTTCATAGTTCTGGCGTATTCTTGGACTTGTGTAACAACAACCACAAAATTAGAAAACCCAAAAGGATCACTCTCCTACATAATTTCACTACCAACCTCTGTACGTTTCAAGAATCTAGTCAATGCTCAATGTTTTAGTTGTGAAAAGACATTGAGTTAAAATCCAACAATTATCCTTCTATAGAGGGCTTATTGTTCCATCACATTAGGAGTACTAAGAAACCTTCTAAACTTGCACCTCATTTCAATGGCCATGCTCCGTTTTGCTGTTATCCACAAGGCTACCTTCTCCTCATTTGCATCAGATGAATTCATGAAAATATGCCACTCCACCTGATTTCTCATGAAGGAGATGAAGGGGCACAAATTCAAGTCTCCCATATAGGAGAAGATGTGTGCAATCATGTTCAAGCTAGCATATTCAAAAATCATGTTATGTAGAAAAGTGCACACAACAAGCTCTGCTCGTCAAAACCACATGCATGAAAAACATCTAAGAAAGTGCAAGTAGAATTACCCTGATAGGGTCTATTCTCATAGACATCTTTTAACTGAAAAAGATAAAATCTCTACCATAGAAAGATTGGATAAGATGGGGAAGGCCTTCTACACCATAAAAGGTTCAGGGCAAGTCTATACAGGTTACCTTTTTCATATGTGAATTCCTCAACCTTTTGTTGTAATTGTTGCATCCGTTCTTCCTTCTCCTTATTAGTTTTCTTTCTTTCCCACTTTGTCCATTCTTCTACCAACCTCATCTTGGCCCATTGCTCTGTCAGAGTATATATGAATTTTTGATGTTCCTCCAGAGAAATCACTCCCTTTTGCAAAGAGAATGCTAATTGCTTCCATTTTAGTAACTTTGATATCAGAAAATGTTTCTATGAACACCACCTTGCCTCAGGATCTTGTATTATCTCGCATGCAACATTGGTAGGGGCTGTAAAAACATCTCATGATTCAATTTGTTCTGCTTCGGTTTCTAGTTCTTTGGTAACAGAAACTTCATCAACAGGTTCCTGTGGATAAACTCTTAACTCTTCTTCCTAAGGAACCTTTGCCTCAATTGTCTATTCTTGTGTAATAACAACATCGTCAACAAGTTCTTGAATTTCATTTTTCAGGTCAAATGTCATGGGATGCTCTGCTTTAGCTGCTAGTTCTTATGTAGCAACAATGTCATCAATGGGTTCTTGTGTAACAACCTCCCAAGTTTTTGTTTGGGTTTCTTCCGAGATGGTACTTGCAACAAAAATTTTGTACCCTATTGTTTCTAAATTATTAGCACATTATATACATACAAAACCTGGTGTAGTTTTTGTTCTGATCTTGTCAACAACCTCTGCCAGAGTATCAAGACCTATGCCTTGTTTCTACTTTATTACCCTCTATTTTTTGTCTTAATTCTTTATTTTTTGTTTCTAACTCTTTAATTTTACGTAGTAGGGTTTGGGTCTCATTCTTACCTAGCAAAGGAACCTCTTCTTACTTGGCCTATTCCTCTTCCTTTTCCTTCATTGCATCCTCATTCTTGCTTGACTTATTTCTGGATGGAGGTGGGGGTTCTGGTTGGGTGCTAACTTTAACCGTCCTTTTTGGTTTTCTGCGCCCTTTTGGCTTTTCTAGCGACCTTTTCTTGATTTTTCTTCCAAAGGGTATCCCTTTCTCCTCAACTACCCCAGCTTCCTTCAAAGCATCATCATGGGTTTCGACTTGTTTCCTACATGAAGTCCTTGTATTTTTGCTCATGAAATCTTCCTAGCTTCGGCCTTGGCGCTCCAAGGCCTCCATTATGATTAAATACATAAGGTCGTGATTGGTGACACAACTTTTCAGATGCGAAGAAACCTTCATAGCAGCAGACATATGCTTCAAATTCGCCAATAGGGAGTAAGGAAGGATAATCAATTACATGTGTCAGAGATGATTTAATAGTGGAAAATAATAGTTAAATATTATCATCACCTGTCCTTCACAAGTAATATACTTAATGATGAATAAAGCAACATCTCCCCATGGTTGAGGAAGCGATAGTCGGTCGATTGCCCTACCCTTCTTAACCAGTTGTTCCTCCCCTTGGAAAAATTCATCTTTGACAGGAGGGTCATTGATTTTTTGGTTAAACCGTCTCTTTCCTTTAGGTTGCAATGTTGATATTCTGGAAATTACTTCCTCGGTGACTTTGAACTTTAACCCTCTAACCTTCGTAAGGTTCCTGCTCAAATTCTTAGCAAACTCTAGGGAAACAATTTCTTCCGACCCTTTGAGTCATTTGAAAAATTTGAACCTCCGTGCTTCTTTGAAAATTTGACATGCCTTCGGGAAATTCTCTAATGCCTCTGTGGAATTAGGCTCGTGCCTTACATCTGCTCCCCACTTCTCTATTTCAGAAAATACCCTATGTGATTTGTGTACTTTCTTTTTGAGTATTCTGTGAAATGAAGATGCAGTGCTTCATTTGGGATAGATATTGGGGAAGTAAAGGAAAGGATGTCGGATTAGGAGGTCATACGATATGCGTTATCATCTCATTATTAATTCAAGGTCATGGAAATATGTGTTATGTATAATTTAAACCAATGGTACGATTGACATAAAAAGGTGATAATGATTGCATGATTTGCAAATCATTACAAGGCATGTCAATTTAAGTCTAGTTAAATTACAGATCACAAAATGATTCACCGTACCCCGATTTTTAATGCAAAGGTCATCCTCGGCTGTAAAATGGAACATCATATTAATTGCCATAATCATTAAATAAAGAAAAAACAATATACCTTTGGAATGACATACTAGAGGGTGATGTGGTGGAAAAGTACTGGTGATGTGATTGATTTCAGTGGCAACGTAATGGTGATGTCATTTATTCTGGTGGCAACATATTGGTGACATCGTTTATTGAAGAGGAAAGTTGTGCCCAATTTTCTGCTACAAATTATTAGCTGCTACAGGTGTAACAACAAATGTAATCGATAATACTACTCTTTATTGTAGAACTCTTATTTACAATACTTTTGAGGGTACTTAAAAAAATTTTAGGAAAAGGAAGAAAAAACTTAATCTTGTAACAACATAGTATAAAATATATGAAATAAATATTGTTGTTACACAGGAAAAAAATGTGTAACAACTACCACATAGTGGTTTTCAACAATTACCATTATCTGCCTGTGCCCCTATAAGATGTTTTCAGAGACATATTATATATATCTATATATATATAATTTGAAGGTTAGGTTCCAAGATAAAGTTGAAAAATGAATTCCTTGAAGCTGGTTTATGATATAACCGAAGACGATGCCCATTAGCAAGTAACAGTGTCCTGGCATTGTCGATGATGACTAAATTCACATTCCCATTGTCAAAGACTATATCAATTTCATAAGGACCTAGCCATCTAGTACAAAGCTTCCCTTTGAAATCCTTGAATCACGAATCGTATAGTAGAGCCCAATCTCCTTTTTGAAATACATTATTTTTGATAAATTTATCATGCCACTTATCCGTCTGACACTAGATGATATTTTTTTTGTTGGATAACAACCAATATTTTCTCATCTGACTCATTTAGTTGATTCAACTGTAGCTTCTGTGATGTAGCAAAATCTAGGTTCACTGGTAGTGTTGTTTTGAGTGTCTTTACTTCGAACTCTACGAGAAATAAAATATTTTTACCATACACTAATTCATATGGCAAGAATCTCGTAGTGTTACTCCATGTAGTCCTATATTCCCATAATGTCTCTACAAGTTTATCAGCACATTTCCTCTGGTGGTTGGCCACAATATTTGTAAGAATTCCTTCAATGACCTTTTTGGTGCTTTCCACTTGGCCATTTGTTTGTGGATGATAAATTGAAGTAATCCAATGAAAAATTTTGTATTTCTCAACTAGCTTCTAGATAAAATGAGATGTGAATTGTGGTCCTCTGTCTGTCACTATTTCCTAAGGTATCCCAAAGTGAACAAAAATGTCCTCAAACAAAAAGTCTGAAACAACCTATTTTGTGGTTCTGGTTAGTGCCTTTGCTTCAACCCACTTTGTGACATAATTTGTGCAAACCAGGATGTAGGACTTTTAATGAGATGAAGGATTAATTGGCCTTATAAAGTCCAAGGCCCACTTCTCAAATAGCTTTAAAACCATCTGAGGGTGAAATGGCATCTCATATGACTAGATTGATTGACCCATTCTCTGACAACTGTCACATCCCTTCAGAAATTTCTTTGCATCCTGAAATATAGTGGGCCAATAGCACCCTGTTGAATGCACTTTATACACTATCCTTTTATCGGCAACGTGTCCCCCACAAGGTTCTTCATGACAAGATTTAAGGATATCAAAGATCTCGTCCTCCCTCACACAACGCTTGATCTGATGATCTGACCCAATGTGATAGAGATATCCTTCGATCTAAGAATATCTTGCACTTTGTTGAATAACTATTTTATTTTCTTTTGGGGATAAGTGTTGTGGGAATCTTCTAGCAGCAAGATAATTAGTTATGTCTTCATACCATAGTGAGTGAGTTGAAATATAAAAAAAGATATTCATTAGGAAAAGAATATTTAACGGGCATGCATTCATTACCAATAGTCAACCTAGAAAGAAAATCAGCCACTACATTATCTTTCCCAAGCTTATCTAGGATTGTTATATCAAATTCTTGTAACAAAAATAATCAACACGTAACTCTACCATTACTTACTATTTTATTCATTAAAAAGAAAATGGTAGAGTGTCAGTGTGCACAAACACTTGATATCATGTAATGTAGTGTCAAAATTTGTTGATGGAATGCACTACTGCAAGAAATTATTTTTTCTATCACCATGTAGTTCAGTTCAATTGGAGTCAAATTCTTGCTTATGTAGTAGATGGCATATACTTTTTTGTCCTCTACCTAACCCAATATAGCTCCCACAATAGTATGAGATGCATTTATGGATATATGAAACGACAAACTCCTGTTTGGTCCTTGCAAAACGAGGGCAACTGATACATGTTTTTTTAATTCTGTGAAGGCTTGCTCACATTTCCCTGTCCAAACAAATTCCACATCTCTAATAAGCAAAAAAAATAAAGGGGATGCAATTCTTGAAAAAAAATTCTATAAACCTTCTATAATACCCTCCATGTCCTAAAAAACTACATACCTATTTTTGTGTTCTGGGAACTGGAATTTTAAAATTTACCTCTATCTTCCCAGGGTCCACTTTAATTCCATTAGTAGAGATAAAATTTCCCAGCATAATAACTTCATTCATCATCATGTGACATTTTTTAGTACTTAAAGCAACATTAGTTTGTACACATCATTCTAGTACTTTTCAAGGTTAACTAATGTTGTTGCAAAGGCATCGCCATACAATGTAAATTCATCCATGAATACTTCTAAACAATCATTTAACAAATTTGAGAATATCCCCAATATCTCCCTTTGTAAATTTGTTGCTGCATTACAGAGTCCAAAAGGAAGAAATATGTATGCAAAGGTTCCCCAATGGTAGGTAAAGATGGTTTTATCCTGATTTTTTGGGGCAATCTGTATCAAATTGTAACCACAAAACCTATCTAGAAGTTAAAAGAATTTCTTCCTAGACAAGGTATCAAGGACCTAATCTATGAATGGCAAAGGGAAATGGTCCTTTTGTATGGCCTTCTTAAGTTTTCTATAGTCTACATAGACTCTCCACTTGCGATTGTTTTTAGGAATCATGACAAGTGGGGATACCCACTTACTATCAGAAATGAGAAAGATGAAGTTGGAATTTAGGAGTTTTTTCAATTCCTCTTTTAATACCTCCTTAAGTGTTGGGTTCATACATCATTGTGGCTGCCTAACTGGATTGTAATTCTCTTTTAGATAGATACGGTGACTGCCCGGTCTAAGATGAATTCCTTTCATGTTTGTGTAATACCATGAAAATCCATTTTTATACATCTGTAACAACTATAACAACATTTTGATTTGTTTCAAAGTTAGGTTTAGATTAACATTTATATTTCTATCCGGTTCTATTTCAATTGGGATTCTATTGATGTTTGGAGTGGGCTTCATATGTTCAAGGCTCAATTATCCCACAAAATCTTCCTCCACCAAGTCCTTAATAGAAGTAAGATAAAAAGAATTATTGATAAAACCATTTATAATATCATCTTCTTTCTCATCCTTAAAGTACTGGGTTTTATGAAGGGTAAGAAGTGGTTAGGAATAATCTGATTCCGGTTCGAATTCTTCCCATAAGATATTTCCCAAATCCTTACGTGGTTTTGCAGGGGGATAAAGGCTGAGGTTCTTTGTGGCATGGCCATCTGAAATTATCATAAATCCTGACCTAGAACCTATAAATGCATCCGCAGTGGCCAACCAACGTAGAATCAGGGGATGCCCCCTAAATTTGATTTGGTTTGCAAAATAAGAATCTATGTTGGATACCTCCAGGAATCCATCGTAATAACTACGTTTTCTAACACCCGTTCTGGTTTAACCCAGGACATGTCTACTAATTCTAAAATTGTAGGTGTTTGTCTCAACTAGTGCAATCCTAGGGTGGTAAATATTTCTTTAGTAATTACATTGATTGTTTCCCCTATTTCAATTAGTTTATTTGTGATGAGAACCTCATCAATATAAAAAATAACTATATGATTCCCTAGTTCTTTATATTTAGTCAACGGAGATTGACCAATAATTAACTATGATAATTTCACCATGACATTGATAGTGACAAGGTCCTTAGGCTTTCTTCCAGGTTTTCTAACACACATGCCCCTGAATGTTTTCACCTAGATGGGGACATCCTTGATATCTTGCAGTAGGGGAATCCTTATGTGTAGATTTTTCAACTCTCTAAGAAATCAGATTCAAGTTGTAAAATCATTCTAGTTTCTGATAATCTTTGCGGATATGGGGGGGGCCTTAGTTACTATAACAACTGGGTTGGCTGATACAGATGTATCAACATTATTTGATTTAGCAGTTACATGTGTAGCAACATCACCTTGACTTTCTATAGTAGTTCCATTAAAATCCATAGGGCCATCCTTAGGAGATTCACACTCTTCTTCAGTAATAAAAGGAGAGGTTTTTACTACTTTTCCCGATTGTAGATGGATTTCATTGCATTCAATGGGAGTAATGTAGTAGGTTTAGAAGGAAGTATGAGTTTCTGAAGCTTGGGTTGGCTTATTATTTGGATCAAGGTTAGGTTGTATAGGTAATTGTGGTCATATGGGAGTAGTAGAACTAGAAGATGTTGCAAGAGGTGGAAATTGTAATTGTTTTTGCATTGGTAATGCAAGAGGGTTTCATTTCTAGTTCTAAGGCCAAGGGTATGCCTGAGATGGAGGATATGGGAAGGAGGGAGAAGGAGATCACTAGCTCCATGGTGAGGGGAACTGAACTGGAGGAGGAGTAGGGTACTGCCATGGAAACTACTGAGTGTTATACACGTTATTCCATGGTTTAGAAGAAAAATCTTGGAACATACCTGGTGGTCTCCGTTGCCAAGTTTTACTTGATCTAATAAAGTAAGAAGACTGAAATTCCTCACCTAATTCCTTGAGCACTACTTTTAGTCTTGGAAGCTTTGGGTAATGTCCAGTAGAATGCTCCAAGTCACAAATGTTGCATAAGCTAATCATGTTGACTCTACAATCTTTCAAGGAGTGTTTTTCTTTATACTTTGGGCAGAATATGGCCAGAGCCTTTTTAGGTTCATCCTGTGCTTTCTTTACTTGTGATGTTTTCAACTGGGCATATAAAGTAGTGAGAAGATTAGTCTTAAGATTTTTAAATAGATTTCTAATCTTAGCTCTAGTTACACTTCCATTTGCTGATTTCTATATTCTGATAGAGCATCTTGTGTCATGCTTCTTCCTCTTGATGATCCTCATGAACACCTTAAGAAAAGATTTATAATTTCTTCATATGGTTCCTGAGATATGTCCCCATTTCCTAATAGATTTAGAATATCAAGGAAATCATCTCTCGTCCCTTGAATAGTTATTTTCTTCAAAATTTAAGGATCAAAATCATTATGCTTAAACCTCTATAAGTTTTAATGAAATTGTTCCACATAATATTCCACTCTCTCGTCCTCTTTATGAGTAATTCTGAATAACTCCTCCCTAAAGTTTCTGGTCCACAAATAATCTTTGTATTTTTTGAAGAATGAATTTTTCATGTCTCCCCATGTCTAGATGTTATAGCACCATTTACCACTCTTGGTATATTTGATGCTCTAGTTATGGCCTAGGGAAACCCTTCCTTCCAGACTTGGTCCCAAATTCTAAAAAACAATGTTTTAATCCCCATACACTACTTTTCCCTATGTTAAAATCATGTAAACGCGGGACAGTATATACCCAACTGGCATATATGTGTGAAAACATTAAAAAATAAATAATCTCCTTAAATTCGAGAAGAATTTACGGGTTTTACCTGTTACTCAACTACTATATCCCATCATCCAATTGTTTCCCAACTGAAAAAACTAATTTGGAGAAGTATAAATAAACCTCCATGGGAAGGCATAATGGGAGAAGAGATGAGATATTGATATTATAGTCTATTGATCCCTGATCGAGTCTAAAGAAATTGTTGTGCCTCCTGCACTCCCAAGTTATAGGAAACCTTTGTTTCCTCTTTTGAGATGTCCTTCATCCCTCTTATGACATCCTTGTGTGTATCAATGGAGGAAGATTGTTGAGGCTGGGGCAGGACGGATCTAGAGGATAGTTCCTCTTGGAGTTGGAGGAAGACTCAGGTTGTAGGTTTCCACATTTCCTTTAACTTACATCAATAAAGAAATGTTGTTCTGTTCCTGATATTTATAGTGTTTATGCATTGATCCATGTTATGGTTTTCTCATAAATCTTATATTAATGCTCAATTACTCATTTTCTTATATGATCTAACACATATATCATGAACATGATTTCTGTTACTGTTTTTATATGTGATTTTCTTGAATAAGTTATAGGTTCTAAAGGCATCAGAAGGAGTAGAGGGTTTGAACCCTACACGATCAACCTCGAATGTAGGACCTCTGGGTAATACCACTTCTTCCCATTTTAGTAGTTTAAGCATTTATAATGTTTGTCTGCATATTTCTTTTTGTTGTATACCCTTCACTCTGTTAGGGTTTTCAACCCAAGACCCTAGGGTTTTTCCACCCGCAATAGAATTAGCAACTCCACTCGAGAAAACATTCATGTTTTTCCTAGTTTGCATTATTTGTTCTTGATTTCTTACTTTTACAGTGTCATTGACTTATTAGTTTCCCATGCATCAAGTATGATCTTTTGGATCAGGCATTGATTTCTTTTTTTCTTGATTGATTTTTTTATACACATTTGTCTTGGGATATAGTTCCATATACATGCTTGTTTCCTCAAATAGACTCACATATACCGAAGTTTCTAGTGTTTTAAATGCACGTGCATGCCTCTATGAATTTACACAGTCGCATATACATAATTTTGAATTGTTTTTAAAAACATCTTGCCCAGTTAGGTCTATTTCCTAGTAACCTCTGCTATTTTATGGTCATCCACTATCTATAGAACTTTGTTCTCTTGCAAGTTTTCAATTTTGAATCTCCTTCTCAGTGAAAAACCTATTTTGCCTAGCATTGCTTTTTAAGTAAGGTTTTGGTTTGTGTCTTGGGTTCAAGGCTTTTGTCTGAAGCTCTTGTATGTTCTAGATTTTCTGAACAAGAAATTGATTTAAGTTTCATTTATAACTCAAATTTCAAATTGCTTTGCTTTGCTTTCCCTTTTGGTTGACCATTTTCTTTTTTGTGATTTTTGAGTGTCTATTTGGCAATCTTGAGAGTCTTTCTTGTCATTTTGTGAGTTTATTGAAGTCTTTTACTGCTATTTAGATTAGTTTGTGCAATATTGTGGTCCTTCTTGTTTCAAGTTTCATTTATTAATGACTTGTATAACTTGTGAAGTTTAGGGACTCTTTGTGCTTATTTATTGATCTTTGAAATTTAGTACTCTTTTTGTGACCTCGAAAATTTCCTTGGGTTTTTAAAAGAAAAAGACAAAGACATAGATTTTGTGTTTCTTTCTATTTCCAAGCTTTTTGTTTTTGGTTTCTTTTATTTTGTTTTTTAGCAATTGTGAACTTTTTCAAATTGTTTTGCTTGGTTTTGAGGGAAATTTGTTATCAAATTTGGCCCTCTTTATTGTCAGGTTGGCTTATTGATCTTGTAAAGAAGCATTTTTTCTTATCGTATGAGTATTCATAGGATATTGCATCATCATTTAAATTTGCATTAGGTTATTTTCCATCATAAGAATTCTTAGTCTTTTTAGATTTTGAGTGTGTGTGGAGTGTTTCTGAAAAAGAAAAGAAAAGAGTATTTTTCTTATATAAGTTTTTCATAGAACCAAGAAGAAATCCCTTTTCATCAAAATAAAATAACTGCATGCATATTGTTAAGTTTATATTGATTTATTTTTCATCAAAAACATCATAAGTTTCACTCTCGTTATACCTTTGACTTAAAGAACAACCCTCTAAAATAAAGTGATTTAATAAAAACAACTAAAACTTTTTAATTTCTCATTAACAACACCAACAATTTTAAGTTCTTGAGGGCCTTGGAATAGGTAAGTTGAGAGTTGACTCTCCAAGGCCACTCAAACTATCAAACATAGAAGTTGAATAATGAGTGGAATTCAGTGTCATTAGAAAGACCGGAAAAGCTCCATGACTGGGAGTCAAGCACGAGTGAGAGTGAAGAGAAGGAAGAGAGACACCCCATCTCCTACTCGTTGGATCTCGCCCCGAGACTGTTCTACCCAGCTTTTGATACGAACTGGTACCCATAGTTTTCGTTCCTAGGGATCATATAGGTGGCTCCAGAGGGGAATCCCATGGCACCTGAGGTAGACGTTGCATCACATTCACCATTTCTTCTGGACGGTACCATTGCAAATTTTTAGTGCTTGCACTAGAAAAAGCTTTTGTCTAGAGGTCAGTGTAACTATTTCTGTTACCTTGACTAGTAGGACTAGGCCACGATTATCCCATACTCTTTTTGGAAGGTCCTTGATTTTAGCTTGTATTTTTGTGTCTGGTCCTCATCGCCCAGAGGGGAAGACTTGGAAGTAGTTTGATTGACTATATATTTAGGAAATTTTTAGAGAGTGCTCTTTGCTCCTAGTTGGCCTAGATTTATAATTTTTTTGAGTATTTAATTAGTTCTCTTAAAAATAATTAAAAGTGGCTAATCGAGTAGTTCATCAGTCTAGGAGGCTTCGTAGGCTTTCACCTACGAGTATTGATCCTTCTTATAGAAGGTGACCTGAAAATGGAATGTACTTGTTTAAGGGTGCAAGGTATCCACTTCCAATAATTTCAACTGTGAGCTAGACACTCCAAATGACCTCTAAAAATGTATAAACTTCTTATTTCTTATACAGAGATAGACTGTAGGGGAATTCACCAAACATGTCACCTCTAAAAGGAGGATGAGTTTGGATTTAAGAGATCTGTGGTTTGTACTTTTTGAATCTTCAACCGGAGAATCCACAGTAAGCGTATTTTTACACCAACGTTTCAAATCCCAAATGGGATCCATCATCAGGGTTATGAGAATGATGATAAAAGAAGAGCAGAATGGAAGAAATAAATATTCATGAGGGAAACAATTTTAAGGAACAGCACAGGTCGGCTTGAATAATTTTATTTTTATTCTTAAATTTAATTTTCAATTTTATTAATATAGATATTAATATCTATATTAATATCTATATAACTTAATATCTATATTAATATAAATATCTAAACTATATTAATATCTATATTAATATCTATATAATTTAATACTTATATTAATATCTATATTAATATTAAAAACTAAACTATATTAATATCTATATTAATTTCTATATATAAATTAAATTAATATATGAACCAGATTATATTAATAATTTTAAATAATTAATATTTATAATTAATTAATATAATAATTGATATATTAATTAATCATTATGAAGGGATTAATATATTAAAGAATTCTAAGGATAATAATTTTAATAATGAAATAAATAAAAAGTACTGGCCAATAATAATAGAAAAGGAAAGGAAGGGAAAAAACTAACCTGCTTGAAGGCTTACCTGGGGAAGCGTTGACGCTTTTTGATTTCACTGATCAGGGGAAGCTAGCTTCCGCTAATCTCCAAACCATTGTCTCTGTTCAGATTATAAGGGTGCTTCAAAATTTCGAGGGCTTCTCTGATTTTCCGTCTCTGATGCTGCTCTTCTCTTGCGATAATTGATGCGCCTTCCAAGCAGATGTGGTGCTTAGTCTTCGAGGAGTGTTCTGCCAAGGCTGAGGTACGAGATCTTCCATTCCTAATGTCAGCACCATGTTCCTTGACTCTTGTCTGGAGGGAGCGACCAGTTTCACCTATGTAACTTTTTCCACAAGAACAATCTATTTTATTGACTCCTTTAAACTGTCGCTTGTCAATATCATCCTTAACATATTTCAAACTATGTTTGATAGTACCAGGAGCTGAGAATTGGGTTATAATGTTTTTCTTTCTTAGGATTTTAGCCATTTTATCTGTAACCCCATGGATATAAGGAAGAAAAACCTTACCACATTGAGGTTGATCCTGATCATTAGGCTTGGGAGATGACAACCTCTTTTCAGCTTTCTCTATGGCTTTTTTAATCTCATGATCTTTGTAGCCTATATTTTTAAAAGTTAAAACCAAATGCCTCTTCTCTTCGCTTATATGCTCTGAGTCAGAAATTCGAAGGGCTCTAATGGCAAGAGTGTTCAGAACGCCAAGCTTTTGGGCTGGGTGATGGTGGGAGTCCGCATGGAGGTAACTTTCTGTGTGGGTTGTCTTCCTGAAAACCTTATGGCCCAAAGAGCCATCCTCGTTTCTGACGATAAGAATGTCCAAGAAAGGGATGCTCATGTTTTCTTCAAGCTCCATTGTGAATTTTATATCAGGGGAGATGGAGTTAAGATGAATGAAAAAATTTTCGAGTTCTGCTTTACCATGGGTCCATTTTATATTGGTGTCATCGACAAAACGCTTCCACCAAGCTGGCTTTAAAGGATAAGATTCCAAGGCCTTCTTCTCAAAATATTCCATGTATAAGTTGGCCACGATTGGCGAGAGGGGTGATCCCATTGCTACACCAGATGTCTGTTCATAAAATGTTCCTTGGAAGGTGAACACCGTCGATCTTAAGCAGACTTCAGCGAGTTTTGCAGTCTCTGGATCAGTAAAATCCCTTATAACTTGAATGGCTTCGTCAAGAGGAATCTTTGTGAATAAGGAAACCACTTCAAAGCTCACAAGGATGTCATCCCTTTCCACCTTTTCATTTTTAATAAGATTCACAAAATCCTGCGAATCTTTGATGAAGGAATCAGTACTTCCAACCAGGGGATTTAGAATTTTGGCGACATATTTAGCAAGCTCATAGGTTGGGGAACCAATAGTATTAACTATCGGTATAAGGGGGACCCCTTCCTTATGGATCTTGGGTAATCCATAGATTCTAGGGATGGTTTCACAAGAGGGGGTTAATTTCTTTTTCAATTTTTCGTCAAGGTTGGAATCTGAGATAATCTTCTTTACATCCTTCATGATTTTGGGAATGTGATTACTGTCCAACTTCTTATAACTGCCACATTTTAGGTGATCATTCATTTTCATAACATAGTCTCCTTTATCCAGGATAACCGCTGCTCCTCCTTTATCTGCTTTAAGAACTACTATCTTGTCATTATTCCGCAAGGACCTGAAAGCTTTTTTCTCTTCCTTACTCAAGTTGCTTTTGGGAGCTTTGGCTTTTCTCATGATGAGAGAAAACTCTTGCCTTAATGTTTCTTTGTCTTCAAGAGGGAGGTTGCTAATCCCATCTTCAATGCTACAGATCATCTTTTCAATGGGGAGGATTTTAGGGGCCATTGCAAACCCCATACCCTTGCTGAGAACATTAACGGCTACCGGGTCAAGATCTTCTGAAGACAGGTTTACAACTTTTCTTTTTGATATTGACTCACGTGAGTTTTCTGAAGACTTCTCTGGATTATTAGCACGGTGGTTGATACTAATGTAATTTAAAGATTCTGCGCAGTTTCCAGGGAAATCTGCGCAGTCCCCCTTGCTTTCACTGCCTGAATTACCTGCGCTGCTTGATCACGCCCTGTCCAATGAATTCTTATTATTTGTGCCGATATTAATCAACGTATCTGCGCTTTCACTAATCACCTCTGCGTTTCCACTAATCACCTCTGCGTTTTCATTTCCACCAACACTATTTTTATTCTCATTAATCCGGAAGCCAATACATGATTCTGCGTATTTTCCAGGTTCATCTGCGCAGTCTTCTGCGCAGTCTTCAAGGCTTTTTCTGCTTGATTCAGCGCTGTTTGACATAAGTCCGCAGTCTTTTAGGTTAACAGCGATTGAATCTACGTGGTATATCCAGTTCGTTGCTGTAGCACCTGCGTAACTGGGGTTTACATCATTTAATTTACCGCAGCAGTCACCATTTTTGCTGGTTTTGCAACCGATTTGATTCGACCTTGCATCACCGCGTAACCAATCTCGACTTATATTGCTTGCGCATTCTTCAGAGTTTTCTATTAAATCTGAAACAGGAAGCGCTTCGATGTTAATGTTTCTTGCGACCTTCCTAACGCTAATATCCTTACCACTTCCATTCATTAGATTATTACTACGATCACCAACGCAGTTTTCAATTGAATTATTCTTAGCGCTGATGTTTTTTGAGCTATTGGCGTGTTCCATATTGTTGAAAATCACCTGAGAATTTAAAAGCTTGGTTATCTTCTTGTGTTGTCTTGCCTGAGCAATCTACCCCTCCTTTTCTGCTTTCAATGCAGTCCTACCATCAATAATGGCCCATAGATTTTTATCAATGATGTTGGCAAATTTAAGGTGGGATGAGAGGGCCAAACGACCAAGATATTCCAGGGAGGCTCTAACTCTTCTGATTTCTGACCGGATTAGAGAGAAGCTAAGATGGAGAAACACCTTACTGTTGTATTTGTTATGCAATTTATGTTTAACCTGTGCAAATGGAGGAATGAGATTGCTGTCCCGATAGTTTTTGAGAAAATATAGATCTGCAGCTCTTCTTGTTATCCTCACTCTAACACTTTCGAGTGAGAGGATTTCACTCCAAGTATCCCCTCCGTACAGGGATAAGATTTTGGATTTAAGAGATCTGTGGTTTGTACTTTTTGAATCTTCAACCGGAGAATCCACAGTAAGCGTGTTTTTACACCAACGTTTCAAATCCCAAATGGGATCCATCATCAGGGTTATGAGAATGATGATAAAAGAAGAGCAGAATGGAAGAAATAAATATTCATGAGGGAAACAATTTAAAGGAACAGCACATGTCGGCTTGAATAATTTTATTTTTATTCTTAAATTTAATTTTCAATTTTATTAATATAGATATTAATATCTATATAACTTAATATCTATATTAATATTAATATCTATATAACTTAATATCTATATTAATATTAATATCTAAACTATATTAATATCTATATTAATATCTAAACTATGTTAATAACTATATAGCATAATATATATATTAATATCTATATTAATTTCTATATATAAATTAAATTAATATATGAACCAGATTATATTAATAATTATAAATAATTAATATTTATAATTAATTAATATAATAATTGATATATTAATTAATCATTATGAAGGGATTAATATATTAAAGAATTCTAATGATAATAATTTTAATAATGAAATAAATAAAAAGTACTGGCCAATAATAATAGAAAAGGAAAGGAAGGGAAAAAACTAACCTGCTTGAAGGCTTACCTGGGGAAGGGTTGACGCTTTTTGATTTCACTGATCAGGGGAAGCCAGCTTCCGCTAATCTCCAAACCGTTGTCTCTGTTCAGATTACAAGGGTGCTTCAAAATTTCGAGGGCTTCTCTGATTTTCCGTCTCTGATGCTGCTCTTCTCTTGCGATAATTGATGCGCCTTCCAAGCAGATGTGGTGCTTAGTCTCCGAGGAGTGTTCTGCCAAGGCTGAGGTATGAGATCTTCCATTCCTGATGTGAGCGCCATGTTCCTTGAGTCTTGTCTGGAGGGAGCGACCAGTTTCACCTATGTAACTTTTTCCACAAGAACAGTCTATTTTATAGACTCCTTTAAGCTGCTGCTTGTCAATATCATCCTTAACAGATTTCAAACTTTGTCTGATAGTACCAGGAGCTGAGAATTGGGTTATAATGTTTTTCTTTCTTAGGATTTTAGCCATTTTATCTGTAACCCCATGGATATAAGGAAGAAAAACCTTACCACATTGAGGTTGATCCTGATCATTAGGCTTGGGAGATGACAACCTCTTTTCAGCTTTCTCTATGGCTTTTTTAATCTCATGATCTTTGTAGCCTATATTTTTAAAAGTTAAAACCAAATGCCTCTTCTCTTCGCTTATATGCTCTGAGTCAGAAATTCGAAGGGCTCTAATGGCAAGAGTGTTCAGAACGCCAAGCTTTTGGGCTGGGTGATGGTGGGAGTCCGCATGGAGGTAACTTTCTGTGTGGGTTGTCTTCCTGAAAACCTTATGGCCCAAAGAGCCATCCTCTTTTCTGATGATAAGAATGTCCAAGAAAGGGATGCTCATGTTTTCTTCAAGCTCCATTGTGAATTTTATATCAGGGGAGATGGAGTTAAGATGAATGAAAAATTTTTCGAGTTCTGCTTTACCATGGGTCCATTTTATATTGGTGTCATCGACAAAACGCTTCCACCAAGCTGGCTTTAAAGGATAAGATTCCAAGGCCTTCTTCTCAAAATATTCCATGTATAAGTTGGCCACGATTGGCGAGAGGGGTGATCCCATTGCTACACCAGATGTCTGTTCATAAAATGTTCCTTGGAAGGTGAACACCGTCGATCTTAAGCAGACTTCAGCCAGTTTTGCAGTCTCTGGATCAGTAACATCCCTTATAACTTGAATGGCTTCATCAAGAGGAATCTTTGTGAATAAGGAAACCACGTCAAAGCTCACAAGGATGTCATCCCTTTCCATCTTTTCATTTTTAATAAGATTCACAAAATCCTGCGAATCTTTGATGAAGGAATCAGTACTTCCAACCAGGGGCTTTAGAATTTTGGCGACATATTTAGCAAGCTCATAGGTTGGGGAACCAATAGTATTAACTATCGGTCTAAGGGGGACCCCTTCCTTATGGATCTTGGGTAATCCATAGATTCTAGGGATGGTTTCACAAGAGGGGGTTAATTTCTTTTTCAATTTTTCGTCAAGGTTGGAATCTGAGATAATCTTCTTTACATCCTTCATGATTTTGGGAATGGGATTACTGTCCAACTTCTTATAACTGCCACATTTTAGGTGATCATTCATTTTCATAACATAGTCTTCTTTATCCAGGATAACCGCTGCTCCTCCTTTATCTGCTTTAAGAACTACTATCTTGTCATTATTCCGCAAGGACCTGAAAGCTTTTTGCTCTTCCTTACTCAAGTTGCTTTTGGGAGCTTTGGCTTTTCTCATGATGAGAGAAAACTCTTGCCTTAATGTTTCTTTGTCTTCAAGAGGGAGGTTGCTAATCCCATCTTCAATGCTACAGATCATCTTTTCAATGGGGAGGCTTTTAGGGGCCATTGCAAACCCCATACCCTTGCTGAGAACATTAACGACTACCGGGTCAAGATCTTCTGAAGACAGGTTTACAACTTTTCTTTTTGATATTGACTCATGTGAGTTTTATAAAGACTTCTCTGGATTATTAGCACGGTGGTTGATACTAATGTAATTTAAAGATTTTGCGTAGTTTCCAGGGAAATCTGCGCAGTCCCTCTTGCTTTCACTGCCTGAATTACCAGCGCTGCTTGATTTCGCCCTGTCTAATGAATTCTTATTATTTGTGCCGATATTAATCAAGGTATCTGCGCTTTCACTAATCACCTCTGCGTTTTCACTAATCACCTCTGCGTTTTCATTTCCACCAACACTATTTTTATTCGAATTAATCTGATCATTAATCCGGAAGCCAATACATGATTCTGCGTATTTTCCAGGTTCATCTGCGCAGTCTTCAAGGCTTTTTCTGCTTGATTCAGCGCTGTTTGACATAAGTCCGCAGTCTTTTAGGTTAACAGCGATTGAATCTGCGTGGTATATCCCGTTCGTTGCTGTAGCACTTGCGTAACTGGAGTTTACATCATTTAATTTACCGCAGCAGTCACCATTTTTGCTGGTTTTGCCACCGATTTGGATCGACCTTGGATCACCGCGTAACCAATCTCGACTTATATTGCTTGCGCATTCTTCAGAGTTTTCTATTAAATCTGAAGCAGGAAGCGCTTCGATGTTAATATTTCTTGCGACCTTCCTAACGCTAATATCCTTACTGCTTCCATTCATTAGATTATTACTACGATCACCAACGCAGTTTTCAATTGAATTATTCTTAGCGCTGATGTTTTTTGCAGAGCTATTGGCGTGTTCCATATTGTTGAAAATCACCTGAGAATTTAAAAGCTTGGTTAGCTTCTTGTGCTGTCTTGCCTGAGCAGTCTGCCCCTCCTTTTCTGCTTTCAATGCAGTCCTACCATCAATAATGGCCCATAGATTTTTATCAATGATGTTGGCAAGTTTAAGGTGGGATGAGAGGGCCAAACGACCAAGATATTCCAGGGAGGCTCTAACTCTTCTGATTTCTGACCGGATTAGAGAGAAGCTAAGATGGAGAAACGCCTTACTGTTGTATTTGTTATGCAATTTATGTTTAACCTGTGCAAATGGAGGAATGAGATTGTTGTCCCGACAATTTTTGAGAAAATATAGATCTGCAGCTCTTCTTGTTATCCTCACTCTAACACTTTCGAGTGAGAGGATTTCACTCCAAGTATCCCCTCCGTACAGGGATAAGATTTTGGATTTAAGAGATCCGTGGTTTGTACTTTTTGAATCTTCAACCGGAGAATCCATAGTAAGCGTATTTTTACACCAACGTTTCAAATCCCAAATGGGATCCATCATCAGGGTTATGAGAATGATGATAAAAGAAGAGCAGAATGGAAGAAATAAATATTCATGAGGGAAACAATTTAAAGGATCAGCACAGGTCAGCTTGAATAATTTTATTTTTATTTTTGTTCTTAAATTTAATTTTCAATTTTATCAATATAGATATTAATATCTATATTAATATCTATGTAACTTAATATCTATATTAATATCTAAACTATATTAATATCTATATAATTTAATACTTATATTAATATCTATATTAATTTCTATATATAAATTAAATTAATATATGAACCAGATTATATTAATAATTATAAATAATTAATATTTATAATTAATTAATATAATAGTTGATATATTAATTAATCATTATGAAGGGATTAATATATTAAATAATTCTAATGATAATAATTTTAATAATGAAATAAATAAAAAGTACTGGCCAATAATAATAGAAAAGGAAAGGAAGGGAAAAAACTAACCTGCTTGAAGGCTTACCTGGGGAAGGGTTGACGCTTTTTGATTTCACTGATCAGGGGAAGCCAGCTTCCGCTAATCTCCAAACCGTTGTCTCTGTTCAGATTACAAGGGTGCTTCAAAATTTCGAGGGCTTCTCTGATTTTCCGTCTCTGATGCTGCTCTTCTCTTGCGATAATTGATGCGCCTTCCAAGCAGATGTGGTGCTTAGTCTTCGAGGAGTGTTCTGCCAAGGCTGAGGTACGAGATCTTCCATTCCTGATGTCAGCGCCATGTTCCTTGAGTCTTGTCTGGAGGGAGCGACCAGTTTCACCTATGTAACTTTTTCCACAAGAACAGTCTATTTTATAGACTCCTTTAAGCTGCTGCTTGTCAATATCATCCTTAACAGATTTCAAACTATGTCTGATAGTACCAGGAGCTGAGAATTGGGTTATAATGTTTTTCTTTCTTAGGATTTTAGCCATTTTATCTGTAACCCCATGGATATAAGGAAGAAAAACCTTACCACATTGAGCTTGATCCAGATCATTAGGCTTGGGAGATGACAACCTCTTTTCAGCTTTCTCTATGACTTTTTTAATCTCATGATCTTTGTAGCCTATATTTTTAAAAGTTAAAACCAAATGCCTCTTCTCTTCGCTTATATGGTCTGAGTCAGAAATTCGAAGGGCTCTAATGGCAAGAGTGTTCAGAACGCCAAGCTTTTGTGCTGGGTGATGGTGGGAGTCCGCATGGAGGTAACTTTCTGTGTGGGTTGTCTTCCTGAAAACCTTATGGCCCAAAGAGCCATCCTCTTTTCTGATGATAAGAATGTCCAAGAAAGGGATGCTCATGTTTTCTTCAAGCTCCATTGTGAATTTTATATCAGGGGAGATGGAGTTAAGATGAATGAAAAAATTTTCGAGTTCTGCTTTACCATGGGTCCATTTTATATTGGTGTCATCGACAAAACGCTTCCACCAAGCTGGCTTTAAAGGATAAGATTCCAAGGCCTTCTTCTCAAAATATTCCATGTATGAGTTGGCCACGATTGGCGAGAGGGGTAATCGCATTGCTACACCAGATGTCTGTTCATAAAATGTTCCTTGGAAGGTGAACACCGTCGATCTTAAGCAGACTTCAACGAGTTTTGCAGTCTCTGGATCAGTAACATCCCTTATAACTTGAATGGCTTCATCAAGAGGAATCTTTGTGAATAAGGAAACCACGTCAAAGCTCACAAGGATGTCATCCCTTTCCATCTTTTCATTTTTAATAAGATTCACAAAATCCTACGAATCTTTGATGAAGGAATCAGTACTTCCAACCAGGGGCTTTAGAATTTTGGCGACATATTTAACAAGCTCATAGGTTGGGGAACCAATAGTATTAACTATCGATCTAAGGGGGACCCCTTCCTTATGGATCTTGGGTAATCCATAGATTCTAGGGATGGTTTCACAAGAGGGGTTTAATTTCTTTTTCAATTTTTCATCAAGGTTGGAATCTGAGATAATCTTCTTTACATCCTTCATGATTTTGGGAATGGGATTACTGTCCAACTTCTTATAATTGCCACATTTTAGGTGATCATTCATTTTCATAACATAGTCTTGTTTATCCAGGATAACCGCTGCTCCTCCTTTATCTGCTTTAAGAACTACTATCTTGTCATTATTCCGCAAGGACCTGAAAGCTTTTTGCTCTTCCTTACTCAAGTTACTTTTGGGAGCTTTGGCTTTTCTCATGATAAAGAAGACTATGTTATGAACCAATTCTCAGCTCCTGGTACTATCAGACATAGTTTGAAATCTGTTAAGGATGATATTGACAAGCAGCAGCTTAAAGGAGTCTATAAAATAGACTGTTCTTGTGGAAAAAGTTACATAGGTGAAACTGGTCGCTCCCTCCAGACAAGACTCAAGGAACATGGCGCTAACATCAGGAATGGAAGATCTCGTACCTCAGTGTTGTTGGGAAAAGTATCCAATACGAAATGACCCTATCCCACTCTAAGGGTGATAGTACCTCAGCAACAATCAAAGCAAAGCTATTCGAGATTACTTCTTTATGAGATGTAAGAGAGGGGCGAAAGAGATCCACTAACCGATGTCTTCCGCTAATGATTGATCCAATCTTCTCTCTTTGCTGCTTGCTCCCAGCTCCTTGCTCTTTCACTGGCCTAGCTACACCAAGATCCTGCAAAATAACAAGAAGGGGAAACTACAAGAAGCATACATTCATAATTGATTCAAGCATTAGAATAAATCAAATATACAAGTATCAATACGCCATTGAGACACATGCATATAGAAGAACCTCAAATGCTTTATTAATGGAAGAAGTAAAATTCAGGAGGTAATACAACCATAAAAGGCCCAATCCAGCATCACCTCCCAGCAGAAAGAAATCTCCTCTTCACCTCCTTCAAGCAAATTACCCAATAGTTCTATACTCAAACCAACAGCACTTCCTTACATTCACAATATTCCAGCCTCCCTAGACCTCATGACAGAGCTCTATATATAGGAGTTTTGGAGAAAGGATGAGTCAGCTTGAGGCTGGCATGAAGCTGACTAGTGTGCTCTCCCACTTCAGTTATTCTTCAGTTCTTGAGTCCACTTGGAGGTTCTTGCTTCCACTTGGAGATCTAGACCCTCTTACTCATCACTAGGCGAATTCCCTGATCCAAGTGTCATTTTGGAAGCTTCCTGGGCATTGACACCTTGAGGAATCACTGTGCCACTTGGCCAAACTCGCCCAGCGCAGGTAGCCTTCTTTACAGTTGACATTCAGCACAGGTACAGAGTGGAGCAGTTGACATTCAGCGCAGATTCTCAGTGGAGCAGTTGACATGATCCAGAATTAGCTTGTTTTTGAGTGTTTTCAGGTGGAGAACTGATATTTAGTGCTGTGGTTTGCTGACCTTGTTCCTCTAGGGGTAGGAACAACATGTTTAGGGACTTTGGATCCCTTAGATTATTGACATTTCATGCTTCATGCTGTAAGGCACAAAAATGTCTATAACACTCAGCCTTGGCAGAACACTCATCGAAGACTAAGCACCACATCTGCTTGGAAGGCGCATCAATTATCGCAAGAGAAGAGTAGCATCAGAGACGGTAAATCAGAGAAGCCCTCAAAATTTTGAAGCACCCTTGTAATATGAACAGAGACAACAGTTTGGAGATTAGCGGAAGCTAGCTTCCCCTGATCAGTGAAATAAAAAAGCGTCAACCCTTCCCCAGGTAAGCCTTCAAGCAGGTTAGTTTTTTCCCTTCCTTTCCTTTTCTATTATTATTGGCCAATACTTTTTATTTATTTCATTATTAAAATTATTATCATTAGAATTCTTTAATATATTAATCCCTTCATAATGATTAATTAATATATCAATTATTATATTAATTAATTATAAATATTAATTATTTATAATTATTAATATAATCTGGTTCATATATTAATTTAATTTATATATAGAAATTAATATAGATATTAATATAGTTTAGGTATCAATATAGATAGTATTATAGTTTAGTTTTTAATATTAATATAGATATTAATATAGTTTAGATATTAATATTAATATAGATATTAAGTTATATAGATATTAATATAGATATTAATATCTATATTAATAAAATTGAAAATTAAATTTAAGAATAAAAATAAAAATAAAATTATTCAAGCCGACCTTTGCTGTTCCTTTAAATTGTTTCCCTCATGAATATTTATTTCTTCCATTCTGCTCTTCTTTTATCATCATTCTCATAACCCTGATGATGGATCCCATTTGGGATTTGAAACGTTGGTGTAAAAATACGCTTACTGTGGATTCTCCGGTTGAAGATTCAAAGAGGATGAGTTCCAGAGGCTACCTGGCCCTCTACAGGCTCTGCCTAAAGAAATAACAAAGTAAACACTTAGAAGTCTTTGACATACACATACTTGAAGTTTAAGGTCTTGCGGAATAAGACAAGTAACTTTCTGCAACTGAACAGGTGATTGTGTGTGTATGCAAGCTATATTTATTTTTTGTTTAATACTTTATATCAATTTTTTTTAGCATATCATCTGTAACAAATAAAGACATCAAAATGATAAAGCAGTTCACCCCTTCTGCGCTACATCTGCTAGACCAATCCTCTCCAACTACGCTTGTCCTCTTGTATTAAAATTGCTACAAAGGCTAATACAAGAATATGGGTGTCTCAAAGGACAGATCTGACTATAAATATAAAATCAGTAGATAGGAATTAGCCAAACATGCTCTTTCCCAAACACTAAACAGTGAATTTTGTACCTTATACAGTACTTTCCCCAATTGGCCCTAGTGGCCCTTTAAACTTGCATGGATAATTTCGAGGTGAATATGACCTCAATTGGTTCTGAAACCTCTGCCATTAGACTCAGAAGGTCGAAAATAGCAGACATAGGCTTTTGAATCACCGAAAACGGATGAACAGAGCCCCCAAACAGCTCAATCCCTGAAATGGCCCTAGTGGCCCTAAAAGCTTCCCTGAAGCTAAACAGTGAGAAGAATGTATCAGAAGGAAAAACGAGCTGTAGAAATGGATTTAGAATGCTGAAAAACTTCATAAATGACCTTCGTTCCACATTCACTGGTTGCACAATTCCCAATGCAACTCCTAAGCTGATTTGGCCCTCGTGGCTCCTGGAACTTTCACGGCTCCAAAACCTCTACAAATGACCTCAGATGGCTGTAAGACCTACACCAATGGCTTCAGAAGGTCAAAAATACCCAAAATCGAAAACAAAATTGTCCAAAACCACCTTTCCTAGCCAAAGTTATGGCCATTTAAAGTTTCTCCGGTTTTTCCCTAGAAAAACTCCAGCTAACTTTAGTTAACTCTAGATAGCTCTGCCAATTATGACGGGTCCACCAAATTTGGTGCTCCTGCCAAAATTTCGCCAACTTAACTGCAGTTACATTTAATGTTTGGTGGTTGCCTCGGATTTCGTGCCAGGCGGAATATTCCTTTTTTAATTTTTTTTTTTTTTAAATTAAAATTTCTAATGTTATGGACAAATTCTTCTTTTTGCCATAACTTCCTCATACAGCGACTGTTTTTCGAACTGTTTGCGGTGCCAGAATTGGGAAGATGAGAAATTTCCAGTCATTCAACTTTGAACCAGTTCTAAGCACTTTAAATTTTTGACCATTTTACGACACTTGGTACTGAGTTCCTGATCACACCTCCCAAATGAGAAGGCTTTTGGTCCCCAAAAGCTCACTGTATCTCTGAACTGAACTGTACAACACTTGAGGAATAGAAATATCCTCTTCCATTCAGCCAAAAGAGCATACTAATGCCAAAATGTCCTACCTTATCAACTGTCGTCATGGCGAATGTTGCTGCATAAACCAAGTACTCGTCGAATCTCGACTAAGCTTGTTCGCCAGACAAATTGAAAGTTTGTAGAAACCAGCAATGAAACTTGCTGATATATGAGCTGAAATATTCCCTTGAATATCTGGGCTTGCCAGCTGTCACGATGCCCATCCATGGCACCTCCACTCCAAAAGAAGAGCTGCCTCCCAAATGAGAAGGTTTTTACCAAGATGAAACACTTCATCATTTCTCCTCTTTACAATCTTGGAGATCAAATTAACTTTTTCCAAGTCAATATTACATTACATGCCTGGTTTAAAACAAAGTAATCAACCCTTCAAGTTAATCACACATACATGTTTAGAATACAAGGAAATCATCATGATCCATGTGCTCATGCATATCATTCTCATGCATGCAGTTTATCCTTCAACTTTCTCTTAAGTACAATCATAAGTACAAGATCCTCAATCACATGTACATGTACTTCCAAAGCTGAAATGAATATAACTTCTGCTGCAATAGAGTGAGTCTCATACTCAGCTTGTCCTTCCTGCAACTTGCATTCCCTTAACAAAGAAATGCATTCAATCAAAAGACATGCCACTTTAATTGGATAAGAATTCTAACCATTTCTTACCAATCCATTTCAAAGGAACTTCCTTTAACTCCACATTGATATCAACATGTATATCATCCTGACACATATCAATGATGGAAACTTCCTTCCCATTCTTGCCATACTCTTTCTCCAATTTCTTCAACTTTCGTGGAAGCATTGTTGGATTCAGAGTCCAACACCTTTCAGCAGTATGTCCGTGCTTATGGCAATAAGTGCAACACATGTTCATCTTCTCGACAGCATGATTTGCATTGTTCAATGGAACTTTGGCTTCTTGCCTCCTTTCCTTCAAAAGTTTCCTGTATGTTGCCATTCTTTTCCAACATCTAGAAACACTATGGTTAAACAAGCCACAAAAAGAACATGCAATTCTTTTCCAATTCTTATGTGGAAATTTTCCATGCTTTACATGATCAAAGGAAATATGATTGAAATCAGATTTATACCTTTCCCTTTCACCTTCATTACCTTCATGAGGAGGTGAATCAAATGAAGAAGAAGCTCCTTTTGGAACACCATGAATCCTTGCAATGGATTTAGAGCTTTCACCACTTCCTTGTTCAAGTGCATGCTTATGAACACCTTCTTCCTACAAGGTTTGTTTCAAACTATTGCATTCCTCAAGGATACAACCTTTACAACCTTGAGATAAAGAACCTGAAATGAAACTCCTTCTAGGAACTGTTTCAATTTCCTTCATGGCTACTTTGGAACCTTCTCCATAAGATTGTCCATAGCCAAGGCCCAAATTCTTAGGCCTTACCTCAACCATTATTGGCTCAACTATACCCTGTGCATGTTTGCCCAATCCTTTTCCTTCATATCCCATTTTGGACATCAACTTGGACCCTATGCCTCTGGTATGTTTCTCAAAAGAACCAACATAAAAATTCTTATGCGAATTTGAAGACAAACTAGAATTGTTTACCTCTTCTTCGATACTTGGCTAAGGCTTCTTTGGAAACAAGGAGTTGTGTCTCCAACTCATGCATCCTTTCCAACTTCATGTTTGCAATATGAAGTTGGCCTTCCATTTCCTTCAATTGGTTAGAAAGCAACTGCTTCTCTTCCCTCATGGAATTCAACTGCTCTTGAAGTTTAGAGCTCTTTCTTTCATCCTCATACATTTCTCTCACCATATTCATCACGATGAAAAATTCTTGCTTCAAGCCTTCATCAAAGAATCTTGTGAAGGAGGACGATTTTGAGAACTCACTTATGGAAGTTGTCATTGTAAAAATGAACAAAATTCAGCAACTCAAACAACAAGTAGTTTGCAGAATAATGAAGCAGTCAATCTTCAACACTGCTTAAGACACATTTCAAGCTACACAATCAAGCTAGTGATGTCAGTCAAGAAAACCTAGTGCTCTGATACCATCTGATCTGAAAATGGAATGTACTTGTTTAAGGGTGCAAGGTATCCATTTCCAATAATTTCAACTGTGAGCTAGACACTCCAAATGACCTCTAAAAATGTATAAACTTCTTATTTATTATACAGAGATAGACTGTAGGGGAATTCACCGTACATGTCACCTCTAAAAATAGGATGAGTTCCAGAGGCTACCTGGCCCTCTACAGGCTCTGCCTAAAGAAATAACAAAGTAAACACTTAGAAGTCTTTGACATACACATACTTGAAGTTTAAGGTCTTGCGGAATAAGACAAGTAACTTTCTGCAGCTGAACAGGTGATTGTGTGTGTATGCAAGTTATATTTATTTGTTGTTTAATACTTTATATCAGTTTTGTTTAGCATATCATCTGCAGCAAATAAAGACATCAAAATGATAAAGCAGTTCAACCCTTCTGGGCTACATCTGCTGGACCAAGCCTCTCCAACTAGGTTTGTCCTCTTGTATTAAAATTGCTAAAAAGGCTAATACAAGAATATGGGTGTCTCAAAGGATAGATCTGACTATAAATACAAAATCAAAAGATAGGAATTAGCCAAACACGCTCTTTCCCAAACACTAAACAGTGAATTTTGTACCTTATACGGTACTTTCCCCAATTGGCCCTAGTGGCCCTTTAAACTTGCATGGAGAATTTTTAGGTGAAGATGACCTCAATTGGTTCTAACACCTCTTCCATTAGACTCAGAAGGTCGAAAATAGCAGACATAGGCTTTTGAATCACCGAAAAGGGATGAACAGAGCCCCCAAACAGCTCAATCCCTAAAATGGCCCTAGTGGCCCTGAAAGCTTCCCTGAAGTTAAACAGTGAGAAGAATGCCTCAGAAGGCAAAAAAAGCTGTATAAATGGATTCAAAATGCTGAAAACCTTCAGGAATGACCTTCATTCCACATTCACTGGCTGCACAATTCCCAATGCAGCTCCCAAACTGATTTGGCCCTCGTGGTTCCTGGAACTTCCACGAAGCAAAAACACCTCCAAATGACCTCAAATGGTTGTGAAACCTATGCCAATGGCTTTAGAAGGTCGAAAATACCCAAAATCAAAAACAAATTCGTCCAAAACTGACTTTCCTAGCCAAAGTTATGGCCATTTAAAGTTTCTCCAGTTTTTCCCTAGAAAAACTCCAACTAACTTTAGTTAACTCCAGATAGCTCCGCCAATTATGGCGGGTCCGCTAAATTTGGCGCTCCTGCCAAAATTCCGCCAACTTAACTGTAGTTACATTTAATGTTTGGTGGTTGCCTCGAATTTCGTGCCAGGCGGAATATTCTTTTTTTAATTTTTTTTTTTGAAAAATTAAATTTTCTAATGTTATGGACAAATTCTTCTTTTTGCCATAACTTCCTCATACGGCGACCGTTTTTCGAACCGTTTGCGGCACCGGAATTGGGAAGACGAGAAATTTCTAGTCATTCAACTTTGAACCAGTTCTAAGCACTTTAAATTTTTTACCATTTTATGACACTTGGTACTGAGCTCCTGATCAGAAGGCATGGGAGAAATTATGCCAGTGATTTCCAATCAGTGGCAAAAAACGCAAGAGTGATTGATCCTCTAGTTGAAGTTATTGATTCACATAATAGACCTAGTGTAAGTAGACAGTTGGAGAGGAACACTCCAGTCCTTTCTAGAGTCCTCTTCTAGTCGGAATACGTTATTGAGGTTGAAAAGATTCCTGAGTCTCCTTTGACTCCTACTTATCCTCTTCCTCCCAATCATCTAGATGTTTTATTATATGTTAGGACTCTGACCAACAAGCCTTCGAGCTCAGGTCTATTTCGATCTTATCCTTCGATGACCACTACTGGGAGCATGGCTTCCACCATGAGTGATACTAGTATGAAAACTCCTTTATTAGTAAAAGGAGGAGGAATAGTTTCCATACCTTTCGTTACTCCTAGCACTGCAATATTTGGCTCTACCTCCATTCCATCTTCAAGTGGGGGCACCTAATATTTTTCCTCTGGAACTGGTTTTATCCCTTTTGGAATGTCGACTAGTGCAATTCCTTCAGTTCCTTTAAGTTTTCCATCAGTTGCCTCCACATCTTTGACTTCCATGGAAAGTGGGTCAACTTCTTTTCAGGGTTCCCTTTTTGGGAGTGGTCATATACCACATTATAACCCATCTGTATGGTCAATACCCTTTCCCTCCACGGGTCAAAGTTATAATCCTTTCTAAGGATGGACAAACCCTGTTGTTAGTGGACTTGGAGCCAGGAATCAATTCTCATTTGACCAATAGGGGAATGTTCCATATTATTTCGTCAGTTCATTCTAGAGTTTGTCTCCCTATGCTCATGCATGGAACACTTACAAAGGTCTCTTTGCTCTGTTCAACACCTCTCTAGGGTGAAATTTCACTAGATATGGAAATTTTTCGACAGGAGTTGGTCAAAATCTGGATTTTCCTGGGCCACAAGGATCTCCTTATGGTTCAGGTGTTTCTATGAATTACTTCAAGCAACATGATGCCTTCACAAATCTAGGGTATTCTTTTCAGAACGTTGAGAATTCTACCCAGACCAGGTGGAATCCTTAGGGTCCTCCATGATTACCTTTCCTGACAACGTTAAACTTTCTAGATCTATTTAAATTTAATAATGATCTAATCAGATATAACCTAGCCCGGCCTTCGGTTCCAACTAAACTTCCATCGGATATCCTAAAATTCAAACGGAAGACTGGTGAAGATCCGGGTGAGCATATAACCAATTTCCACTTATGGTGTTTGTCAAACTCCCTGAGAGATGATTCAATCAGGTTGTGATTATTCCAATGTAACCTAACTAGAAATGTGGCTAAGTGGTACATTGAACTCCCAGGGGGCACCTTCGCTTCATTCGGTGATTTTTCTATAATATTTTTGAACCAGTTTTAGTTTCCTGTCCGTTATGATGCTAGAACTGAGCTATTAGCTAATTCTCACCAGGACCAACCAATCCACATTTTGGATCATATCCAGGAATGGAGGATAAGGAAGAGGCTAATTAAAGCCAATATGCCACAAGAATTACTTCTTGAATGGTTTCTTAAGTCTTTACAACCTGAGATTTCTAAGGATGTATCACTCTCCGGTGTGTTCACCAAAGGAAAAGTTATTTTTAGAGACCAACAATTAGAACTTATAAATTCTAAATATGGGGTTCTTCATGAAATTATTCATGTTCCTCCTAGGTCCAAGGTTGATTTAGCCAAGCCAATGCCAGGTCCCCATGCTGACGGGGCTAGTCAGATCGATTGACGCTAACACAGCCAACCTACTAAATCAATTAAAGCAGTTGTCTTTACATATTGCTTCTTCTATGTAGGCATCACCATCAATTCCTATGCCTTCTCAACCTACATCTATAAATGTCATTAAAACTTATAACCCCAAAGGAAACCAACAATTTGATGGGAATAAGAAAGGAAGAGGTTGGAAAAATAATCAGGATGGGAAGGGTAATGCAAACAAACTCAACAATGATGTTGGAGGGGGTAAAAATGAGTCTAAGAGGAAAGTAAAGTTTCCTTGCAAGTTATGCAATGGAGATCATTTGACTCATCTTTGCCCTAAGATCCAAGATGCTCAACAGTTGTTAGTTTAGAAAGGGTCTTCTAGCTCATAGGCTATGCTAACTAACCCTTTTCCCCAAGGGCAATAGTTACTTGTCGATTTGAACCCTAGAACTGGTACCCTCGCTAGGGGCAACTAGGAAGGGGAGATACATCAAATGTTTACATGATGAGCTCACATATTGATTTTGCTACAAGTTCACGTGATTATGGTGAATCAGAATCGTCAAAGGCTAAGTCTACTCATGATGTTCCAAAGCCACTCCACATCGAGAGGCCCGTAGTTGAGTCTATACCTCAGATCGCAAAAGGCTCCACTAAATGGTCGACAATTAACCCTAATGCTAAGGCAGTGCAAAACTACTCTATTGTAGAAGATTTGGCTCAGAGTCCTTGTCCTATGTCAGTGCTAGAGGTACTCCAGTCGTGCCCTGCACAAAGGAGTGCGTTTCTCACTGCAATCAGAGTAGTTGATCCAAAAAACTCTCTTGTGCTTACATTTGATATGTCAAACATCAAGAAGAGACTCACACATCACATGGATTTTCAGATTAAGTTTACATATTGAAAGACCAATACGTTTTTAACTGTAGTTGATGAGGGAACTTCCATATGTGTAATGTCCATATCATGTTGTAAAGCTCTTCGATCACCTCAGGTTGTTCCTTTGCCCACTGTATTAACAACATTTGATGGTCATTCTCATAGACCACATGGGATTATTCCTACCTTTCCCATCTGTGTTGGGGGCAAGGTTGTAAATATTGAAGTAGAGATAATTGATGCAAATATGGATTACAATCTCCTTTTAGGTCGAAATTGGATTTATGAGATGGATGCCATTCTTTCATCATTCTTTCGCATCCTTTTTTTTCCTCATGAGGGGAGAATTGTAAAGGTTGATCAGATGAATTATTCTTCGAGTGACTCCCATGCATATTCTGAATCTACTGTTCCGTTAGTTAACAATCCCAAGTAGCCTATAGAGAATTTAGGAGTCGGTATGTACTCTTCCTTAATGGGTACCTTTGATTTTCCTCCTCCTATACCTAGAATTAATGTTATTTCATCCTCCAAGGCAACTTCTCGAAGAGAGTTCTTTAAAACTCATTACTTTTCAGATCCTTGGCCCTTACCCTCTTCTACCACCACATTAGATGAGGGGAAGGTAGGTGGAATGGTATGTCCAATGTCTGCAGTGGAAATTGCTTATCAGTCTATTGTTAACACTGTAGACTCCGACCGTACTCCTTTTTCACCAGAGGAGCTAGATGGGGAGGTGGCTTCAGCCTGGACTCTAGATTTGAATTCTTCTTTGAATCACTTAGATAATGTATTTCCATGTAAAGAAGCAATTCTAGAAGCAATGACAAGTGTTGAAATACCATGTAATGATTTACATAATTGTTTGTATTTCCTCCCTCATTTGCGAGAAGTAGAATAAAGTTTGTCCAGTTCTTTGTCTACTAGTGATGTTTATGCAATTTTAAATCCTTTGGCTCCAGCACAGTTTTCTGTCGAAGGTCAGATGTATGTTATTTCACAAGTGGTTCTATTGAACATCTCTAGGTATCCCACCATTATTGAAAATGTCTTTATTGGAACTGACTAATCCCTTGAAGAAATTCAAACTTATACCGATCTCTTTAAAGACTTTAGAGATGTGTTCGCTTGGTCTTATAAGGAAATGTCTGGGATATATCCATATATAGTCTAGCATGAGATCAAGAAATATGAAAATGGAAAACCTGTTCGTTAGAAACTTCGACCGGTAAACCCTAGAAAAGAAACAACTATCAAAGCTAAGGTTGAGAAGTTTCTTAAGGCGGGTTTCATTTACCCTGTTCCTTTAACTAAGTGGATCTCTAATCCAGTCCCCGTAGTCAAAAATAAAGGAATGATCTGTGTATGCATTGACTTTAGGGACCTAAATAAGGCTTGTCCTAAGGACAATTACCCCACGCCATTTATTGATCAGATTATTGATGAATGTGTAGGTAATGAGATTTTCTCTTTTATGGACATATTTTCTGGTTAAAATCAAATTACTATCCATCCAGAAGATCAACATAAGACAACTTTTATTTTTCCCTGGGGCACATTTGCGTATAAAAATATGCTTTTTGGCCTAAAAAATGTTGGAGCTACTTTTTAGCTGGCCACTTCATATGCTTTTCATGATATCAAGCACATTATCCAAGCTTATTTGGATGATTTAGCTGCTCATTCTTGAAAAAGAATAGATCATCCTAAACATCTTTGATTCATTTTTGAATGATGTCATTTTTATAAAATTTGGTACAATCCGAATAAGTGTGTTTTCACCGTCACATCTAGTTCGTTGTTGGGATTCATCGTGTTGACGGAGGGGATTCATGTAGATCCCTTCAAGGTTGAGACAAAACTTCAGTTGCATCCCCCGTCCTCTATATGTCAACTATAGAGTCTCCAAGGAAAAGCAAATTTCTTGAGGATATTTATAGCCAATTATGCCAAGATCATTAAAAGGATTTATGAGATTGCTTAAGAAAGGGGTCCCATTTCTATGGGATTATTTCATGCAATGCTCCTTTGATGCTTTGAAAAAACCATTAACCTTTGCTCCTTTGTTGAGTCCACCTGATTATAGTACAGAATTCCTTTTGTATCTCACCGCAGCAGAATCAACTATTGGTATGGTTCTAGTTCAGGAAGATGACGCCTTATGTGAGCACATAATCTACTATATGATTCGAGGATTTGTAGGTCATGAACTAGGCTATTCTCCCATTGAGAAATTATCATTAGCAGTTGTCCATGTTGTCTAGTGGCATAGAGATTATATTGTTCTTTGAAAAAAAGCTCTTAGCAGCCATCAATCCATTTCAGTTTGTTCTCAGTGGGCGAGTGATTAGGGGCAAATATAATAGATGAATTTTCATTTTAAAAGAATTCAACCTCGAATTCATGTCAGCTAAGTCTAAGAAATATTTAGTATTTGCAGAGTTGATATCAGAGTTTCCTTGTGAGGAAGAAATCGTTTATAAGGAAAATTTTCCTAATGAACATCTATTTCTTATTTCCTTGCATGATCCTTGGTATCGGGATATTATTATATATCTCTAGAATTGGAAGTTTCCACTCTCTCTTTCCAAGGATGAATGTACAAAATTAAATCACCTCGCTAAAATTTATATTATTATAGGTGACATTTTATATCGTCGAGGGGTTGATTCAATCCTTAGACATTGTTTAACCTTAGAATAAGTTGAGTCTGTGCTTAATGATTGCCACAGTGGAGCTTATGGTGGTCATCTGTCTAGGCTTGCAATAACTCAAACCATTTTGCATGCAAGTTACTTTTGGCCTCTGATCTTCAAAGATTGTATTGAAGTGGCCAAGGGATGCCATCCTTGTCAGGTTTATACACCGAAAATGTGCAGACATCCAAGTCCTCTTTTCCATGTGATCACCATTGGTCCTTTCACAAAGTGGGGTATTGATTTTACTACTTGTAATCCGCCTTTGGAAAGAAATCACAAGTATATCATAGTAGTCGTAGACTACTTTACTAAGTGGGTTGAGGTTATGCCTAGTTTCAAGAATGATGGTGAAACAAAAACCATGTTTCTCTTTAATGAAGTTATTTCTCAGTTTGGTATTTCTAAAGATATTGTCACTAACCATGGCAGTCATTTTCAAAATCAAATGATGTCTGAATTGGCTCTCAAGTTAGGTTTCTTGTAGGAGCATTCATCTTCGTATTATCCTTAGGTCAATTGGCAAGTCGAAGCCCTAAAAAAATACCTTAAATCATCTTGCAAAGGATGATAACAAATCTAGATCTAATTTCCACATCATGTTATATCCGACACTTTGGGCATACCGAATTTCAGTTAATACTACCCCTGGTTTTACTCCGTTTCAACTAATTTATCGGTTGTAATCCATTTTTCCTATGGAATGTAAAATTCCTTCCATTAAAATAGTTGTTGAACTTCTTCCCGACACTTCTAGTCTTGAGAAATCCTCGTTCATTTGGAACATCTCAATGAGCAGTGTCGAGATGCCACCATAATACATGAAGCTCATAAGAAGAGGGTAAAAACTCAATACGATAAAGTTGTTTGTCCTAGAAATTTTTATGAAGGCAACCTTGTCCTAGTCTACGACCAAGACAAAGATACCTTGGGGGTAGGCAAGTTTAAATCTATGTGGTACAATCCCTTCATTGTCAAGAAATTTTTGAAAAATGGAGCTTATGAATTGATTGATTTCAAGGGAAACAAGTTGGTGGAGCCTAGAAATGGGCTCTACCTTAAGCAGTACTTTTCTTAGGCTTAGCCATAGTATTTGCTTGATTGTATATATTGTATCTTTATACATATCTATCTATTGGTTTTTAGTGAAGTCGATATTTTTTTATCTGCCTTGGCAGTATTGGTGGACAATGTAATATATTTATGGTTTGTCGATGGTGCCAGTAGACACACCCGGAACCTTGCTTCCATGTCTTGGGCGATTTATTATCCATCTGGCCAATTGTTGGTTTCGAGAGGAGTATATATCGGTCCTACTTCAAATAATATCACCAAATATAATACTATTATTGATTTACTATCTAACGCAATATCTCTTTGTATCGATTCATTAGTAGTTTATTTGGATTCACAACTGGTGGTATCTCAACTAAATAACATCTATCGAGTAAGAGATCCTTATCTATATCGCCAATTTCTGAGAGTGTGTTTATTATAAATATCATTTGTTTATATCACATTTGTTCATATTCCATGATCAGAAAATTCCTTATCAGATTCTATCGCTAATCAAGCATTAGATTGGCATATAAATCGTTCATCACATTAAAACATAAAAAATAATTGAAGTATCAAATATATATATATGATCATAATGATAAATCATTTGTATATAGATAGAGTTTTGTGTCCAAAATAATATACAAAATTGCGACAAAATGTCCTACAAAATTAGGTCTTATTCCCATCACCATGTCTAATAAAAATTGATATGATCATCTATCTAGTGATCCTGCTAAGGATGAGTGGCAAGAAAGAAAACGATGGAATTTGCCACCCGTCAAAATAGTCACACCCAATCCCGTGGTACTCCCACCACTCATAATTGCATCTCCTTTGGTAGGTCCTCTATGGCCACCATAGGTACTTGGTGAGTTAACCTCATGAAGTTTCTCTGGACTACATGGAGGGTCCTCTTAGTCTCTACTACAGCCTCTTTGACATCTCTTCCGTGATGCCTGTGTCAAGGAATACCATCAGGTCTCATTGGTCCAACATCTGTGTCATGATCAATAATTTGTTAAGTATTTTGTCTCATCAAAAAGATTTTTTAGTTCTTTTGTACTTAAAATCCAAAAAATATTAAAATTAAAAAATTAAAAATCATTTATACCTATGCTGCCCCATGTTGCATCTGGTGGCAACACTAGATCTAGATCTCCTCTTAAATCCATTACGACATCAAAGTAGTCTTCAACTGCAATGACCTGTTGTTCCCACCAAAGGAAAAAATCATCATCAAATGTAGTCCTAGGGACCTCACTGTCCCCTAGTTATTTCATTAAGCCAGCCCACCTACCTATCCATGCATCTCGTGGGTTATTGATGGTGGATAATAACTTGGGATGAAACCCAGGTACTCTCTCAAAGAAGAAGGAAGACAAAATGGTTCTGTATCCAAAGTTCTTTGGCTGACCCTTCTGGATAGAAGTAAGTTGTTTTTTCATATTGGCTAGCAGAGGTGTACACCAATCGAAGACTGTAGTGAGATAATCCACTGCAAGACTCATTGAAACATGCGAAGGATGATGTAGAGAAATAAAACCATTTACCTTGGCTATGGTAAAAAGCATGATTCTTAGTGATAAACTCTTTACATGCTTGATTGGAATTTGGGTTCCAATCTTTTAAGTGTTTCCAGGAGAGTATATGTGGACATACTCTTCTACTAAAACTACCTCTTGTCCTTCTTTGTTGAGTACACCCTCTCTCCCCTCTAGGAAACACCTGTAATGAAATAGATATCATCTATTACAATCCTCATGGGCATTTGATCAATCACAAAAGCATCTTCCTCTGCACTTCAATAGTTGATTAAGATCTCAAGCAATCTCGTATTTTCCTTCATATTCAGCATTTTGAAAATTTTGAACAATCTTCATCCTCATAAGGCATCTAATAAATTTTGACCCTCCATTACTTGATTATCAATTGCATTATGCTCTCTTTGACGCCACATAATCGACATCCTGCAAAAAATGATGTTTTGAATCATTAAAACTGTGTTTTTCAATTTTGAATTCATGCACACATGGGTTTGCTATTAACATAGTCACATATAGGGATTTCCTATATGTCAATCACATGTATCCAACCCATGTATACGTAGAGAAAAATTTTAAAAATAATTTCCCACGGTCAAATTTGTGACAAAACATCTAAAACACATTTAAACTTGTTAAAAGTTCAATTAGAAGGTTACCTAGAAGATTAGAAGCAGTTTGAACTATTGAATTTGATGGAGGAAGCTTGCTTGGTTTTTTCTCCACACCTCCTTCACCGAATTGCCTGAAAACACAAATAAGAAATTGTGAGGCAAAAAGTCCTTATATAGGTTGATAAATGAAAATTACTTTTTCCAAAGTTTATTTTTCTTTTTGTGGACTTTTTGACCTTTTGGCTTGGAGTGTTGGGATGGGTTGTTTTTACAAGATACTTTGGAGATTTTTTGAGAAATTTCTTCAGTTCCATGAATGCAGACTCGTCATGGAAGGTATCAATTTATTGCTGGAATATAGGTTAGGGAATATCATTTTCCGTTGTATTTTGCATACTAGCCTCCATACTACGATATTTTTTGCCATGGGGTTGACCCCATCGTGTCTTGATTCTAAAACCATTTTCACTCGCTGACTTATAAAATCATGATATGATTGTAGAGCCAACCTTTACATGGGCATCTTATTTTGATCCTTGCTAGTGCATGTTGCCCATGCTGCTATCTTGCATAGGTTCGGGAGTCCTCTTTAGTCTACCATGACTTCTGCTTGACTCATTCTCTTTCTTCTTCACTATTTTTCTAGCTTTATACCATAGAGGTTGCTTTGTGTTGAGTTGTACTCCTGCATTCCATGTTGACCATTTGTACATTTGGGCATTAAGCGAGCTTCACTTGGACTCATGTTTAAGCCATATTCCGACCATGTCGTGTGTGAAATAAACCTTGCAATCACTTAGCCTCTGAAACTTGGCACCCTTTTACTTGTGGAAAGAACATTCCTTTGAGTGTCATTGACAAGTTTCGTCACCTTGGATTGAGCACAGGAATGTTCCCCTCCCAAGAACTAGCACATCTGTATTTAGACACTCATTCTTTCCACTTTACTATATCATTCTTTTATTATTTTTCAGGCTTCACAAATATGAAAAAGAGGAAAAAATTATATATCCCATAAAGAGCGGGAATGGGACATTATTTCCATAGTTGATGGTAGCTAGAGTCAGTTGTGTCACCCTTGAACAAAGCACTCAAAAAATAAGTCTTTCCTCCATTGGGATGGGCTTTAGTTTGACTTAGGAGAGCCTTAACCTTGTTATTGAGTCAATACTCCTCCAATTGGTTATCTCTTCCAACCATATGGACAATTTTCTTATGCCTCCTGCATGACAAACTTATACAAAGTTATCATATGATACCATGTAGTCACATTTGAGTCGTGCTTTTGTTCAAGTGAAGTAAGCCCGAATCAACCTTTCTATAGTGTCTCCTGACCTATTTTTTAGTTGTCCATCCGTGGTTGTCAGAGTCATGTTCATTATCACATCAGCTATTTATTCCTTTTCTCATGCTAGTGTGAGAAGGTCTCCATTGACTTCTTGCTAGTGGGTCTTGCTCTTATTAACTACAATAAATTGATCTGAGAGTGGATATAGAGCAACACCCTGGCCTCATTTTCATTATTGATAGGTCACCTTGTGCTCAGCATCGATCAGTATCATGGGTCTTTGACTGAGTGGTTTCCCTTGTGTTCGATGTCAGCTTTCATTATCACACATTGGGATTCGTGTAGTACTTTGGTTTCCATTTGATCCAATTGGTGGATTCCTTGACTTTGTGCCATATTTCATTATTGGTTGGTTCAGAGGGTTTCTATCATGCACTAGCTACATCTTATGTATGCTAGAAACATGCTTTGGTTGGGTTACTACATCTTTATTCGTCTATTTCCTTCCACATTATTGGCCTACGACTTACACTCACACTGGATTGAAGAAGGATGCCTTAATGCCTTCCTTCTCGTAGATCTTTTCCCATCAACTTCAACTCATTTCTCTCGGAACAAGATATAGAGTCTATTTAGTAGTACCTTAGCGTTTGCAGTCATCAGTGGCAGACTCCTTTGCTATCAACTGTGGCAAAACATCATTGTATCCTAATTGATAGATTCTTCCAAGTGTTTGACTAAAACCCATTTATTCACACTTTTTAGATTGTACTGGGTACCTTGACTCTAATCATCATTATCGGTGAGTAGTCTCACATTTGTTAACGGTATACATCAATGACCAGTAATCAAATGATTTCTCACATGGTCAACTTCAGATCATTTATTTCCATTGTGTAGGAATGAACCACAGTAGTCGGTGAAGCCCTCGGGTTTGCATCGAAATTTCTTGGTTCACTTGTCAAATGATCATGTTTCTGCTAGTTGACACCATCCACCTTATATGTTGCAATTCCTTACAACGACATCTTACATGTTGGCACCCAAGTTGTGTGTAGTACCATTTGTTCCACCATTTGTCTTGGTACTTTTTGAATCAGCTTTATGACTTCAGTGATCAACTTCCTACTTCAGCATAATTGATCAATTCTTTATATGTCATATTGAGACATGTACTTATATGGATATGGTCAGATGATCCAATATGTATTTTTAGTTCATTTATACTTGAATACATATTAGATCCATTATTTTACTTGACATGAGGACATGCTTTACTATCTCTAAGTATGGGTATACCTGCCTTAGACAACAATTTCTTTCTGATACCTTTCACTGGCTTGGCAGGCTGAATTCTAGTGAACTCCTCTCAATTCTCGACATGTTTACTTCTATACACTCAATACATTTTAGCCATAATGTAACCCTTTTGACCTCATATATAAAGGGGAATCTGTTATAGCACCATTTACCACTCTTGGTAGATTTGATACTCTCGTTATGCCGTAGGGCAACCCTTCCTTCCAGACTTGGTCCCAAATTCTAAAAAACAATGCTTTATTCCCATACGCTACTTTTTCATGTGTTAAAAGCCTGTACACAGGGGTCAGCATATACCCAACTCATATATATGTGTTAAAACACTAAAAAATAAATAATATCCTTAAATTCAGGCAAATATTATGATTTTACCTGTTACTCACCTACTATAGCCCATGGCCCAACTATTTCCCAATTGAAAAAAATTAATTTGGAAAAGTATAAATAAACCTCCATGGGAAAGCCTAATGAGAGAAGAGGTGATAAATTGATAATATAGTTGATTGATCCTTGATCAAGTCTGAAGAAATCCCCATGCCTCCTACACTCCCAAGTGGAAACCTTTGTTTCCTCTTTTGAGATTTCCTTCATCCCTCTTATGACATCCTTGTGTGTATCGATGGAAGAAGATTGCTGAGGCCAGGGCCGGATGGATCTGGAGGATGGTTCCTCTTGGAGTTGGAGGAAGACTCTAGTTGTAGTTTTCCAAATTTAATTTAACTTACATCAATAAATAAATGTTGTTCGGTTCCTAATATTTATAGTGTTTATGTATTGTTGCATGTTATGATTTGCTCATAAATCTTATATTAATGCTCAATTTCTCATTTGCTTATATGATCTAACACATATATCATGAACATGCTTTCTATTACTGATGTTGTATATTCTTTGCTTGGATAAGTTATAGGTTCTAAAGGCATTGAAAAGAGCAGAGGGTTTGAACCTTGCGGGATAGACCCCAAATGTAGGACCTCTGAGTAACACCACTTCTTCTTGTTTCAGTAGTTTAAGCATTTAGACTATTTTTCTACACATTTCTTTCTAATGTATACCCTCCACTTTGTTGGGGTTTTCAACCTAAAACCCTAGGGTGTTTCCACCCGCAACACCAAATAGTAGTAGATCCAAGTCCCATAAACCATCTCAATGCTGCAACTTTTAGGGTTACATGAAACAATATTAATTTATGTGTCTGAAATGTAACCATAAATTCTTCATAGAACATAAAATTCAAACGATCAAGATCTTCTACAGTTAATACTTGAAATGATGGTAGAACCAATAAAGGGATATTTTTCATGGGGCTTCTCCCCTTATGTCACCTATTGGAAATTTAAAGGTGGTAATAGTTTCATCTATCATATTGTTATTGTCCCCCATTTATTTTTCTCCTGATAATTCTTCTGGTGAAGGTTATTCTAGTGATAGTTTGGATTGGTGGTCTGTGGATATAGATTGTTCTGATGATTGCTAAGAGTGTTCAACGGCTGGTTGTTTTACTGCACTTCCTAAATCAGGGTATTGGAAAGTGAAAGAATGTTGTCCTGATTCGAACTCCTAGTAATTCCCACTGGTTTCCCCTTGTCCTTCTAATACAAAGACCCGAGTACTAGTCTCTCCTTGTTGTTCTTAAATTCTAGTACTGGGAGATTGTAGATTGGTTTGAGGAGGATGGGGTCCCATAACAGAGGTACTAGAGATTCCTAATTTTGATACAGATGTAATAGCTTTTTGTGGCCCTATTTTCCTTACGTCTCTATGTGATGTTAATTTTTCCTTCTCTACTTTTGAGATCAATTCTTGAATGTATGTAGTCCTCCCTTGATCAATATTTTTCTTATTCTTAGGTTGACCCCTCTTTCATGTAGGTTTATTGTTATCTCTACGAGTTGCTTCTTTTCCACTGATACATCCTATACATGGACCCAATGTATAATTATTTACACCCTCTAAGTGTCATAATTATTACAGGGGTGAGCCCACTTAATTATGTTAGAGCGATGTGTAGGTTATTACCTCTCGTCTTACTGCGCAACACGTACAAAACTAGAGACACACTGTGAAGAAAAAAAAAACTCACTAACACATCCTAAGTGTCCTAATTATTACATGGGTGAGCCCACTCAAGTATATTAGAGTGATGTGCAGGTTGTTACCTATCATCTTACCACCCAGAACCTGGAAAATTAGGAACACAAAAAAACTCAAAAGAAAAACATTGGTTGATTGTATCAGTACAAATTTCCCCGACAACAGCACCAAAATGTTCAGACGGTTTAATCACTTTTTAATTTGACTATGTTAGGTCCCTATACTACTAGTGTAGCCCCTTATTTCTATTAGTACAACCCCCTTATTGTATTGTTGTTCCCATCTAGTCCCCATATTCTTATTATTGTTCCCCTTAGAAGCCCACTATTGTTATTGTTGTGCCCTTAGAGTATTATTATTATGTTGGCTTTGATGATATTGTGACCCCTTATACTCCTATATATAGAAAGGAGGTCTTGTCATTTTTATCATCCAAGAATTGTTCATTTATTTAATGTAAAGGAGGTTTCCCCCTTGAAGAGGCTGATTTTGAAGTCATTTATCTATCTTTTCTTCTATTTTGTCAGCTGGTTGCATAACATTTGTTATCATAGCTTTGGATTTTAGGGGTTCGCTACTCCAAACAATTCATCATGAAATTTTTTCTATATATTTTTTTCTATGAAGTTTCAGAAGCTGAAATAAAACCCATTTGAGATGAAATAATGATGAATTGCAGGTACGAATTTTAGATATATTCTTGCTATATTTATGGATATATGATCCAAGGAAGTTAGGGTTTTTGGAAGCTCCTGAAATACATCCTAGATAGGCGACCCCGGGAAAATCATCATAACTTTCTCTCTGAGCATCGGATTGAAATTTTGTAAGAAGGTACAAAAAGAAGATGGATTTTAGTTTTATGTGTATTGTTTTTAGCTCCAAAGGGTGACGCAGAAGGTCATACAAGTTCGCTCTACTGAACTAGCCTATAATTTGGTCATCATGAGAGATTTGGAATAAACCTTTCATGAAGAATCCAAAATTGATCATACATGTGGGGTTAGAAATAGGACTTAGAGGGATACTACAAGACAAAATTTTAGAACTCAGAGATTCGAAATTACAGAGATATAATAGATTCAATATCGAGTGGCTACAAAGAGAAAAATGGTGAGTAGTTTTTTTAAAAGAAATGCAATTTTGGTTTGAAAAATTAGTTTGAAGCGATTCGAAGGTCATAGTGAAGCATAATTATCATTAATTGATGCACCAAAGAATGAAAATGGAAACAACTAGTAAGCAACTTGAAAGCTCTACCATGACTCATGAAGAAGAGGAAGAAATGCAACTTGATATATCAAAATTACAAGACCAAGTGCAATGAATTTCACTTTAGAGAAATGTAATAGAAGCTAAGGTGGATGGTTTAAAGAAAGACGTGGAAACCAAGATAGATGGTGTGGAAGATAATATGGAATCTAAGATGAATAGTTTAGAAGAAAAACTAAAAGAAAACATTGAAGATTTGAAGAAAGGCATGGAAGGTTTGAAAGGAGGTTTGGCAAGGTTGCTACATGAAATGCTTCCTAATGGTGAAAAGGTAGTAGAGGAAATTCATGATGAGAAAAAAAGTAATTTTATTCATGATTTCATAGAAGCTAATGTTGGATTGAAGACTCACGATGTTCTAGATATCGATATGAGGAAGTTTGATGGCAAGGATCCCTTAACATGGATACCACAGATGAAGCAATATTTCGATCTCCATAATGTGAAAAAGACACAAAAGGTATGTAATGCAACTTTATATTTGGAACCCAATCAGTTTGTATGGTATCGATTGCTTTTCTCTCGTAAAAAAATTGTCACTTGATCAATTTTTATGGAGGAAATGATATCACATTATGAGGATACAAAAAGAAACACCTTCTTTAGAAAATTAATAAATCTCAAACAAAAGGGTTCAATGGTGGAGCACATTAAGGAATTCCAAAAATTGAATATAAGGGTAAAATATATTCCAAAGGAGCATATGATTGATATGTTCATAGAGACTCTAAAGGATAACATCCAACATGAGGTTTGCCTTTGGGAACTTGATTCATTGGAGAAGGAATTCAGGTTGGAAACAAAAATTGATAGAAAAATTATGGTAGCAAGGAAGCCTAACACTCACAAATATAAATATGTAAGTGTTGTTTCCCCTAGCCTTCTACAACCTACAAGGTTGACACAACAACAATTGGAAGAAAAAAGAGAAAAATGGTTTTGTTACAACTGTGATAGAAAATACACTGAAGGTCATAAGTGTGCTGAGAAGAAATTATTTTACATAGATTGTAAAGAGGAGGAAGAAAAGGAACAAGAAACATCAAAATAAGAGGATATACACCAAGAACCAAACCTATAGAAAGAATAAATGAATCTGACCATCTCTTGTAATGCATTGGTAGGAATTACCACTCCTCAAACCCTTAAGACAAAGGGACATATCAAGAAGAAAAAGGTAATAGTGTTGATTGATTTGGGTAGTACACATAATTTTATTCATTGTAAGATAGCCAAGGAATTGAATTTCTTCCTATATGGAGCACTAGAGTGTCAAGTGATGGTTGCAAATGGAGGAATCATAAATTTCTCTGGAAAGTTCCATAATATAAAGCTATCCATGGGAGAATATGTATTGAATAGTTCAATGCATTCCATTCCAATGGGTGGTGTTGATGTTGTACTAGGAGTCCAATGGCTACAATCTTTGGGTACGATAGCTTTTAATTTTCAAGAAATTTTCTTGAAATTGTTTTGGGAAGGAAAGGAAGTTGAACTAAGGGGTATCACAGGGAAATCGGGAAAGATAATAAACTCTAACAACATGACAACACTTCTAAAGAAAGGAAAACGGGGCATAATTGCACAAATATGTTCACTAGAGTTTCCCACATTGAAATCATCTATTTCTCCAGATCTCCAAAAACTTTTTGACAATCATTCCAATATATTGGACTCTCGCAAGGGCCTCCCACCTATTCGTGATCGTGATCATGCTATTCATTTGATTCCAGGAAGTGTTCCTCAAAACATTAGGCCTTACATATATCCATATTCCCAAAAGAGTGAAATTGAATGTATGGTTGGAGAAATGCTCGAGGATGGTATAATTCAACTTAGTGAAAGTTATCTCTTTTCTCAAGTAGTATTGGTGCATAAGAAGGATGGATCATGGCACATTTTTCCAAACTACAGGGAGCTCAATAAGCTCACTATTAAAGATAAATTTCCTATTCCTATCATTGATGAGCTATTAGATGAATTACATGGAGAAATTTACTTCACCAAGTTGGATCTTCGTTCAAGATATCATCAAATAAGAATGAAGACTGAAGACATTCTGAAGACAACATTTAGAACTCATGAGCATCATTATGAATTTTTGGTGATGCCTTTTGGCCTTACCAACACACCTTCTACATTTCAACGTTTGATGAATTCCATTTTCAAACTCTTCCTTATAAAAATTTTGTTAGTATTTTTTGATGATATACTAATCTACGATAATTCTTGGAAGGATCATTTTGAACATGTTGAGAGGGTGCTAAAACTATTGGAGGAGAAACAATTATATGCAAAATCCTCCAAATCTTTCATTGGAGTAAAAGAGGGGGAATATCTAGGTAATATTGTATCTCATGAAGGTGTTAAGGTAGACCTTAGAAAAATTAAATCCATTAAGGTATGGAAAACTCCCACATCCATAAAGCATTTGCGAGGATTTCTCGGGTTGACAGGGTAGTATCCCAAGTTTGTTAAGAATTATGGGAGAATAGCAGCACCTCTAACAACATTAATGAAGAAATATGAATTTTCTCGGACTCCAGAAGCAATGAAGGCCTTCGAACATCTTAAAAAGGCAATGTGACAAACACCAGTCTTAGCTACGCTAGATTTCAAAAAGCATTTATTGTGGAATGTGTTGCCTCCAGAAATGAAATTGGTGTTCTTTTAATGCAAGAAGGAAGACCCATTTATTTTGAAAGTCATCCAATAAAACAAAAGTATTTACACAAAGGTATTTATGAGAACTAAATGTTGGCAATACTGCATGCACTTAAGAAATGGTGACCTTACCTAATGGGAAAACACTTCAAGGTAAAAACGGATCATGATAGTCTTAAATACTTTTTAGAACAAAGATTATCTTGAGAAGAGTAGAAAAAATGGGTCAGAAAGATGTTGGGTTATGACTTTGAAATCATCTACAAAAAAGGGAAGAAAATTGTTCTTGCAGATGCACTCTCAAGAAAGGATGAGGATGTGGAAGCATTGTTTTGTTCCATTTCTATTATCGAACGAGATTGGATAAATGAAGCAAGGGATGCAGGGAAGAATGACGAAGAAATGTGGGATCACATTTAAAAATTGCAGCAATATCCCAATACATTTGATACATTTATCTCGAAAAATGATTTGTTATGGTACAAAGATCGCTTATACCTCTATAAGAATTCCCAACCCAAACAAAATATTATTCTTGAATTGCACACCTCTCCCTTAGGAGGGCACTCAGGATTTTTAAAAACTTACGACAGGGTTAAGAAGGAATTTTTTTGGGATGTGCTTAAATATGATATTCAAAAGTTTGTGGCGAAATGTTTGGTTTGCCAACAAAATAAAGTTGAGACAATTAAAACCCCAGGTCTGTTACAACCTTTATCCATTCCATGTCAATGTTGGGAGGAGGTTATAATGTATTTTATCATAGGTTTACCCAAGTCCGAAGAAAAGAGTGTCATCATGGTAACAATTGATAGATTTACCAAATATGCCCAATTCTGTGCATTATCTCATCCATTTATAGCCAGTACAGTTACTGCTGCATTTATGGAAACAATTCAAAAGCTACATGGAAACCCAAAGATTATTGTAAGTGATGAAGATCCCATTTTTTATGGAAATTTTTGGACAAAATTATTTTCTTGTTTGGGTAGTCAATTATCTCATAGGTCATATTATCATCACCAATATGATGGGAAAACTTAGATAGTGAACAAATGTTTGGAAGGATATCTTCATTTATTTGTATCTAATAAACAGACACAATGGGTTAAGTGGTTGCCTCTGGATGAGTGCTAGTATAACACTTCCTTCCCTACTGCGACAAAAATGACCCCATTTGTGGCACTTTATGGATATCATCCACCATCCCTAACATCGTATTTAAGAGAAAATTATAACGTTCAAGAGGTGGAGGATCACATCGAGCATAAAAAATAATTTCTCCAACACTTAAAGGATAACCTCACTTTGGCGCATAATAGAATGAAACAACAGGAAGATCAACATCGCAGCGAGAGGAGTTTTGATGTAGGTGAATGGGTGTTTCTATGACTACAACCATACAAACAAATTTCCCTCAAGAAAGCTAAGAAGGATAATAAATTATCACCATGGTATTATGGTTCGTACAAGGTGTTACAAAAGATTGGTATTATGGCATACAAATTGGAGCTTCCTGCATCTTCAAGGGTGCACCTAGTTTTCCATGTGTCATGCTTAAAGAAGGTTATAGGTGACAAGTTCCCAGATCAAACAATATTTCTAGAACTTGATGAGGAAGGAAAAATCAAATTGGAACCTGAAGCAATCACAGAAACAAGAAATCGACAACTACAAAATCGATCAATTTCAAAGTATCGCATCAAGTGGAATAACTTACTCGCTAAAGATTCCACATGGGAGGATGAGAATTTTATACAGAATCATTAAGAACTACTCAATCATTGAGGACAACACTTTTTTGAAGGATAGGGGTATGTTAGGTCCCTATACTACTAGTGTAGCCCTTTATTGTTATGTGTCCAACCCCCTTATTGTATTGTTGTGGCCATGAAGTCCATGTATTGTTATTATTGTGCTCCTTAGAAGCCCACTGTTGTTATTTTTGTGCCCTTAGAATATGATTTTTATGTCGGCTCTGATTATATTGTGACCCCTTAGACTCCTATATATAGAAAGGAGGTCTTATCATTTGTATCATCCAAGAATGATTCATTTTCGTAATGTAAAGGAGGTTTCCCCCTCGAAGACGTTGATTTTGAAGTCATTTATCTATTTTTTCTTCTATTTTTTGGGCTAGTTGCATAACAGACTGAAACACAAACATTTTGATTTTAGCTAGGGTAAGTCTTTTTATTTCAAAGGTGTCTACACTATCTGTGCCGATACATAACAACCGAGGGAAAAAATGAAAGAATTATCATTGAACATAATTGCAGAACTTAAAGGAATCATGTAGAAATTAAAAAAACGTACTATAGGAATGAAACCCACTCATCACACTTCATGTTTTTCTCAGAGAATAGGCACACCACACATTATTAATGAAATTTTAGTTCTAGCCAATCCTTTGTAACAACATATAATGAATCTGAACATAGAATTGCATCTGTGCTACAATTTATACAACGCCAACAATAAATACACAATAAAAGAAAGGAAAAAAAATCAATCTACTACTGTTGCAATCCCTGCTAAAGAGGAGGGCCCTTCTTCCCTAACAAGGTGCAGGGATAGAATGAAAACTAGTTAAAAAATCAACACGAGATCTCTGTAAACCTCACCACATGTGTTATGAATTAAAAATGACTAAAAGTTACAAGATCAAAATGCCGATATTGTTTCTATGTTCCCATCTTCTTTTTATGGGACCAAACCACTTTTTATAAAGTTTTACAAGCCCCAAAATTAGGGAACAAATTAGTCATGAGAATCTCATGATTCTCATGCTGATCAATATTAAGAGTAAAATAGAAATATTTACAAAAAATTTCCAAATAAAATACCTATGAAAGCTACTCCATTTTCTACAATCATAACGTTCAGATACTTTAATGACCCATAGATAATTTCATGATTCTCAACTACTGTCTTTTAAGACAACAATCACAGTCCTTGGAAGTTGTGGTGTAACAACACCCTCACAGTGCAACAACAACTTCAAGGTGCAACAACAAAACTTCAGAATGTAACAACAATGATTTAGAGTGTAAAAATGGGTAACAACAACAACTATTATTCATCCCTTAGTCTCTAGTATATGGGCAATGCCTGAAAGAAAAATAACGAGAAAATCTCTTCCACAATTACCCTATTTAGTCATCCCAAAAAAACATTACATCATTCAATATTTAATAGAAAATGGAAAAATAATTTGTTGGATAAAATATTCCTCTTATAACCAGGGAAAGTGGCATTTGTGACATAAACTTCATCAGTTTAAAGAGAGAAAATGATCAAAAATAGGGAAAGATGTGACTAAGATATTCTTAAATACTGTACCCAAAAAGTGCGATGAATGTCCATAGGGTAAGATCAAATAATTTTCACAAAGATAACATTTTGAAATCACCAAAACAAGCTGATTTATATCATCCAACACTTAACATGCGAAAAGACGAAGATTGCTATAGTGCAAATGAAACTTGCAATATGTGAACAAAAGCGAAACTAACTCATGCTAGATGAAATATAACATGAAAATGACACTAATTAGAGTAAAATAAAGTTAAAGCAATAGCCGAAAACATGAAAATGACACTTGCGAAAACAAAGGTGCATAGAGGTGACGATTTGCAAAAATCATCGAAACAGAAATACAAACACAACTAGAAGTAAGAAACTATGGATGTCAGTGTGCACTGACTATTGACATGGATTGTACATTGCACATGCATAGTCTTGATGGACCATGCTATGCTCGTTCAATGTTGCATAAATGAATGCTCTCATGGACTTGTTGTGGACCGAGCATGTGTGAGTAAGTGACTTCGACACTTCCAATCCAAGAAGGGATCCAAAGATCATCACTGACTAAGAATTCACTACGGAATGACCGATGCAGGATCCATAGTAGGCCGAAATTCAAGTGTAGGAAAATTTTGGATGGTGTTTGTCATAGCGACAATAAGAGATAAGGCCTAAAATGCTTAACTACCTTATAGAATGTGTATTCTTTCTTATCAGTGGTGGGATAATTTAGTTCTAATCCCTGTAAGCCTTCACTCATGAAAGATATAGGTTGTTCATTCCCTTGATTGTCTTTATGTTTTAATACGATCACAATAGTTTAATCAGAAGCTAATGTATAAAACAGAAAATATTTTCCAAATTCTAGACTATATAAGGATGAAGCATCAACAATGGATTTCTTGACCCGGGAAAAGGAATTTTTTTCCCTTTTATCCCATTTATATGTAGCATCTTTCTTCATAATCTCTTATAATGGTTTAACAATCTGTATGTAGTCGGAGATGAACTTGTGTAGGAAATTAATCTTCCCTAAGAAATATTGCATTGCCTTATTTTTTAAAGGAAAATGGATTTTAGAAATAGCTTTAACCCTCTCCAAGTCAACCTTCATTCCACTCATAGAAATTATATGTCCTAAGATATTACCTTCCAACACGCCAAATATGCTCTTTTTTTATTTGAATGATATTCCATATTTGCGACATTGCTCAAAAATCTACTTTACATGAAGAATATGATCTAATATCTTCTTTGAAAATATAGTTATGTCATCCAAGTAAAAAACTACTCTTTTTCCAATCAATACATGGAATGTTATGTCCATGACCCATTCAAAAGTAGTGTCAACAATGATAAGTCCAAATGGCATGTGCTTTAAAGAAAATATTCCCCTCTTCATCCTGAAGGTGGTCTTTAATTGAATTGGTTATACTACGAGCACCTGATCGTATCACTAAATCCCATTTAATAAAAAGAACGTTTCTGACCAAGATACCATCTAGAGTATCCACTCCATAGATGTCAAGGGTAATTGTCATTGTTTGAAGCCTAGTTAAGGTTACAGAAGTCAACACATAATTGTATCTCGTCGTACATTTTTCTAACAAAAACTAGGTTCGAAACCCATGTGGAATGTTGAAATTTAAAAATAATAAGGGAATCCAACAACTTCCTTACTTATTTCTGAATTAGGGGTTCAAGCATCGGATGAAATTTCCTAAGTTTCTACTAAAACAAATTCGCCCCTTCTTTAGTAGGAATGACATACCAGATGATATGTGTATCATAAGTCTTTACATCATCATACATCCATGAAAATACATCTCGGTACTATTTGAAGAGACAAATAAAATATTGTCATTCTTAAGGAGTCCAACATGTACCAAGATTGACATACTTTGGATCTTCTTTGGTTCCCATATTGACTTGTTCATGTAACAACATTGAGCTCTGATTCTTTGTGTTCACTGGTCCATTGAATCAGTTTTTATGGTCATAAAGTTTCTCAATAAATACCACACCTTTTGGCATATTGTTCCCCTTATATGCTTTACTCACTTCTTGTATATCCCTATCGTGTCCACATTCTTCAATAGCCGCATCTTTGAACACATCAACATTGGAAATAAATTACAATATCTACTAGTCTTCATTAAACACATGAATATTACTTACATTGTCAGGAACATATGGCTTATCAATAATTTCAATAAAAAAAAATCTTTTAATGGTGAAATACTAACAGCTAGATTGGCTAATATATATGCAATAACATTATGAATCCTAGGAATAAACGTAACATTAAGGTCTTTGGAAAATGAAATGAGTAGTCATACCTCTTATTGGTAGTTTTTCAAACTAGGTGAAACACAGTGAATGGTATTCCGTACATGACAAACAACAATCTTTGAATCACCAATTACCTTAAGTACCTCTACCTTGAGGTCTATGGCCTTCTTCAACCCCAAAACACATGCTTCATATTCATCAGTGTTATTTGTTCACTCGAACTCCAAAGGGCATGACAAGATATACCTTTTGTTCAGAGGGTCGATAATAGTACATTATGCATTTCACTAATTTCCTAAACCAATGATCTATCTAATTGTATGATTTGGGCATCAATCTTTTCTCATTTAGCATTAATCTTGTTAGCAACAGAGAAAGGAATAACATTTGCTAATGCTCCTGAATCAGTGAGACAATTATGAACATTATAATTAAATATTTCAACTATTAAAATGATGTGGGGCAGAGAGTATTCTAATTCAAATTAATGGTAGTGTCTAAAAATTCAAGAATGTAATGAGACTTACCAAACATAACTTGAGAAGCAAAAACTCCATTAGATAACAAAGGTTGTGATGAAAATTTTGTAGTAATATTTCACATTGTTTTGTTCTCTTTGTGAGCTCAAATATTGGGTTGTTGGAACGAGATCTCTTCGTATCCTTAATAATGTTACAATCAATATTTTCATTCTTGACAGGTCTTGTTAAAGTGTCAATTCAGGAGTGAGGGAACTATTCTTATTTTTTGTGGAAGTGTTCTTAGAAGAGAAGAACTTCCAGACTTATTCTATAGACTTTGAGTAGAGTTGGTAGGAGGTTGTAAAATCCTTCTCAATAATTTCCTTTTAAAATCTTGCTCAGAAATAGGTCCTTTTCCCCTCAAATTAAACTTTCCATTTGTTTGTTGAGGGGGAGCTTTACTCACTAGTGGTCCATTTCCAATTTGTTTATCGACATTAAATATGATACCAAATGTATTATCTATATGTACAACACTTGAATTTTCCTCAGTCACAGAAGATTGATTTTCTTCTCTAATCTGCTTAGATTTCTCATATGCTACATAGGTATATATGAAATTAATAATAATAGCATTCAAGTTGTGATTCCATTGGGGACATTTAATCTTTGAATGCCTCTCTTGATGGAAAGTGCAGATGTTATCTATGCCCCAATTTTCAACATTGAACACAACATTAGAACTATGAGAAAATTTAGGACGTTTATTATTATTATTATTCTTAAATAAATTTGAATTTAAAGGCTTGTCATTGGTGGTTGCCTCACTTGAGATTCTGTTAAGTTCAGATACTTCATTAGTAAGCAACTTCATAGATTTGGCCAATCTTTCCATATCATAGGGATCTTCCTCCTTTGCTTTAGTAGAAAATGCTTGAGTTTTCTTCCAAGTATCTTTGGAGTCTTTAGAATCTTCATTATCATTAATGACCCCAATATAACACAAGTATTTCTTAAAAATAATCGCTTTTGCAATGTTAAAATCTAATTGATCATTTTCTTCCCTTTTAACAAATACAAAAATATTTGAAGGCAAGGTAGTTGTATAATAATCTTTAGTGATTGAATCACATGATTAAATATTATCAAGGAAATTATTCAATAAAAGGGTAAACGTTTGATTAAAATCCTTCACCTTTTCCTTGTCGCCCATATTAACATTCCCAAGTTTTTTGAGCATCATGGTAGGAGTTTTATCATCAACAAATTTATCCAAGAGTAGTTTCTTGAACTCCATCTATGGATTGAATTAGTTGGAAGATTGTGATACCAAACTAATGCTCTACCTTCTAGAGTGTATGAAAATTTTATACAAGAAACATTATCAAAACATACCTCAAGCATTCACATATGCATGTAGAAGTCATCAATATGGTCCTCAACTTTCATCTTCTTATGAGGATAAAACATTGAAAGTCATTCTTCTGAATGTTTAGGCATATGATGAAGATAACTGAAAGAGTAAGAGGCCCTTGGGCCATCCAATACAACTATTCATCAGCCATCTACCATTCCTTCTGCTCTTCTCTTTTTGAATATGAAGAGTCTTCTCTCTCACCAGTCAAATATTCCTTCTAATTAGGCTCTTCTTCTTGTCTCAGTTGTTCTTGATCCAAAAATTGAAAGTGTTCCCCGTCATTGTCCAAATATTCTTCAATAGGTTGAAGGTTCCATTTTTTATTTTTTTCTTTTAGAATAATTAGGTAGCTCTTCAATGGTTGTAATAACCAAATCTTCCATCGAAGAAACTAATACCCCGAAGTGTTTTATTTATTTCTTTATCAGCTTTTGAGGTAGAATAACAATGACAAGGAGTAAACCAAGATCTCTTTAAAACTGATGAGTAATAGGTAATATTGTCTAGAGTTCATTATAGGTGACATCAAAATCTTGTTTCATACTTTGATCAGGGACTCCCCTATCTCAAGAATATGAGTTGTAGTTAAACTCATACTATTACTACCTTGCATGAATGGTTGGTTATTAGGATGTGGTTAATTGTTAGCCATATAAGGGTTTCCCTCCTTCTATCACCTTAATGTTTATGGTTTTTGATCCCACTACCATACAATGGGTCTCCTAGATATGAAGTCCTAACTAGACCTCACACTTGTTTGTGTAGGAGACCCATCTGGAAATGTGGCCCAAATGTCATACAATTAAATACTTGTGTTGGCTACATAATTAGCAGAAGAGAGTAACACATATCTACTTTTAAATGAGCAAGTAAGTTTTCATTCTGAAGTGTTCATTTAAAAATGTATCAAGCTTCATATGGGAAGAGGGTCAGTCATCCAATCTAAATATTTCAATCTATAAGAATTGTGGCCAAGTTCTTCAATGATGGTGTAAGGTCCAATCCATATAGATTGAAACTTAGTGTTATTGCCTTTGTCTTCATGGAACTTGTCCCACTTCAGTAGTAGGTCATCCACACCAAATATTTTGTTCCCTGTGGACTTCTTGTCAAACAAATGCTTGATTTAGTTCTCATGAACGAAAATATTCTCTTTCACCTTGATCCTTTCTTCCTCAAGCTAAAGAAGAGTATCCATCTGACTCTGAACAAGGAGACATGGTTTTTGCTTGAGATTCTTGAGAAAGTTGCAATGTGGGAAGGTAAATATTTGGCAGAAGGATTTCTTTTCCATATACAACGAATTATGGAGAGGTTTTCATAGAGGTTTTAGGAGTGACAGGGTCATCCCATAGTGAATTCACCAAAGGATTATGCCAGCGCATTTGTTCAGAGAAAATAATTTTCCTAATAATACGAATCAAATTTTTATTTGTTCACTTATCCAAATTGTTTCCCTATGGATAGTATTTTGATTCATTCTTTAAAAAAAATACCATTTTCTAATGAAAACTCATAAATATTTAACGATGAAAAATAAGTTGCATTATCAAAGATAAGTGATGTAAGAATGTGAGACCTAGTTATGATGTTCTTCTTGATAAATTAGATGACTTCCTAATTATTAACTTGTCTTAAGGAAACTCCTTTTGTTCACTGAGTGAAATAGTTAGTTGCAGTTAAGATGTATTAGTGTTTCTTTGATGAATGAGGAATTATTTTGCTAATAAAATCCAATCCCCATTATTTGAAAGGTTCCTCAAATTCTATGGGTAGCAATGGGGTGGTTGACTTCTAATCATGATCAGCAGACCTTTGACATACTAGGAACTTTTGGGCATAGATGTAGGCATCCTTAAACAATGTGGGCCAATAACAAGTCGCCTTTATCACCTTATGCACAGTGGTATCACTTGCAAAGTGTCCACATGATGGTCCATCATGGAGATCCTTCTGTTGGGGAAATTAATTTCTTAATAAAAAAACAACTAATCACCTAGACAATTTTATCAGCTTAGGAACATCTTTTTGTTTCAAGCCAGTCTACAAAATATATGAAAGAAACAACCAATAACTAACATTGGTTCTACATTATCTAGCTCATTCAACAAGAAATAAAATGTAAGACTTGAATAACAATACTACATTTTAAAAGCAAAAAGTAAATGACAAGAAAAACAATTACGTTAATCACATGAATTGATTCAATATTAAATTGAACCAAACATTGCTAAATTCGAAATTTAACCTATTGCACCCAACATAATTGAAATGTTAATCTAGAGCAGTAAATTAATAGAAATGTAGAAACTGCAGGAAATAACAAATCTAGAAATTGCAGTAGCCAACAAATTACTTAAAAAAAGGAAATTTACTTTAGGAAGCAATAATTGAAATTTAAAGAAACAAGCACGCAACTAAAGTACTTTAGATGTTCAAGACAACACCTTATCCAAGGTAGTGGGCCCAACTGCCCACAGTTAGTTTTGCCTTGAAAAATAATTTAGATCATATTACAAGTAGATAATTATGAAATTCCAGTGACATCATCTTTCATTAAAATTTAGAAATAGATAAAATACAACTCTGAGTTCTACCTCTAATTCAATAAATGTCCATCATCACTCTTTTATCTCTATTTTCATTTAAATACACAGCCAGAAAAGGGAAATTACAACTAAATTGATTAAAAAAAGATTTCCCCTTACAATTTTGGATTAATTATAAAATCTCAATAAACAAGATCAATTATGAAAGATCTGTCCATCATGATTTAGCTGGAACAAGTCAAATTTGGTATTGCAATTGGGAGAATTTGGAAAACGTCCACAACAAAAAAATTGAGAATCTTATCTTCAAGGAACCTTGTGTTTTTGTCAATCATTGGGAAACTAAATTGGTTCGTTCATTGTCTTGAATTTTCAATATTCATATTCGTTTTCTTAGAAATTCCAATGTAAAACTATCACTTTTTATCCCAACGAATTTCTGAGTTGAAATATTCGACTGTGAGATGAAGACCAAATTTTCAATCTCGAAGAGATCTTGGAGGCTAGAATCATGAGTTATTTGATAAAAAAATTCGTTAATAAACCATCATTGGAAAAATCATGCATAATAATCATCAATTTATTAAAAATAAAGGACGACAATTCTTACTTATCCACAAGACCATAAATAATTGTGAAATGGAATTAAATGATAAATTATGATAAATGGAGTGATAAATAATGTATAAATGGATTAAATATATGTCAATAACTGATCATTATAATGACAAATTAGTGGCCCAACATCTTCCCCAAAGTGAGCATGTTGCATGTCCCTATGCAACCCAATTCCTCTATACCAACCATTAATTAAAATGCTCACCCCAACTCATGATATTGATGGAACATAAGAATTCTTCCTCAAAAACATCTTCAAAATAGTGGTTTTCTCAATTCTAGAAATGTTGGTGAAGTTGTAACAATTCACACATTAAATTTCAATAATATATATATATATATATATATATATATATATGAAGTTGCAGCAAAATATTTTACAAGTAACAAAAAACTTCATTAACCGTTTTCTCAAAAAATACAAATCATATTTTGTTGAAATTTTACAGACATATTTCTATTATACTAATGCTTCTCCACACTAAAAGTCAAAGAAATCTCATCCACACATTTCAAGATATCAGCAAAATTGTTCTAGGTGACAATGCATGATTTCTATAATTTTAAAAAATGGTTTAGCTTGAAATTTTTTGGGTTTGTTTATCTTAATGATACCTTCTTGTTGTCCGAAAATCACAAGAATCCACCTCATGATTTTAAAGATATATGTGAATCAATTTTTCAACTGTATAAAAATAAAATTGTATGGCTTAAATGAGGAAGAAATGAGAAAACATCCATCATGCAAGACAATTCCTTCCCCAAAATGGAGAAAACAAATTGAGGTGGTTGCTACAATCACAGTTGAAATCTCAACTTGGTGTATAAAAACAAGGAATAAGAGAACTTTTAAGAATGAATAAGGACAGTAATGGATGGCATAATCATTGATAGATAAAACAATAAAAAAATACCCTCCCCTAAACTAAAAGCCTTTCATGTCTTTTGAAAAATGGGAAGTGGTAAAGAAGGGGAAATAATGGTTGAAAAATATGAGTGAATAATGCTCATTGGTTTTTCATGACATTCTCCTAAACTTTTAATAAATCAAAAACTTATGTTATTTTACCTCAAGTTTTACCTCCATGAAAGCATGAAATGACATGGATGGTGTTACCCTCACTCTCAGTTAAAAAAATTCTAAGTCCAAATAATTAAATTAATTAAAATAATGAAAGTTAGGATTTAATCCTACCTTTCTAGATTGGGTTTGTCCATCATAGTTAGGAGTCATAGTTAGGAGTTGGTTTAGGCCTAGTTGGTTGAGAGATTCTCTCTAACTAGTTAGGCTCCTAGATTAGTGTCTTGTTGAGATCTTTGCTCAACAAAAGTGTCCAAGATAGATGCACTATCTTGAGACAAACTTCCTCATGTATTTCTTTGTATTATTATCATTATTTGTACATTATAGTATTAGAGAGGAATACAGTAAGACTGAGGCCTTTTCTGCCATTTCTATCTCTCTGGTATTTTTTTATGTGTGTTAATTTTGTTTAATATTCTATGTGTGGTATAAGAGCAGTAGCTTGTTGAGAAATCGACTATTCATTCAAACTGTATGTATTCTTTTTATGCGGTTTCTTTGTACTTTTTTGAACAAATCTTGAAGTTGAATATTGTTGCAGAGTTTGTTTTGGATTTGCGAATTTCTGGTTTATAGTTGACTCGCAGAAACCTCGGGATGCATGAGGGGTTGAGAAGGATGGTTAATTGATTCCATGTCCACTGTTGGAATGTTTCACTCTTCTACACTCCTCCTCTAGTCTACCTATGATCCTGATTTGAGCACTAGATCCAAGCCCGATAAACATGACAGCCAAGCCATAATTCACTGTTTCTTCAAACGAAATATAACCACGTTTTTTATTCTTTTTTCCCAATGAACTGTATGATTTACTTTGCATTTTTCAATGGCTAATCCTCTACCTCGTCCCCTCCACCACAATCACCTTTCGTAATCTCTGCCTCAACTTCAATTACCATTCTAGAAGCCGTGGGCAAAGTCCGGGAATATCCACAGCTGGTGTGGATGACACATGCTGCAACGCAAACTCTTCTCTGAAACCATTCAATTTTGTGCCACCTACTTAATACCAGATCAAAGAACCATTTCCTATACCCATCCTTGTTCTGCAGTATCGACATTGCGTGCCAGATTTCGGCTGGCATGTGCTTCCTTCTCTTCATTCGATGCAGTGACAATGACAATTTCACCAAGGGCTTATGGATAAAAGCATCGTGGAAACTTTTACAAGAGAAACTGAGGCACACAAAATAAAATAGAGTTGGAGTATATTACGGAGGAATTCAATAAGAAATCAAATTCTCTATTTACAATAACGACAACAACTAAACACGGGATTACATATGTGGAAGACAACATAATCTACATGAACTTCTCTCTACTATTTTGATAAGCTATGTTCAACAGAGAAGCCATTGTTGGTTACCCTGTCAAAAGAAATCCCAGGAATTTAAGCCTAATTCAACTCGAAAGACATAACTGGATCATGAGAGAGCTTAAGAGAATCGAAGTCTGCAACTGCAATTGCGAATTGGTAATTTCTCTCTTTGCCAAGGGAAAAATGAATGAAATGATCTACGTTAAAATTTTTTATGCTGTCGTACTTAACTTCTCAAAATATATTTTTTTTTAAATGTTCTTTGACATTTTTAAAGGAGATACATTCACTTTTAAAGTGACTCCATTCAATTTTTAATTCACCTTTTCAAAGAATTTCATAAAATTCTTTTAAATGGGAGTTTAAAAGAAATTATAAAAAATTATTAAAGTTTTGGAGTGATAAGGTGTATTTTATTTTGAGTGATAAGTGAGTGGAATAATAAGGTTTTTTTTGAAAGGAAATATTCGTTTGGAGATATAAGGAGTGTTTTAAATTTTTGAAATCAATTTAGTGATTTCATAAAATTGTTTGGGAAGTAAAGTGAATCTTTTGTAATGGAGTGATAAGGTGTATTTTTGGAGTGATAAGTCAATATTTTTAAAAGGGAAGTTTATTGTTGAAAGCATTTATTTTTGAAGACAAATTGATTTAAGGGGTTGCAAGATTGATATGATCATTATTTGTAATAACGTTGATGTACTTAGTACTTAATAAAAGCATATCTTTTTTATGGTGATTGTGTCCTAGATCTGCCTAAAATTGAGTAAGGGTATCTTAGGTAGATTGTGAACACATTTGTGATGACGCGTGATTCTTGATGTTGCTTATGTTTTTGTGTCTATTTTTGACACTATCTTTGTAAAAAGACACACATGGAGTACACAACAAATTAAACAAATGCATGCACATAATAAATTTTGTTCAAGCTTATGTAATCAAGCAACCTACAAGCAATCAAGAAGCTACAACACATAATCAACATCAACAAAAAATTCATCATCATTCACTCAAGGAAAATCAAGTTAATGAAGCCGAAAACTAAAGCATTACAAGGCAATGTCTATATCAACATTCAAAAATAATTAGTCATTGTGTAACTTGTAAATATTGTTTTTGTAAGTCATCTTGTAATAAAATTAAAATTGAGTTGAGTTGTAAGGGTGCATTGTAAGTGACACCCAAATTTTGAATTGATAGGAGGACAAGTGAGTCAATTCTCTTCAACTGAGTCAATTAAGTCAATTGAGTTCATTGTTTTTAATTGAGTCATTCAAATCATTACACGTTTCTCTTGGGTGCATTTTTGATAGTATTCGACACCCTTCTTTTGATCAATCAAGTGAGTGAGTTCAAGAAAATGTAAATTTCACAACATCAAGTGAGCCTGAAACTGATTGAAGTAAGCATTTAAGAAAATGTAAATTTCAAGTGACAATTAAGAAAGAAATTTCACAAAATCAAGAAATTTCAAATCAAACAATTTAGTACAAGCAAGCGCGTCAAAATGGGAAAAGGTGGAAACCATCTACAAAGTGCAGAGCTAAAAATTAAAGAGTTGAAAGATTGTAATCATGAGTTACATAACACAATTGAACTACTGGAATGGAAGTTGAAGTAGAATCAAAACATAATCGATCAAATGAGCAGCATGTTAGAAGCAACGAAAGACTTTGAAATTGACCTTGAAATGAAAGAAAAACTCATTAGTGCACTCCAAATAAAATAAAGTGAAAATCAAGATTTACTAGATGCACAACTTACAGAAAAGTTAGATGCAAGTTATGACACTGAAGACCTTATCTACCATGTTGATGAAAACCTTATCCAACGAGTTGATGTCAGTTGCAACAGAAGTGATCTTATCCAGACAATTGTACTACGTAATGATGCAACGAGTAGTACCAAAGATCAAATTGATTAGTTTAATGTAACATGTCAAACCAATTAACTATTAATTATTGATGCCCAATGTGATACAAAATATTTAATAAATCAGGGAAAAAATGTTAGCAGCAGTAGCAAGTATGAAGAAAAGCAACAGGCTAGTCTTCCCAAGAAAGTGATCAGACCTTGGGAAGAAATCTCCTTCAACAAAGATCGACATGGCCTGGGATACAACAAAGAAAATACTTTGTTTGTTCCAGATTTCTCAAAACTAGTTTAGTTTGTAAGTGATGGTTTCTTGACAATGCTCAAAATATGGTTAAGTGTAACCATTGTAAGAGAAATGGCCATATCGAGAGTACATGCTTTGATGTTCATCCTTCTCAACATTGCGGCAAGAAAAGCCATTCATCTGAAAGATGTTGCAAGAAAAATCAACCACCAAGAGTAAAGATCAATTATGCATGGATTGATCCTTGGAAGTGGTCATTTACATTCAAACAATTGTCTATGTGTTACCAAAGGATTCAGTCTCACATGAAGACAACCATTGTAACCAATAGTCAAATGAAGATGGTATTCTCATGAACTTGAAAGTGAGAGTACATCAATGAAACTCTCCTACACCTGAGGGGGGGAGTTCAAAAATCAAGTGCAGATGATTGTACATCCTTTCAAATTATAGAGGGGGGGAATGATAATGGAATTGAAGGTGGTTGTCACACTGAAGGTATTGACAAAATCAACAAATGTAGCCAATGGGCAGTCTTCATCAAATAAACCAATGGCCATCAACAAATTCACCAGTGGGCGGTCAAAAACAAAAGCAGAAGTAAGAAGTTTTCAACAACAACAGTGAGAATTTTTTGACAAAAATAGTGTGCAATTTCGACAGAACCAGCATCAAAAACTCAGTCTGTGGGCGATCATCATCAGCAGCGAGTGGGCGTTCATCAACATCAAAGTAGCCAGTGGATGTTCTCAACATTTTGTCAGTGGATAAAAAATGTTTATTACAAACAAAGGATAGATGGATCCTTTTGTAGCTTGGCACTTGATGGAGTTGTTAAGAAAATTTCAAAGTTGAATCAAACTTGCAGTTGACTCATGTTCTCTTCAGATTGGAGTTTTTTCAACATCTAGCTTTGGTGGTTTTTCAGGCAGTGTTTTTGAGGATCAATAGTTTTAGCATGAAAACTTGGAAGATAGTTCCTCATTCTTATTTTGGACTTATCATTGGGGGGGGGGATGTTAGGCTCACTCTAATATGTTAAAAAAAGTTCTAAGTCCAAATAATTAAATTAATTAAAATCCTGAAAGTTGGGATTTAAGCCTGCATTTCTAGATTGGGTTTGTTCCTCATAGTTAGGAGTCAATTTAGGCCTAGTTGGTTGAGATATTCTCTCCTACTAGTTAGGCTCCTATATTAGTGTGTTGTTGAGATACTTTATCAACCAAAGTGTCCAATATAGATGCACTATCTTGAGACAAACTTCCTCATGTATTTATTTGTATTATTATCATTATTTGTACATTACATTATGACAGAGGAATATAATAAGGCTCAGGCCTTTTCCGCCATTTCTATGCCTCTGGTATTTTTTATGTGTGTTAATTTTGTTTAATATTATATAGATGGAATAATATTTGTTGAATTTGATGTAGGATGAGTGGATGCTGAAAGTGATACGGAAGATGGAAGCCATGCAAGCTGAAAGAAAGTAATCATAAAGTGGATCAGGGTTTCCTTCCCCCAAACTAATTAATTGCCTTGTCATCAAGATTTCTATAACACATCTCATGAGTAGTATCAATCAGTAATTCATCCCCTCAATTACCTCGTTATATATAAAAGTTACATAATCATGTTATGAATTGCATGGGATAGTAATGGATAAAAACGGAATATAAAATAGGGTAAAAAAGATGAAAAAAAATGCATTCCCTAGATCCATTAGATTTGGTTGTTATGGGTAGAAAAATGGCGATACATGGGATTAATTAGTTATCTCAGTCTTTAGTTCTTGATATATAACCAATTACCTAGAATTCACAATCAAAATTAGGCATCTTTAATCTACCCCAAAATAATAGTAGTGTTGTTAAGCTACGAATGAATGACGACTGATTGGGCAAAACAACTATGTTTGGTTAAAGATATAACTTATACAATAAATGAATGATAGATTAGATGATACAAAATTCCAAATAAAAAATATCCTAAAATTTTCATCCCTGACATGTAAAGTGAATATTTAGAACTCATTAATAGATATAAGCCATAACCATTGTCATCTAAGAATTGATTAAATTTGGCCCCATGAACCATGAGTTCTAGCAAACCCTATATATGCAACAGTAGGCTTTATCGACAATTATCTTTGAGAAAAAAAGGTAACCAAGTAAATCATAGTATTGAATTAACTTTTATACCATAGGAATGGGCATTGCTATTAGCATGCGTCCATAGCCTCGACAGGGATGTCTTTTTAACCCATTGAGATGTTAGTGTCCCATCTATTAGAAATTAATACATAGTTACCAAAACATTTCAATTTACTTACGTGTCTACTGAATATCCATGTTCTGGCTTGGTAACTACTTAATAACAATGTCATCTGTGGGAGCTAACAAAAGCGAACAAGCTGACTCATGATAAGAGCTCTTTTCCTTCATTTTTACAACGGAAGGCCATTACCTTGCTTGGTGACTAGTAGTGGTAATGTCACTTTTTTAGTACATATGATCATCGTAGGTTGGCTCATGATGAGACCTCATATCCTCCAGTTGAATATTTATGTTTCAGCTATGGTTATTGTTAATCAATATTACTTAATAGATGGGGTGGCAGGTCAACTCCTTAAGAGCTAGAGATGGCATAAAACGTTTTTTAGTAACCATTTTCAACTTGGATAGTCTCTCTTCTCAAAAACTAAAGACCTTAACATGACTACTGATAAATATATTTTCTTTTTTAAGATTGGGGTTGAGAAACAATTCATTATATAGTGACATAAATATTTAAGTACAATTTTGTGGTAATCATCATAAATTTTACAAGATCAAGGACTTGACAAATTAAGAAAGTTGAAAATTGACATGATGAAATCATCTTTGAATAATTATCCCTTAAAAATAAGATTATGTTTATGAATAAATAAAGATAATAAGACTTCCCAATCATCATGCCAAAGAGGACTTAGAACATTAAAAGTATTTCCAATTCACCAAGGAGAAAAAAATCAAAAAGACCTACAAGTGTTGAATCAAGAAAATGAAGAAAAGCATGAAAATGAGCTAATAACAATAGTTGTGACTGAGGTAATAACGACCATCACTTAGGTAACAAAAACAATGACTTAGGTAATAACAAATGTAATCGAGGGAAAAAATGTTGTAAATTAGGAAACAACGATTGTGACTGAGGAAACAATAAATGTGAGTTAAGAAACAATAGTGGTGACTAGGGGAATAACTATTGTGAGTCACGGAACACCAAATGTGACCGAGGGAACAACAATTGTGAGTCAAGAAAAAACAACTCTGACTGAGGGAACAATAATTGTGATTCAGGAAACAACAGTTGTGACTGAGGGAATATCAACTGTGAATCATAAAACAACAGTTATGACTGAGGGAACAACAAATCTTAGTCAAGAAACAATAGTTGTGACTAAGGGAATAATAGTTGTGACATAGGAAACATCAACTGTAGCTAAGGTAGCAACAATTATGATTCGAGAATTATTTATTCAACAGTACCATTGTTTCATGTTACAACCTTGAAACTACCAATACCATTTTAAGCTTGTTGACATGAAGTATCAATCATGACTATGGCAATCCCTACTAAAAGCTAATTCAATGGGCGATCTTAGCAAGGTGACATGGAAAATGATTAGTCATGAAATTTTCATAGTCACTTTACAAAATAATGAGAAATTAAGAGTAAAGCATTCTTGACAAGACTTACCATAAGAATGTTTAATATTATATACGAGACAACCATATACTTGATAAGACTGGGGAGAAAATTGATAGATGTGGAGAAACAACATGAAATTTAACAACTTCCTTATTTTATTTTGATGAAGGAGAAACAACTGTGACTTTAAAAGAAAAAAAATCTAAAACATAAAATCATAAGAGAAATAAGAAAGGAAACAACACTTTATTGAATAGAAATAAATAAATAAATAACTTAAGTTACAATAGTTGTGATTTCGAGTGCAACAATGTTGTTTTTTAAGGGAAAAACAAAATGTTTCCAGGAACAACAATCTATCAATGGTGAATAAATGGAACCAAAAAATATTTTGGAAAATTACTTTGCTAACAATGACTTGGATTTCAATTGGAAATCAATTCGTCATTTTTCATGTTATGAATCCGTCAAGTAATGAAAATGTCTTGACATTATTTTCTTTGTGTTGGTGGGAAATAACATGAACAATTTTGTAGCAAGCTCTTATGATAAAAAAAGTTTAGATCATGGAACATAGAAAGAATCAAAATAATATAATATTAAATTTCTTAATAGATTCTTGGATGAAATTTTCTTATTTCATTAACATTTCCTTCAAGAATCACTTGTTTATAAATGGACCTCCTTTATTCTCATGCGACCTGCAAAATGTGAGCATCTGCCTGCAATAAAACATGAAATCATGGAAGAAGAGAGGAGTATGGGATCTCTTAATCCAATAAATATTAAAAATAATAATAAATAGTAATCTGTAAGACAAATCCACATAAATAACAAAGTAAAATTTATTTATTACCTCCATGAGAGTGGTCGCTAGTCATACTAACCAATAGTGTTTTAATCATAACTTCTTTGTTTTTCATCTGATTTGAGTGATTCCAAATACAAATGAAATTTAATTCATAAGGATATCACAAATAGAAACATAATTTTAAAATTTGATAATATGATACATCAACGTTACTTAGAACAACCTACATAACATAGTCATTTTCGATTTCCCAAATTAGACCAACAATTGATTTTTTAAGCATACACTTTTTGTTTCATGATGGATTTAATTGATTCAAATTGGAGATTAAATTATATTGATTTATATATCTCTAATAGGAACAATATTTTAAGGTAATAAGAATTGATGGTTCAAATACACTAGTGAGCAGCAAGAAAAACAAAGTTTTAAGAATGCTGATTTATGATAGGCAGTCAATATTTTGGTCATAAATTTTCTATCTGATATCTAAATAGAGTGATTAAAATTTCCTTATAAACTAAATTCATAGGGGAATATACCGTAGAAATGGGTTTTCAAAATCTAATCATTTAGGCCTCCAAAAATTGACTGTCTCAACTATGTTTTTGAGCTTCCTACTAGACATCCTATCAATGTTTTAGTCATGACTTTTTCATTTCAAATCCAAATTGAGTGATTCAAATTCGGTTATAATGTAGAAATAAAATTTTACTTAATATAGAAATAGGTTTTGAAAATATGCCTATCTAGTCCCTCAAAACATGATTGTCCTGAAATTTTTTTAGAAATTTGATTAAGCCCAAATGCCATAAGATATGCTAAAGAAGAATTTTGTTCCAAAATTGTGATAAAAATGGATATTAGTGTTTGTATAAATTTTATTTTCAATATAATAAATCTACATAAATAAAAAAAATTCAAATATTTATCACCTATGTTAATTTTAACAGTCTGTTGCAACAACGATAACTATTTTTAGATATAATGAAATTTATTTATTTATCTCCTTATTTATTTTATTTTCTACACTAACCTACTCTACTTTGAAAAATAAAACATGCTTACGTATAATATTACTTCCAATGGATCCATTTTTCAAATAAGGCCTCAAGTATGTACATACCCGAATTTGAAAAATGCATGTTAATAATACTAGGGTATGAGAGACCAACTTCCCTGTTAAGGATGGTGGAAAGAATTGTTGAAGCATGGAGTAATGATACAAGAAAATGAAAAAGTGAAACCAATCTTCAATATAGCCTTTAATTTATTGATTTCCCATGCTTTTCATATTATGAAGTTCTTGAGTTTCTAATGTCTTTTTGATCTCGATGACATGTTGATGCAGACTAGAGGAAACCACATTTTCTTTCATAATTTCTACAATTTTTGGATTTGAAACCTTCCCAATCTCAATATAATTTTTCTGCAATGGGTCAAGTGAGATAGAATGGTTGGGAAGGGTTACATTTCAAAATTGTAATCATTTTGTACTGGTTTATTATTGTGAGGGTGTGGAATCAATTGAGTAGGAAATTGTGTAGGGCATGGAGGATTTTGATGATGTAATTGATTGGGTTGTGTAGATGATTTTGGTAGACAAAACTATGTTATTGAAAATCCTTTTAAAGAGTATGGAAGGTGTGTTTTCGTTACAAGATGATGGAGAGTAGTCATTAATTCATAAGATGAACCATGCTAAGCTTGTGGACAAAATTGGTGGGGGTTATATTGAGATTGGCATGGTTGCCTTAACATAGGAGTATTCCATAGTGGATTATACAAGTAATGGAATGGATGGGAAGTGTTTAGAACAATACATGTAGGCCACGGTTTCCATGGTTGTGAGCTTGTTGCATCTTCTCAAATTCCTTGATATGTTGCTTTCATTCCAAGTAAGAAAGAACAATTACCCATGTGATGTTCCTTTCATTGAGGGAAAAAAACTTCCAATTTTTCTTGATTTTTATTAACCTACAAAACATCCAATTTTGAAATTAGAGAGCTAATAATATCAATTTTAAAATGCTTAAATAAATCACTTATTTCAGCTCCTGTATCTCTTGTTCTTGGAGAAAAATTGAAAAGGAAAGAAGAAATTTCTCTATAATTTTTACCAGCCTTGGAGATTCCTCTTGAATACCTTATGCATAAATAAAAGAAATCATCATATGATAGTTGAAAAACATGAAATTTTCCTATCAAATTTAAGAGTTCTAAAAATTCATCTTTGATTTTGTCGAGTAGGAGTGTTTTCAAGATATGTTTTTCCAACTATTTATGCACTTATTTTTTATTTTTTTTATTTAAATTGCTCCACTTAGTGCTCCAATATTTCACCTTAGCCTTGTGTCATTCTGAAAATATCTCCATTGGAATTGCATTAGTCTTGATACTTCTTTAAGAATACATTCTTAATTTCCTCCCATATTTGAATGTAGTTCCCACGAAGGCTCATAAGCCATTGGAGAGATGCCCCTTTTAGAGTAAGAGGAAACACTTTAAACCTTTGAGGATTAGTACAATAATCATATCCTCTACAAAGCACTTCAAAGTCAAATAAGAATGTATTTGGATCTTCATTTCCCAAACCATGAAAATGTGGTATAGCAGATGGGGGAATGATTTGAATTTGTGCCACTCCTCCTAAATCTCTGATAGGGAATTCAAAGGTAGGAATGTGTGCCATTTATTACCAAAATAGAAGATTTTCTTCATGTGCTACTTCAAGGCTCCTCCTTTGAATGTTACTATCAATTGGTTAGTTAAATGGGTGGTTCTTACAACACTACTTGAGTGAAATCATTAAAAAAAATCATTTTCAAAAGTCTACCTCTAAACTTCCTACTTTTATCCATGCATGCTATATGACCTGAAACTACCTATAAAGGGCATACCTCACCACAAGTTATCTAATGTGTGTGTGTAGGTTCTTACCTTTTGTATTTAATATCCAAACCTCTCAGATTCAAGTGTGCATAACAACATTAATTATCAACCCGACGAACATATTTTTGTTTCAAGGCAGCCTGCAAAGTATATGCAAACAACTACAAATAACTAATATTGGTTCTACATGATCGTGTTCTACATTACCTAGCTCATTCAACACGAGATAAAATGGAAGACTTGAGTAACAATACTAAATTTAAAAAGCATAAATTAAATGATAGGAAAAATGAATTATGCTATTCACATGCCTTGAACCAATATTAAATTAAACCAAACCTTGTTAAACTAGAAATTTAACCTATTGCACTGAACATAATTGAAATGTTAATCTAGAGTAGTAAATTAATAGAAATTTAGAAATTGTAGGAAATAACAAATCTAGAAAATGTAGTAGCCAACAAATTACTTAAAAAAAGGAAATTTACTACAAGGAACACCAATTGAAATTCAATGAAACAAACACATAGCTAAACTACTTTAGATGTTCAAGGAAGTACCCCATCCAAGGTAGTGGGCCCAACTGCACAACAGTCAATTCTGCCTTGAAAAATAATTTAGATCATATTACAAGTAGACAATTATGAAATTCCATTGATATCTCATTTCATTAAAAATTAGAAATAGATATAACACAAATCTAAGTTTTTCCTCTAATTCAACAATTGTCTATCCCCCCTCTTTGATCTCTATTTTCATTTAAATACACAAAGAGTAAAGGGAAATTACAACTCAACTGATTACATAATGATTTCCCCTTGTAATTTTGGATTGATTACAGAATCTCAACAAACAAGGTCATATCTGAAATATCTCTCCACCATGATTCAGCATGAACAAGTCGAATCTAGTATTGCAACTATCAGAATTTGGAAAATGGTCACAATAACAAATCAGAGAAAATCATCTTCAAAGAACCTTTCATTTCTCTCAATCCAAACTGAATTTTGTAAAAATTCTCAATGGGAAACTAAATTGGTTTGTTATGCACAAAACACATGTATCTAATTTCTAAGATTCAGATTCATTTGCCCAAAAATTCCAACGCAAAATGGTTGCTTATTATCCTAGGGAATTTTTGAGTTGGAATATTTGAATGAGTTGAAGATCAAATTTGCAATCTAGAAGAGATCTTGGAGGCTAAAATCATGAGTGATCTTATAAAAAAAATCATTAATAAACCATCATTGGAAAAATCATGCATAATAATCATCAATTTATTAAAAATAAAGGAGAACAAGTCTTACCTATCCACAATAGCATAAATAATTATGAAATGATATTAAATGATAAATTATGATAAATGGTGTGATAAATAATGGTAGAAATGGATAAAATATATATCAATAAGTGATAATAATAATGAAAAATTTGTGGCCCAACACCTTTGACACCCTTTCTGAATTTGGAGGCTCTAGGCATCTAAGCAGGACACCATTATGGTGCTTTCAAAAAATCACAGCATACAGAAGTTGATAAGATGAAGATTTATGGCATATTTTCTTCTTTTGTTTGTTCAATATATAAAAAGGCAAGGTTCCATGCTCTAGATATCATCATATGTCTGAATACTAAGACATGGTCGAAATTTTGTGAGGACTTTTCTCAACATTATACATCACTATTTCCTGTTCCCATCCCGAAGGATCTTCCACTAGGGAATTTCACTACTTCAGCTGCGAACCGATAGAGGCCACAGCCTTTAACAGTATGAACTGTCTTGAATTCAAGATCATATTCTTGTAAGAACATCATCCAATTCTCTCTCCTCTCACCCAGATATTGCTATACAAATATTTTTCTAATAGTTGGATGAGGCACATAGATAATCATATGAGCTTTTAGGAGATAAGGCATAAAATGCATAACCACCTTATAGACTGCATATGCTTTCTTATGAATGGTAGCATAATTTAGTTATGGTCCTTGTAAGCCAACGCTAATGAAATATATACATCTTTCACTCCCCTGATTATCTTTCTATGTTAATATGACCATAATAGATGAATCTGAAGCAAAAGTATGCAACGAGAAATATTTTCCAAAATTTGGACTATATAAGGCCAGAGCATCAACAATGGCTTGCCTGACCTTGGAAAAGGAATATTTTCCATTTTATCTCATTTCTATGTACCACCTTTCTTTATCATCTCCTATAATGGTTTAAGAATTTGTGTAGTCAGAGATGAACTTTCATAGGAAATTAATCTTCCCCAATAAATATTGCATTCCTTCTTGTTTACAGGAAAACGAACTTGAGCAATAGCTTTCACCCTTTTTGGGTCAATCTTGATTCCACTCTTTGCAATGATATTTCCTAAGATATTATCTTCAGGCAAACCAAAAATGACCTTTTTGGGATTCAATGATATTCCATATTTGTGACATCGCTCAAAAATCTTCTTTAGATTACAAATATGATATGGGATCTTCTTTTAAAATAAAAGTATTTCATCCAAGTAGATGTCTATGCTTTTTCCAATCAATCCACAGAATGCGATTCCATGGTCCGTTGAAAAGTACCACTAGCATAGGTAAGTCCAAATGAGATGCGCTTAAAAGAAAAATTTCCCCACTTCATCTTGAAGGTGGTCATTAATCGATCTGATTCTATTACTAGCACCTGATTATATCTAAAAAACCCCTCTAGTAACGAGAACATTTCCAAGCTAGATATGGTCTGGAGTATCTGCTACATAGATGGAACAAGGTAATTGTCTTTGTTTGAAGCCTAGTTAACATTATGAAAGTCAACACATAAGCATATCTCCCCAGAATTTTTTCTAACAGGAATCGAGTTGGAAACCCATATAGAATGTTGAACTTTAAAAATGATCGAAGCATCCAATTACTTCCTTAATTATTTCTTAATAAGGGGTTCAATAATTGGATGAAATTTTCTTACATTAGAGAAATTTTGAGGTCTAAAATGGGCTTCCTAAGGAATATTATAAAATAATAATGAAATAATAAAATCAGATTAGATTACACCATCAAATTTTAGAGGGAAAAAAAGAAAAGACTACTCTTTCAACTTGTATTTTTAATTTATCTCCTTATTGTTTTACTCAAATTTCAACTGGGAACACTTGGATACATATTTAATTACACATCTGAGGAGTACGTATGTTGCATAATTTCAACGGACCTTGTTACATGAAAAATGAGAAATACATGAAAAAGGGTAATTGCAATCACATTTTTCATGGGCTAGGGTCCATCAAAAGTATGAAACATGGGTACTCCTTGGATGGTGAATTAAATCCTACATCCAACGAGTGCTCCCAATCGAAATTTGACTAAAAATTTAGGGAGATAAGTTGAAAATACGAGTTGAAAAAATAGGTTTTTTTTCTATATATTTTTACTTTTTTACTCCAAAAATGGTAAATCATCCCCCATGATTGACATCATCATCTTGAATCCTATTGGTTCTTATAAACTTGATTTTGGTTGAACATTTTTGTTTTGAGGCCCATTTTAGACCTCAAAATTTCTCTAATGGTTTCTGCTAAAATGGATTCACCCCTTCTTTAATAGGAATGACATGCTAGAAGATACCTATATCATAATTCTTTACACCATAACACGTACATGTAATTAGATCTCGGTATTGTTTGAATAGATGAATACAATATTGTCATTATTGAGGAGTACAACATGTACCAAGATTTACATTTGGATCTTCTTTTGTTCTGAAATTGACTTGTTCATGTAACAATGTTTAGCGTTGAGCCTTTGTGTTCACTGGTCCTATGAAACGGTTTTGTAGGTCATAAATTTTCTCAAGAGATACCACACCTTTTGGCATAGATATCTGATTAGATGCATGACTCACTTCCTGCAAAGCGTTATCATGCTCATCTTCTTCAATAGTCACACCCGTGAACACATCATCATTGGCCATGAGGTGTAGTATCTGTTGGTCATCAGTAAACATGTGAAAATTAGTTAGATTCTTGGACATATTTGGATTATAAATAATTTCAATAGAAAATATATCTTTTAATGTTGACATACTAGCAGCTTCGTTAGATAATATATATGTGATAGCCTTATGAATCTTAGGCATAAACATAATATTATATTATTTAAAAAATGAAATGAGTATCCATACCTCTTGTTAGTTTTTCAAAGTAAGTGAAACACAATGAATGGTATTTTGTACCTGTTAAGAAACGATCTCTAAATCACAAATTACCATAATTACCTCTACCTTGAGGTTTATGGCTTTTTTTAACCCCAAAATAAATGCTTCATAATCAACAGTGTTATTTGTGCACTCAAACTCCAAGGGGCATAACAAGATATACCTTTTGTTCTGAAGGTTGATAGGAATAGAACCGACTCTATAATTTTGCTGAGTCTTAGAACCATCAAAGTATAAGGTCCAAATATCAGTAGCTACTGAGCTAGTTCATGTACTATTGGTATGTACATCTGTATTACAAAATTTGTTTTCACTAGTTGGACTACAAGGAAGGAGCTCCAATTGTGTATTAGATGGTATAGGTGAAGGTTGTGCTTGATAACACCCATGGTCAACCTCTAATAATTTTTTTTTGAAAATGATGTCTACAAAGCCAACTCACTCATTATGTCCCTCAAGTGGTGTCACGGTGTACTTCATACAAGGCTCATTGTCCACTTAGTTATGATTGTTTGTTCCCTTGTACGAAATCCATTAAACTGTTGAGTATGTTGAGAAATATCCTTGTAGTTTGTTGGACCAATATCTAGTCAAAAGTAAACCATAGGCTTCGATTATGTCCACAATTACAATATTAATGCATTGGTGAACTCTATAGTTTGATGACAAAGGGATGATGACATTATGGAGTTGACCAATTTCATAGACCAACGATCTATCTAGCTGTATGATTTGAGCATTAGTATTTGCTGATTTAACATTAATCTTCTTGGAAATATATGAAACCATCTCATTTGCAGATGCTCTTGAATCAAAAAGACGATTATGAAAATTATAATTACATATTTAAAATGTTAAAAGTAATGGGGTGCAGAGAGTATTAGAATTTAAATTAATGACATTAAGTATAGATTCAAGAATGTCATGAGACTTATTAGATATAACTTGAGAAGAAGAAACTCCATTACCTGATGGAGGCTGTGATGAAAATGCTTGGATTAATAGTTTACATTATTTTGTTATCTTTGTGAGATGACATATTGAGATGTTGGCATGAGCTCTCTTCATATCCTCAATAATGTTGAAATCAATACTTTCATTCTTACCAGGTTACACTAAAGTGTCAGATAGCATAGCTTTATTAGAAGCTTCAAGAGTAATGAACTTAGTCTTATTGTTCATGGATGTGTTCTTAGAAGGAGGAGCACTTCCAGACATATTCTGGAGACTCTTAGTAGAGTTGGTAGTAGGTATTAAAATCCTTCTCAATAATTGTTGTTTGAACTCTTGCTCAGAAATAGGTTCTTTGCTCCTCATATTATATCGTCTAGCTTTTTGTTAAGGAGGACCTTCAATCACTGGTGGTTCATAATCACTTTGTTTACCAACATTAAATATGCCACCAAATGTATTAACTAAATTTCTAGTAGTTGAATTTTCCTCCTTCATGAAAGATTGATTTTCTTCTTCAGTGTGCTCATACAACGCATCTGCTAATAAGGTAGCTACAAAATTAGCCATCATAGAATTTGTGTTCTGATTCCAATGGGGACATGTCTTTTCTAAATGATTCTATTGATAGAAAGTGTGGAAGTTATTTGTGCCCCAATTTTCAACATTGAACACAACATTAGAACTATGAGCAGATTTAGTCGGTTGATTATTACTATTATTCTTAAAGAAAGGTGGCTTGGAAGGCTTGATGTGTTAGAAAAATTATATATTACAGAGCAATGAAACACATAAAATATATTGCAAAAACATAAACACAGAAAACACTTAAAACAAGAGAGACACATATATATGTGGTTCACCCAATTTGAGCTACATCCATGGAGAAATAACTAGTCCTTCCTTTTATATTATCCAACAAACTGAAGAGATACATCCTACAACAGATCCGCTGTAATTCCCTCTTTTCTCTCACATAATCTCCTCTCTCTTTCTCACTTAGAATATAGATCTACATAGATGCAATACAATTCCCTCATATATAGTGAGGGGTTGCCTTCTAGGGAAAAAACCCTAAATTAGACAGAACTTTTACCATCATATCTATGCCTAATGAACGGCCCAAATTGACTACGAAATTACAACATTTTACAAGGCAAATTTACATTTATTTTTAGCTTCGGGATCATTTCCCCTGATCCCTTACTGGGGGGCGATCCCAAGGATCGCAGCCACCCCCCTTGGACCCCCCTTGTAGCGTACATTTTACAGGTGTCGTTGCCACCACATTACAAATTCAGGTCCAATGTGGCGATAGCTCTCAATAATGAAGATAATCAAGCTCCACACCAAACAATCTCCCACTTGGAGAGTGATTATAGAAACTCCACCCCTGCTTCATTTGTTGGATAGTGACTCCACTTTGGACCTGGCTATTTCTCATATTCTTCTTCATACTTGAAGATTGATTGAAACTTATCAGAATCTTAGTTTCTCCTTGGTTACAACTTTTGTTAACATATCTGCAGGATTCTGGCTAGTGTGCATCTTTTCTAGCTTCAACTTTCCATCTTCCAATGCTGACCGTATGAAATGGTACTTGAGTTTTCTATGTTTAGTCTTGAAATGAAATGCAAAGTTATTTGCAAGATGTATGGCACTCTGGTTGTCACTGTATAACCTACCCAAATCCTAGTTCTTAACCAATTCATCGAGAAACCTTTGTAACAAAATCATTTCTTTACTAGCCTCTGTAGAAACAACATACTCTTATTTCCATTGTTGAGAGTTCAACAACACTTTGCAGTTTTGAAACCCAACTGACAGTTTTTCCACCTACAGTAAACACATACCCTGTGGTGCTCCTCCTATTATCTTTATCACCCACCATATCTGCATCAACATATCCCTGTAGATCAATGTTTGAACGACCAAAGCATAATTATTGATTTGTGGTACTTCTCAAATACCTGAGAATCCACTTCACTACCATCCAATGTTATTTTCCTGGATTGTTCATGTACCTGCTTACAACTCCCACTGCATGTGCAATATCAGGCCTTGTGCAGACCATTGCATACATTAAGATTCCAACTGCTGATGCATATGGAACTTTAGACATATAATCCATTTCTTCCTGAGTCTTGGGACACGTTTCCTTACTTATTTTGAAATGGCTAGGCAAAGGTATACTAATTGGTTTTACATTCTGCATATTAAACCTTTTCAAAACATTTTGTATGTATCCACTATGAGACAATGTTAATTTGTGATTCTTCCTATCTCGAGTTATTCTCATACCAAGGATTTGTTTTGCAGCACCCAAATCCTTCATTGCAAATGAGTTTGCTGATTTCATTTTGAGCACATTTATTTCCTACATGTTAGAACCTAGAACAAGCATGCCATCTACATACAATAATCATATAATATAGCTTCGATCATTTTGCCTTTTGAGATTAACACAATGATCAGAGTGACATGTGGTATAAGCTTGTTCAGACATAAACTTGTAAAATTTTAGATAGCCTTGGAGCCTGTTTTAAGCCATACAAGATCTTCTTCAACCTAGACACTAGTTTCTCCTTCCCTTTTATCTCATATCCTTATGGATACTGCATATATATCTCTTCCTCCAAATCCCCATGGAGAAAGGTTGTCTTTACATCTAACTATTCAAGATGCAAATCTTCAGGTGCTACTAGACTTAAAATAGTTATGATTGAAGTCATTTTAAAAACATGAGAAAATATCTCATCAAAGTCTATACCGTTTTTCTGTGCAAACCCCTTCACCACAAGTCTAGCTTTATACCTTTTTCTACTTCCATCTTCTTCCTTCAACCTGTAAACCCATTTATTCTGCAATGTTGTTTTACCTACAGGAAACCTGACTAAGTCCCAAGTCTCATTATGTGCTAGGGAGTCCATCTCTTCTTTCATGGCTTGCTCCCACTTCTTCCTGGTTTCTACGTGCATTGCTTCTTCATAACATTCTGGTTCACGAGAATCAGTCAACAATACATAATATAATGAAGGAGAGTATCATTCAGGGGGTCTACTTATCCTGGTAGATATTTTAACACCACTTTTAGGTGTTTGAGGTGCATGTTGTTGTTTTGGTTGTTGATCATTATAATTTTTAGGCACCTTCACTTTTTCTCTGATATCATCAAGGGCTGTGTATTCTCTATTTTTTTCCCTGTTTCTTTTTTTGCATTTGATCCTTATACAAAACCTTTTCATTGAATATGACATCTCTACTCCTAATGATTTTGTGTTTTTCATAGTCATAAAAGTGATAACCAAAATAATTAACACCATACCCGATAAAGGTACATTTATTTGATTTTGCCTCAAGATTTGTTCTATTTTCTTTATTAATATGAAGAAAGGCTTCACAACGGAAAGTCTCTAAAAATGAGTAGTTTACCTTCTTACCTATCCATGCCTCCTCTGGAGTACCACCATCCAAGGAACTTAAAGGCCCTATGTTTATTAGATAAACAACAGTATCTACAACATTTACCCAGAATTGTAAAAGCAATCCTGCATGCAATCTCTTGCACCTTGCACACTCCATGATTGTCTTGTTCATCCTTTCTGACACACCATTTTCTTGTGTTGTTCCTAGAGTTTCCTTCTCTTTGTGAATTCCATTTTGTAAACAATACCTATCAAACTCTTTGATGCAATATTCACCTCCATTATCTGATCTTAGACACTTTAACCTTTTTCCTGTATCATTTTCAACCAAATCTTTCCATTTCTTGAAAGTGTCAAATACATCATATTTATTTCGAATACAATAAATCCAGGTTTTTCTAGTTGCATCATCAATAAAAGTAACCTAATAATGAGAGCCACCGAGAGATGATACCAGAGAAGGTCCCCATACATGTGTATGCACAAGCTCTAATTTTTTTCTCTTCTTTTCTTTCCCAACTTTGAGGAATCTGACTCTATTCTATTTTCCATAAACACAATTCTCACATAATTTTAAATCAACATGGTTCAAACCTCACAACAAATTTCTTGAGTGAAGAATCTGCATCCCCTTCTAACTCATGTTCCCAAGCCTATGATGCCACAATGTCGTACCTTCTCCTGTATAGGTTAAAGCATTAAAACAATTAGAAATACCATTGCATAAATACAATGTGCCAACCTTTTCTCCTTTTGTTATTACCAAGGCTCCTTTAGTGACCTTCTAAGTTTTATTTGTAAAAGTAGTCACACAACCTTCACCTCTCAACTTCCCTGTTGAAATTATATTTTTCTTCAGATCTGGAACATGCCTTACCTCCTTCAATAGCCATTGATTTCCATTCTACTGTTTTGTGAAAACTGTACCCATTCCAATGATTTTACAGGGTTTATCATCACGCAATTGGACCTGCCCAAAATATCCTTGAACATAATCATGAAAATGTTTCCTATCATGTGTGGCATGGAATGAGGCCCCTAAATCTACCACCTAGGCATCAATAATATTTTCTAATGAAAGAATCAAAACATCTTGCAACACATCACCTGTCACATTCGCTTCATGATTGTTTTCTTGTTGCACGTATCCTTCTTTTCCCTTCTGAGCCTTATAGTTTTTCTTTAGGTGTCCTTTCTTCCTGCACTTTAAACACACTATCCCTGATCTAGACTTGGATATGCCTTTCCTTGACTTAATGCGATATCCTGGGCTCTTTCCTCTTTCCATTTTTCTTCCCCTAGTCTCTGCAGTCAAAGCATTACCTATTGTCTCACCAAAGCTTTTTCGTCACGTTTCCTCGGTAAAGATTGCACTGACAACATCATCAAACTTTAAAGTACTAGATCCACAGATAGAGTTACTAATGGCCATAACTAAACCATTCCAACTTTCTTGCAACAAGAATAGAAATAACAGAGCCCTAACTTGATCATCAAAAGTTACCTCTATAGAACTTAATTGACTGGTAACTGTATTAAATTCATTTAAATGATCAACAACGGATCCACCTTCTAACATATTCATATTAATAAATGCTTCATAAGAAATACCTTATTTGAGGACGATGGTTTTTCATATAGTTTGGCCAATGTCGACATTAAACCCTCCGTTGTCATTTCCTTTGAAATATTAAAGGCTACCGATGCCACTAGACACAGCTGTATTGTTCCAAGTGCCTTTCTGTCGAGAATATCTCATTCTGTTTCTGTCATACTTTTCATCTTTTTTTGTCTTTCCACTTAATGGTAGGTACAAATCTTTCTAATAGAAATAATCTTCCATTTTCGTCTTCTACAACTGGTAGTTTTTGCCATTAAACTTTTCAACCCTAAACCTACCATCTTCTGCCATTGCTCCCACTCGAACCAGGAAACCTTCTGTGCTGTGAGTTTATCAACCAAATAGACCTTCGGCTCTGATACCAGTTTTTAGAAAAATTATATATTATAGAGCAATAAAACACATTAAATATATTGTAGAAACATAAACACATAAAACACATAAAACAAGAGAGACATAGATATACATGGTTCACCCAATCTGGGCTATGTCCACAAAGAAACAACCAGTCCTTCCTTTTATATTATCCAACAAACTGAAGAGATACAACCTACAGTAGATCCGTTGTAATTACCTCTTTGCTCTCACACAATCTCCTCTCTCTTTCTCTCTCAAAATAGAGATCTACATAGATGCAATACAATTCCCTCATATATAGTGAGGGGTTGCCTTCCAGGACAAAAAATGCTAAATTAAACATAAATTCTACCGTCATATCTCCTTCTAATGAATGACCTAGATTGACTATGAAATTACAACATTTTACAAGGCAATTTTACATCTATTTTTAGCTTCAAGTGGGCTCCCAAGGATCGCAGCCACCCCCCTAGACCCCATTTGTGGCGTACATTTTATGGGCAGTGTTGCCGCCACATTACGAACTGCGGTCCAATGTGGCAATGCCTCTAAATAAAGAAGATAATCAGGCTCCACACCCAACATGCTATTGGTGGTTGCCTCACTTGAGCTTCTCTTAAGCAGGGAAAATTTTAAGAAAGCCCCCCGAAATTATATGTATAATGGATGCGAGAATCCCCATCGTACATATAAAAATGTACGACCTATTTTTTCAATTATATAACTTGTATACATGATTTTTTGGCAAATCTTTTATTGAATTATAATTAATATGTTAAATCTTGGTGAATTTTTCACTAAATTATAAAACATTATAAGGTCATTGTAAATAGTGTTACTTCACAACATAGCTTTCTGGTGGATAAGTTAATGATGTTATGTTCATAGTGTTCAACGCATTCATAAGTAATATTTTGGCACTGGGTGAGATCACTGTAACATACTGGAAAATATCAAAGGACCATTAATCTATGTGACACTATTTCCCTACCCACCTGTTTCAAGTTTTGGGCTTGCTCATTTTTAGGAGCATTCTCTCCACTTGGTGGGTTGTAGTAGAGTTGGTCTGGTGGCATTTGGGGGGCAATTAGGTTGGTTAGGAGTTGATTTTTTGAGATCAATCTCAAACCTTAATCGTGGCTAGTACTAAAAATTAATGTAAGTCAAATTGTTCCACCAAACAACTACCGCTAATTAAATTATAATTTTAAAGACCATATTCAAAAATTATACATCTATAATTATAATAAACAATAAATAATATTACAAATATTTATTATTATTATTTAAATAATAATAAAAAACAATTAAAATGGTTCATTACTTTTTGTTACTTATTTACAACAATACATACAATGTTATATGATGTATATACGTTTTACATTAAAACATAAATTAAAATAACTAATATTTCCTATATAAATATTTTTAATTAAAATTTAATAATAATAGTAATAATATAACATATTTTTTTGATTAATTATATAAAGTATTACTTATATTTTATATGTTTTTATTTATATTCTATTTTATATTGATTTATATAAAGAATATGGTTAGAATGTCAAAATAATATTTTGAGTTATATAAAAATACCATTATAATAATACTTAGTGTATTTAGGTAAAAATTTAAAGATAGTAAATATAAACATTATATCTTACATTAATTTTTTTTCTATCATAATGAAATAGTTTCATTGTATCTCTACATCCATTATTCTTTAAGCATTATATGTTTATATGAATTTGAGTCATTTACAAGTGTTATGGAAATTTTTGTTAGAGGAAAATATACATAGATATAAAAAATTTTGTAAAACCAATAATGTTTTAATTTTTGTAATATATATCTATATATCTATATCTATATCTATATCTATATCTATATCTATATCTATATCTATATCTATATCTATATCTATATATATATATATATATATATATATATATATATGGAGTTGTCTTTAGTGCAAAAATCCGGTGGAAAAGTTTGAGGTGAAATCCTTATGTGTTATTTAAACTGGTTTTTTTACTCTATATATGCATTCAACACCCTGAAAAACCCCTAGAGCACTTCAATTGTGCAGGGGTTACCCATCAAACTTGTGATTTCAATAAATTCCGACCAGATTTTAGAGAAATTAGACCAGAAAAACCCACTAGAAAATATTCTGAAAAGTAAACATATATATATATATATATATATATATATATATATATATATATATATCTTTATCTTGTTATAAGAAATAAATATAAAAGTTTTAGTAAAACCAATAATGTTTTATTTATATATATATATAACATTGACATTTCTTGTATCTTTTTCACTTTGAGTAAAAGATAATATTTTTTTTTTAAATTTGTGATAGTCATATAGATTTAAGTGCATGTAAAAAAAAAAAAAAAAAAATCTCTTGTAATTTTTTAACTTGATCAAAATATAAATCATATTATTGACATTTATTCTATATATTTATGAATTATTAAAAAATTATAGTCTAATCAAAATATAAATTATATTATTAGTATTTTTTATTCATTTTTATGTCACTTGTCTTTTTAATTATAAAAATAATTAAATAATTATACGAAAATATTTTTTTTTAACCTATTATATAATACAAAGAAAATTAGACAAGTGAATTTAGAAAATGACATTGAAACACATTTGGATATATAATTTTTCTCTTTTTTAAATTGGAAAATCACTAAAAAAATATAGATAATAATGATAATAGTATGAAAATTAATAAAATAAATCACTAATGCTATTATTGTGAGCAATAAATAGTTTTTTTTCCAAATACAATGCAATAAAATGAAATGGAAAAGTATATATATATATATATATATATATATATATATATATATATATATATATATATATATATATATATATATATATATATATAATTGTAGCTGAGAAAACCTCACGTTGAATTATAAATGAATTTATCTAAATTGTACCACAAAACATAGTCAATCTACCTTTACAAATAGAAGGGAAAGAATCGCCCCCACTTAATCTCCACCAACATATAATCTTTATAAATAATTATATTTTTTTATTCCACGCACAAACTTAATATCTCTTTCATCTATATAACTAATTATATTTTTTTGCCATCCACAAACTTACTATCTTTTTCATCTATATAAGTAATTATATTTTTGTATTACATGCACAAACTTATTATCTTTTATAATGTTTTGTAAAAAAGGTTTAATTATTTTTTTTTTCTATATAAAACTTTTACCAAAAAACTACAACATGTAAGCAATAAAATGTTTCTAAGAAGTGAGGAAAACTAATATCTGCAACCTATTGTGCATAACTTTTTAAGATCTAGGATTTATACCTTAAACATGAATAAGCTTTTAGCAGAAGACATAAAACTGTTACACTCAAGCAAAAAAACAAAGGTGGATGTCAAATAAAAGGAATTTAGAGATTATTATTTCTGAAGATCATTTCAAACCAGCTACATGAAAATGAATCTCATTGTGTAGAAACTAACTATTTTGGAACATTTTTAAAAATGCTATGGTAGGTAAAAGGGAGACATTACAAGTACAGTTCCACCACCCTCACTGCAATCATTTATGGCTAATTGAATTAGAACGGAGACATTGCTATAGTTACAACAATAGTTAACCTTTCATGATACATGTTGGTTCAAGCCTACTGAATGTCCTGGAGTGTCCATATTAAAGGAATTTGTGAACTCCCACAAAATTATTTGCTAGACTGTTATTTTATTGATTCCTGAACAATTTTGGCAACTTCGATGGTGAATGCCATGAGGTCTACAGTTAAATCTATCTTACAACCAGAGTATTTTAGGTTTATAAAATCAACTCTCTCTTTTGTATGGAAGGTTAAATGATTTAGTAAATGAAACAACTTTTTAATCTAGACATATAAAAATATGGTAAATCCTCTACTATTTATATAGAGCTTTATTGATAGTCTATTCTATTATGATAAGAAAAAAAAATTATAATAGTTTATCTAGGTAAAAAATAAAAAAAAAAGCAAAATTTTAATAATCATATTCATATTTTTATGCCGGATAATTTCTTCATTTGAACATTTAAAGAAAACATATGTGGGTGAATGCTTACCAAATTAAAATGCAGAAGTAAGTGTTCACTAGATGTCAAATCAATGGGGAATAATTAACTAATTGATTTCTCCATTGTAATGGTTGTTTAAATAGTGATGGAATGGCTTTAATATAAACCCTCAATTCCTATAAACCCATGATTCCACATTCCATGAAGTGTGGGATACATTTTACTAGATAAAAAACAAATTCCAACAATTTTGGGTTAAGAGAAAAATACAATAGAGTGAAAATAAATTCCACTAGGAGAAACACGTCCAAATAATTGGTATTCCCATAAAACTAGGGTGAAATATATCTTGATATTTTCCATTACCATAAAAATGGGGCGAAGGGGAGAATGTGGTTTGAATATCACTGGAGAAAAATAATTTCCAATCATTTTGGGTTAATAGAAAAATATAATAGAGTGAAAATAAATTCCACGAGGAGAAAAAAATCCAAATAATTGGTATTGCCATAAAAACAAGGTGAAAAATATCTTGATACTTGTCATTACCATAAGAATAAGGTGAATGGAAGAATGTAGTTTTAATTTTGCAGGGCAAAATAATTTTTTAAACTCTCCCCATCAAATTCCCCTGGGATAATGGTTTACAACTATTTTTTTTAATAAATATTGGACGATGAATATTCAAACTCCTATTTGTAAAAGAATATCCCAAACAAAAATTCTATACTCATAAGTTCAAATACGCCATTAATAAGTAGCTTCATATATTTGGCCAAGCCTTCCATATCATAAGGATATTTCTCTTTTTCTTTAGTACAAGAGGTTTGACTTTTATTCTAAGTATATTTGGAGTCTTTAGAATATTAATGATCATCAATGGCCCCAATAGAATGCAATTATTTCTCAATAGCAATCTCTCTTGCAAAATTCAAAGTCAATGTATCCTTTGCATCCCTTTTAACAAACACATAAATATGTGTAGGCAAGGCAGTTGTATAATAATATTTAGTGATTGAATCATGTGGTTGAACATCAAATGGGAAATTATTCAATAAACAAGTAAACTTTTTATTAAAATCCTTCACTTTTTCCTTGTCCCCCACTTAATATTCCTGAGTTCTTTGAGCAACATGCTACTATTTTTATCATCGACAAAATTTATCAAAGAATATGTTATTGCAATCCCTCCAACTATTGATTGAATTAGGCATAATATTGTTATACAAGACTGATGCCCTATCTTCTAGAGTATATGGAAAATTTCAACATTATCAAAACATACCTGAAGCATTCACAAATGCTTGTGGAAGTCATCAATATGATCGTCACATTTTGTCTTCTTATCAAGATCGGGCTTCGAAAGTACCTTTTCTATATGTTTAGGCATTAGGTGGAGATTTATGGAAAATTAAATGGCCCTTGGGCCATCAAATCCAAGCTTTCATCAGTCGTGTCTTCTTCCTCCTCCTCTTCGCCTTCTAAATTGGAAGAGTCTTCTCCCTCACCATTCAAATATTCATTGTAATAAGGCTCTTCTTCTCTCAGTTTTTCTTCATTAGAAAATTGAAAGTATTCCCCTTCATCATCCAAATCTTCATCAATACGTGGAAGTTTCCCTTGTTGATTTATTCTTTCAAAAGAATCATCTAACCCTTCAAAGGGTTGCAATTGTTATCACCCAGTAACTTCCCAAGTTTAAAGAAGGAGATCACTGGGGTGACCACTAACCACTTCTGGAGATCAGGACCTAGCCTTCCTGATGCTCAGAGAGTGCTCTCTCTATATGATTTAACTTTGTTTAATGGGATTTTAGGCTAGTTATGAAAGTTTAGGGGGGTTTTGATTTGAATTGAAGGTTGGGTGGTGGAATCCTTGAAATAGATGGATAGAATGATGTCTCTAGACCATTGGGCATATGGAGTCAAAAGAAGGGCAGCAGAACTAGATCAACTCATTAAAGGGAATGTTCAAAGGGCAAGATAGCAGAGTAGAGTGCAGGTCTTTAGGCCAGGGGGTGGAAATGGTTTTAACTAGGGTGAGGGAGCAATTAAGAATTCTCGGACTAGGATTGAAATGAGGAACAGAGGGTGATCGGAAATAAAGGGAAATTAAGAATCCTTTGCTATCGATTAAAAGAAACAACCTAAACTAAGGAGAAATTAAGAATTCCTTAACTTATATTATCTGTAGAAAACATGTATTTGCCTAATTGTTATAACATAGTGTAATTAAACAAATTTTGATATAATATTCCAATTATGGCATTCAGATTTAGATCCATAATATGAAAAACTTTAAGAGATAACAACAACGTGAGAAAATACTTGTCTACACTTCGCTCTGCACATGAATCCTTTAAAATATCAGGTCTATATTCATCAATCCAGCTTGCTGGCTTAGTCAGTGCTTCAACAGCTTTAGAGTCTTTTGATCAAGAAGTCTAAAGAAATGACTAAGAATCCACACTACATACTTCGAATTGTGAAGTATTTATACTAAGGTGTTATTACAGATATCTCAAACTGACTTGAGATTTAATCTAGGAATTACAAATATCCTCTCACAGGAAGATAGAGGCAGCTAATGAATTGCTTTCATGCTGTCCCTTTCATTGTGATATTACTGGCTGTTATGGTTTGCTTTTAGCTCTTTATGATCTTGTTGTTTGAATAATTTATGCTGGAGGTTTTATTTACTTCTATCTTTCATCTGATACTCTCTGTCACTCATACTCTTTCACACTGATGACCTGTCTTTATCATTTACTGTGTTTCCTCCTTTTACTGAACATTTAACCTTTTATTGTGTATTTCAACAATAATTTTTTATGTTTTTTATGTGTCTCAGCATTGGAAGTGGATATCTATCAACTCTCAGTATGTTTTATTTGTTCATCTTCTAACTGCATCTTTGGTCTGGTTAATCTAGTTTAACTATCTTCTTCTTGGTTCTATGTATGATTGTCTTCATCGTTGTTCCTTGTATAATGGTCTCCTTCATTTAAATATCGGCTTTTAACAGGTTTCTTAGTTGAGTCTTGGTGTAAACAGGTTCTGTGACTCGTATCAAAACTATTTGTCCAAGCTCTGGCTTTAGCTGATAACCTGAAAATTTCAACAATAATTAAGAAAGCATTGGTCTGCATGGAAGGGCGCATGATATCTTTGTTTGCACAGGGATGCCTGGGGAAGGGGTTATGGTAGAGCTTTGGACATAATTAGAGGTGAAATCGCATCGCAGACGTTCTGGGTGGTGATGAAGGGTTTTATGGGTTTATACAGTTAAATGGGCGAAAGGCACGTAAATGTGGGTTTTCAATGCTTTAAAGTCTAACGGGTGGATTTTTAAATATGGCACGAAATTCATATTTATGAAGGATGGGCGGTTTATCGGAATGATGAGGAGGCATTTTTATCGGAATGATGAGGAGGATTTTTTCGGAATGATGAGGAGGATTTTTTCGGAGGGGTCAGCTGATCTATGTCAGGGCTTGACATGTAGCCATCTGGGGTTGGGGGAAAATCGCCTTATTGGGCGGGTAAAGTCAGGCTATCGAGCACGGCTGATATAGCTTTGGGCCATTGAATTTGGGCGATTGTGATCTGATGGTAGCCGGGCAGAAGAGCTGTGAGGAGGAAATAAATGGGGGTTGAAGTGGCGCCTAGGGGTTGTAATCGTAGCGGTTTGGTATTAGTTTAGGGATTTAATCCTGGGTTAGGCGATCAGGCAGGACTTAATCATGCGTTCAGGGAGTCAGTGAGGTTAATAATGGGGTTAACTTAAGTTTACTAGGATTAGGTAAACTAAGTGAAGTTGTATCGCGATGTGGCTGATTTCTATAGTTTTTATTTAAAACTAGGGGTTGGGATATTTACATAGGGGTCTAATTATTATATATGGGAAAAGGGTTTTTATCAGGATTTATTTAATAATGTTTAAAAATTAATATGAAATGAGTGGAGTGAGGTTTTTCCTTAGTAAAAATGGTAGAAGGTATGCGTTTGCGCATTTGGCTTTAAAATTCAGAAAAAAAAAAGGCTTTTTGTTGGGTTTTTTAGCAGAAAGGGATTTCCTTGGGGATTTATTATTTCTCCTAGGTAAATGGAGTTTAAACCATAGGAAAAGGTGTTTTCTTAGGGTAATGAGGGGAAATGAATTGTATGAAGGTGGAATGTTTTTATGAAGGGGATTCTAGCACTTGTGTCCATAGGTCATTAAGCCGAGGGTCTGGTCCCTCCAAAAGTTAGAGAAATGCTCTGAGGCTCTTTGACTTGTTGGATTAAAAGTACTTAGAACATACTTGTGGATGGGGAATTGGTAAGTACAGGGGAAAGGTGAATGAGGGGGAGTTAATCATATGAACTTGTAAATCTTTGTCTTTGCCTTCATAGTTGATCATACATGTTGAAAGATGTGTCTAAGAATGATGCATGTTCTTTGATCTCGGTAACTTTGTAGTTTAGCAACCTTTCTTCTACTTACCCATTTCTTACCTCTAACATATTTTATTCATTTGTTTTGGTGCATTTACGCTAGAAAACCCTTATTCATCTACTTTTCTTTTGAATAGTAATCTATCTAATTCTAACCTTATATCATCCAAGGGCTCAAATTAAGCTTATGAGCTCCTTTTATTTTTTCTACCTAACTATGATCTACCAAGATTAAACTGTTTAGTCAGATTTTATTCTCTAATCTATAAACATAAAATTCAAAGTATGGAAAAACCAATATTAAACTATTTGACTACCATGGATTGTGGTGTGAATAACAAGTTACACACAATCATTATTATGCATAAAAAGTAAATAGTAGTGGCATTTAGACTTGCACACTTTCATGGTCTCTTTTTTTGGGGGGGGTTCATATACTTTCATTTTTTTGACCTTCTCTTATTCTTTTTTCCTTTGATTTTTCTTTTAGGACATACCCTCTTTACATCTTTTACTTTTTTATAATATGGAAAACATTTGGAGAAAGAAAAGGTATGTACAATATTACAAGGCTTAACCTTATTCGTTCAAAATTATGACTTCTATTGGTATAGGAACCTAATAGCAATAACCAAATCTTCCACCAAAGAAACTAATACATTGTTGCGATTTGTTTCTTTCTTTATCAACTTTTGAGGTAGAATAATAGTGACAGGAAGTAAACCAAAATCTCTTTCAAACTGGTCAGTAATAGGTTGGATTGTCTAGATTTGATCACAAATGAATTCAAATATTGTTATGGACTTTGATGAGGGACTCCTCTATCTCAAGAATATGAGTTGGAGTTAAACTCAGACCATTATTTCGTTGCATAGATGGTTGGTTGTTATGATGTGGTGAACTATCAGCCATATAAAGGTTCCTATCCACCTAGATCCTAAATGTTTATGGTGCTAGATCCCTCCAACATAAAAAGGGTCTCCTTGATATGAATTCCAAATTGGATCTCACACCATTTAGTGTAGGAGCCCCATCTGGAAATTTAGCTTAGTTTCCATACAACTAAATATTTTCCTTAGCTACAGTAATTTTCATAAGAGAAAAATGCACATGTACTTATGAATGAGCAAGAAAGTATGCCTTACGAAATGTTCAATTGTAGATTTATCAAGCTTCTTATCGAGAATAGGGTCGGTACTCCCATCTAAATATTTCAATCTATAAGAATTGTGCCCAAGTTATTCAATGATTGTGTAAGCTCCAATCCTGAGAAAGATCCATATATAAGGAAGTATGGAGAGGTTTTCACAGAGGATTTAGGAGTGACATGCTTAGCCCATAGTGCATTCACCAAAGTGTTATGCTAGTTCTTTTATTCATAGAAAATGATTTTCTTGATGGTACAAATCATATTTTTTTTTTAGACTCAGCCAAAGTGTTTCCTTGTGCGTAGTAGTTTGATTCATGCTTTAAAACACTACCATTTTCTATTGAAAACTGATAAACTATTAATAAGGAAAAATAAGTCACATTATCAAATAAAACCAATGTAGGAATTTCGAACCTAGTTATTATGTTCTGCTTGAGAAATCGGATGACTTCCCAGTCATTAACTTGTCTTAATGGAACTACTTTGATTGACCGAGTGAAATAGTCAGTTGTAGTTAAGATGTATCAGTGTTGCTTTGATGAATGAGGAAAGATTTTGTTAAGAGCATCCAATCACTAGTGTTTTAAATGTTCCTAAACTACTACAAGTAGCAATGGGGTGGCTTATTTTTTGTCATGACCAACACACCTTTGACATACTTTCAGGCATAGTTGTGAGCAGCCTTAAATAATGTGGGTCAATAATAATCAGCCCTCATCACATTTTGAACAGTGGTATCACCCTTGAAGTGTCCACCTGATGGTCCATCATGTAGATCTTTCAAAACCCTTTTCTGTATCTAGAGGCTTTAGGCATCCAGTAAAGACACCATTATGGTTCTTTCAAAAAAGCATACCATGCACAAGTTGGTAAGATAAATCTTTAAGTCAAATTCCCCTCTTTTTTTTGTTCAATAAATGAAAAGGTGAGGTTCCATGCTCTAAATATCGCCATATGTCTGAATATCATGATTGGTTATACTTGTGGGAGGAGTTTGCTCAACATTATACATCTCTATTTATTGATCCCATCTCGAAGGATCTTCCTGTAGGGAATTCACTGCTTTGGTTGTGAGTCAACAAAGACCATGGTATTTGACATTATGAATTGGCTTGAATTCAAGATTATATTCTTGTAAGTACGTCATCTAGTTTTCTCTCATATCACCCAGTTATTGTTGTATAAAAAGTGTTATAATAGTTGGATGAGGCACACAGAGAATCATACGAGATTTAAGTAGATAAGCCCTAAAATTCTTAACCGCCTTGTAGTATACATGTGCTTGCTTATCATTGGTAGGATAATTCAGTTCCAATCCCTATAAGGTAGCACTCATGAGATATATAGTTCATTCATTCCCTCGATTGTCTTTATATGTTAATACAACCACAATAGGTGAATCGGAAGAAAAAGTATACAACAAGAAATAATTTCCAAAGTCTAGATGATATAAGGTTGGAGCATCAACAATGACTTTCTTGACCTAGGCAAATGAATCTTTTTACCTTTTATCCCATTTATATTTGTCATCCTTATTTATCATCTCTTGTAATGTTTTAACAGTCTATGTGTAGTCAGAGATGAACTTGCGTAGGAAATTAATCTTCCCTAAGAAACCTTGCATTGCCTTCTTCTTTACATGAAAAGGGATTTGAGCAATAGCTTTGACCCTTTCTTTGTGTTGTCGCTGCAACAAACACCCTACAAAAATTTTTTGCACTTGAATTTCATACCTTACTGTGGATCTTGTGATTTTTCATTCCATGGTCACTTCTTAATCAATCAAAGTCACTTAATTACACATGCTCAGTTCACAACAAGTTCATGAGCGCATTATTTTACACAAGATTGAACAAGAATAGCACAGTCCTTCAAGACAATGTTGGTGCAATTTTCAACCCATGTTGACAATTAGTGTGCACAGTCATTGACAATCCCTCACTTTGCCTGTGTTTGTACTTCTATTTTTGTGATATTTTGAAACTGCCGCTTTTGTGCACCTTTTCTTTCACGAGTTTCATTTGCATGATTTTGATTTTCTCTTTCACTTGCCTTTACTTTAATTAGTTTCATTTTCATGTTATCGTTTCTCTAGCATGTTTCACTTTCACTGTCGTGCTCATATCACAAGTGTCGTTCCCACTTTTCACTTCATATAGTAAATGTTGTCTTCTAGCATGATGAGTGTCACAAAATGCATGAAAGATAGTTTTGGTGATCTCTAGGGGTAAAATTTGTGTTAATGAGATGTACTTACCATGTAAACATGTATTGCACTAATTCCCAAAGTTTGAAGCACTGTCATCGGAAAGTGCTTGTCATGCATTGTCACATTGAGGGAAGTATGTTTTTCATGTGTCATGGATGATATATGTTGTTGTGTCATCAAGTGTTCTAAGTGTGTGATAAAATTTGAGTCTTATCCTTTTTCACATCAACTTTGTCGATGCCACACTTAGTCAATTTTTGAAATCTCTCTGACAAAGAAACTTAGCCTCATCAAGCCCTCCTGAACTGTGCATTACACATTCTCAGCCCTCTAGATGAAATGTTTCCTCCTCACACTGCATAATGCATAGTTTGTGCCTCTCAGGACTGCGCAATTTCATTGCTCAAGCTCGTACCTTAGCCTCTAAAACTACACAATTCATCCCTCTAACATAGCCTCAATTGCACATTGTGTAGTCTTTGACCACAAGCCTATCCCTTGAGGTCCTGAGTTGTCCAGTTGCATAATCACCTGACTCACTCTTCCTTCCAAAACTATGCATTATGAAAAATCAGTTTTCAATACCTCATCCTGGCTTAGTGAGCTCTCAAACTGTTTAATCTCCTTCCTTAACTAAGACTGAACTGCGCGTTACGTAGTCTCAAGGCTCAAGCCTCTGCCTTGATTGCTTGAGCTACACAATTGTGTAGTCAATGAGCCTTTCCCTCGGCCTACCACCTGGTTCTGGCTCAGCTAGTGGATTTTCATGTACCATCTTAGACTAGCGGATTATTGAAATGATGTTGTCTTGTCATGGGTGAATTATAGATGCAATTACCCTATCATGCTTTGGAAATATTATGAAGAAGGAGATGGAGAAGGAGAAAATGTTAGAAGACACCTAAGGAGCTAAGAAGATAAGATGATAATTAGGTGAGAATATGAAGGAACATTGGATTATAAAAGAATATGGATGACCAAGACCACATTGCAGACTCCTTATCTTCAAGTCATAAGGAGGAGGAATTAGAAGAACATGCACCATATTTTCAAGAAGACACAAAGAAAGTAGCAACAAAACGTGACTTCACATTTCTAAGTCATCATGTAGTCCATGTCATGAGTGTCATGTCATGTCATGGCATAAACTATCATGTGCCACATTATTCGTGGATTATGTAATTCTATATTAGAAAATGTAATGTGTAGTGGAATTCCAAGAGTCATCTATGTAATGTGAAGAATCATGTAGGAAGTCAAAAAGTCATGAGAAGTTAGCCAGTCATGAGGGTAGTCCAAGAGTCATAAGGGAGGCGAAGGATCACCCCATTTGTTATATATACACACTCATTATCCATGCAAACTCATTTTTACCTTGGCTTCTCCCATAAGGCATCAAAGGGATAGAGTTAGTACTTTTGGGGAGCAAGTTGTGGCTCAAATGGTCCATTATTGGAGCTAGTGATGCTTGTTGTATTCATGTATATTAATATTTTTACTTAATACTTGAAGGATGATGGTCGAGACATTTTCATACATGGATTGTGAATATTTGTAAGATTATTTTGTGAGTATTTATGATTCGAAATTTTCTTTCACATGTACTAAAGTTGTCAAACTATTTTGGTTATTCTAGTGTTCATCTAATTGAAAATGTGGTTTAATGGTTGTAATAATCGCCGCATCTCTGTGGACTATTATGCTTGATGTTAGGAAGTTCTCCTTTCACTTGTGTGTGCCTCTACTAGGGTGGTACTATTACCTATCTCTTAGATTCTCAGATCTCCTCCCTTCGCAGTAGAAGAACCTTGATACAACTGCAACTCAACATTCACCAGGAACACTTGCTTTCTTTTCACAAAGGAAATTACATCCTTTTCTCTCTTGCTGACAGCTAAAGGCAAGGAAAATCTTTAAGAATATATGGCAACTAGGTTGATACTCTAGATGGGGCTCCTACTCCAAACAGTATGAGGTCTAATTGGAACTTCACATTAGGGAGACCCCCTTGGTTGACGGATTTCCAACACCATCAACAAAATGGCTCTCGAAGGAGAGCCATATGACAAATTGTGCATGTTTAGTTTGTTTTGAATATCTTATTTGAAATGGCTCATCCTCAAATCATACTCCGTGGGTGTTTTTCAAACCTATCCCCTGGTAAAATTTTAATCCTCGATGAGCCTCTTTATCACTTGTCTCAATTGAAGTTTTATGGTGAGGATGGAACATCCATAGCCAAGAACATTTCTAATTTTATTAAATTTTTTGAATATTATGAAATCAATGATGATTTTTTTGGCTTTCTCACTCACCCATGAAGGTCGTGTTAATTGATGGTGTCATACCTTACCATCTACTTCATCCATTATTTTCGTCATTTCCTTAAGGAAATTTATAAATCCTTCAATAGGTATGATTACTGAAATGTTCATAAGAGAATCAATTAGCTAATAATGAAGCCTAATGAACCAATCGAGGATTCCTCTGATCTATTCCTTCACGTTTGTTGTGAATTTCCTAAAGAAGATATGGGTTGGGATTCTTGAAACAAAAGTTTCAGCATTTGGTTCATTTCTCTTTGCATGGTGAACTTTAACCCCATGATGTTTATAATTTCCCAACTCTTGTGGATCATGAGACACATCTAATGTCAAAGGAGGAATTTATTGTTCCTTTTTCTCCTTGTCTTCCTCCTTTTTTAGTTCCGATGTGGGTACCTCCTTGCAAAGATGCCAAAGTTGGAAAGTCTAAAAATCAAATTCCCAATCCCTCTCTTCATCCTCCTCTCTCTTTTCATGATTCATATATAATGTAAGAAAACCCGGAAAGGTGCATGGAGCCTAGGGTGAAGGCTAATTCTTTCATTCCTCAAGATGACATTAGCACTCTAGACATCAATCTTGAATCTAGTTCCATTGAAAATGTTACTTCTTCAAGCGATATATTTCATCCTCTATCATCTACATGCTATGAATCTACGTACCATAGTCTTTTTGATCAATTTGGTCCACCAACTAGCTCTTCACGCTCTCTTTATTTTCAAGTTGATGGTTCAAATTTAGATTAGATACAAGATAGTCACATTAAAATGGTAGAGGAGGAAAGTGAAGAGACACTTGACCTCTCTTCCCTTTTTCAATGTCCCCCATGTCAAGCTAACACACTTCCATTCTTGGATTATTTTCAACCTCCTAATCTTGGTAGTGAATCAAATGAAATCAATTCTTCTAATCAATATATTGTCTTGGGAAATAATCATTCTCGCGATGATAATTATGTTGATGTAAGTAATGAAAAATTCCCAAGTGCACCAGCCAATCTTTTGGTTCCTCCAGAAGATTTTAATTTGAAAGGTTTAGGTCTAGAATTTGATTCGCTAGAAGAATATTCTTTTATAGAAAGCTTCTCTTCATCTCACTATCCCTTGTGCTCTAACATTTGTGGTGCATCAACTTGCGACAAGGATACTCCTTTATCTTCAAGTTCTTCTCCTAATGGGTTAAATTGTCAATTGACACAAGGTAGTGAGATTATCCATGAAATGAAATAAAATAATCGAATCATTGAGAATTCCTTTGAGTATTCCTTCCATCCCTCATCAACTCTTGTTTTGCATGAAGAAAATCTTCAAATCAACTTGCTCATGAAATTTCCCCGATTCATACATCTCTAGATTTGTGATGAGAAGAATATTTCAATTTGGGTAATTTGGATGTTCAAATTGTAAAATCCAGTTAAATCAGTGACAAATATGGTTGCCTTCAAGCTAGTAGTGGTCCCATTGAAATAAGAGGAAGTAGTTATCTTCACACCATGCACGATCTGATTTAATCTTCAGAATGTGATTTTATAATCGTTGAAAGTTTCGGGACTTGTCAGGAAGTCGAGGCACTTCAACTTCCATTGATGGTTATGTTAGGATCCCGCGACTCTGTTAAGCCCCCCGAACTAAGTCAGATCTAGTTTCTCTTGCACAATACTTCTCTTTGCATGGTTTCACTCGATGTAAATTTCTTTTTGAAATATCTTTAACATTGTGGATGTAGTATTTTGATCTTTAAATCTTTTAGTTTTGATCAGATTCATAAATCCTCTTTAGTTGATTCATATTCATGCAAATCCCTAGTATCAAGCTTTGATTTCAAATGTGTATATCTCATAGAATCATGGAACTGTGAAATTAATCATTTCAAAAGTCATGTTTGGTCGAAGCAATCATGCCTATCAGATTCATTTCAGAATAATCAACTTGAAGTTTTTCTTCTGAATGCCTTTGTGACAGTATAAATACTCTTTAATGTCGACAAGTGCTTGAGATATTTGTTGAATTGGGTTCCTCCTTTTCATCCATTACATCCTGCCTAGTTTTGTATTTCCATTATACTAGCATTCCTTTTCAATTATCTTGATGATTGCGATGCCTGTACAACTTGTCACTAGTTACATGAAAAGTGTTTGTGACATTCGATATGCGAGGAATTTTATTCTATTATTTAGAAAATTTGCATAGTTGTTCATTTTGATCTATCTTTGTTAACTACAATTCTGGAATCCCATATTTTAATCAATCCATATGATCATGATTATGGCTCTAATTATTGTTATTCAACTTACCATCTTCTCATCAGCACATCAGATGACAATTGTGTTACATACTTTGATCTTTATGGTTTAACATCTTGTTATTTGGGTATTTATCAAGCAGTTGAGGCACTTCAACCTTTTCTAATACTTATTTCATATCCTCACAATCGTGACATGACTGTTGAGTATGATCAGATCCATTTTCCATTGCAAGATTCTCATCCTAATCCTACACCCTTAATTGCAAATCCATCTTTTCAAAGATTTTAGGATTCTCAAGATCAGGGCTATTCCAAGTTTCATGATCTCATCGTTGAATGGTTGGAGTAATCTTACCTAACAGTATCCATCATTAATAACAAGTTTTGATATTCCCTCATGCTTGTAGATGAAAATAAGTTCACAAGAATTTTCCAAGTTTTGTTTAGTTATGATCTTCATTCTTTTTTTTTGGGTGGTTCACAGACACCCTGGTCATTGGATGGCTGCTACATCCACGAAAATATCTGAGCTGATCAACCTCGATGGAATTGAGCCCCAAGGCAAATAACTAGGCCAAACCCTAAGGGCTTTGGGGAGAATTGACCCTATGACCTCCTAATGGGTGAGGCACTGATTTGACCAGTTGAGCTAACCCTTGGGGCTTGCTGTGATCTTCATTGAAAAGGTAAGAATGTGAATTGGTTAAAAGTAGTAACTATGACATATCTTTTTGTTGATAGGGAAGATCTTCATTTTTTTCTTCAAGTTATAAAAGCTCTTATATTTTCCATCACACATTGTTTTATATTTGTTTTAAACGATCGTATCTTTTTGTATGCAAGTTAGGAGCAGCTACGGTGGCTACATTCGAAATTTCATTATACATGACCCTGACCTTCTAGTTGTTTAGGTTGGGTGTAGGACTAGCTCCATTCTAGTTTTCACTCTCTTACACTCATCCCACACTTGTTCTCTTTAGTCTTTCTTGTCTTTTCTTACTTTTCTCTTACATTATGCTTTGGTTTAGCCTCTTTTTTCTTGTGCTTTGGTTTTTCTTTCTTTTTGTGTCATGTCTTTTCCTTTTGTTCTATAAATGATATTTTGCATGAAGGGTGTCCTATTTGGGCTTGAAAGACAATGTGGAAAATTATAAAAGGACTTTGCGACAATGCAACATTTGGCTAACTCTTTGTCCTTCTTCCTTGTCTTGGTTACACCTTTTTGTCAATGATGTTTCAATGGAAAATATGATCTTTGTGTTAGGAAAGCGTTGTATGTAACCATGATCTCCATGTCTATTCTAGAAACCTCATGCCTACACTCTAGTTTTTATGTTTCAGTGTTTTCAGGCTGATCTAATCAAGTAGAGAAGGAAAAGGGGAAAATCTAAATGAGCAAACTAATACCAAATGTATTATATAAGCTTCTCTAAAGGGACAACCTCTCCTGCTCTCAATAACATAGGATCACTCTTCCGCTTATGAAATAAATAAGTGTTGACGCATAATCCTATATAAAATAAATAAATAAAGGTGAAATGAGAGAAAGGCTTCATGCACAAAGAGGTGAAGTGAGCAACTCCAGCAGGGTACTCTCCAGGCCTGCTGGTAGCGAAGCAACACCAGAGATGAAAAAATACAATCTCAAAATCTAAAGCTCATGAACTCCATTACCCTTTCTTAGTTTGACACATTATGTGATTGTTGACCTTATGTTTGTGTTTAACTGAGTAAATGAATGAAGGGGACTATTTTTATGCATGGAGTAAGTGGCGAAGCCACGGTAATCTGAACGCTGGATCAATACTTCCTGAAAAACTAGACCTTTCAAGAAAAAAATTGACCAAGGAAGAGAAGTTGGAGTTCTACCACTGTGTCGCCAGGTGTTTCCACTATGAAAAAAACCCTCCAAAAATTTTCTTACACTTGAATGTTGGAGCTTAATGTGGATATTACAATCAGTCATTCCGTGGTTACTTCTTGATCGGTCAAAGTCACTTTATCATACATGCTCAGTTCCCAACAATTTCATGAGTACATTCTCTTACGTAAGCTTGAAAACGAATACAATATTCCATCAGTGCAATGTTCAACCCATGTCGACAGTCAATGCACACTGTCATTGATAGTCCCTCACTTTAGCTACATTTGTACTTCTATTTTTGTGATTTTTTTTAATTGTCTCTTTCGCGAGTGTCTTTTGCATGACTTCGACTGTCGCTTTCGATTTCTTTCACTTTGATTAGTGTCACTTTAATTGTATCTTCACTCTGGCATGTTTTTCTTTCACTATTGTTCACGTATCACAAGTGTCATTCACACTTTTTCCTTCATATAGTAAATGTCATCTTGTAACATGAGGAGTGTTTCGCAATGCATGCAAGATAGTTTTAGTGGTTTCAAGGGATAATATTTGTGTTAATGAGTTTTACTTACCATGTAAATAGGAATCTCACTCATTCCCAAAGTTTCAAGCACTATCTCACAATTGTCATTACGCTCGTCACAAAGTTCATATTTAGTGTCACACTTGTCGCGAGTCATCACAAAATTGTTGCACTAAGGGAATTATGTTATTCATGTGTCCTGGATGATCTATGTTATTGTGTCATCAAGTTTTCTAAGTATGTGATCACAGTCGATTCTTATCATTTTTCACATTAGCTTCATTGATCCCACACTTAGTCAAATTCCAAAATCTTTCTGACCATGCAACTTAGCCTCATCCATCCCTCCTAAATTGTGCATTGCATAATCTCAACTATCCAATTGTAACCTTACCTCTTAACATTGTACAATGCATAGTTCCCGCCTCCTAGGACTATGTACTATGGAGTTTTAGTCCTCAAGCCTAAACCTTGGCCTCAAAAATTGAGCAATTCAGCCCTCCAACCTGGCTTCAACTGTGCATTGCACAATCTATGATCTCAAGCCCAACACTTGAGCTCCTGAGCTACGCAATGTTTCAATCACTCGACCTTCTCTTCCTTCCAAATTGTGCAATAGGCAAAATCAGTGTTTAATCCCTCATCCTATCTCATTGAGCTCCCAAACTGTGCAATCTCCTTAATGACTCCATCCTAAACTATGCATTTCATAGTCTCAAGGTTCAAGCCTAACCCCTGACTACTTGATTTGCCCAATTCCATAGTCACACTCTACCTTAGCCTACCACCTCATTCTGGCTTAGTCAGTGGATTATCATGTAGGATCATAGACTAGGGGATTATCATACTCACATCATCTTTTCATGAGTGGATTGGAGATGCAAGTACTATATCGTGTTCTGGCAAGATGATGATGAAGGAGACAGAGAAGGAGGACATGCTAGAAGACACCTAAGGATCTGAGGAGATAAGATGAGCATCATGCAAGAAAATGAAGGAACACTGGATTATAGCAGAAGATAGAAGATTAATACCACATTAGAGACTCCTTATTTTCAAGTCATAAGGAGGAGGAAGAAAAAGAACATGCACCATATTTTCAAGAAGACAGAATGAAAGCAACAACAAAATGTGACTTGGCATTCTCATGTCGTCATGTAGTCCATTTCATCAGTGTCATTTCATGAACCATGATGTGCCACATCATTCTTGGATTATGTAGTTCTATTTTGGAAAATTTAATGTGAAGTCGAAGTCCAAGAGTCATCTATGTAATGTGAAGATTCATGTAGGAAGTTGAAAAGTCATGAGAAGTTAAACAGTCATGAGGGTAGTCGAAGAGTGATAAGGAAGGTGAAGGATCACCCTATATGTTATATATACACCCTCATTTTTTCCTGCAATGGACTTTTCACCTTGGATTCTCCCATAATGCATCAGAGAGACAGAGTTAGTTCTTTTGGGAAGAAATTTGTGGCTCCAATACTCCACTATTGGAGCTAATGATGCTCACTGTAATCTTGTATCTTGGGAATTTTACTTAATACTTGAAGCTTAATGTTTGACACATTTTCATGCATGGATTGTGAATATTTGTAATATTGTTATATGAATATTTATGATTCATGTTTTTTGTCACCTATACTAAAGTAATTGAACTATTTTGGTTATTTTAGTGCTCATCTAATTGAAAATGTGTTGTAATGGTTGGAACAATCGTCACATCTATGTGGACTATTCTACATGATGTTAGGAAATTATCCTCTCTCTTGTGTATGACTCTACTGGGGTGGTACTACTACCTTTCTCTTAGAGACTCACCTCTTCTCCCTCCGCAGTGCAAGAACCCTACTACACCTGCAAGCGAACATTCACCAAGCACACTTACTTTCTTTTCACAAAGGAAAATACATTCTTCTCTCTCTTGCTAATAGCTAAAGCCAAGGAAAATCTATAGGAATATATGGTAACCGAACTGATACTTTGGATGGGACTCCCACTCCTAATGGTATGAGGTCTAATTGGGTCTTTACATTAGAGATACCCCATTGGTTAATGGATTTATAGCACCGTCAATGCCTGGTAAACCTTAATTCCACTCTTTTCACTGATGTGTCCTGAGAGATTACCTTCTAACACACCAAAGATGTTCTTTTTTAGATTAATGACATTCCATATTTATCACATCACTCAAAAATATGCTTTAGATAATGAATATGATCTAATCTCTTCTTTGAAAATACAATTACGCCATCCAAGTAGATGACTACACTTTTTTCAATCAATCCATGAAATTCAATGTCCATGGCCCGTTGAAAAGTAGCGTCAGCATTGATAAGTCCAAATGGAATGTACTTGAAATAAAAAGTTCTCAACTTTGCCTTGAAGCTGATATTTAATCGATCTAGTTCTACTACTATCACTTGGTCATATCCAGAAAACTCATGTAAAATGTCGAACTTTAAAAATTATCAGAGAATCCAATTACTTAATTCTTTTTGAACTAATGGTTCAAGCGTTGGATGAGCTTTCCTTATTATATGTTGAAACAACTTCATCCTTATTTATTAGGAATGAAATGTTAGATGTTATATGTATCATAAGTCTTTAGATCATCGCGCATCCATGCAAATACATCTCAGCAATGTTTGAAGAGACGAATAAAATCTTGTCATTCTTGAGGAGTGCAACATGTACCAATATTAACATACTTCAATTCTTATTTGGTTTCCAGGTTGAATTTTTCGTGTAACAACATTGAGATTTGAATATTTGTGTTCATTGGTCCTCTAAAACAATTTTGTAGGTCATAATGCTTCTCAAGGGATACCACACCTTTTGGCATATTCTTCCCCTTAGATGCTTGAATCGTTCCCTACAAAGCCCTATCATGGTCATCCTCTTCAATAGCCACATCTTTGAAGACATCAACAGTGGCCATGAAGTACAGTATATGGTGGTTATCATTAAACATGTGAAAATTAGTTACATTGTAGGCATAGATGGCTTATAAATAATTTCAAAAGAAAAAACATATTTTAATGGTGAAATACTAATAGTTGCATTGGATAATATATGAGGAAACATTGTGAATCCTAGGACCATACATAATATTAAATTCTTTGAAAAATGAAATGATTTGACATACCTCTTGTTGGTAGTTTTTCAAACTAGGTGAAACATAGCGAATGGTATTCCATACCTGATATAAAATTATCTTTGAATCACCAATTACCCTAAGTACCTCTACCTTGAGGTCTATGGATTTCTTTAACTCCAAAAGGAGTGCTTCATATTTAGCAGTGTTATTTATGCAATTGAAATCCAAGCAACATGACAAGATATATGTTTTGTTCCAAGGGTTGATAAGAATACAATCAACTCTAGAACCATCCTAATTCTTATAACCATGAAAGTTTAAGGTCCAAATATCAATAGTTGTTGAGCTAGTTCCTATACTAGTAGAGTGTACATCTATATTACAATGTTTGTTTGCACTAGCTGGAATGCAAGGAAGGAGCTCCAACTATGTATAAGATGGTAAATTTTAAGTTTATGCTTGATAACACTCATAGTTAACCTCTAAGAAACAAGCTCTGAAAATGATGTCTGCAAAGCCAACTAGATCATTATGTCCCTCAAGTGGTGTCATAGTGTACTTCATATAAGGTTCACTATACACTCAAATTTGATTGTTTTTTCCCTTGTAAGGAAGCCATAAATGTGTCCAATCTGTTGATAAATAACCTTGTAGTTTGTTGGGACAATATCTACTCATAATTAAACTGTAGGCTTCTAGTATGTCCACAATTAAAATATTAATACATTTGTGAAATTTACGGTTTGATGAAAAAGGGATGATGGCATTATGGAGTTCACCAATTGCCTAAATCAATGATATGTCTAGTTGTATGATTCAGGAATTCGTATTTTCCCATCTATCATTAATATTCTTGGAAACAGATAAACGAATCACATTTGCAAATGCCCCCAAATCAACGATACAATTATGGACACTATTATTAAATATTTCAAATGTTAAAAGGAACGGGGGGAAAAGAGTATTAGAATTTAAATTGTCGACATTGACTGTAGATTCAAGAATGTCACGAGACTTACTAAACATAACTTGAGAAGTAGAAACCCCATTACCTGATATAGGATATGATAAAAATGCTTAGATTAAGAGTTAACATTGTTCTCTTATATTTGAGAGCTTAAAGATTGAGATGTTGGCATGAGCTCTCTTCATAACCTCAATAATGTTGTAATCAGTACTTTCATTCTTAACAGGGTGTTTTGAAGTTTTAGGTGGCATACCTTTTTTAGAAGCTTCATGAGTGATGGACTTATTCTTATTGTTCATGGAAGTATTCTTATAAGGAGGAGAATTTCTAGACCCATACTACAGACTCTATGCAGAGTTGGCAGGAGGTGGTAAAATCCCTCTCAGTAATTTATTTTTAAACTCTTACTCAAAAATAGGTCCTTTTCTCCTCATATATTGTACAGTTGTTTGTAGAAGATGAGATTCATTCACTGGTGGTTCATCAACACTTTGTTTATCAGTGTTAAATATGACACCAAATGTATTAACTAAATGTCCAACACTTGAATTTTCCTCGGTCAAGGTATATTGATTTGCTTCTTTAGTCTTCTCATACTTCTCATATACTAAATCTATCTATTAAATTATTCATCATAGCATTCCTGTTGTGATTCCATTGGGAACATGTCTTCTCTAAATGCTTCTCTTCATAGAAAGTTCAAAAGTTATCCATGCCCCAATTTTCAACATTGAACACAACATTATAACTCTAAGTAGATTTAGCTGGTTGATCATTATTATTATTTTTAAAGAGAGGTGGCTTGAAAGGATTGTTGCTAGTGGTTTCCTTACTTGAACTTCTCTTAAGTTCATGGACTTCATTAGTAATCAACTTTACAGATTTGGCCAAGCTTTCCATATTGTAAGGATCTTTCTCTTTTTATTTAATAGAAGAGGCTTGAGATTTATTCCAATTATATTTGGATTCTTCATAATCTTCATGATCATCAATAGCCATAATATAATGTAGGTATTTCTCAATAGTAATCTTTTCTGCAAAGTTAAAATCCAATGTATCATTTGCAGCCCTTTTAGCAAACACATAAATATTTGTAGGAAAGGCAGTTGTACAATAATATTTGATGATTGAATCATGTAGTTGAATATCAGTGAGGAACTTATTCAATAAAGTGGTAAACATTTGATTAAAATCCTTCACTTTTTCCTTGTCCCCCTTCTTAATATTCTCGAGTTTTTTGAGCAACATGGATGGATTTTTATCATCAATAAATTTATCCAAGAATATATTCTTGAACTCCCTCAAGCTATGGATTGAATTAGGTGGAATATTGTGATACCAGACCGATTATCTACATTCTAGAGTGTAGGGAAAGGGTTTACAAGCAATGTTATCAGAATGTTCCTAAAGAATTCGCAAATGCATGTAGAAGTTATCTATATGGTCTCAAATTTTGTCTTCTTATCAGGATAAAAAATTGAAAGGAGCTTTTCCATATGTTTAAGCATACACTGAAGATTCCTTAAAGAGTAAGTGGCCCTTGGATAATCCAATTGAACTATTCATCAACCATGTCTTCTTCCTCCTCCTCTTCTCCTTTTGAATCTGAAAGGTCTTCTCCCTCACCACTCAAATCTTCATTATAATCAAGCTCTTCTTCTTTTATTAGTTGTTCTTCATAAAAAAATTGAAAGTATTCCGCATCCCCATCCAAATATTCATCAATAAGTGGAGAGTTCCCTTGTTTATTTGATGTTTCAGAAGAATTCACTATCTCTTCAAGGGTTGCAATAACCAAATCTTCCATCGAAGAAACCAAGACACTGTTTTGATTTGTTTCTTTCTTTATTGGCTTATGAGGTAAAATAACAACCACAGGAAGTAAACCAAGAGCTCTTTCAAACTGATGAATAATAGGTTGGGTTTTCTAGAGTTGTTCGTAAGTGACTTCAATAGCCTATTTTAGACTTTGATGAGGGACTCTCTTATCTTAGGAATATGAGTTGGAGTTAAACTCAGACTATTACTTCCTTGTACATATGGTTAGTTGTTAGGATGTGGTAAACTATCAACCATATATATGTTTCCTTACTTATGGTTCCTGAATGTTAACGGTATTGGATCTCCCCAATATATTGGGGGTCACCCCAATATGAAGTCCCAATTAGACCTCACACCATTTGGTGTAGGAGCCCCATTCAGAAATGTGGTCCGCCTGCCATAGACTTCAATATTTTTCTTGGTTGTAGTAATTAGCATAAGATACCAATTCACATCTAGTTTTGAAATAGAAAGTACACCTTCTAAAGTGTTCAATTGCAAATGTATCAAGGTAATTTTAACAGAAGGAAAAAAAGTGAGTCTTTAGGAGAAAATTAATAGTATTATTCTAATAAAGACACAAACACATGCATACGAAAGAACCATTAAACATCAAGTGAAATATTTCACATAAACATCATGGTCATTAAAGAATGTACAACACATATTCAATAAGATGAGCACCAAAGCCAATCAAATAGTTCAATTTATTTACTACAAATGAATTCCAACATATACCAGAAACATCCAAAGATTAGTCTTAAAACATTCATGATATATGCATGAAAATGGGTTGGTTCAATGAGATTTAGATATGAAGCGAAAGTTCTAAGTTACATTGATACAATGAAACACCACTAACTCTAATAGTGGAGTGTTGAGCCACTACTCACTTTCCAAAGAACCATGTTCCTCTCTAATGCCTAGTTGGAGAAGCCAAGGTGAAAATTCCCTTCTTTGAGTAATGAGGCCTCTTTCATAACAAGAAGAATGACCTTTCATATCCCATGATTCTTGAACTCCCCTTGTGACTCTTGGACTTATAATGTGGCCTTTGCAATTCTTTATGAATTTTGAACTTCTATACAACTTTTGAACTTATATATGAATTTTGAACTTCTACATATGACCCCTTTGTCCATATATGACTCTTGGACTTCCACATATTTACATTTACAATATTCGACAAAATTACATCATCATTTACCACATCCTCATGTGATGACAACACGATAATTCATATAAATTAATGATCTGTACCCATGGTTACTTGTACATAGAGTTCCTTGAGAAGTTATGACACTACCACTATGTCTTCAATAATCATAACAAATCTTGCACTTTGATTGCCTTTCGCCTTCCAAAGGGTTCTTTGAAGTTTTGGAGTCTTAATGAGTCACTTTGATCATCATAATCCATTTTTATTTCAGTTGTCGCAACATGGTACCTTTGTGCCTTTTGTCTTCAAGATGCTTCCTTGGGCAACCTTTCTTGACATATCTCCTCCCACATATTTTCCATTCTATGTTGAGGACCTGCAAGTATGGATCATTCATGGAAAGAAAACATTAGCCAAAAATATTGTATTTTCTCATGCTTCATGAAAAAATTATGATTGTTGATCAATAGTGCACCAAGGGAAGAGAAATATACCTTCCGGGTGCAATGCACACTTGCAAGAGATAGGAAAGACTTCACTAATCACTACATTTGTACTGTGTGGAGCTCTACAGGAGAAGAAGGCCTAATGGAGGCCACAGGGCACAATTCTAGGGTATAAGGCAGTATGAATGTTCACTAAGGATGTATTGTGGTTTGGCAAGGAGATCCAGTGCCACAAGGTGGGCATATCATAGAAACAAGGCATAAAATAAGGCATCACTGCCCACTAAGAGTGCGTAGTGTGCTCAGTTGGGAGACAGGGGATAAGGTTGGCACATGACATACGGATAAGAAACAAAAATGAGAGTCTGATGATTCGGAATATGTTATGTACTGGAGAGAAGTATTTTGGTCATAGGACATAGTTCCAACTAACAAGGAATGTCTCCACTAGGCCTTAGGTGTGTGTAGTACACTCTTCCTAGCCTAGAGTGTAGGCTTTGCAAAGTTAGAATATTGTCTAAGTTTGGAGGGGTGAAAGATTGTAAAGCAGATTGAATTAAGAGAAAAATCAATCACGAAACATCCCAAATCATTAGTTAAACTTAGAAAAGGCACAAGACTAAGAAATATACATCAAAATTCTAGCTCAAAAGCATTCTCCAAGTACAATAAAAAAAAGTATGTGCAGTTTCAACATATAAGTGTCATTTTCTAACTAGAAAGTGTACTATGACTTAAAGGTGAATTATAGGTATTATTGACGATTCAGTGACACTTAGGAAGGAACATAGACACTTGAAATATGTGTATAAACATGAAATAATAGTTGAAAACCTAAAGCAACCCTTCACATGATAGGACGTAGGCTAAAAAATTTGAATATAGAAAATTTTTGGAGAGTTTTATAGCAGCAACAACAATGCCCTATGTATTATTTATATTGTATTATTTGTATTGAAAATGAAACCAACATTTGCATCGCTTTTCACTTCTAAAATATTATTTATGAATCTATTCGTAACAAAGTTTTTCATAGTCCTTGTTGGTATGGTAACAAGGACAATGTTCATATAGTTCTTCATGTTATAGTCACCATCAAAAGTTGCCATTAAAATATATGTATGATGATTTTTAGTTGATATATGATAAGGTTTGAGGTTGAGTTCATTGATATATCTATATCAAAGGCTAGTTTCATTTTTTTAGAAAGGATTGATATAATTTTCTCCCACAAGCATCATTGTGGAAAAGAGAGCTCCAAACCCCTATCATGTAGCTCTACAAGTTTTTAATTTTCTATAGATGATTATTAATAATATCAAAAGTAAATTTAGGGGAATTTTTTTAAAATACCCCCCAAAAGTCATGACATTTGAACTTTTAGAGGTGATTGGTAAAAAATTGCCTCCAAAACTTCAATCCTTGTGACGTTTTTTGGGGGGGTTTCGAAAATCACCCCTAAAAAAAAAAAAAATTGGAGATGGTTTTTGTGAGTCCTCCACAAGCCTAAACCACCCTGAAGGGTATTTTTTCTTGGAGCATCCACTTGAAGTATAAAAATAGAAAGATGATGCCAATGGGAAATTGCATTGGAATACCACAAACAAGCCCCCTAAATTCTCTTTGTGTTGACCATATGCTAGCAAGAGTGGGATGAACACTTGATTGTTTGAATGTGTATCCAAAGAAAATTTGTATGCTTGTACCATTAATGGTCATCTAATTACCCTCATTGTAACTTATTTTAACACCTTCGACATAGCTAGATATATATTAATTTTGTTTCCTATAGGTAAGGGTTTGTTAGCAACGAATGCAAGCCCTATTTGAAGATCTCCCTTATCCTCCACATGGGAAAGATTAAGAGGGCACACTTTATACTTATACTAAATGATTTTCTATGTGACTTGACCAAATTATAAGACTCACAAGGATATAATTCGGCATCACTAGGAGGCAAGACCACCCAACCACCAAAAATTTGTAGTTTAAGGTTGAGAAAAACAATCTCAATACAACACTTAGGAAAACAATTAAATTAAACTTGGTATTCAAATTTCCAAAATAGAGGAATTCAATAACTAGAATTTAGTGGTCATGGGGGTATTAGTTTTCTAGAAAAGAAGAATGAAAATAATACACAAAAAAATTATTTTATTAAATTAATTTATTAAACCCTTCACACAAAAAAATCCACGCTAATTGTTCAGTTAGGTTTCTCGATAACTGGAATACTTTTAACAATATATATCAATGTTAATATGATTAATATTTCATTTTCTAATAATTTTCAAAACCCTATTTCACAATTTTATCAATTTAGTTTCAAACAATGACTTAGAATTTTTATATATGCCATGGTGAAAATGAGCCAAACCTAAAAATATTGTTGATGTGTGTCTACTTATCGAATATTGATGGGTAATTTAATTGTTTTTTAAATTACTTTATATTACATTGTCAATTAGGGATCGTAAATTTGTGAAGTATACGACACAGTATGTGTTAGGAGTTTAGTTTTCAGTTATAAAAAAAAAAAAAAATTGCAACGAACTAAATTTATACTCTATAAAGACAAATTAAATGACATGAAATGAAATATTAATCTAGAAAAACATGGAAGCATTAAGCTAGGAAAGCATTGAAAAATTAATCTAGGAAAGCATGTAAACTCAACCTATGAAAGCATGGAAATATCTAATCTGTAAAAGTGAATAAATTTCATCTATGAAATCTTCTGAATTTAATCTAAAAAACATTTGAAATCTATTTCTATAAACAATTCTAATCACAAATAAGAATGTTTTAGAACCTATTTTTGGTTTGCATTTTTATATTTCTCAAGCGCTTGATTGCAATATGGAAAAGCACGAAGTTACAATTAGAAACTTGAAAATAAAGAATCTAAAACAAATAATTAAATCAAATTCTAAGTGATCATTGAAATGTAAATTATTTCTTAATTAAAAAGATTAGAGAATTGTTTGAGAATTGTGATGACTTGAAACACTAGATTGAATTAGGTTCAAAATGAGTGGTCTCTTTCTTAATTTGATGAAAGTTCAACTTCTTTTTTCTATTGATATATTTGTTGGATGAAATACGAAATATAAAAAATTACATTTTAAAGATCCTCGAATACCTCCAAAACTGTGCATTGTTTTGAATAAATTTCCTTGATGCAGCTAAATTGGCTCATTCTGTATAAAACCCATGTTTTAGTTTTTCAAGATTTATCCTATGTTGGCCATAAAATGTGTCAGAATTTGGATGATCGAAAATGGTTGTTAATCTAAGTCACAATATTTAATCAAACGCTGAAATGTCACAATTGCAACATTAAACAAAGTGCTATTGTTGATCTGTAAAAGAAACTAAATTAAAACATAAGAAGACTAATATAAAAAACATACATTATGAAACTACATGAATTATAAAACTATATCATATAAAAATTAAGAATATCAAATTATAAAATAAATAACACAAGAACTTATCAAATGTTCTTTACTCCATCATAGTTTGCAATTATGCTCCAAGAGCTCCTCCCTTTGGATGGAGAAGACACTCATATTTATACAAAAAACTAAGATAATTAATTACTAAATGTAAATCCATAAATCTCTCCTAGATCCACAAATATCTCATGTGGTTACAACCATGTGTTAACATCTAACAAGTAACATATCTACATATCCTCTCACAAATCTCTAAAATATTTGATAAGAAATCTTATCAAAACTTCCATGATTTTTCTCTTTCAATTGTGCTTCAATGTTATCTAAAATATTCGTCAAATCTTCAAGAGTTTGACGAGGAAATTCGAATTTGAGACTTAGAGTCAAAATATGACTTTGCTAGAAACTTCAAATATGCCTACACACATCACAAAACTCATCCATCTTTTATATATAAGTGAATACATGTTATTTTTCTAATATTTAACCATAAATTCACTCAATAATAAAATAATGCTTTGGAAAATGATAATGATAAATCCATATATGATCATAAAAATGGTCTTAGTATAAGTTTATAATAGAGTGCAATATGGTTAAAATTGAATGAAAATATGATGAAAAAGATGGCCTTTTAGAGACCTAACATTTTCTCCCAAATAAATATGTTGCATGTCTTCATGCAACTTTGCATTGATTCTCATGAACTAAATTCATCTCATTTTTTGTAGCCTTTTGGAGTGCAAGATTATATTTTATCAAGAAGTCATTTTGTGACTTGAGATACTTTTCCATGGTTTGCATCTTTTGCAAATTCTTATTCAAATATATTTTTTCTCTCTATAGCTTGTTGTTATGGAACCTTCTTTGAAAGATATCTAAGTTACAACTCTTGTGTTTGGTTCTTGTGTGGCAACCACAAGTATTGTGAATGTTGGTTCTTTTGTAGCAACACTTTTGTTTTACTTTTATTCTTCTTGCAACAAATAATACTTGAAAATACATTCAAAATGAAGACCCATTTATATACATATAAATTGATCTTTGATCATAATATGAATCATTCCAAAACATATTCATCTTTGAATTGAAGAGAAACAATAGATAGTTAGGAGAGTCATATTGGTCAACAATAAATGAGGTTATGGAATATGGAATTGAAAAAATGGTAATGAATACCCCCCCCCCCCCCCCAACTAAAGGTGTTTTCTATCTTTGAAAAATGGGGAAAGAAATGTCATATGGGAAATTTTCTAAATACATGTATTTTAGCATTCAAGGAATTATTGATTAAAGATTAGAAAACAACATACCTTCACCTACCTAAAAATTCCATAGGCTATGCATTTGGGAGATCTTGGCTATTACTAGTTATCATGGAATGTGAAGTGAAAGAATCTGATATGCTTCTTCTTTTCTCATGGTTGTATGATTAAAGGATGAAATATAAAATTGGAGCTTTTGCGCCTTCTTATTGCTTGAACTAGGAATTGAACCTTGATTCACTGTAACGTTGTTATAATTTTTTGTTGATATCATAAACCATATAGTCTTCACATATAACCCAATAATGTAAATGAATGTCAAGGTATAAGAGTGCATTTTAACATGTATGAATAAATGTGTTGAAGTCAAGCCACCAACAAGATCTAACAATCAAGAAAGATTGTTGTATTCTCATTGTTGTCAGCAAAGAGGCTTTCCGTTGACGTATGCAAGCTCCAAGGTACTTAAAATAAATCTATGATCTTGGTCCTGGATAAAGTGTTAAAGTCGATGGGACAAGATCTATTGGAATTTGGGCCTTAAGGAATCTCACATCAGCCAACTCGAGCATAGAACCAAAAATAATTTGAAGAACCATAATCAAAAGAAACTGACATGAAATTACATAACTTATTGGAAAATTTGCTCATCAATTATCTATTTTTCAGCAAAGCTCCGATCAAATTGTGCTAGGTTACTAGTTTTCACAACAGGACATTTCTTTTTTTCTTTTTTTCCCTTTTTCCTTTTTTCTTCTTCTTTTTTTTTCTCTTCACTTTTTTTTTAATATATATATTTATATATATATATATATTCTTTTCCTTTTTTTATTCCCTTTTTTTTTAATTCTATCCTACTCTACTTTAAAAAAGAAAATCTCTTTCAAGTATAGGAATACCTCTAATGGAACCATGTGCATAACATCATGAAAAATAAACTCATATGCAGGTTTGAAATATACATTTTGATAAATACTAGTATATCAGAGACCAACCACCTTGATTGAGCTATGTCAGAAAATATTTAAGAATTGAGAACTAGGATCCAATGATTGTCTTAAACCAACATTCAATGTAATATTTTCTTTCATTACTTCTTGTTATCATTCCATGCATGTATTTATAGATGTGATCCACGTTCATAGAATCTAGTGATAGGCATGCAAGAAACTCTTCAATCTCAAGTTCCAACAACTTCTCTTCATCAATGAGCATCCATGATTCTTGGACCTCATCTAAATCTTCTTCTTCTGGATGTTGTTCTTCAATGACAGCTAGAGAATCCCTTTTTTACAACACTCTTCCTTACCTAAGATGAATATCATTTAGATCAAGAGGAGTTGTTTGAATATTTTGTACCTCAAAATTGTAAGTGGACTGAGTTTTTTTATTGTTGTGGATTGAAAATGGTTATGTAGGTAGTTGAGTGGGGATGGGTCTTTGTGGTGCTTGCATAGGTGGTAATGATAAATTTTGAATTGAGGTCAACTAAGGTTGAAAATGATTTTTTGGTGGAGGTAAATGGTATGGATAACATTGAGATTAGTAATGAGGATATGGAAGATTTGTCCCATAAGTCCCTTTCCAACCTTGTTACCAATGTTTATTTTAAGGTTTGGATTGAGATGGTCAAGGTTGCCAAGGAAACGATGTGCTCCAATTACATTAATATTGTTGTGCATAAGCTTGAAATTGTGAACTAAGAGCTTACATCATATCGATTTGACAAGGCTGCCATGGTCTCCTTAGAGCTACAAAACAAAGATTCTCTAGTGCTTGATTTGCTCCATTAATGTTTTGGTAAACTACCTTCAACCATTGTAATGATGGACATTCCTTAGGAGCATGTGATTTTGCACATATGACATAAATTTTAATCTTATCAATTGTACATTCAAGTAAAGCATGTTTCTTTCTACATTTAGGGAAAATTATAGACAAAGAAACATTCTCCGTTTTTTTATTATTTTGCATTCTTAGCATATCAATTTGTTCGCTTAAATTACGAAGAATATATTTTTTAAAATTATCAAGAAAATTTGCAAGTTCCTCTTGACTTACCAACTTTCATGTTGACATACTTACTGAATCTTGATGAGATCTACCATATTTTATTTTTCCTCTTGATATGTTCTTACATAGTTCATAAATTTCTTCAAATAATAATAAAGAAGCATCTCCTTTGCCTATGAGATTAAGAAGATCAATCCATTTGTCCGTAGTTGCTCTAAGTAAGAGGGTTTTTAATGTATCAAATCTTGAATTATACAATTTTCCCCTCTTAACATTATACATAAATCTCTCTACCTCATCCTCAAGGCTCTCATATTCGTTTTTGTTCATTTTAAAGATTTCCTCTTTAAGATCACGAAATATCATTTTCATATCATCACATGATCTTATTGAATTATTCCCTAAACACATGAACCATTTAAGAGATTATCCTTCAATATAGCCAAGAATAATTTCAATTTTTTAGTATGTAATAAGTAATTATAAGATCTAAAAAGTATTTCAAATTCAAAAATAAATATTTCTCGGTCTTCTGATATCATACCATGGAAGTTAGGAAGTAATGTTGGAGAGATGTTTTTTATTTTAACATTCATATCAATATCCTGAATGTGAAATCCAAACAGATCTCCTTCATTGGCATCATTTCCATCCATTTATTCCACCTCTTCTACCACATCTTCCACCTCTAGGAGGCAGTATTCTTCTACTTGCAAAAGTAGTAACTTATCGTGTGGATGGTGATGTGGTTCTTACTCCACCACTTGATATAGTGCAAATGGTAGGTGCTTATAACTTTTTTTTATTTTTTTTAAGTTTGATCTCTAATGAATCTACCTCTAGAATACACTATAAAATGAATGAAATTAAACTTATGCAACTAAAAATAGATGCATCTAAGAATGATATGAAATTCATCAACTAAGGTTAAGAGAGACCTTACAACGCTGATGTTCAGGTTCTTACATCTCGTCTTACCATCTCTCTTTTCCAAAATTGTATAAATTATAAAACAATCTAAATTGAAAACTAAATCCTATTATACTCCCCCCTCAATGGTGCCAAAATGTTGGGTAATTTAATTGTGTTTTAAATTACTTTATGTTGCATTGTCAATCTGGGATCGTAAACTTGTGAAGTATACTACACATTATATTCTAGGAGTCTATTTTTCAATTCTAAAGAAAAGAATTTGCAATGAAATAAATTTCTACTCTATAAAAACAAATTAAATAACATGAAATTAAATATTAACCTAGAAAAAGCATTGAAGAATTAATCGAGGAAAGCATTGAAAATTTAATCTAGGAAAGCATGTAAACTTAATTTATGAAAACATGGAAATATCTAATCTATAAAAGTAAATAAATTTAATCTATGAAAGCTTGTAAATTTAATCTAGAAAACATTTGAAATCTATTTCTATGAAAGAAAGAAACTCTAAATACAAATGAGAATGTTTTAGAATTTAATATTTTTTTTTGTATTTTTATATTTTTCAAATTCTTGATTGCAATATGGAAAAGAATGAAGTGATAATTAGAAACTTCAAAATAAAGAATCTAAAACAAATAAATTAATCAAATCCTAAGTGATTATTGAAATGTAAATTATTTCTTAATTAAAAAGATTAGAGAATTGTGATGACTTAAAAAACTAGATTGATTTAAGTTCAAAATGAGTGATCTCTTCCTTAATTTCATAGGCAATTCAAATTATTTTTCCTATTGATATATTTGTTGGACACAACATGAAATCTGAAAAATTACATTTTAAAGATCCTTGAATATCTCCAAAGCGTGCATTGTTTTGAAGAAATTTCCTTGCGACAATTTTAAATTGCCTCATTTTGCAGAAAACCCATGTTTTAGTTTTTCAATGTCTATCTTATTTTGGCCATAAACTGTGTTAGACTTTGCCTACTTGAAAATTATTGTTAATCTAAATCATCATCTATGATAAGTGTTGAAATCTCACAATTGCAACATTAAACAAAGTGCTACTGCTGATCTGCAAAATAAACTAAATTAAAACATAAGAAAACAAATATAAAAAACATATATTATGAAATTACATGAATTATAAAACTATATATCACAACAAAATAAGAATATCAAACTCTAAAATAAATGAAACAAGAACTTATCAAATGTATTTTACTCCATTATAGTTTGGAATTATGCTCCAATATTTCCTCCCTTTGAATGGAGAAGACACTCATATTTATAAAGAAACTAAGATAATTATTTAATAGATGGAAATCCACAAATATCTCCTAGATCCACAAGCATCTCATGTGGTTACAACCATGTGTTAACATCTAGCAAGTAACATCTCTACATATCCTCTCAAAAATTTCTAAAAAATTTGATAAAAAAAACTTATCAAAACTTTCATGAGTTTTCTCCATCAAATGTTTTCCAATGTTTATCTCAAATATTCCTCAAATCTTTAAGAGTTTGGAGAGGAAATTTGAATTTGAGAGTTTGAGTATGAATATGATTTTGCTGAAATTTTCAAATATGCCTACACACATCACAAAACTCATCCAACTTTTATATATAAGTGAATACATTTTATTTTTCTAAAATTTAACCATAAATTTACTCAAAATACTAAAATAATGTTGTAGAAAATAAAATGATAAATCAATATATCATCATAAAAATCATAAAACTCATCTTAATGTAAGGTTATATTATCATCTTAATGTAAGGTTATAATATAGTGAAATATGGTTAAAAGTGAATGAAAATATGATGAAAATGATGATATTTTGGAGAGAGCGATTTTCTATAAAATCTTCACAATCAATCTATGTTTTCAATCAATTTTCTATAACAACCTTTGTTTCGTGTCCATCGATTATTTTTTATTTTCATAAAAAGTTCGTGTCCATCGATTATTTTTTATTTTCATAAAAAGTTCGTGTCCATCGATTATTTTTTATCACTCATAAAAAAGTTCGTGTCCATCGATTATTTTTTATTTTCAAAATCTATGTGGGTCATTAAACGATGGTCTTATATACATATTCAAGTGCTCAAGTCGAGCCCCGAGACTACCATAAGTATGTCTTCTTTGTCGAAGTGTTTTTTCTTTTTATGAAAAACACTTGTTCAAGCCTCGAGCTCGCCCAAAAACCCTTCCTCATCTGATCCTTCACAAAATTTGCATATAATCCTTCACAATATGATACAAACTTCTATCATTAATTAAAATAATATAATACCAACTTCTATCCTAACTGATTTTAACTAACCAATTTTTTTTATAAAATCAACATAAATAATATATTGATATTCAATGTTATGCGTATCCTCATAGGTTTATATATATATATATTTTATTTGATTGCACGTGTATGATGTGGTGGCTGGGGTGGTTGGCTTTCTCATCCCTCAGTCGCGTTTGAATATTGCGGGATGGTATCTCTTCACGCTTCCGCGGTATTTGTATATCTGCTCACTTTGACTTCGGCGGCATTTGTTGTATCATGATTCTTCAGCGAGAAGTTTCTCCCCCATTGAAAAAAAATATATATATATATATATATTAATTTTATTAATGAAGTATACGAACCTCAAATCACTTGGACCCATGATTTCCAAGGTATGTTTTATGCATTCCTTTTGCAATTCTCTTGTTATATTTTAGAGTGGTGGATGAAGTTTAATAAAATTGCTGTTGCACCGTTTTGCCCATGTGAGAATGTGTGCTTCTATAAATGAAAGCCACTCAAATCTGAATCTCATACATGGAAGCCACTCAAACACGGCATGTAGTGGTACCCACAAATCACGACATCAAAGTGGCAACTACAAATTTCATTGGGCTTAAAAAACAAGAAAAACTAAATAGAAACTAAGTGTTACTGAACTTTAATTTATGTTTAATAAGGATCACATAATTCACCCAGAAACGTTTGTTTTTCTTAAATAGTTAAGATGAGAGGGAGTGGAGATTAAATTCGTATGAGAAAGTGAGATAAATAACGTTGTTTGAAATAACAAATTTATGAATTTGTTTATTTTAAATAATTAGATTTCATTATATTTCACCCTAATATATGTGTGACCTTTTTCAGTTAATATATTTAAATAATTATACTTAAAAAGTAAATAAATAAAATATTTTAAAATATTTGTATAATGCTGGAAAGTTCTCTCTTACATTCTCAGAGTGATAATAGTTCTGATACTTTAAAAGTATTTTGATTCATAAGAATTACTTTCAAATATCTCAAATTCCTTTATCTTTGTATGCTATAAATGTATAAAATAAGTAAATTCACTTTTATATAACAAAATAATAAAATATTTGAGTAATATAGTGTAAAATATATCTTAATGGATACTGTGATATCTAATACATGTTATTATTGAGTTGGGTTATTGTTTGAGTCCAATAAACATAAGGATATATTGATGTTTTAAATAGAAAAATGATGATTTATTGTTGATATGAATGATTAAAATTAGTGACCAGACATATTTATGGTAATTCATCCTACATACTTAAAGGTTATTTAGTAGACTTCCTTTCAAGAGCTTTGTCTATATTGACATATGGTTCATTTATTATGTGATGTCATGATATATGTTTGATGTTGATATGTTGATGTTATAACTTATGAACGTATTTTATGATGCAAATCATGCAGAAACTGTGTCAGATCAGGCAGTAACTCCTCAACCAAAATTGATTCGTGTATTATTCCATCAGGTAGGTCTTCATTATATACATGAGGGAGAGACTATTCACTTCATCTCCCGATGACTGTTCATATTACTTATTTATCTATTTACATTATATTCACCCAATCCTGAGGATTAGGTGTCAACATTCCCCCCCTTAATCTGAAGGGATGTTGGTGAATCCAAGCATCATTCTGAATCGTTCAAGCTTTTCTCTTCCAAGCGCTTTGGTGAGGATGTCTGCAATTTTCTCATTAGTGGAACAATGATGGAGATGGATTTTTTTTGCCTCAACATGATGTCAAATCAGATGATATTTAATATTGATGTGCTTCGTTCGATCATGGAACTTTGGGTTTCTGGCCAACTTTATTGCAGAGGTATTGTCAATCATGAGTGGAGTTGATTGTACTTGTTTTACCTGCAAATCTTCAAGAATTTTCCTGAACTACAAAATTTCTTTTGTTGCTTCAGCTGCTACCACGTATTCTCCTTCTGTTGTGGAATCTGTTGGAACTGATTGTTTGCGTGATCTCCAGGAGACACCTCCTGATCCAAGACTCATAGCATATCCTGAAGTAGATACCCTAGTTTCTTTGTCTCCATCGAAGTCTAAACCAGAGTATCCAATCAAGTTGAAGTCGTCCACCTGTGTATACTTGATTCCAAAGTCTTGAGTTCTCTTCAAGTACCTTAGAACTCTTGTTGCAGCAGACCAATGTCCCTCACAAAGCTTTCGCATAAACTCGGAGAGGATTCCAACAGCAAACGAAATGTTTGGTCTGGTAGTAGTTAGGTAGTTCAAACTTCGTACAAGCTGTCTATACTTTGTTGCATCCTCAAATTATTTTCCTTCAATAGATGTGAGCTTTAAGTTTTGTTCCATTGGAGTAGTAAGAGGATTGCATTTTGTCATGCCAAACCTGTTCAACAGATCTCCAATGTATTTCTTTTGAGAAAGAAATATGGACTTCGGATGTTTGGTTACTTCAATGCCAAGATAGTAATGAACATAGCCCAAATCAGTCATTTCAAAACCTTTCCCCAATTCCTTCTCTATGGATGCAATGTAGCTTTCATTGTTCCCTATCATCAAAAGATCATTTACATATACCACAAGATATACAACTATTTTGCCAACTTTCTTGACAAATAAAGTTGCATCATCAAGATCATAATGTTTGAAATTGAGTTTCAGAAGATGCTCAGTTAGTTTTTCATACCAAGCTCGTGGTGCTTTCTTGAGGCCATACAAGGACTTCACAAGTTTGCATACTTTATGTTCATGTCCTTTCACAGCAAATCCTTCAGGCCGAGACATTAAAACATTCTCTTTTAGATCTCCATTTAAGAAAGCAGTTTTTACATCCATTTGATGGACTTTCCAACCGTTCTGCGCTGCTAGGGCAAAGAGTGTCCGGATGGTAGCCCATTTTTCTGTGGGGGAAAAAGTCTCCTCATAATCGACCCCTTCCTTCTATGAAAAACATTTTTCCAAAAGCCTAGCTTTATGCTTGTCAAGTGAGCCATCAGCTTTATACTTGTTCTTGTAGACCCACTTGCAGCCAATTGGTTTGGTTCCTAATGGAGGATCAACCGGCTTCCAAGTGTCATACTCCTTTTGAATCTCTTCTTTCCATTCATCATGAGAAGAAACTTCTTTGAGGGAAGTTGGCTCAAAATATTTAGACAAGTTCAATTCACAATCATAAGAAACATCCATATCAAGAGGTGAATTAGAATCATCCACTTCACCTCCATTCTACGGGTTTGAATTTCTAGTTCCGGTCTTTCCAACTTCATCAGGATGAACACTTTCAAGTGTCTTTGTCAGTTGCTTTGGGGACCTTTCTCAGATGGTCTAGGCTACTCCGTTGATTGAGTTGGCACTGAATCAAGATTAAGTCTCCCAATTCTATCAATCACATCACTTAAAGCATCATCTGTTGTTGGCATTTCATATGAGGGAGAGTGTTCTTCTGAAGAAGATTCCACATGTTGATCTAGTATAGGAATCCCCCTTCAAGATGTGGAATCTGATTATCAAATTCTTGAAATGATTTTTCTTTTGCGAATCTATCCAAGTGATCAAGTTACCGCTCAACAACATTGTCAGTTTTGGATGATTCAAGAAAAATTACATCTCTAGATACAACAAACTTTTTATTTACTTCATCATAGAGACGGTATGCTTTAGAGGTGTTTGAATACCCTAAGAAGATACACTTACGACTTCTAGCACCAAGTTTGTTTCTATGTACCTTTGGTATCAAGGCATAACAGGTGGAACCAAAGACCCTGAGATGCTTTACCGAAGGAACATGTCCATACCACATTTCATATGGAGTCTTGCTTCTAATAGAATTAGATGGACATCTATTCTTTATATATGCAACACATAGAACAGCATCAGCCCAAAACATTATCTTTACATTTTTGAAGAAGAGCATGTATTGCACCATATTTAAGATTGTCCTGTTCATTCTTTCAGCTACACCATTCTGTTGGGGATTATAAGTTAAAGTTGTTTGATGTTTGATCCCATGTTGGCGAAGATAGTTTTCAAATTCATTTGATGTGTATTCTTTTCCATTGTCGGTGCGAATAGACCCAATATGAGATTGTGCATCATTTTCAATCCACTTATGAAAATTCTTGAATGTTTGAAAAGCATCAGATTTGTTCTTTAATAAATAAACCCAACACATTCTAGTGTAGTCATCAATAAATGTCATCATATATTTATTTCCATTAGCATAAGGAACAGGCATTGGACCACATAAATCTGAATGAATGAGTTCAAGTTTTCTATGTGCTCTTGAATGTGAATCATGAAAATAGTGTTTGCTATGCTTTCCTAGAATACAAGCATCACATTGCTTAAATTTCCTAGGAATTGTAGGCAAACTAGCAACACCATTTTTCTTCAACAAGCGGAGACTGTCATAGTTCAAATGTCCAAATCTAGCATGCCATAATGAACTTGATGGAAGTGTACCTTCTTCATGATGAGAATTGTATGAGAAATGTTGTGCACGAGCAGAGGTTCCTTGTAGCTTGAGAAGCCTTTCTTCTTCTATTCCCCTCATGACAAGTAAGTGGTCAGATGATTTTCTTAGCCCAAGCTTTCTATCAAACATATGAATGGAGTGACCTTGCTGGTGGATGTGGACCAAGGATAGCAAGTTTCTCTTGAACTGTGGGAGATATAGAACATGATGCAGAAGAAAATATGGATGACCATGCAGTTTAAGCCTGATTGTGCCAAGCCCTGATGGCTTTATTTTTTATTAGTCTACAAAGTATGCTACTCCATCAACAATGTCAGTGAAATCTTCAAAAAAATATTCTCTATGAGTCATGTGGCAGGTTGCTCCTGAATCAAGCAACCAATCATTTTTCCAAGAAGCAAGTGAAGCAATAAATAAATCTTCATTTACTCCAATGTTACATTGTGCCACAACATAGTGAGTTGATTCAGGTGCTTTACCTTTATCTGTATCATCAGTTTTACCTTTCTGTTGGTTTCTTTTCTGCTCAATTGTGTCCCGTGGTAGCTTGCATGTAGAGGCATCATGTGATCCATTTCTTTTGCAGTGAGTGCAGCGCAAATCTGTCTTTTCTCCTTGACAGTGTCTACCCCCCTGCCTCTGAAATATCTTCCTCTTCCTCTTCGACCACCTCTTCCTCTTGAAGAATCTTGAGTAGGATGCTTTTCTTTATGAGAAAGGCACACAACCTCTTCAGAAGATTCAGGGGTTGTCTTCTTTCCAAAAGCTTTCTCTCTTTCAACAAACTTTTTCACAAGAGAGTCAAAGGTGATATCTTTGAGATTTCCATTTGCTTGCAATGACTCAAGATAATTGGAGTAAGTAGGATAAAGTGTCTTGAGAAAAGCAATAAGAGGAATATCCAATTCAACCTTAGTGGATTTAATCATGCATTGTAGACTTTACTTCAGATGCAAGAGGAAGAGGATCATTATTTTGTAGTTCAAGAGTGAAGAGTTTAAGCATGAGTTGAACAACTTCAAGTGTAGAATGTGAGTCATAGAGTTCTTTAAGCTTTTGTAAGGCTTCAAAGGTAGTTGACAATGGAAAAATATGGTGACTCACCTCTTCATTTATAGATGCTGCGATTAATGCATAAGCTTTGTTGTTCTTCTTTTCCCAAATGATGAGCTCTTTGTCTGAGGTAGGCTGTTGTGGCTCTTTGTCTCCGTCTCCAACACACACTCCTTTCCACAACTCATTGAAAATAAGGGTGTGTTTTATCATCTAGGACCACTCAGGATAGTTCTCCTTGCCAGTGAGAACTATTCCCACAATGGATATGATTGAATGCATTGTAAAACCTTGTACTGTAAAAAAAACTGTGTACTGTAAAAAGAAATATACTTCTGCTGATAGAAAAATACTTCTGCCATATACGGTAAAATTGTACTGGTGGTAATTTTTTTTTTTTTAATTACAATTCAAAGGGGCATTCGACACAATTTTATAAATAAACAAATGGAACAAAACCAAACTAGAGAACCACAAAACCAAAGAGAAGGGACAGGCCGCCCCCATACACGATTTTTCAAAATTCGCTTGTTTGCTCAACCAAAATCAGTCATAAATATATTGGGCGGTTTGCACCTAATTCAATTTTGTGAAGAAAAAAGAGCATTTAATTGATGGTGATGGGAGCATCGATTCGAAAGTGTAAAGATTACCCAAAAAAACAACCCCTTCCGGGCCAATCGACTGCAGTGTGCTTCCTAAGAGCATTATCGTTTTCTTCCGGGTTCCGTTCTACAACATGTGTAATGTAAAAGGGGTTTACCAATTTACCCATGCCACAAAGTCATCCACGCTTGGTGGAAAATTGAACTCGTCCCCATTTGAGATTCAGGAAATGAATAAAGCAGCACCTCGTGCCATATAGACACACTCTCATTGTCGTAAATTCTTAGACAAGAACTTGAATTGTTTTACATGGAAAAAGAAATAGTTCAACGCAACGTTCTGCATGTGCCATGTCCTTCAATCTAATCTCAAGAGAAACGTTCTTCAGCCTGTTGGATGCCATTGCTTGGGGTTGGTCAGGGATTCAAATCCTGTTGGATTCCTTTTGTTCTTCACCACACCAGCGTTCTTCAGAATCGCTCACCACACGAAGGCCGAGGATATCACCACATTTTTGTTGCGCTGCCTAATAACATTTAGGTTTGTTTTGCAGAATGGCAGCAACGTTCAAGGCACGTATCAAGCAGCGTAGTAGTAGCAGTCAATGGTGCAGGTAGGCTTGAGAGAAAATGTCAGGCAATTGACAACAACGTTTATATGGGTAACATATTATATGGACAGCATATTATATGGACAATGCTTTTGAATGGAGCAGCCCATTGTATGGAGCAGCACATTGCATGGAGCAACACTTTTAAATGGAGAGCAGAGGAGTAGAATAGGGAGTTACAAAGGGCATAAAAGCTAAAAATGGAGCTAGCTTTGATACCGTGTTAGACCAGGTAGTAACTCCTCAACCAAACTTGATTCGTGTATTACTCCATCAAGTAGGTCTTCATTATATACATGAGGGAGAGACTGTTCACTTCATCTCCCGACTACTGTTCATATTACTTATTTATCTATTTACATTATATTCACCCAATCCTGAGGATTAGGTGTCAACAAACTGCATACATCTTTTATGCCATGCATGAGCATGCATTTCGTTATTATTTAGAATGTTGTGATTAACAATTATATATGTTCTCATGGTCACATGCAAGACTTGCCATGTGGATTATCTTTATGATACTATGATTATAACTAATTCATTGGTTTCATATTGAGATGTTGTGATACATGAAATTCACAAATGGGTCGAGAGTGTGTAGTGTGCTCAATTGGGAGACAGAGGATAAGGTTGGCACATGACATAGGGATAAGAAACAAAAATGAGAGTCTGATGATTGGGAATACGTTATGCACTGGAGAGAAGTATTTTGGTCATAGGACATAGTTCCAACTAACAAGGAATGTCTCCACTAGGCCTTAGGTGTGTGTAGTACACTCTTCCTAGCCTAGAGTGTAGGCTTTGCAAAGTTAGAATATTGTCTAAGTTTGGAGGGGTGAAAGATTGTAAAGCAGATTGAGTTAAGAGAAAAATCAAGCACGAAACATACCAAATCATTAGTTAAACTTAGAAAAGGCACAAGACTAAGAAATATACATCAAAATTCCAGCTCAAAAGCATTCTCCAAGTACAATAAAAAAAAGTATGTGCAGCTTCAACATATAAGTGTCATTTTCTAACTAGAAAGTGTACTATGACTTAAAGGTGCATTATAGGTATTATTGACGATTCAGCGACACTTATGAACGAACATAGACACTTGAAATATGTGTAGAAACATGAAACAATAGTTGAAAACCTAAAGCAACCCTTCACATGATAGGACGTAGGCTAAAAAATTTGAATATAGAAAATTTTTGGAGAGTGTTGTAGCAGCAACAACAGTGCCCTATGTATTATTTATATTGTATTATTTGTATTGAAAATTAAACCAACATTTGCATCGCTTTTCACTTCTAAAACATTATTTATGAATCTATTCGTAACAAAGTTTTTCATAGTCCTTGTTGGTATGATAACAAGGACAATGTTCATATAGTTCTTCATGTTATAGTCACCATCAAAAGTTGCCACTAAAATATATGTATGATGATTTTTAGTTGATATATGATAAGGTTTGAGGTTGAGTTCATTGATATATCTATATCAAAGGCTAGTTTCATTTTTTTAGAAAGGATTGATATAATTTTCTCCCACAAGCATCATTGTGGAAAAGAGAGCTCCAAACCCCTATCATGTAGCTCTACAAGTTTTTAATTTTCTATAGATGATTATTAATAATATCAAAAATAAATTTAGGGGAATTTTTTTAAAATACCCCCCAAAAGTCATGACATTTGAACTTTTAGAGGTGATTGCTGAAAAATTGCCTCCAAAACTTCAATCCTTGTGATGTTTTTTGAGGGGGTTTCGAAAATCGCCCCTAAAAAAAAAAAAAAACTTTTGGAGATGGTTTTTGTGAGTCCTCCACAAGCCTAAACCACCCTGAAGGGTATTTTTTCTTGGAGCATCCACTTGAAGTATAAAAATAGAAAGATGATGCCAATGGGAAATTGCATTGGAATACCACAAACAAGCCCCCTAAATTCTCTGTGTTGACCATATGCTAGCAAGAGTGGGATGAACACTTAATTGTTTGAATGTGTATCCAAAGAAAATTTTTATGCTTGTACCATTAATGGTCATCTAATTACCCTCATTGTAACTTATTTTAACACCTTTGACATAGCTAGATATATATTAATTTTGTTTCCTATAGGTAAGGGTTTGTTAGCAACGAATGCAAGCCCTATTTGAAGATCTCCCTTATCCTCCACACGGGAAAGATTAAGAGGGCACACTTTATATTTATACTAAATTATTTTCTATGTTACTTGACCAAATTATAAGACTCACAAGGATATAATTGGGCATCACTAGGAGGCAAGACCACCCAACCACCAAAAATTTGTAGTTTGAGGTTGAGAAAAACAATCTCAATACAACACTTAGGAAAACAATTAAATTAAACTTGGTATTCAAATTTCCAAAATAAAGGAATTCAATAACTAGAATTTAGTGGTCATGGGGGTATTAGCTTTCTAGAAAAGAACGAAAATAATACACAAAAAAATATTTTATTAACTTAATTTATTAAACCCTTCACACAAAAAAATCCACGCTAATTGTTCAGTTAGGTTTCTCGATAATTGGAATACTTTTAACAATATATATCAATGTTAATATGATTAATATTTCATTTTCTAATAATTTTCAAAACCCTATTTCACAATTTTCTCAATTCAGTTTCAAACAATGACTTATAATTTTTATATATGCCATGGTGAAAATGAGCCAAACCTAAAAAAATTGTTGATGTGTGTCTACTTATCGAATATTGATGGGTAATTTAATTATTTTTTAAATTACTTTATATTACATTGTCAATTAGGGATCGTAAGTTTGTGAAGTATACGACACAGTATATGTTAGGAGTTTAGTTTTCAGTTATAAAAAAAAATTGCAACGAACTAAATTTATAGTCTATAAAGACAAATTAAATGACATGAAATGAAATATTAATCTAGAAAAACATGGAAGCATTAAGCTAGGAAAGCATTGAAAAATTAATCTAAGAAAGCATGTAAACTCAATCTATGAAAGCGTGGAAATATCTAATCTGTAAAAGTGAATAAATTTCATCTATGAAATCTTCTAAATTTAATCTAAAAAACATTTGAAATCTATTTCTATAAACAATTCTAATCACAAATAAGAATGTTTTAGAACCTATTTTTTGGTTTGCATTTTTATATTTCTCAAGCGCTTGATTGCAATATGGAAAAGCACAAATTTACAATTAGAAACTTGAAAGTAAAGAATCTAAAACAAATAATTAAATCAAATTCTAAGTGATCATTGAAATGTAAATTATTTCTTAATTAAAAAGATTAGGGAATTGTTAGAGAATTGTGATGACTTGAAACACTAGATTGAATTAGGTTCAAAATGAGTGGTCTCTTTCTTAATTTGATGAAAGTTCAACTTCTTTTTTCTATTGATATATTTGTTGGATGAAACACGAAATCTAAAAAATTACATTTTAAATATCCTCGAATACCTCCAAAACTATGCATTGTTTTGAATAAATTTCCTTGTTGCAGCTAAACTGGCTCATTCTGTATAAAACCCATGTTTTAGTTTTTCAATATTTATCCTATGTTGGCCATAAAATGTGTCAGAATTTGGATGATCGAAAATGGTTGTTAATCTAAGTCACAATATTTAATCAAACGATGAAATCTCACAATTGCAACATTAAACAAAGTGCTATTGTTGATCCGCAAAAGAAACTAAATTAAAACATAAGAAGACTAATATAAAAAACATACATTATGAAACTACATGAATTATAAAACTATATCATATAAAAATTAAGAATATCAAATTATAAAATAAATAACACAAGAACTTATCAAATGTTTTTTACTCCATCATAGTTTGCAATTATGCTCCAAGAGCTCTTCCCTTTGGATGGAGAAGACACTCATATTTATACAAAAAACTAAGATAATTAATTACTAAATGTAAATCCATAAATCTCTCCTAGATCCACAAATATCTCATGTGGTTACAACCATGTGTTAACATCTAACAAGTAACATATCTACATATCCTCTCACAAATCTCTAAAATATTTGATAAAAAATCTTATCAAAACTTCCATGATTTTTCTCTTTCAATTGTGCTTCAATGATTATCTAAAATATTCCTCAAATCTTCAAGAGTTTGAAGAGGAAATTCGAATTTGAGACTTAGAGTCAAAATATGACTTTGCTAGAAACTTCAAATATGCCTACACACATCACAAAACTCATCCATCTTTTATATATAAGTGAATACATGTTATTTTTCTAATATTTAACCATAAATTCACTCAATAATAAAATAATGCTTTGGAAAATGATAATGATAAATCCATATATGATCATAAAAATGGTCTTAGTATAAGTTTATAATAGAGTGCAATATGGTTAAAATTGAATGAAAATATGATGAAAAAGATGGCCTTTTAGAGACCTAACATTTTCTCCCAACTAAATATGTTGCATGTCTTCATGCAACTTTGCATTGATTCTCATGAACTAAATTCATCTCATTTTTTGTATCCTTTTGGAGTGCAAGATTATATTTTATCAAGAAGTCATTTTGTGACTTGAGATACTTTTCCCTGGTTTGCATCTTCTGCAAATTCTTATTCAAATATTTTTTTCTCTCTATAGCTTGTTGTTATGGAACCTTCTTTGAAAGATATCTAAGTTACAACTCTTGTGTTTAGTTCTTGTGTGGCAACCACAAGTATTGTGAATGTTGGTTCTTTTGTAGCCACACTTTTGTTTTACTTTTATTCTTCTTGCAACAAATAATACTTGAAAATACATTCAACATGAAGACCGATTTATATATATATAAATTGATATTTGCTCATAATATGAATCATTCCAAAACATATTCATCTTTGAATTGAAGAGAAACAATAGATAGTTAGGAGAATCATATTGGTCAACAATAAATGAGGTTATGGAATATGGAATTGAAAAAATGGTAATGAATGCCCCCCCCCCCTCCCCACAACTAAAGGTTTTTTCTATCTTTGAAAAATGGGAAACGAAATGTCATATAGGAAATTTTCTAAATACATGTATTTTAGCATTCAAGGAATTGTTGATTAAAGATTAGAAAACAACATAACTTCACCTACCTAAAAATTCCATAGGCTATGCATTTGGGAGATCTTGGCTATTACTAGTTATCATGGAATGTGAAGTGAAAGAATCTGATATGCTTCTTCTTTTCTCTTGGTTGTATGATTAAAGGATGAAATATAAAATTGGAGCTTTTGAGCCTTCTTATTACTTGAACTAGGAACTGAACCTTGATTCACTATAATGTTGTTATAATTTTTTGTTGATATCATAAACCATATAGTCTTCACATATAACCCAATAATGTAAATGAATGTCAAGGTATAAGAGTGCATTTTAACATGTATGAATAAATGTGTTGAGGTCAAGCCACCAACAAGATCTAACAATCAAGAAAGATTGTTGTATTCTCATTGTTGTCAGCGAAGAGGCTTTCCGTTGATGTATGCAAGCTCCAAGGTACTTAAAATAAATCTATGATCTCGGTCCTAGATAAAGTGTTAAATTCGATGGGACAAGATCTTTTGGAATTTGGGCCTTAAGGAATCTCACATCAGCCAACTCGAGCATAGAACCAAAAATAATTTGAAGAACCATAATCAAAAGAAACTGACATGAAATTACATAACTTATTGGAAAATTTGCTCATCAATTATCTATTTTTCAGCAAAGCTCCTATCAAATTGTGCTAGGTTACTAGTTTTCACAACAAGACATTTCTTTTTTTCTTTTTTTCCCTTTTTCCTTTTTTCTTCTTCTTTTTTTTCTCTTCACTTTTTTTGCTAATATATATATTTATATATATATTCTTTTCCTTTTTTTATTCTCTTTTTTTTTTAATTCTATCCTACTCTACTTTAAAAAAGAAAATCTCTTTCAAGTATAGGAATACCTCTAATGGAACCATGTGCATAACATCATGAAAAATAAACTCATATGCAGGTTTGAAATATACATTTTGATAAATACTAGTATATCAGAGACCAACCACCTTGATTGAGCTATGTCAGAAAATATTTAAGAATTGAGGATTGGGATCCAATGATTGTCTTAAACCAACATTCAATGTAATATTTTCTTTCATTACTTCTTGTTATCATTCCATGCATGTATTTATATATGTGATCCACATTCATAGAATCTAGTGATAGGTATGCAAGAAGCTCTTCAATCTCAAGTTCCAACAACTGCTCTCCATCAATGGCCATCCATGATTCTTGGACCTCATCTAAATCTTCTTCTTCTGGATGTTTCTCTTCAATGACAGCTAGAGAATCCCATTTTTACAACACTCTTCCTTACCTAAGATGAATATCATTTAGATCAAGAGGAGTTGTTTGAATATTTTGTATCTCAAAATTGTAAGTCGACTAAGTTTTTTTATTGTTGTGGATTGAAAATGGTTATGTAGGTAGTTGAGTGGGGACGGGTCTTTGTGGTGCTTGCATAGGTGGTAATGATAAATTTTGAATTGAGGTCAACTAAGGTTGAAAATGATTTTGTGGTGGAGGTAAATGGTATGGATAACATTGAGATTAGTAATGAGGATATGGAAGATTTTTCCCATAAGTCCCTTTCCAACCTTGTTAACAATGTTTATTTTAAGGTTTGGATTGAGATGGTCAAGGTTGCCAAGGAAAGGATGTGCTCCAATTACATTAATATTGTTGTGCATAAGCTTGAAATTGTGAACTAAGATCTTACATCATATCGATTTGACAAGGCTGCCATGGTCTCCTTAGAGCTACAAAACAAAGATTCTCTAGTGCTTGGTTTGCTCCATTAATGTTTTGGTAAACTACCTTCAACCATTGTAATGATGGACATTCCTTAGGAGCATGTGATTCTGCACATATGACATAAATTTTAATCTTATCAATTGTACATTCAAGTAAAGCATGTTTCTTTCTACATTTAGGGAAAATTATAGACAAAGAAACATTCTCCGTTTTTTATGATTTTGCATTCTTAGCATATCTATTTGTTCGCTTAAATTACTAAGAATATATTGTTTAAAATTATCAAGAAAATTTGCAAGTTCCTCTTGACTTACCAACTTTCATGTTGACATACTTACTGAATCTTGACGAGATCTACCATATTTTATTTTTCCTCTTGATATGTTCTTACATAGTTCATAAATTTCTTCAAATAATAATAAAGAAACATCTCCTTTGCCTATGAGATTAAGAAGATCAATCCATTTGTCCTTAGTTGCTCTAAGTAAGAGGGTTTTTAATGTATCAAATCTTGAATTATACAATTTTCCCCTCTTAACATTATACATAAATCTCTCTACCAGATCCTCAAGGCTCTCATATTCGTTTTTGTTCATTTTAAAGTTTTCCTCTTTAAGATCACGATGTATACAATGGTATTTATATTTTTCTAGAAATATCATTTTCATATCATCACATGATCTTATTGAATTATTTCCTAAACACATGAACCATTTAAGAGATCTATCCTTCAATATAGCCAAGAATAATTTCAATTTTTTAGCATGTAATAAGTAATTATAAGATCTAAAAAGTATTTCAAATTCAAAAAGAAATATTTCTCGGTCTTCTGATATCATACCATGGAATTTAGGAAGTAATGTTGGAGAGATGTTTTTCATTTTAACATTCATATCAATATCGTGAATGTGAAATCCAAACAGATCTCCTTCATTGGCATCATTTCCATCCATTTATTCCACCTCTTCTACCACATCTTCCACCTCTAGGAGGCAGTATTCTTCTACCTGCAAAAGTAGTAACTTATCGTGTGGATGATGATGTGGTTCTTACTCCACCACTTGATATAGTGCAAATGGTAGGTGCTTATAATTTTTTTTTTATTTTTTTTAAGTTTGATCTCTAATGAATCTACCTCTAGAATACACTATAAAATGAATGAAATTCAACTTATGCAACTAAAAATAGATGCATCTAAGAATGATATGAAATTCATCAACTAAGGTTAAGAGAGACCTTACAACGCTGATGTTCAAGTTCTTACATCTCGTCTTACCATCTCTCTTTTCCAAAATTGTATAAATTATAAAACAATCTAAATTGAAAACTAAATTCTATTATACTCCCCCCTCAATGGTGCCAAAATGTTGGGTAATTTAATTGTGTTTTAAATTACATTATGTTGCATTGTCAATTTGGGATCGTAAACTTGTGAAGTATACTACACATTATATTCTAGGAGTTTATTTTTCAATTCTAAAGAAAAGAATTTGCAATGAAATACATTTCTACTCTATAAAAACAAATTAAATAACATGAAATTAAATATTAACCTAGAAAAAGCATTGAAGAATTAATCGAGGAAAGCATTGAAAATTTAATCTAGGAAAGCATGTAAACTTAATTTATGAAAACATGGAAATATCTAATCTATAAAAGTAAATAAATTTAATCTATGAAAGCTTGTAAATTTAATCTAGAAAACATTTGAAATCTATTTCTATGAAAGAAAGAAACTCCAAATACAAATGAGAATGTTTTAGAATTTAATATATTTTTTTGTATTTTTATATTTTTCAAATTCTTGATTGCAATATGGAAAAGAATGAAGTGATAATTAGAAACTTCAAAATAAAGAATCTAAAACAAATAAATTAATCAAATCCTAAGTGATTATTGAAATGTAAATTATTTCTTAATTAAAAAGATTAGAGAATTGTGATGACTTAAAAAACTAGATTGATTTAAGTTCAAAATGAGTGATCTCTTCCTTAATTTCATAGACAATTCAAATTATTTTTCCTATTGATATATTTGTTGGACACAACATGAAATCTGAAAAATTACATTTTAAAGATCCTTGAATATCTCCAAAGCGTGCATTGTTTTGAAGAAATTTCCTTGCGACAATTTTAAATTGGCTCATTCTGCAGAAAACCCATGTTTTAGTTTTTCAATGTCTATCTTATTTTGGCCATAAACTGCGTTAGACTTTGCCTACTTGAAAATTATTGTTAATCTAAATCATCATCTATGATAAGTGTTGAAATCTCACAATTGCAACATTAAACAAAGTGCTATTGCTGATCTGCAAAAAAAACTAAATTAAAACATAAGAAAACAAATATAGAAAACATATATTATGAAATTACATGAATTATAAAACTATATATCACAACAAAATAAGAATATCAAACTCTAAAATAAATGAAACAAGAACTTATCAAATGTATTTTACTCCATTATAGTTTGGAATTATGCTCCAATATTTCCTCCCTTTGAATGGATAAGACACACATATTTATAAAGAAACTAAGATAATTATTTAATAGATGGAAATCCAGAAATATCTCCTAGATCCACAAGCATCTCATATGGTTACAACCATGTGTTAACATCTAGCAAGTAACATCTCTACATATCCTCTCACAAATTTCTAAAAAAATTGATAAAAAAACTTATCAAAACTTTCATGAGTTTTCTCCATCAAATGTTTTCCAATGTTTATCTCAAATATTCCTCAAATCTTTAAGAGTTTGGAGAGGAAATTTGAATTTGAGAGTTTGAGTATGAATATAATTTTGCTGAAATCTTCAAATATGCCTACATACATCACAAAACTCATCCAACTTTTATATATAAGTGAATACATTTTATTTTTCTAAAATTTAACCATAAATTTACTCAAAATACTAAAATAGTGTTGTAGAAAATAAAATGATAAATCAATATATGATCATAAAAATCGTCTTAGTATAAGGTTATAATATAGTGGAATATGGTTAAAAGTGAATGAAAATATGATGAAAATGATGATATTTTGGAGAGAGCGATTTTCTATAAAATCTTCACAATCAATCTATGTTTTCAATCAATTTTCTATAACAACCTTTGTTTCGTTATGGCTCAAGCTCACTCATAAAAAAGTTCGTGTCCATCGATTATTTTTTATTTTCAAGATCTATGTGGGTCATTAAACGATGGTCTTATATACATATTCAAGTGCTCAAGTCGAGCCCCGAGACTACCATAAGTATGTCTTCTTTGTCGAAGTGTTTTTTCTTTTTATGAAAAACACTTGTTCAAGCCTCGAGCTCGCCCAGAAACCCTTCCTCATCTGATCCTTCACAAAATTTGCATATAATCCTTCACAATATGATACAAACTTCTATCATTAATTAAAATAATATAATACCAACTTCTATCCTAACTGATTTTAACTAACCAATTTTTTTATAAAACCAACATAAATAATATATTGATATTCAATGTTATGCGTATCCTCATAGGTTTTGATAAGTTTATATATATATATATATATATAATTTTATTAATGAGGTATACGACCCTCAAATCACTTGGACCCATGATTTCCAAGGTATGTTTTATGCATTCCTTTTGCAATTCTCTTGTTATATTTTAGAGTGGGTGGGGAAGTTTAATAAAATTGTTATTGCACCGTTTTGCCCATGTGAGAATGTGTGCTTCTATAAATAAAAGCCACTCAAATCTGAATCTCATACATGGAAGCCACTGAGATACATGGAAGCCACTCAAACACGGCATGTAGTGGTACCCACAAATCACGACATCAAAGTGGCAACTACAAATTTCATTGGGCTTAAAAAACAAGAAAAACTAAATAGAAACTAAGTGTTACTAAACTTTAATTTATGTTTAATAAGGATCACATAATTCACCCTGAAACGTTTGTTTTTCTTAAATAGTTAAGATGAGAGGGAGTGGAGATTAAATTCGTATGAGAAAGTGAGATAAATGACGACGTTTGAAATAATAAATTTATGAATTTGTTTATTTTAAATAATTAGATTTCATTATATTTCACCCTAATACTCCTTTTGAATCTCTTCTTTCCATTAATCATGAGAAGAAACTTCTTTGAGGGAAGTTGGCTCAAAATATTTAGACAAGTTCAATTCACAATCATAAGAAACATCCATATCAACAGGTGAATTAGATTCATCCACATCACCTCCATTCTACCGGTTTGAATTTCTAGTTCTGGTCTTTCCAACTTCATCGGGATGAACACTTTCAAGTGTCTTTGTCAGCTGCTTTGGGGGACCTTTCTCAGATGGTCTAGGTTGCTCCGTTGATTGAGTTGGCACTGAATCAATGTTAAGTCTCCCAATTCTATCAATCACATCACTTAAAGCATCATCTGTTGTTGGCATTTCATACGAGGGAGAGTGTTCTTCTGAAGAAGATTCCACATGTTGATCTAGTATAGGAATCCGCCCTTCAAGATGTGGAATCTGATTATCAAATTCTTGAAATGATTTTTCTTTTGCGAATCTATCCAAGCGATCAAGTTATCGCTCAACAACATTGTCAGTTTTGGATGATTCAAGAAAAATTACATCTCTAGATACAACAAACTTTTTATTTACTTCATCATAGAGACGGTATGCTTTAGAGGTGTTTGAATACCCCAAGAAGATACACTTACGACTTCTAGCACCAAGTTTGTTTCTATGTACCTTTGGTATCAAGGCATAACAGGTGGAACCAAAGACCCTGAGATGCTTTACCGAAGGAACATGTCCATACCACATTTCATATGGACTCTTGCTTCTAATAGAATTAGATGGACATCTATTCTTTATATATGCAACACATAGAACAGCATCAGCCCAAAACATTATCTTTACATTTTTGAAGAAGAGCATGTATTGCACCATATTTAAGATTGTCTTGTTCATTCTTTCAGCTACACCATTCTGTTGGGGATTATAAGTTAAAGTTGTTTGATGTTTGATCCCATGTTGGCGAAGATAGTTTTCAAATTCATTTGATGTGTATTCTTTTCCATTGTCGGTGTGAATAGACCCAATATGAGATTGTGCATCATTTTCAATCCATTTATAAAAATTCTTGAATGTCTGAAAAGCATCAGATTTGTTCTTTAATAAATAAACCCAACACATTCTGGTGTAGTCATCAATAAATGTCATCATATATTTATTTCCATTTGCATAAGGAACAGGCATTGGACCACATAAATCTGAATGAATGAGTTCAAGTTTTCTATGTGCTCTTGAATGCGAATCATGAAAATAGTGTTTGCTATGCTTTCCTAGAATACAAGCATCACATTACTTAAATTTCCTAGGAATTGTAGGCAAACTAGCAACACCATTTTTCTTCAACAAACGGAGACTGTCATAGTTCAAATGTCCAAATCTAGCATGCCATAATGAACTTGATGGAAGTGTACCTTCTTCATGATGATAATTGTATGAGAAATGTTGTGCACGAGCAGAGGTTCCTTGTAGCTTGAGAAGCCTTTCTTCTTCTATTCCCCTCATGACAAGTAAGTGGTCAGATGCTTTTCTTTCCCCAAGCTTTCTATCAAACATATGAATGGAGTGACCTTGCTGGTGGATGTGGACCAAGGATAACAAGTTTCTCTTGAATTGTGGGAGATATAGAACATGATGTAGAAGAAAATATGGATGACCATGGAGTTTAAGCCTGATTGTGCCAAGCCCTGATGGCTTTATTTTTTATTAGTCTACAAAGTATGCTACTCCATCAACAATGTCAGTGAAATCTTCAAAAAAATCTTTTCTATGAGTCATGTGGCTGGTTGCTCCTGAATCAAGCAACCAATCATTTTTCCAAGAAGCAAGTGAAGCATTAAATAAATCTTCATTTACTCCAATGTTACATTGTGCCACAACATAGTGAGTGGATTCAAGTGCTTTACCTTTGTCTATATCATCAGTTTTACCTTTCTGCTGGTTTGTTTGCTGCTCAATTGTGTCCCATGGTAGCTTGCATGTAGAGGCATCATGTGATCCATTTCTTTTGCAGTGAGTGCAGTGCAAATCTGTCTTTTCTCCTTGAGAGTGTCTGCCCCCCTGCCTCTGAAATATCTTCCTCTTCCTCTTCGACCACCTCTTCCTCTTGAAGAATCTTGAGTAGGATGCTTTTCTTTATGAGCAAGGCACACAACCTCTTCAGAAGATTCAGGGGTTGTCTTCTTTCCAAAAGCTTTCTCTCTTTCAACAAACTTTTTCACAAGAGAGTCAAAGGTGATATCTTTGAGATTTCCATTTGCTTGCAATGACTCAAGATAATTGGAGTAAGTAGGATAAAGTGTCTTGAGAAAAGCAATAAGAGGAATATCCAATTCAACCTTAGTGGATTTAATCATGCATTGTAGACTTTACTTCAGATGCAAGAGGAAGAGGATCATTATTTTGTAGTTCAAGAGTGAAGAGTTTAAGCATGAGTTGAACAACTTCAAGTGTAGAATGTGAGTCATAGAGTTCTTTAAGCTTTTGTAAGGCTTCAAAGGTAGTTGACAATGGCAAAATATGGTGACTCACCTCTTCATTTATAGATGCTGTGATTAATGCATAAGCTTTGTTGTTCTTCTTTTCCCAAATGATGAGCTCTTTGTCTGAGGTAGGCTGTTGTGGCTCTTTGTCTCCGTCTCCAACACACACTCCTTTCCACAACTCATTGAAAATAAGGGTGTGTTTTATCATCTAGGACCACTCAGGATAGTTCTCCTTGCCAGTGAGAACTATTCCCACAATGGATATGATTGAATGCATTGTAAAATCTTGTACTGTAAAATGAACTGTGTACTGTAAAAAGAAATATACTTCTGCTGATAGAAAAATACTTCTGCCAATATACAGTAAAATTGTACTGGTGGTAATTTTTTTTTTTTAATTACAATTCAAAGGGGCATTCGACACAATTTTATAAATAAACAAATGGAACTAAACCAAACTAGAGAACCACAAAACCAAAGAGAAGGGACAGGCCGCCCCCATACACGATTTTTCAAAATTCGCTTGTTTGCTCAACCAAAATCAGTCATAAATATATTGGGCAGTTTGCACCTAATGCAATTTTGTGAAGAAAAAAGAGCATTTAATTGATGGTGATGGGAGCATCGATTCGAAAGTGTAAATATTACCCAAAAAAACAACCCCTTCCGGGCCAATCGACTGCAGTGTGCTTCCTAAGAGAATTATCGTTTTCTTCCGGGTTCCGTTCTACAACATGTGTAATGTAAAAGGGGTTTACCAATTTACCCATGCCACAAAGTCATCCACGCTTGTCGGAAAATTGAACTCGTCTCCATTTGAGATTCAGGCAATGAATAAAGCAGCACCTCGTGCCATATAGACACACTCCCATTGTCGTAAATGCTTAGACGAGAACTTGATTTTTACATGGAAAAAGCAATAGTTCAACGCAGCGTTCTGCATGTGCCATGTCCTTCAATCTAATCTGAAGAGAAACGTTCTTCAGCCTGTTGGATGCCATTGCTTGGGGTTGGTCAGGGATTCAAATCCTGTTGGATTCCTTTTGTTCTTCACCACACCAGCATTCTTTAGAATCGCTCACCACACGAAGGCCGAGGATATCACCACAATTTTGTTGTGCTGTCTAATAGCATTTAGGTTTGTTTTGGAGAATGGCAGCAGCGTTCAAGGCACGTATCAAGTAGCGTAGTAGTAGCAGTCAATGGTGCAGGTAGGCTTGAGAGAAAATGTCAGGCAACTAAAAACAACGTTTATATGGGTAGCATATTATATGGACAACATATTATATGGACAATGCTTTTGAATGGAGCAGCCCATTGTATGGAGCAGCGCATTTTGTGGAGCAACACTTTTAAATGGAGAGCAGAGGAGTAGAATAGGGAGTTACAAAGGGCATAAAAGCTAAAAATGGAGCTAGCTTTGATACCATGTTAGACCAGGTAGTAACTCCTCAGCCAAAATTGATTCGTGTATTACTCCATCAAGTAGGTCTTCATTATATACATGAGGGAGAGACTGTTCACTTCATCTCCCGACTACTGTTCATATTACTTATTTATCTATTTACATTATATTCACCCAATCCTGAGGATTAGGTGTCAACAAACTGCATGCATGTTTTATGCCATGCATGAGCATGCATTTCGTTATTATTCAGAATGTTGTGATTAACAATTATATATGTTCTCATGGTCACATGCAAGACTTGCCATGTGGATTATCTTTATGATACTATGATTATAACTAATGCATTGGTTGCATATTGAGATGTTGTGATACATGAAATTCACAAATGGGTCGAGAGTGCCAGTTTATTTAATGATCTCGTGGCAGCCCATACCTGCGAGGGAGAATACGTAACACCATATGGGTTAGGGACATACTCAATCAACATTACATATGCCAATGGTTTCTTTGTCTTGTATAGCTCTTGATGGATAACTCTTGAGGGGCTATGAGATCATCTTTCCAAGGCCAAGTGCTTGATAATGGATTGGGATGTTGAATTCTCAAGTCGGTCTAAGGACTTCGATGCCCGAGGTTGTGCACCTTAGAGAGTGTGGAGGGAGTGGGCCAACCTTTTTAGGCGCCTGGAGTACTACTGCATGGAGTACTGAGCCGGGTGTCTGCCTTGGGGTAGATGAGGTCTGAGTCAGGCGCGAGCCTTGGGTATAGCCTTGGGCTATGGTACAGACCAATGAGTCTTATGCCTCGTTACAAAAGTGGGAAAAAGGACGAAGATTCCTTGGGATTCCCTGGGTTTTTGGAAACGTTCGATGCCTGCTGGTTATACTAGTTTAATAAAGGGTGTAGGGAAAATGTGAAGTAATAAATAACTAAATAAATAAAATGTTAAATGATTCAACTTAGCTTTAGGATGAAATTCCTTAAAGAGGAACCATTATTTCTTTTAGTCTCTTCCATAGATTCGTTCTAATGATGGTTTTAAAATCTTTTTTAAAGTCAACAAAACAATAGAAGGGATTAGTTTTATTATTGTCAAATTCCTCCACAATTATCCTAAGATGAGCGAGATGGTCCAAAATTAAATGCTATATCTTTAACCTAGCTTGGCCTTTAAATTTTTTACCATAGCTTTCAAGCCAAAGGCTAATATTCCTTTCCAAAATAATTTGGTACAACATGGCTAAAATGTAACTATCACAATGGTCCTATAATTACAAGGAATGCATTTATCCCTAGCCTTAAAGATGGGCACAGTAAGACTCTCCATCCAAATATTAGGGAAACCCTTCTTTAGTGCCAAGCATGGCAACAACTTTGTTTTCATGGTCATTAGTAGATTCTCTAATATGGCCATTCTAGTGGCCTGCAAGAAGAGTATCTTACCAGAATCCACTGCCAAACTCTTATTTGAACAAGTATGGGTACACTTTTGGATCCCACATTCCATTATCTTGGATCAAGATAACCAGTTCCTAAGAGCATTCTAGTTAAGCCTCCGGTCGTTGTTGGACAACAAGATCACTAAGTCCATGGCCTTACACCCCCAAACTAATAGCCAAATAGAGGTTGTCAATAGGATGATCGTGCACATCCTACACATGTACAACTCAAAGCACCAACACACATAGGATGAGAGCCTCCCCTATGTCCAACAAAGCTACAATAAGTCTCTCCACATCTCAACTAGCCACAATCCCTTTTAGGTGGGACTGGGATTCCAGCCACTATGTCACATTGATGTTTCCATACCATTTGTAGCTACTCAGGAAGACTCGGTTCATGTCTAGTCGAAAGCTGTCAGGGGTAACAACTTCAATGAACACATTTAGCACATCCTCTAGTAGGTCCATGACATATTGGATAGCTAAAACGCAAAGTACAAGTAGCATCATCATCAGCATCGGGTGCCACACAAGCTCCAAGTGGGTGACAAAGTTTGGTTACATTTTTAGAAGGAGCTCCTCATTGGGCCCCACTGCAAGCTTCGCCCACTCTGACATGGGCCTTACACCATCACTAAGGTTGTAGGGGATAATGATTTCAAGGTTATCATTCCACCATTCCTTAGCCTACACTTAGTATTCAATGTGGACTGGTTGCTACCACACTTTCCCCAATTATTGGACTAGTATTCAATGTGGATTGGTTGCTACCACACTTTCCCCAATTATTGGACAAATCTGATGTTAATGAGAAATTGACACCAACAAAGATCAACCCAAGTTGTATCGAACATGCCACAAATGATAGGATCATGGACCCACAAATCATAAAATTTCTAGCAGAAGATCCATCTCTATCGAGTTGTCAAAGCAAGCCAACTCCTTCAACAAGGAAAGTGGCTCACCAAGGATGAGGTTCAACAAAACTTTACGTCCCTCATGGAGGCTTTGCACATAATGGAGCCCATTGCTTCCTAAGGGGGGAGGAATAATCCAACTATATTAGTGGCCACCCACCTGTTCCACCTAGACCCCTAGTCTATTTCATAAGTTTCCTTGATCATAACAACATTTACTATTTTTAGCATTTTCTCGGCTCTTCAACTTTTCGAGTTGTTTTAACCTCCTAAACGACATATTTTTATATCCACCACAAGCCTGTAACTATAGTCAGGGGCTTCATGCAAATATTATAGTACATAGAGAGATATTTATAACAAGGTAACCTAAGCGCTAACCAAAGATCATATGGCTAATTTACGAACCCTAGAAGTTGGTTGCCCAACTAATCACAATGGGGCCAACAAACTCTTGGCGCTCCATATCCTAGGGTTAGTTTTTGAGTTGTTTAAGGTTTACGTTTGTTGTGAAATAATAAAATTGCCCTTGAGCCTCATTGTAACATGGTTCAGAGGCATGTAGCCATGACATCTCTTCTCAAAGATAAGCTACCATCAGTCGACCTAGTTTATTTCCTTCCTGTTTGTAAGCATATTTCAGTTCCCTGATGTTAATGAAATCAAGTTTTATTTCTATTAGATCTCTTTGTTTATGTTTATATCTATGTTGTTGTGTTGTTGTACATGTCTTAATGACAAAGTTTGCAACAAAATGATCAATCAATCAATCGAGATAAAAGATAAAAAGGGAACATCTTATTAGAAATAGGAACATTTGTGAATTTTAGCTTTGACTTTAAATAAATACTATCTTAACTTTTCAGGGTATCCAATTACCCCCTATTGTATAAGTTTTTTTCCATTATCATTTGTGACATAGAACACTAAAAAAGAAGAATAAATTGTAAAAGTGGAACTAAAATAATGGTAATAGTATTAATAAAAAGCATACACAAAATATCACTAATTGTGGCATACCATCCATGAACCATCTCCCATCTCAGGAAACATAAGCCTTGTTGATATTTAGGTTCAAGTCTACTAGAACTTGAACAACCTCTAACACAATGCCTTGTGTGTGTGAACTATCCACCTGTAAGAAGAAAAATCCCGAAATTAGCTACCAATATGACTCAACATCATGAGGAAAAATGTCATAAGCCTTCAACTTGAACACCAGAGAGATAATTCTTCCTAAATCTGACTGACTATTTTGAGATGAAGGATGCATAGTCTCAAGATACTCCATTCACAAGATAAAGAGAGAGGGGCTTCACCTTCACCAATGTTTCATTTCCGCACATAACGTTATTAATAACAACCATGAAAGTAAATCAAAACACTAATTCTCATGAATAATGACCTAATTGAAATTTTTAAATAAAAACAAAAGAGTTTGTACCAATTTATTACAAAAACCATTTCCAGACATTCAGGGAGGGGGACAAATGAAAGGCCATAGAAAGAAACTACTAACATGGGGATATTCATTCATATACTGAGCTTCTCAAATTCATCATACATGTCCAAAAATTCTTTAATGAGACGAGTGAAGAGAGCATAAACTCAACAGTTCATATGGTAAACTAATTACTAAGGTTTTGTAAATGGAGTAGCAAGCTAAGTGAGCATGATTGTGGGGAAAAATAATTAAATGTTTTTATGAGGAGTCCTAAGATAGGTGAGATGACAATTGATGTCATGCCATTTATTTTTCTAGTATGAATCTCACTTCTTCACCCCTTGATATCTAATATGTTGCATTGTGAAAGCCTCTTGCTTACATAAAAGTTAATATATTTTAACTATTTTTTAATATGGAAAATATTATTTTTAGATTTATAATTTATTAGTTAATTATGATTATTTGTTAAAAGTTATTGATTTTCATTTTATAGTTTTGTTATATTTAATTTAAAAAAAAAAATATTAATTTTTATATTTACAATTTATTTTTTTTCAATTATGTATTAATAGAAAATTAATATCTTCTTATTACCCATAATCAATCTTTAAATAACACAATTCAAGGTTTGAACACAAAAAAATTCTCAGATTCTAACTAAAAACTCTAAAATATCTAATAATTAAACAACACTTTATTTAAGAAAACTAAAATAAAATATTAAAAATAAAACATTTAAAATATTTAAACTTCTACTTCATAATTATATTATTCTATAACATTTCCATTTTAAATTATTAAAATAATCCAAGATATTTTATCTAACCTAACAACTCCAATTCTTGAGATCTTATTTGTAAAGTTCTAACTTATTATGTACCATTAACTCATTCTCAATTTATTTAATATTATATATAATTTTGATTTATAATAAATTTATTAGCGAAACACCATTTTAAATTTTCAATAGCACATGATTGTTTTAAATATTTTAAAAATAAAGTTATCTATATATTTAATTATTTTTCTATTATATATGTTATTTTATTTAAATACATATAAAATATTTAAAGATCTTTTTTTTTAACTATGGTGAATTTAGCAAGAGCAGAGATTCTTGGAAATGGGGAGACTACTCTATGAGCCAACATCATAGCACATCATATACTCAATGGAATTTGAACTGCGGTGTTGTTGGTTTCACATAGCAAGACTTACGGTAAAACCCCATATCACTGTATAAAATACATAACTAATTTTACAATTAAAAGTTGTGTTTTATAAGTGCATAAGGTTCATTATCACATATTTCCTAAAGCATTAAACTTATTCATCACATATGTCTTAAAGCACTACTCTTAATTATTAAGCATTTCCAAATTGGGACTCATTATTATCCCTGCTATAGGGTAGGTATATAGTTATCTATAAACGCTAACTCTTTATTATTATTTTTTGACTATTTTTATATCATGCAATATAACTAATGTTTTTTGGTAACTTTATATTTAAAACTAGCACAACCACATTAATAAATATGGTTAATATGAGTGATAAGCATATAGGAAAATATTTCACCAACAAATATAAACTCAAATATTAAAAATATGATAAGACCAAAACCCTACCCTAATATTCAAATCTTCGAATTAAACCCTAAAACCATTAAATGTTGAAATGTTATCATTCATTAATCTTCCACCTAAAACCCTTACCACAACTTTCACCCTTACCAACACATATTATTCCTTCCCAGCATGCTAGTGTTCTCAAATGGATTTTTTTCTTCCAAGTTGGTGAGACAAGATTTAACAAAGTAACAAAAGTACATCTCATAATTGATGCACAACCAAATTTATAGCTGCAAACTAAAATTTTGTTTTGGACATGCAGCGTCAAGGTCTCATAATTAAGCAGCATATTAATACAGTTTGAGAATTGAAACAATATATTCCGCTGCATCTCAATCTCCTAAGAAAACACATCTCTCTTGTCCATAATTTAATAGGATGTTGCAATGAAAAAAAATTGACAATCAAATTCTGGATGTCTAGGTATCGTTTCATTCAAACAACTCCACAATGGAATTACAATGTAAACAATTAAAACTTATATTTCTATAATCGTCCAAAGACAAATTTTCCCAACAATAACGAAGAAACCAACAACAAAAAAAATTCACCTTAAAATAAATCTTTTTGCCAAACTATTCCAGACCTTAACTCACATATCTGATTCCCTGTTGTTTGCAATTCATATGCAAATTATACACACCACTCACCGTGGAGCCTTCCTGAAAGCGAGGCTCTATGAAAACAAATTGCACGGCGAAGCCTTTCTCAAAGCATGATTCATCAAACAAATTGCACGGTGGAGAATTTTTGCAAGAGTTGATTTATCAAACAAATTTAATTGTTGTACCTTCTATTGTATTTTATTACCGGTTTATGGTACGCTACCAATATAAAATTCGTTGTCGTCTTCGATATTTAAACGAGGTTTGCGTTTCGTATTATTGAATCTCCCCACTATTCAATAGATGTGTCTTCCATCTTTAAACAAGGCTTGCATTTCATATTATTGAATCTCCACAATATTCCATAGATTTAAATTTAAAATTGATAACAACGTTTCTTCTTGCAGGAACGAAATCATTGCATTGTTTCGTGTACGTAAAGGCTATCAATTGCATATCTCTGTAGCTTGTCCTTAATCTATCCATAACCTATGAGTTGAAATGAAACCAAAATTAAAAACTTACTAGAATGTACCTACGTTCCCACCTGCCATAAATATTTGAAACGATTAATGTTACTGCGTGGAATATAAACTCCAAAATTCAAATTTGTGATCTTTCATTTTGCAAACACTTAATTTAATCATGGGGAGGGGATGTTGGAACCGGAGAGGGTAATCTTTAGCCCCGATGGAGAAATAAGAAAAACGTTTTCCTAGGGTTTGAGAATATCCACAAACAACCAGTCAGAAGAATATGGATTATATGGATTATGGTAATGACTAAGGATGAATATGGATTATGGTAAGGACTAAGGATGACACCAGATGAAGAAATAAAGGAATTAGGCATCTAATAGTTTTCAGAGACTCCAGATCACCATTCAAAAATGGCTTTAAAATAAGGACTCAAATCCAAACAGGACTCAAATCCAAACCCAAAAATACTAAGAATAATATTAGTGTTTGGATGAATTTGTTTTCATAGAATTATATCACATCAAAAGAGAAAACCATGGGTTAGTAGATGATCAAGCCACCATGTTCGATCAACGAGAACTAAGGGTAACTGAAGGCACACCCATTAAATGCCATATCCCATGAAATCAAATGAATGAAAGGCCTCGAAAATACGCAAGAACATTGAGAAAAGAGCAATGACTCACAGGTAGATTCAGTTCCATAATTACTCATGCGTAAATTTGTTATGAAAAATGAGTATGGCTGATAATTTGGCACCATCAACCCACAAATTTGATAATAATGATAATTAAAGGTAGGATTAAGGACAACTCGGAGCAGGCATGCTGTAATTTAAGGCAGAGAGGTTGCGAAGAAATGGTGAACTCTGAGCTCGAGGAGGATTGGTTAAGGTCGATCATGGGACATTCACCTCTAGAGAAGAAGCAATGAATTCTCACTTGGTTCTTGGGAGGGAAATTTTTGCAGTGCATTAAATATAAAGGCTCTTTAGCGTGGAGCTGATCTTAACTATAAGAGGATGGATTGGGAGAGTTTATGCATTGTGGATTGTTGCACATTCCCTTTAGGCCGAAGATATGGCTTCAAGGGCAATTGTGTGGGTGACTCATCTAGGAATTCTTTTGGTGCATTCAAATATGAGGTGGAAGATAAATTTCAAAAATAAAGAGGACAAATCATTTTTGAACCTTGGCCTCATTTCACCCTCATTTCAAACGAGTTGGAGGGTGGTGTCAATGAACCACCATGTGATGAAACGGGAGCCTCCCCTCCAAATCTCATCATGCAAATGGAGATTCATTAATAAACAAAGGAGATTCATTAAAAAACAAAGAAGGAAGGAGTATATAATGTCCCCTAATAATAAAAATAATAATAATAATAAATAAAACAAAATAATATTAATATAAGTAAATAAATGATAAACAATAAAGAAAATATAATAATGGTAAATAAATAATAAAAAGATAATAATAGTAAATAAATAATAAATAATGAAGAGAATACAATAATAATAGTAAACAATAATATGTTAGTTCTAAATAAATACATATAAATGTAAACTATAAAAATAGTAAAAATAAGTAAAGTAAGTAAATAAATAAAATAAATAAAAAAGAGTTAAAATTAAGAGAACTATAAAAATAAGTAAAATTAACAAAAAGTAAAAAGGAATAAAATAAAAAAAATTAAATTAAGAGAAATATTAAATTAAGTAAAACATAAAATAAAGAAATAAAATTTGCATGTTGACAAACAGAATGTGTACATGTTGACCCCATTCCATTGCTTGGTATTTTTAATCGACGATGAGGAAGATGAGATTCATCATTCATTCATCCATTCTCTTGGCAAAACAGTGTTGTGAGATAAAGGATTCTCTGACAGTAATACGTTGATTGAGGGCTCACGGGTGGCTAGTTGCAGAAATATTATGTGCAACTGAGTCTACGGTTGGGTGGAGAGTTGTCCCCTAAAACCTTGTTGTGGATATCAGAATTCAAAGAGAATTCAACTCTAAAGACACAAGTAAGGAATAACGTTGGTACACGTAAGTCATTTGTACTTGGGTTTTAGAAATTCTATTTTAACTAGTTGAATAGTTGTGTGTTGATTAATAATCACATAAATTGATGTAATTATTTGTGTATTTTAAATTGGGGTTATTATAGACCTAACAAATATCCAATGATTCATGTTCTAAATATTCGCTCCAAGGTTGGCAAGGAATTTTTTTGCAATTGAAATGAAATGGAAAATAAATTTACAACTTAATAAAATGGAGTTTGATTTTGGGCGAAAATTAAATAAGATTTTTTTCTGCCAAAAAATGCAAGGTAGAGTGGAATTTTCTGGCAATAAATGGTACAAATTTCACCAATTAGTTTATTTTCCATGTTATTTCCTAAAACATTATTAGGACTATGTAGAAATATTGTTTATACTAATGGGGAAGGGGTGACTCAATAGAAAACTACCTATTAAACTTTTTCAAATATTTGAAAATCAATACTAAATAAATCAACATCAATAATTTGGATGAGAAAAATAGGACATAAATGATAAATCATATTGCATCAACAACACAGAAGACAAACAATTTTTTTAAGGTGGAAACCTATAAAGGGAGAAAACCACCATTCTTTTTCTTGTCTTCTCAATTTATTATTTACAGTAGTAGGAAGCACCCACTCCCTTCTTTGTTTTGGTAGCACCCAATAGCAGGAATCACCCTCTCCCATCACTAATTCATTGGCACTCACCAGTAGGAATCACCCACTCCCTTCTTTGATTCATTAACACCCACTAGCAAGAAGCATACAAAAGCTCTACAAATCTTGCTCTAAGACCATGTAGAAAATCTGTTGTAGGTTAACCCGATAATGCAATATAAATCAAAGAGGAATACTATAACCTACTTCTACTATCAATTTGCGGAAGCTTAAAGATTGAGCTGAACAATATAACCAGAAGAAGAAAAATCAATCCTATAATACACATGAAAATACTTTGGGGAAAGCCTTAGCTAAAAACCCCACTATCTGTATTATCATAAAAGGTGGAAATACATAGGAATTATACAAAGCCTTAGCTCTCACAGCTAGCCAACTCTCACTACAATCCTCACAAATGCTCACAGCAAATCCTGGCTTCTCTCAAGCCTTCCTCTCTACCCTCCAAGTTCCTATTTCCTTGCATTATTCCTCTAGGACAATTCACCTTCAACCAAGTGGAACACTCTCTCACACACTCTCAGAACTACGCAATCCTCAAGGAATGATTCCTTGACTACATGCATGAGTTTTCTTTATAGAAAAACACATGCAAATGATACTACATTGTCCTTGACTTTAATATCAACTGGGTCTTTCTCATAATAAACATGCATGAGTTTTTGATGAGGGAATCTTCAGTTAACTGGAGTAGCACTAGTTGGATGCATGCATGCATCAACTGACTGTTAACTCTCTATTAGTTCCTCAAATAGTTTGGAACTAATTTAGCTAAACTTAACTCAGTAAATTCAGTTAACTAATTACAACTCAAATATAACTCAATCTTATCTTCTTAATTCAATGGATAACTCTTGCATGACTTTAGAAAGACTTGTAACTTGAATTTATCCAACTAATTAATTTGAAAGAAATTGGAGTATTTTTTTTGCCACATTTCAACATTCCCTCTCAACAAGAAAGGGATTATCTGCCACCGTGATCCTATCTCTATGGAACTCGAATTTACACTTTGACAATGCCTTTCTCAAAATTTCAACATCTTGCTCCTCTATCAAAATATACATTACAGAAACATGATCCTCCTCAATCTATGAAAAGCCACGGGCAACACATCTTGCCTTATGCTTCTCCAACTACCATCAGGAGCTTGCTTTACCTTGTAAAGCCAACGAGAACTCACACTAACTTGTTCTCTGGTCTCGAAATGATGTCCCAAACACTGTTACAAACTATGGAGTCATACTTCTCCACCATAGCATCAACCCAAATCGGCTGTTGCACTGCTTCCTCAAAGGAATATGGCTCAGAATCAACATATTCCCCAGCAAGGGCCATGTATCCAGTGTACCTCTCATGTGACCTCCTCTATCTGCGCTGAGAAGATGGTGCTCCCACATTCTCTCTCACATTCTTCAAGAATCTGTTAGCTTCTCTTGTGCGTTTCTATCCATCTCTGGAAGACCCTACTTGAGTGGATGTCTCCACTCCAGGAACCTCTGCATGCAGCTGCTCTACATCAGTCTGAGGCCCCTCCTCCCTAGGAACCAACAGTTCCTCCATAGCCTGTGGTTGGAGTTCCCTCTCAAGGGAAACTCGCATGGCCTTTTGCTCATCAAACTTGAGATCTCTGTGAACCACTGTCCTCCTACTAGTAGGCAAGTACACCTGATTGTTGTGAGATGTATCAGTGTACCCCACAAGTATCCCCAGCTCTGCTATCAGCTCAAGCTTCTTCCATGCATCCTTTGTCACATGGAAATATATCAATGAGTCAAAGATCCTGAAGTGACCCACATCTGGTCTCTTACCGGAGAAAGATTCCCTTGGTCTCTTCATCCCAATTATGCGATGCAGGCTTATATTCTGCAAATAGACCGCTTTGTTGCATGCCTCATCCCACAAATGAAGTGGTAGGCCATCGTTAGCAGCATTGCCCGTGCTGCCCCTACAATAGTTCTATTCTTCCTCTCGGCAACCCCATTTTGTTGTGGGTTATGAACTGCTGTCAACTCTCATTTAATTCCTTCCACTACACAGAAGTCCTTAAACTCTTGAGACATATTCTCCACCATTGTCACTTTTGAAGGCCTTGATCTTCTTCCCTAACTATTTCTCGACCAAAGCTTTGAACTCACAAAACTTTGTGAAGGTTTGGTCCTTCTTCTACATGAAATAAATCCATAGAATGGTCCACACACATTAGTGTGAGTTCGCTCTAAGATAGCCTCTACTCGACTATCTCCATCATGAAAGGAAGACTTGGTGTACCTTCCCAAGGTACAACCTTTACATGTGTCAACTTGCTCAAGTTTTCCTTTGGGAGTCCTATAGATATCTGTTGCATTATCTTCAAATCCCCATGATGCAAATGGTCCAACCACCTGTGCCACAACTCACCAATGTCTTGGCTTTGCACCAATTCTGCTTTCATACTCAATGCTGCGCAATCATCTACGTCTAGTTTATAGAGATTCTTCACCCGAATCCCTATCCTTTTGGTTTGACTCATGGCTATGTGTCTTAGGAATGCCTTTTCTTTACTGAAGACAAAATCGTAGCCTTTGTCCTCCAACATCGCGATTGATACCAAATTCCTCTTCAGTCGAGACACATACTTCACATCTGTGAAGGTGGTAAGAGCTCCATGCTCCCTCTAAAAAGCAACCGTGCCCACTCCTGAAACACTATATCTTTCGTTGTCACCCATCTCTATGCGCATCTTGAGGTCTTTCTCCTCCAAGGCACTGAATTAACTTTTATCACCGATCATGTGGAATGAGGCACCACTGTCAAGATACCAAAAATAACCCATCATCAACGACACCATGCATGCGATGAGGGTAAAGTCCATTTCAAACTTAGAGGCTAATGCCTCACCTTCCGATCCTTCTAAGGATCCCTTCTTGGACTTCTTCGGTAAGAAATTAGTCATATAATGTCCCATCTCGTGACAATTAAAGCATCTTACTTTAGACTTGTCACCCTTCTTCCCTCCAAGAGAAGAATTCGATTTGGAATGGGAAGCCTTCCCCTTCCCTTTCCTTGCCTTACTTACTAAGGCCAGATTTTCTCCCTTCCATTCACAGAGTCCTGGTAGTTATTCCAACTCTTTGGAAGGCCAAGGAGAGCGAGGCTCACCATATCATCATCGGCAGTAGTTATTCCCACAATGTCAAGCTCATCTCTACAGGTGGTGAGCTTGTTCAGATATGTGGAAATAGTATCGCCCTTCTCCATCTTGATTCTTCGAAGCTTATCCTTTAGCGCTAATTTTCTATGCTCACTATTGCTTTGGTAGATGTCTTTCAATGTCTTCCACATTGAAAATGGAGTATCCTTCCAATGGAGGGTCAAGACAATATGGTCTCAAACTCGCTCAAGGATGATCCGTCTCGCCTTCGCCACACACTTTTTCCACTCAACCAACTCTTGTGCATTAGTTGAAGCTAGCTTTGGGATTTTTTGATCAATGAATTCCTTCAAGCCATTGTATTCTACTACAACCTCCATTATATCTTTCCATGCTATGTAATTCGAGAAATCTTCCAAGGCATACTCGAGTCTCAAGCCATAGAACGGCATTAGCCAACCTCAAAGTATGATATGAATTTGATTTGCACCTGCAACCCCGAACTTCAAACTTTGAATTCTCTTCTCAGTATATCGTTCACAACTCCAATACCATGTAGAAATTCTCTACAAATATCGTTCTAAGACCATGTAAAAAATCTGTTGTAGGTTAACCAGATAATATAATATAAATCAAAGCAGAATACTATAACCTACTTCTACTGTCAATTTACGGAAGCTTAAAGAACAAGATGAACAATATAACTAGAAGAATAAGAATCAATTGCAAAATACACATGAAAATACTTTGGGGAAAGCCTCAGCTAAAAGCCCCACTATATATATTATCATACAAGGTGGAAATACATAGGAACTATACAAAGCCTTAGCTCTCACAGCTAGCCAGCTCTAAGTACAATCATCACAGATGCTCACAGGAAATCCTGGTTTCTCTCAAGCCTTCCTCTCTATCCTCCAAGCTCCTATTCCCTTGAGTTGTTCCTCTGGGATGATTCACCTTCAACCAAGTGGAACACTCTCTCACACACGGTTAGAACTGCGCAATCCTCAAGGAATGATTCCTTGATTTCATGCATCAATTTTCTTTATAAGAAAAAACATGCAACTGATAGTACATTGCCCTTGACTTTAATCTCAATTGGGTCTTTCTTAGAATAGACATGCATGAGTTTCTGATGAGGGAATCTTCATTTAACTGGAGTAGCACTAGTTGGATGCATGCATGCATCAACTGGCTGTTAACTCTCTATTAGTTCCTCAAATAGTTTAGAACTAATTTAACTAGACTTAACTCGGTAAACTGAGTTAACTAATTACAACTCAAATATAACTCAATCTTATCTCCTTAATTCAAGGGTAACTCTTGCATGACTTCATAAAGACTTCTAACTTGAATTTCTCCAACTAATTAATTTGAAACAAATTAATTAATCATTTCCAAGTAGTTGTTAAGACTAAATTCGATTTTTAATTCACAATTTAATTCAAGGAAAAATTAAATTGGAATGTTCTTGTTGCCACATTTCAACAAGAAGCACCCACTCCCTTTGATTTGTTTGTTGGCACCAACTAGCTATAGAAATTGACCCCCTTAATAACTGTGGACCACCATTTCATCCATTTTCAAATTGGGTCCACTTCCCTTTACAATAAATTAAAAAATCAATACAAAATTCTTCATTGTTAAACAACCAATATTACAGCAATACTATATTAGCTTCAATACATAAGAATTATTATTCTATCATGAACCCTATCACTAAGTTATAATGACCAATGTCTGTCATTGGAAACACTTCAGTAACATGTATTCAGAATAAAAATTAGAGAGTTTCAATAGAGGTTAAATTCATAAACAAGTCCAAACTCTATATCAATTACAATACCCCTATCGATTGTTATAGCAACAAATTGTTAGGTCCCTATACTACTAGTGTAACCCCTTATTGTTATTAGTGCAACCCCCTTTTTATATTGTTGTGCCCATGTACTCCCCATATTTTTATTATTGTTCCCCATAGAAGCTCACTATCGTTATTTTTGTTCCCTTACATTATTATTATTATGTCAGCTCTGATTATATTATGATCCCTTAGACTCCTATATATAGAAAGGAGGCCTTGTCATTTGTATCATCCAAGGATTGTTTATTTGTGTAATGTAAAGGAGGTTTCCCCCTTGAAGAGGTTGATTTCTAAGGTGTTGATCTATCTTTTCTATCTTTTTGTGAGTTGTTTTCATAACATTTGGTATCAGAGCTTTAGATTATATGGTTTCGTTGCTCCAAACAGGTCATTGTGGAATTTTCTATATAACGTTTTTCCTACGATGTTTCAGAAGCTAAAAAAAAAAAAAAACCATTTGATAAGAAATCGTGGTGATGCTAGGGTTTGAATTTTAGATCTTGTCTCACTATATTTTGGGAGATATTATTCAAGGAAGTTAGGGTTTTTGTAGACTCCTGAATTACATCCCAAACAGGTGACCTTAGGAAAATCATCATAACTTTCTCTCTGAGTATTAGATTGAAATTTCATAAGTTACAGAAAGAGGAAGGACTGTAGTATTTTTTGTATTATCTCATCCATCTAAAGTGAGTACAATTTCTACTGCATTTATGGAAACAATTAAAAAACTACATGGAAACCCAAAGATTATTGTAAGCGACAGAGATCCTATTTTCACTAGAAATGTTTTGTACACAATTATCTTGGTACTCAGTTAACTCATAGCTCATATTATCCTCCTCAAATTGATGGGAAAGCTATGATAGTGAACAAATGTTCGGAGGGATATCTTCATTGCTTTGTATCTGATAAAAAGACACAATGGATCAAGTGGTTTCATCTGGTTGAATGGTGGTATAACACTTCCTTCCATAGTATATCACAAATGACCCCATTTATGGCACTTTATGGATATCATCCATCGTCCATCACATCATCTTTAAAAGAAAATTCTAAGGTTCAAGCAGTGGAGGATCACATCAAGCATCATCAACAAGTTCTCAAACTCTTAAAGGATAACCTCACTTTGTCACAGAATAGAATGAAATAACATGTAGATCAACAACGCAGTGAAAGAAGTTTTGATGTAGGTGACTGGATATCTCTAAGGCTACAACAATAAAAACAAATTTCCCTCAAGCAAGCTAAGAAGGATAATAAATTTTCACCAAAGTATTATGGTCCATACAAGGTGTTACAAAAGATTGGTATTGTGGCATACAAATTGGACCTTCTTGCATCTTCCCAAGTGCACCCAGTTTTCCATGTTTCATGCTTAAAGAAGGTTATAGGTGAGAAGCTCACAGTTCAAACAATATTTTCAAAACTTGACGAGCAATTAAAAATCATATTGGAACTTGAAGTAGTCACGAAAACAAGAACCCGACAGCTACGAAATCGATCAATTTCAGAGTATCTCGTCAAGTGGAAGAACTCAACCACTGAAGATTCCACATGGGAGGACAATAATTTTATACAGAAGCATCCAGAACTACTCAAGAATTGAGAACAACACTTTTTGAAGGAGAGGGGCATATTAGGTCCCTATACTACTAGTGTAACCCCTTATTGTTATTAGTGCAACCCCCTTATTATATTGTTGTGACCATACATTATTATTGTTATGTTGACTCTGATTATATTATGACCCCTTAGACTCCTATATATAGAAAGGAGGTCTTGTAATTTGTATCATCCAAGAATTGTTCATTTGTCTAATGTAAAGGAGGTTGCCCCCTCGAAAAGGTTGATTTCTAAGGCGTTGATCTATCTTTTCTATATTTTTGTGAGCTGGTTTCATAACACAGACTTTGTTATTTGAAGCACACAACCATTTCAAAAAATAGCTTGCCACATAAATCTAGATATCTAAGCATAATAGATACATTTATCTCCTTTCCAGAAGATACTTCTCCCTTGAAATGATTTAGACACTACTGCAACATATAAAAAGCTATAGATGAAAACTCTAGAAATATATGATCAATGCTCAGACCTTCAAAAAAACTTCATGTAAGAACTTCAGAATGCATAAATATCAAGAAAGCATCAGAGACAATGACAAATCAACTATGAACCCTTACCACCATAAAAGGATTTTAATCAAAGGTAGAAGATATGCACCAGACCAAATTTTATACGAAAACGTTCACCTGATCAAAGATATTAGCAATTTCTCTGAGATGGATAGATTCCTTGACTATGTACCTCCATTGGAATACACTTGTGATTTCTCAAAAAATGGACAAGAGAATATTATGCCAAATAAAACCCATAGAGCACTACTCTAGAACATACGACCATTTTTCCTCAATAAACCCACAAGTTCTCTATACCAGATTAACTAAATAGAACTATCATGCCAATACAAAACAAGAAATGTTTTTCTTAGAATGAACTATATGAATCACCATTGGAGCACTGTATCGCCAAGATAAATATGTCAGAACAAACTATATACTAGAATAAACCAAAATTCATGCCAATACAAACCACAAGATGCATTGAACTATAGAAATCACAAAAATATCATTGTGTTGGACTATATCAACAAAATCTTTATGTCAAAAAAAAATTATACAAGAATAAACCAAAATTTCTATCAATACAAACCAGAAGATGCATTCATCTATAGAAGTCACCATATAAATACCCTTGCATACTAGAACAAACCATATTTCACTTTAACACATTGGGGTTTGATTCTTCAGCCCACACTGAATCAAACCATTATGTTTCTACTCAGAACAAAGCCAGATCTACATTAGAACAAATTCAAAACAAAATAAATCTAGACCATCATCTAATTTTGTTACGTGCATTCTAGACTCTTAGTCTTAGACTTGATTTGCAACCATCATCACAATGCACACTTGACAGCATGTGATCTCCACTACTATGCAACTAGATACTGGATTACACCCTCATAGGACCAAATCATGACAGAGATTGAACCTATATCTGATCGGTACCTGTGCCAAGACAAAATAAAAATTATGAACTCTAATTACACCATGTTCTTAATCATTGTCATTGCTCCCAACATGTATCAATTCTGAAGCATAAGCAACATCATGACCCCTATACTAGAACACCGAAAAGGCATAAATCAATCCTCACATGACTAGATCATATTCGCTCGATTGGATTCTCATTTGATGTGTGATGTGATTATTTATATACACCCTTTGATGACCAAATTTAGCTGACCCATCAAAATACCATGGAAAAAAAACAAGGTAAAATTTGATGGTAATACGCACTGACACACAACCTTTGTGAGGAGAAACCAAGTGGAGAAACCATGGTTTTGAGGCCCCACATTATTTTTCATGCTTGGGAATGTGGATGCTAGTTTTCCATTAGCATTATGGGCTACGTACGTGGGTTCTCCATGTGCAATCTAGGCTACAGATGTTGGTTGATCATCTTTAATTGGTGTCTATTCCTGAAAAACCTAGGTCTTTGTCAAGCCTTATCTAAGACCTAAAATGACCATCATCAGCTATCAATCACACTCCAACTACCCTATGTGAGGTTTACCTCAATTCCAACATCAATTTTTCCAACCAAATTTTCCAATAAGGCTAACACCAAGTTTGCCAACAATCTCTCCCTTTGGAATTGATGGCAACCACCATTATTAGTTGATGTGAAACTTGTTATTTATCCCCCTTTGAAATCAATGACAAAGAATCAATATCTAAGGCTCCCCCCTAATACCATGCACCTAAAATAGAACTCCCCTTGATTCTATGCAGTTGATACTCCCCATGAGTTGGTTATTGTTAGGCAAAGGATCCCCCCATAGCAGATTTTTGGGCCTTATAGCCTGAATGTTGGTTAAATGTAATGTAAGACCCCGCAAAATGCGGGTGCAGAGTGTGAGAGTCTAGGGTTGTCCACCCTAAAATATTCTAACTTAATGTAGAGTGGGTCGGCCTACCCATGCTCCGCAGACCATGGGAATGTATAAATAGAGCAAGGCTCTAAGGGTAGAAGTTAGCTTTTAATTTTTAGTCTTGATCTTAAGTGATACGGGTTTTTGAATGCGATATTCGCTTTCAATCTCTACGTCCGAGTCTTGGGTTGTAGGAGTAGGAAGAGGCTCTGTAGCTATGTGTGCAGAGGCCTGGTAGAGCCTACAGCTATGTGCGCGGACCCCTGCAGCTGAGTGCACAAGGAGGAGTTGGGATTGTAACAAAACAAAAGTTTAACAAAATCTAAGTTGATTTGGAACTATTGTGCATCTATTCGTAGATCTGTATGTTTATGCTTATGTTATATGTTTATGCATCTCCTTACAGTTTATGATTGCATGCACTGGTTATGAATATTGAAATATTAATAATAATACAAGGCCCACAAAATTAAGTCAGATCTATAATAATAACATAGTAAGGATAAAGGATCTAGACAGCACCTCTTCGCACTCTTTACAGAGCTACACAAAGGTCAGACAGTTGCGCCAAGCAGTGAAAGCATGCAGGATTGGTTCGTGAACTTCCTAGACTTCATCAAGACATTCCTAAGGTGTGGAAACCTGGTTCCAGCACCCTCCCATACTACCTTGGGCGAGACCTCAGTCCACGCTTTGTGGACTGTTGCCAAAAGGGCCGGTAGTTTCAGGATTTGTTTGGCTAAAACACTTCTGAACCTAAGTCAGGCCCCAAAAAGCTAACAAATGGTTCTGTTGCCAAGACCAGGATATGCCTAAGGGATATTTGATGTGGGAACACTGGAATCTTACGCAAAAGGAAATTGAAGAGTGGTTGGATCAGAAGCTGCATGAGTTCGTGAGAGAGGAAAATAGAACTTCGCAAATATCCAAGAAAAGGTGGTTGGATCGCTACATATATACGGAAATCCACTAGATTTTCTTCGCGTCCTTTTCTTTAGAGTTGTATGATTGGATCGTGAGGTTAGCCAACAGACATGAAAGGTATAAGCTCGATCAACTGATAGTGTGGACTCTGGAGTTAGTGCACAGACTAAAGGCATCAGAAGATAAGACCGCGCGAGCCGTGGATCATTGGCTCGACTGGGTAATAGGAGGGATTGTCACTGAATCTGCGATAGACATGACTGTGAGCTATAGTGAGGCAGAAAGAAATTTTCTCAAGGGACCGCGAGGTAAGTACATCAAATCTTTGAATATCTGGATTAAGATGTTGTTATGTGAAAAACGGGTGATGTGAATACATTGATGTTTGGGACGACGCAGAGCGGAAGGATATACAAGGGGACTGAAGGATTGGGAAACAGTCCTTTAATTTCACCTTCATGAGAGAGTGAGGAAAAGCGTGCGTGCCTTTCTCTAAGAAGTGCGATTAATTTAATAAGACAGAGCATTCCGCAGTTATCACCTCCACTTACGCCATCACCCACTTCACCTTCTTCACCTCCATCTTCACCCACCCCACATCCACCACCCACACGATTCAGCATGGCGAGTGTGATTAAGCTACCCATATTAAGAGGAGTAGGAAATGCAGAGCCAGATCAGTTCTGGTTCGTGGTAAGAGTAGTGCGGGAAGCACAGGGGGCTATGGACGATAACATTTAAGAAGCCTACATTGGTGAGCATGCTGCAGGATCGTGCATTGACATGGTATATCAAGCATTCCAATGATCACCCAAATGCAGGAATAGCAGAGATCTAGAATGTGTTGAACAGAGAATTCAGTCGGCGAAAATCAAAGATGCAATCAATCATCGAATTTAAGGAGATCATGATGCTTCTAGGCGAGACGCCATGGGATCTGGATCAGAGGCTAAAGAGTATGATCCACAAGGCTAATATGATGCTTATAGACACACAGCACCATGTGTGGTTTGTGGCATCTTTAACGCCTCACTTGAGGACGACGCTATCACTGCGGAAGCTTTCCACCAAGGAAAAAGTATTGGAAATGGCGATGAGGTTGCATGAAACACCGATACAAGATCCGAGATTAGGAGTCCAACAGATCCACACACAACTATAGAACCCATGCTTGGAGATGCAGAGCTTGAAGTATAATAGGGCACCACGGACGGAGGCGCCCGATGAAGTGTGGTGTACAAAATGTAAAGTCTAGGGCCACGATAAGGATCACTGTCTAATATTCGCAAACTACTTGGTAGGAGGGGGGGCAATTTTGTTGAGACTAGAGGCATAGGCAAGGCCAAGTGGGACGCCCACACTCTGGTGCGTGATCTGTCAGATAGGAGGAAAGCACACAATGGACAGCTGGCATTTGTTGCAGAAGTATACACAGACTCCCCAGCAGCTATTTTGTAATTTTTGTAGGTCGGTGGGTCACAACGAGCATACTTGTTGAAGCTACAAGCTAATGATGGATTGGACCCCAACCTATAGAGTGCAGACAGAAACACGAGGCCTTAACCCAGCCGTGGGGATGGTGTGCACTGGATTTCAAGGGCGAGGTCAAGGACGAGGGGGAATAGGGCCAGGAAGGGGCCAAGGACAGTTAATCTATTACAATTGTGGAGGACCACGGCACTATGCTCGCAATTGTACCAATCCAATGAAAATATCTTGTTCGTACTATCCTCAGTTTGATCATGAAGCAATAGATTTTCCTACGTTGATCGTGCAGATGTGTGAGAAAGGGGTATTTCAGCCTACTCCAACTCAGAATATCCAAATGATGAGGTCTGAACTGTGAAAAGAAGACCCCAATGTGAACATGGTGCTCAAAAGCGGTGTGACCATAGGGGAAGACAAGGGGAAGTAGCCCGAAGAAGATACATGGGTTTGCAAGCCTCCTACAAAGGAACCTGAGTTTGACATGGAATGCACAAAAGAGACGTTTATGGAAGCTAAGAACAGCTTCGTGGAGGCCTCTACTTCAGGTAGTAAGGATCAACCAGAGACAGGGATGGATCCTTCTATGCTAACAACCTTTTATAGACATGCATGAAATTGTTGCGTGATAATAGGGCAGTGAAAGGACTACGAGAATTGATAACTAGGTGTGAAGGGTTAGGGGAACCGCACGTAGTCTAGAAACGAGGAAAGCATACATTGCACACCGGGAGGGAGATGAGATTAATGGTGAAAATTGGTGAATTTGAAATGGATCAGGTAATTTTGGACCTAGGTTCGGACGTGAATGTGTTACCAAAGTAGACATGGAAACACATGGGTAGGCCTGCATTGCAATGGTCCCCTATTCAATTACAGATGGTGAACCTACAAAAGATCTTGCCCATGGGAAGGTTGCGAGGCCTAACAATGGACATCAAAGGTGTGAGCATTCATACATACTTTGAATTAATAGAGATTGTTGATGACAGCAACCCTTACCCCGCATTGCTAGGAATAGACTGGACGACTAATATGAATGGAGTCATCAACCTAAAGAAGCGGAAGATGATATTTGAGAAAAAATTCTACGCGTAGAAGTTCCGCTAGATCCAGCCGAAGGAGACCGCTACACTGAACCTGTGCACGACGATGACAGTGATGATGAGATGGATTTCATTTACTAGATAGTGGTGCAAGATCAAGATCAGGTAAACCCGACTGCAAATGGCAGAATCTCATGGGAGTGTGACAGTTCCTGTACTTCAGATTCAAATGAAGGGATAGAATACTGGCAAAATCGGTTACACGAAGTAACAACGCTAAATTTTAACATGATGATTAGATCATTGCGGTGCATAACGACCAAAGCAAGGGAACTGCCAACATATGATGGGGTAACATGAGTTGATGAATTCTTGGACAAATTTGAAAGTGTAGTACTGGAACAGCAGTGGTATGGTGTGATGGAATGTGTGTTGCATGCGACACTTGCATGATGGTGGAAGACACACCAGAAGAATATTGGCAATTGGCACGAATGTAGAAAATGGATGCACTTACAATCTGGAAGTCCCCAGTGACAAACGTGAGCTGGGTAGCTAGGAAAAAGTTGTCTACGTGCCCACCTATGTCGATGAGTGCAGTCGTGTGCTATGCAAGCACGTCCTAGATTGAGGATTGAAAATTAGAACCTGACGTGGTAGCATGAAAAGCAACAAACATTCCACAGTAGAGCCTTCACAAAGCTATGCGGAGTCATGAACAGAGTTCGCCAGGTGAGACGAATTTACTAGGACGTGTGTGTACCAGTGGTTCGATGGGCTTATAGGACCATAAGAAAAAACCAGAGCGTGGAAATGACCCCAACACTGACAAGAAGAGATGAAACTAGGAGAGCATAAAATAATCCCTAGATTGCAGCTCCCATAGTTGGGGCAGGATACGAGAACCTGGGTAAAGGAATTATGCAGTTACAAGAAGCCATTCGGTGAGGGAACTTGAAACTTCGCAAACTCAATGAAGATTGGGCATGGTTGAGAAAGAAATGCATGACATTGGATGAAGAAATCAGTGAACTGGAAACCAAAGTCATGCAAGCAGGTCATGAGAAACTAAGCATGATGGGGCCCACTCTAGCCAGCCCTACTACTGCATCAGAAGGAGTTGTGACCCTGCTACCATGGCTGTGACTGCACCTTACTAAATAGGGGATCATATTAGATAAAGAAGAATGCAACGAACTAACAGAAGCAAGAGTATTTGAAGGGTGCCCGTAGCCTGGGCTAGCAGGAAAATTGAAGCCTCGCACTAAGGGTGCAACCAATTGACCATCTGTAGGATTCACAGTCTCAGTGGTCCAAGTAGTTGAAAGAGGGCACGGGACTATAAACGAGTCTGCAAGAGAGCTGTGCAGAAAGGAGATTCTGTGCAGGGTCAGTATGTCACAGGGGTTGCGGTCGTACATAATGAGCTACGTTGTTGTGGGTAGGCTAGGAGGTGACCATTGATGTCACTGTTCATGACAAGAGGTCCAATTTAATGCAGAAAGGAGTGGGAAGAGGGTCATTAAGACAGGAATTAAGGGTTAGATTCAGGATTATGTACCAGCAAGAGGGTATTAATGACTTAGAAGTGGAGGGAATGGTCGAATTCAAATTCAACCGTTACTATAAATTCCCTTCAGGTAGCCTCAAGGAAACACTTGGTTGTTTGAGATTTGAGCCAATACAGAGCATTGAGCACCAAGATACATTGCCACCCGTGAGTACGTGACCAACCAAATCCAGTGTAGAAACTGTTGAAAAGTGTGCAACAAGAAATGCTTGTTGAGAGTGCAACAAGATGATGGAGCTTAGTGTAAAGAGTCGCCTTCACTAAGTGGGCCCGCAGGCTATTTTTGGTGCAAGTCTATTTTTAGACTATGTCTATTTTTAGACATATGGATCATGTCTATGGATTGCAGGTTGTTGTTTATGGATGATTGGTCAAGTTGGGAAAAATAGATGGACTTCTATTTTTGATGAAAGTGTGAGTGATCACAGTGTGAGTGATCAAAGTCTATTTTTAGACTGGTTGTCAAAAATAGAAAAGTCAAATATTATGTCTCATAATAATATTTGGACTATAAACTTGATCTTATTCTCTTGGAGCACTTCAGTTTGAGCTACAGAGGTGGCACATGTAGCTGTCAGAAGGAAATACACTTTTCTTATGAGTTAGTTGAGTTGTTGCATGCATGACTTCAGTTAGAACTCAATCAGTTGAGTTTGGTGGAGTTGATTGTGGAGTTGATGGAGTTGTGTTCAGTTTGACTTGGTTAAACTAGTTGTAGTTAGTCTAACTGCAGATAGACTAATGATGAGTTGTTAAACTAATTATTAACTCATGATGCAACTAATGAATACATCAGTTAACTCAGTTGCATGTCAGTGCATGTTCAGTTCAACAGGGACAGGTGGTAGAGAATCAGATTGCTATCAGTTGTGACTATAGTTGTGCACCAGATCTTGCACAATCAAGGGATTGAGTATGCCAATGAGTTTTCTCACGTATTTTCCCAGTATTGTAGCCTTTTCTCACGTCCAACAAAGTGTGAGTGATTATTTTGAGGTGAAATACGAGTTTGGGAAGCCATTCTCATCAGTTCTTGAGCAGGTATTGAGTTGTGGAGGCAGGCAACCAGCGAGGGAGATTTGGAGATCAAATCTGAGCTGTATTGTGTGTAGTATGAGGAGATAGTACTGAGTACTTGGGATGAGTATCGTACTATGTATTTTTACATGATTCAATCACTATAATATACAGATAGTTGGGATTTCTAGCGAGATGCTTTCCCCGGGAAAATACTGTGTTGATATGTTTGATTGATGCTTCTATGTGCGCCTGTGAATGTTTCTGCTTCTGTAAATTGATGATCAATGTAGAGGAGGTTATGTATTATGCATGTTCCGCTTATAAGTGTATAATCAGGATAATCTCTGTGAATATGTGTCATATTATTCAAAATTTCTACATGGTATCAGAGCTAGATGATTTGTAGAAAAATTTCTACATGGTACCAGAGCTGCTTGATTTGTAGAAGAGATTTTTATAGGATATCAAGCGAGGATTGATCATCGGATCTATTATTCAGAAAGTGTTTACATTTTATTTTTTTAGGTAGAGTCTGTAATCGGTCCAGGTAGCCTCTGGATTCATCCTTCTTTTGGAAGGTGAGATATCCGGTGAATGCCCATACAGTCAATCAATGTACGAGAAATATTTTGTTCTCACGAATTCTAGATCGGAAGTGGTTGAGTTTTTGAGCTGGTGGAATTCAAATTTAATTCCAAAGCAAGAGCAAAACTTAGAAACATTCAGTGTGAGAATGGAGACAGTATGCCCCAGTATCTCACGAAGTTCACCCAATGCCGGGATGAGCTGGGAAGTGGGGGGGTGACTGTCGGATGAGGATGGTGAGTCTAGGACTCCTTGACCTTCCTAAGAGTTGGCATAGCTACCAGGACTCGGTGAATGGAAGGGAGAAACTGCCAGGATGGGAGAGACTTTGGTCGGATCCTGTGCAGGAGGAGATTAGATGGAGCACCAGAGACGGTTCTTCATCCATGCAAGATGAGGAGAACTGTTCCTTAGTGAGTAAGGCGAAGAAGGGGAAGCGGAAGGTTTCTCTTTCTGAATCCAGTTCTTCCAGTGGTGGGAAGAAGGTTGACAAATCGAAAGTGCGATGCTTTTGTTGTCATGAGGAGGGTTCACGAGTCAAGAACCTGTATGCTCTTGAGGTTCAAGATGCACGCAAAGCCTTGAGCAGCGAGGCAATTGATGGAGACTTGGTGGTTGAGAGGGAGCGTATATTACCACTCAACATGCAGAGCCAGAAGAAGTCTCAGACGATTGTGGAGGAGCCACGATTGGTGCAGTAGCTTCAGGAGGTTGTGGAGCAGCCACAACAAGGGAAGCTGAGAGGAGATCGAGTAGAGACATCTACTCATCCAGAGACCTCCAGTAGGGGGAAACTTCAAGCCAGGTGGGCTGAGGGATCGCATGCAACCATACCTCCAGGTAGGAGGTGGGGTGATGTGGATTGATCATCCCAAGGAGGAGGGGTAGGATCCTTGAGGTACCCAACCTCTTTGAGGGGACCTTGCTACGGGAGCCCAGATGTGTAGTAGCAGGAACTGACTGATTGGGTAGAGACAGATGCGGATGGAGCGGCAGAGAGAGCGACAGTGCAGGGAATCCCAGGACAGCGCATAGCTAGCAGGCTGTAGCAATGCAAGAGGCACAAGTGTTTTTAACAGTGCTAGGTGGCACAGAGAGGTGTGCAATGGTGCGAGATGCATGGAGATGTTGCAGTAGCACAGATGTCAGAGAGGGAGCACTTTTCAGCAGCAGGTAGAGCTTCAGCATCAGAGGGTGTTTCTATCCCAACCGGGAGGTCAGTTGGGAGGTGCAGTGCGGATGCAATGCGGGGAGATAGAACCAGCAGAAGCACGGATGCAGTCAAAGATCAAAGTGACAGAGGCTAGAGCAGTCAGATACTAAAGAGAACAGAGATGCAGAGTTTCAGTCGACAGAGGCAATAGCAGTCAGAGACTTTGATGACAGAGCAAGTGGACCGGCCAGATGTGTTGCATGGAGAACATTCCAGAGTTATAGGATCGGGTTTGAGAGGAAGCCTTTCTTGTTGAGAGGGAGTGTTGAAAAGTGTGCAACAAGAAATGCTTGTTGAGAGTGCAACAAGATGATGGAGCTTAGTGAAAAGAGTCGCCTTCACTAAGTGGGCCCGTAGGCTATTTTTGGCGCAAGTCTATTTTTAGACTATGTCTATTTTTAGACATATGGATCGTGTCTATGGATTGCAGGTTGCTGTTTATGGATGATTGGTCAAGTTGGGAAAAATAGATGGACTTCTATTTTTGATGAAAGTGTGAGTGATCACAGTGTGAGTGATCAAAGTCTATTTTTAGACTGGTTGTCAAAAATAGAAAAGTCAAATATTATTGTCTCATAATAATATTTGGACTATAAACTTGATCTTATTCTCTTGGAGCACTTTAGTTTGAGCTACAGAGGTGGCACATGTAGCTGTCAGAAAGAAATACGCTTTTCTTATGAGTCAATTGAGTTGTTGCATGCATGACTTCAGTTAGAACTCAATCAGTTGAGTTTGGTGGAGTTGATGGAGTTGTGTTCAGTTTGACTTGGTTAAACTAGTTGTAGTTAGTCTAACTGTAGATAGACTAATCATGAGTTGTTAAACTAATTATTAACTCATGATGCAACTAGTGAATACATCAGTTAACTCAGTTGCATGTCAGTGCATGTTCATTTCAACAGGGACAGGTGGTAGAGAATCAGATTGCTATCAGTTGTGACTATAGTTGTGCACCAGATCTTGCACAATCAAGGGATTGAGTATGCAAATGAGTTTGCTCACGTATTTTCCCAGTATTGTAGCCTTTGCTCACGTCCAACAAAGTGTGAGTGATTATTTTGAGGTGAAATACGAGTTTGGGAAGCCATTCTCATCAGTTCTTGAGCAGGTATTGAGCTGTGGAGGCAGGCAACCAGCGGGGAAGATTTGGAGATCAAATCTGAGTTGTATTGTGTGTAGCATGAGGAGATAGTACTGAGTACTTGGGATGAGTATTGTACTATGTATTTTTACATGATTCAATCACTATAATATACAGATAGTTGGGATTTTTAGCGAGATGCTTTCCCCGGGAAAATATTGTGTTGATATGTGTGATTGATGCTTCTATGTGCGCCTGTGAATGTTTCTGCTTCTGTAAATTGATGATCAATGTAGAGGAGGTTATGTATTATGCATTTTCCACTTATACGTGTATAATCAGGATAATCTCTGTGAATATGTGTCATATTATTCAAAATTTCTACAGAAACAATGATGGTTGCGAGAACTAGAGAGCAATTCGCAGAAGTTACCCCAAAGCCTTGTGTGACCCAAGAGGAGCCTGGAGAGGCAGCAGATGCACCAGAGGTTCCAAACTCCCCATGCATGCCGCGACCATAGAATGACATGCAAACAATGGGGCCAGTTCGGGTATCACCACGAAACCCATGATTTAGTCAATTATTAATGGTAGAGAAGGGCAAAGTTGTTACTGTGGAAACCGAAGAGGAGGAGAATGATTTTGCAAGCCCTGATCACCCAAATTGAAGCATAGGATGATGAGGTAGAGAATGCTTCCCAGGTACCTTTGGCAATAAAGTTACCCCCCTACATCCCCCCATGGAAAGGGGTAGCCAAAATACCGAAGGACCTGGAGGCCACGAAGAGTGTGCTCCAGACCCCGCTTCTTCTAGATGAACTAAAGTTTGAAGGCCTGCCGTTGGGACGGGTAACTAACATAAAGTTCAGGGACTGGGACCTCGTGGATAGAGAGAAGTTCCCATAGCTAGCCACAGAGCAATTATTACAACAGAAATGGTTACACAGTGTGGATAAGGCCGGGTTACTACATCTGTGGTGGATACCCCACTACCACCGAGCGTCCGTCACAATCTTCATCATTCGGCAGCTACTATGTTTAGTACATGATGGGTATATCTGGCTGGAGGAGCCGATTCCCATCACGGCCAATTTAATTCACAGGATTTCTAGGCTTCCGATCAAAGGAAACAATCCCACAGCCATAGCAGGAAAGAGCAGTGACTTGGCCCTTGCAAAAGCTATGAAGGCCAAATATAAGCTGGAAAAGAGGAAGCGAGTGTACGTAATAACGAGCATCAAGGACAAAGAGGTGTGTATAGCCACACTACTGTAGGCTGACAATATTATGAGGAAATGCCGTGTAGACGAGATGCCATCATCTGTAATTACATTGGCAGAGCAGTGTAGAGGGGGGGTCCAGTTCAACTAGGTGTAGTTTCTCTGCGATGAGTTTTTGACAAATTGTTGGGAGGCCCAGGATTAGGGTAAGACCTTCCACTATGCATGGTTTCTCTTATCCATCCTGTTGGCTACTGGGGAGGTGATGTAGGATAGCTAGTTTCCCACCATTGAGAGGAACCTACCTGAAGCTGCGAGGTACACCTTGCTCTAGGGGACGAAAGGCACGATGAGGGTTCACAAGATTGAGGTGTTTTGGGCATTCATGGAGGGGAGCATCCAAACATGGATCCACTATAGGCCTTGCTTGTCCTTGATAGTATACAACAACTTGCAAAGCATGACAGAATTCAAGGTGGATATGCATAATCTATATATCCGGGCACGAAAGGATCCAGCCCGAACATGGGTGGAGCTTCCATTCATTGCGACAGATGATGTAATCTTCGATGTAATGGTGGCATGGTCTCCGGAGTGGTGCACTCTAGACTTGGGAGAGTTGGAAAAGATCGCCGCAAAACAGCGGAAGAAGGAAACCAAGCTACGCATCACGAAGCTGGTGAAGAGAAAGCGCTAGGAATAGGAAGCAGTCACGCAGTAGAAGGATGTTGAGGCAGTAGCAACGGTGCAGATGGTCGAACCCACAACTGAACCCACCGAAGAGACCAAGGAAGGTCAAGAAATGTCCACAGAGTAGGACATTCAGGAGGAAGCTGAGACATAGGAACACTCAACGAAATCAACCCAACTCAAGAGGCTGTGCATCTAGGAGAATCCAACTGTATGGAAGAAGACAAAGACAATGAAGACCTCTGAGGGAGTCCTTCCTGAGAATGGTGAACCAGTTTTTGATGTCACCAAATATGCTCTTGAAGAATTAATGACAAAGTAGACCTTTGTGTTGGTGGCGCTCATAGCACAATTGTAGGCATTATAGGTGCAACACCCAGGAGTGATGACACCGCACCTTGCAGAAGGTGCATCCAAAGTTGAGCAGATGTTGTGTCTAGTCAATTTAATGTCTTAAATTGCTCTACATAAATTATCAATCCGGGTATCGTAAACTGATGAAGTCTGGTGCACCATATGTGCTTAGTTAACCTTTTTCTTACTTCGTTGCTTTATAGATTTTATTTTGTTTTGGGGTTTTGTTTTTGTTGGTTTCCTAAAGTGTCTAATGCAAATGGAAATCCTATTCTAAGGTTTTAAGAATACTTTTAAAGGAAAAGTATGGATAGATATTTCTAGACAAGCCCTATGTCCCTAATGGTAACTTCCAAAACTTGGCACTTCAGAAGATCTCAAAACATGTTATTGATAGAATTAGTACTGAAACAAAAGTGTAAATATATAGCTACCTCAATCAAAATGGAATGAAACAACCAATCAATGAGCTAGTGACTATGAAACCTAGTATCCTTGCTACTGTATAAAAAGAAAATTGAACTTAAAGAAATTCAAAAATTGTAAGCAAAGTAAACTAAATCATATTACATCAACTCATATTCTGAACCCTCACCTTTCGACTCGCTCTGGCTATAGGAGGCAATCATAAATAAATTGAGTAATCTGATATCTAAATTGCATAAAATGAAACTAAATCATACTACATCAAATAATATTTTGATTCCTCACTATTTGAGTTTCTTGGCTATAGGAAGGTAATCATAAACAAATGGAGTAATATGATATCTAAATTTGCATGAAAGTAAATGAGCAAAACAAAACTGAAAGAAATAACAATGCTGGAATTAGAACTCAGAAAATAAATCAGCAGAAGGACAAGATGATTTCATCATATCATTAGTCATTAAAAAGCTATTTGCATTACTAATCTACAATCAACCAGTTGAACACACTTGCATGAATTAAAATTGCATGAATGAAAAATCTAATCTATCAAACTTGAAAGCAATCAAATGACATAATGAAATCAAAGCAAAATTTACAAAATGAAATCTACTCTACCTTACATTCTAATATGCTCCATGACATCTACTTCACATCTCCTTCCATGTTGAGAACATCAAAGCTTTATTCAAATACATAAAAATTACAAAGTACAACAAAGTTCTCCAAAGCTTTCAAAATCCATCAAGGAAGAACTACAAACTCCAAGCTAAAGAACTCACAAGCTAAAAGACTAACAAGCTTAAGAACTAACAAATGAAGTAGAGAGATCTCCTATTTATAAAAAAAGATGAGAGCCATCTCATTAATGAGAGTCCATGAATCTCTCCCTCTACCTCTAGAGTCATAATCAAAATAGGAACTGATAAGACACATGTCTTCTTAGAGTTACAATACATTTAGGAGATGTGACACATATCCTCATCATCCCATGATTCTTTCCGCTCAAGTTCGAATTTGGCCTTAGAGTGCCACATAAGGGTCTTCTAGAAGCCTTATTTCAACCTACACATGTCAAAAATCTCAACCCATTTGTTAGGTATAAGCATATGCACATTATTTTCTAATTTTTAACCACAAATTCACTTAAAAGGCTTAGAATTAATAAAGATTGGAAAAACATAAATGTGGCCCAATGATAATGAAAGTGGGATGAATGTGGTGACATAGTAGTGAAATGGAGGTGAAATGGAGGTGATATAATGGACATAATAGTGAAAGTGTAATGGAAATGAATGACATTTTCAAGACTCAACATGTTGCGCGCCCACACAATGAACATTTTGGTGTTACCAGAAGGTGTCGTCTTAGCAGAAGATGAAGGTGACATGAGGGGATGGAGATTGAATCTGGTGACCCTTAAGAGAGAAACCCTATACCAGCTATAGGATGGGGTAACTGCTGAACTTCGCGCTAGGGACAGTCGTGCTCTCCAATTCTTAAGCGAGCAGAAGGTGAATTTAGAACAGCTCAGCCTGCAGAGTGACAACCTAGTCACACAGAACCAGGGACTACAACAGGCTGTGGAGGAGGCTTGTATCAATATTCCAGAGTTGGTCATGCCAACGGCACTCCCCACCACATAAAATATTCACCAATTAGCAGTTGGAGTCTGTAAGACCCAGGAGGAGGCCACGAAGGTTCAATTGGATTTGAATTTGCAGATCACGAAGCTCTGACTAAAGGCACAACCCTCCACACCCGCCGAAGTCAGAGAGCAGTGCCACCGTGCCATTCAATCAGGGTTGGAAGTGATAGAGCACAATGTACAAGACTGCATGAGATTTTTGGATCAGTCCCTCTTCATGCTCACTTCACTGTAAGAGGACCCAACGCTGCAACAAGTAGAGACAGAAGCACGGGAATTGTAGTAGGCCTATGAAAATGTCTAGGGGATCATGTAGACGATCGCCCTTACTCAGTGACTGGCCAAGATGAAGGAGGCCCAAGCTCTAAAGGCACAGGTGGACATCGTGAGTCAGAAAGAAGTAATGCTTAAAGAACACATCCAACCTTGGCTCGAGGAAGCATTCGCAGTCACCACCACAATCGAGGGGACATTGGCCCAGATGCATGATACATATGTGGAAAGGAAAGCGGGTGCCTCTCACAAGGATGCATTAAAAAGTCGTGCACAATTGATACAGTGGACAACGGAGGAATGTGTGGTGGACATCCGTGAAGCACAGAAGTTGTTGGATGGACTCTGAACAAAGATCATCACACCATCCAAGTGACTTGGGACGAGTCACGTTGTTTGTGTTGGGGGCCTGTTGGGCAGTGGATCCCCCATAGAGGATTTTTGGAGCTTGTAGCCTGAATGTTGGTTAAATGTAATGTAATACCCCACAAAATGCGGGCACGTAGCGTGAGAGTCTAGGGTTGTTTTCCCTAAAATATTGTAACTTAACTTAGAGTGGGTCGGCCTACCCATGCTCCGCGGACCATGGGAATGCATAAATAGAGTGAGGCTCTATGGGTAGAAGTTAGTTTTTAGTTTTTAGTCTTGATGTTAAGTGATATGGGTTTTTGAGTACAATATTAACTCTAAGTCTATAAGTCTGAGTCTTGGCTTGTAGGAGTAGGAAGAGGCTCTGCAGCTGTGTGCGCAAAGGCTTGGTAGAGTCTGCAGCTATGTGTGCAGACTCCTGCAGCTAAGTGCACAGGGCGAAGTTGGGATTGTAACGGAACAAAAGTTTAATAAAAGCTAAGTTGATTTGGAACTATTGTGCATCTATTCATAGATTTGTATGTTTATGCTTCTGTTATATGTTTATGCATCTCCTTACAGTTTATGATTGCATGCACTGGTTATGAATATTGAAAGATTAATAAGAATATTGGGCCCACAAAATTAAGTCAGATCTATAATAATAACACAGTAAGGATAAAGGATCTAGACAGTGCCTCTTTGCACTCTTTACAGAACTACGCAAAGTTCAGACAACTACGTGGAGCAGCGCAAATGCACAAGATCGGTTTGAGAACTTCCCAGACTTCATCAAGACATCCCTAGGGTGCAGAAACCTGGTTCTAGCACCCTCCCATACTACCTCGGGTGAGACCTCAGTCCACGCTTTGTAGAGTGTTGCCGAAAGGGCCAGTAGTTTCAGGATTTGTTTGGCTAAAACACTTATGACCCTGGGTTAGGCCCCAACAAGCCAACAGTTATGTAAGAGAAGAGGAAGGGATCATCCCAAATTGTTGTCTAATATACTCAAACAATTCTTGTTGGAGAGGTTTAGTAAGTATATATACAATTTTCTCATGTGTAGGGACATACTCCAGCTTCACCTTATGATCCAAGACTTTCTCTCTAAAACAATGATATTTAATGGGAATGTACTTTGTCTTAGAATGCATTACAATATTCTTAGGTATAGTAATAGTGGAACTAGTGTTATTAAAGAAGATATAAATAGGTTGAGGGTATTCCATTTGAATGTCCTATACATTTTGAATAATCCATAACAATTTTATACAACATGCTACAGTTTCAATATATTCAGTTTTAGTAGTAGACAAAGAAATAGAGGTATGTTTCTTGTTATGCCAAGAAACTAAGAAGATTCCTAGAAAGAAAGCTCCACAGTTGGTATTTTTTCTATCATCAATGCTCCTAGTCCAATCTGCATTAGTATATGCTTAAAGAGTAAAATATATATTCTTTGGATACCATAGTCCAAAATCCAAAGTCCCTTACAGATATTTGAATATTCTCTTGACTGCTTTGAGATGTGTTTCCTTAGGATTAGCTTGAAAGAGCCCTAAAATGCCAACAACATGCAAAATATTTGGTTGTGTTCCTGTGAGATATGGTAAACTCCAAATCATTGATCTATATTCATATTGATTGACTACTGGATATTCGTTATCCTTTATGAGGTTGCAACTTGTTACCAAGGGTTACATATAGATTTACCGTTGGGAAAAATATTGAGACTGGGGGCGAATCAGTATTATAAACTTTCACAATATAATTTTCGTTTTCAAACTATATACGTGATTTTACAAAAACCAAACAGCATATTTCCATGACTATAATGAATGAAACCAACATATAGATAATAAACTTGTAAAACAACTAATTCATTGTTGTTGAACTTAAATTAGAGTGTGATGCATTTACTAAGAAAAAAATAAATGCAGTAAGAACAGAATAAAAATACACACATGATCACTAGGATTTTTCATGTGGAAACCCAATGTGGGAAAAAACCATCATTGTTGTCATATCAGTCTTCAATCTTCTTATTATAAAAATTGTTTACAAGTTTTGTATTGGTGCAGACTCTTTCCAGCATGCAAGAATCCACCTACTGAAGGCTACAACCTTCACTCAATTTCCAACTTCTACTAAAAGGGATCTCCAACCCCCTAGCTCTTGTACTATTTGATATGGTTACTAGTACATAGCCACCGAACTACGGAAGGCTACCACCTTCACTCATTCTCTAGGGACCACGTTTCATAAATTTTTAGATTGGATACTCTTCGTACACATAAAAACAATATGTAGGCCACGTTTCATCAAATTTTTAGATTGGACTCATCAGTAACATTGAATCTCAAAATCAATCACCACTACAATACAACCATCAAGCACAACTGCATCAACCAATCATTGAAACCTATCAACTCTGAAGAAAAACACAATCAATCAATTTGAACAGTCTGATCATTGTCACCAAAACACAGAGCTAAACCATAACGCTACATCAACAACCAGAATAAAATACAACCTCAAAATTCATATGTCAGAATGTATACGCTACTTCAATGAGGACAACCTGCGTGTATACGCTACTTTTTGTAACTCAACCTGAGTATACATCTAAAGATATTGAATCATAAAACTTCTAAACCAAAAAATGTACTAACCAAAGACATTCTGAAGATCTATTGTCATATTACAGAGTTCTAAACAGATAACAAGAAAATATCACCCTTCTTACTCAATTAATCAATTAGCTAGACTCAATCTCCTTACACAATTAATTTAACTTCGGATCTAATGAAGACATCATTGACAAATAGTAGTAAAACAACAACATTGATCAGATACATCAATTATTTCTGAACAAAAATCCCTTTCTCTACATATGCTACTTAGAAGTGCCAAATCACGTGTATCCACACCTTCACCAAGGTGAACCTGCGTATAGATCTGCAAATAACTACAAATAATGACTTATAACTTCACAACTTTTCAAGACTTTAGATATACCGAGATCATAGCTTTTAAAGAATAAAACGTCCATTGGCACTTAGATCTAACCTATCCATTATCATATCATACAATGATAAGTCATTTCAGGTCTCACGATCCTGATCCAATATTCTATCCAAGGGCACACAAGATGTTTCAGATCTATATCACAACCGTAGCCCTTACAACACAAAATATACTTGAGATAGAAGTATTCATGAAAAACCTTTCTTCTTGTTGTCTATCCCTTTGATATTCTCCTCCTTATATACTTAGAGCCTTTGTCAATACCATGAACCAAATCAACACTTAGAACCTATGGTATTCTTAGATGGGGTAAAGTAACCATTATTCCACTCAATATTGTTGGCTAATACCATGGTTTGGATCCTTGGTATTCTTTAACCTTAATTTTCCATCCCATATGCACTTTTCTTCTATGAAATTATGTGCATACATATATGCGCCTTTTATTTTTTGTACTTGTGTGTATATGTGACTTGGATTAGGTTAAACAACGTATACAACTTAAGACATTCTCTTTCCTCAATTTCTTGATTCTAATCTATAATCCTCTGTCCCATCATCCTATTCTTCTATGCCATTACTTTGTTACCTCTAAATTGACCTATTACAATGTGAGTTGTCATCATACATCATGTTATCATTTCTGAACTAACCTATGGATACATCTGGTTATCATATATGTGAGTTTCCATCAAGGAAAACACATGTACCATAATTCCAACAATCTCCCCCTTTGGACTTGATGGAAACCATATTGGTGTTGATCACTTCAAGCTGTAGAACCTGATAGATATATCAAACAACACCAAGATAATATCCCCCTTTGACATCAAGGGAAAAGGGTGGACCAAGATATTCTCCCCCTTAGTACATGTTGAGATGCGCTATATTATTCATGCTCCCCCCCAACACATGTAGAGTCTGCTAAAATATTTTTCAAAAGAATAAAATGACTGTCTAACTCAACTATGTGAGTATGACCTTCCTATGACCAATGACTCATACATACATCAATCACCCAACTAAGTGGGGATACATCAAATGTTCTTACATGATTGAAAATTGCAATTATTACATCATCCTTCCCATGCATAGTGGGGGTATAAATTACATCATGTGACAAAAGGACTCATCCATAATAGACTATGACTGAGAGAGACATATTATTACACCATAGGTCTTTACATGACCTTTTCATAAAATGACATTAATAAGTGAGACGATAGCTAAATTCAATAACCATGATGCCAACAATGCATAATATTTTGAGGTAATTCTCCCCCCTGAATCTATGTTATGTGTGCATTGTCAAAAATTCATTCATCAAGGCATATTCATCAATAAAATAAAAATCAATGAGAAAAGCATATCAGCAGACTAAACGAGCCTATCAGAAACTGATTTTGAGTCTGACCCACTATTTTTCTGTCAAGAAAAACACATATGCTACTATCAACACAGAAACTCACATATATACGCCACTCGGCTTCATAAAATCACGTATAGAAAACAATCCGTTTATTTTGTACATGTAGACTGAACAAAATGGTTTTAACAACAAGATGAGGTAGAAAAAACTCCCAACTTATGTATGAGATATTCAAATGCTTCTCTGTGAGGAGGTTTGGTAAATATATCAGTGGCCTGATATTTGGAGGCAATATACTCTAATTTAACCTTTTCTTCAAGCACTTTCTCCCATACAAAGTTGTACTTAATGGGTATGCGCTTGGTGTTGGAGTGCATAACAAATTTTTTTGAAATATTGATTGCACTTGTATTGTCACACCGGATGGAGATGGGTGGAGAACATTTAATTTCAATATCTTGTAATGTTTGCATCATCCAGAGAAGTTGTGTGTAGTAGCCACATATTTTAAATTCATTGTAGATAAGGCAATATAACTTTCTTTCTTGCTTAACCAAGATACTAAGTGTGATCCCATATAAAATGCATCTCCACTAGTGCCTTTTCGGTCATTAACATTCCCAGCCCATTCTGCATCTATATATGCATGCAAGGTGAGATCTGTATCTTTAGGATACCGTAGACCAAAGTCTTGAGTTCCTTGGATATATTTGAATATTATCTGTATTGCTTGACGATGTGATTCCTTCGGATTGACTTGGAATCTTCCAACAATTCCTACTGCATCCATGATATTTGGTCTGGTACCTGTTAGATAAAGTAGACTTCCAATCATAGATTTGTACTCGGGTTGATTCATTGTAGGAGAATCATCATTAGAACAGAGACTACATCATGTTACCATTGGAGTACATATTGGTTTGGAATCTTCCATTTTGTACTTTTGTAGAATTTTCTTGAGATATTTAGTTTGTGAGAGAAAGATGCCATATTTTGTTTGTTGCACTTGTAGACCAAGAAAATAGGTTAGTTCTCCAGGTAAAGACATTTCAAATTCTTGCTAGATAACAGAAGCAAAGTTCTAACTCATAGATTCTTCATTATTGCCAAAGATGATATCATCAACATAAACAACAATAATTAGGAACTTATCATTCTCAATTTTTGTATATAAGTTGTTGTCTGTGGATCCTTTTATGAAGCCTTGTTGTTGAAGATATTTGTTAAGATGATAATACCATGCCCTCGAAGCTTGTTTCAGTCCATATAAAGCCTTTTGAGTTTGCAAACAAGATTTACATCATTTCCTAGAATGAATCCTTCTGGTTGTTCAACGTATACTTCCTCTTCTAGATCCCCATTAAGAAATGCAGATTTTACATCCATTTTATAAACTTTGAATTTTTGAAAACTTGAAAGAGCAAGAAACATTCCTATGGCTTCAAGTCTAACTACAGGTGCAAAAGTTTCTTCAAAGTCTATACCTTCTTGTGCATACCCTTTACAAACAAGCCTTTCTTTGTTCCTAATTACCTCTCCATTTTCATTCAACTTATTCTTGAATATCCATTTTGTCCCTATAACATTTTTATCATGAGGTCTAGGAACTAATTCCCAAGTATCATTCTTTTCAATTTGGTAAACCTCTTCATTCATGGCTTTAACCCAACATTCATCTTTGCTAGCTTGATTTGCATTTTTTGGTTCTATGGAGGATAAAAAGGCTAGATAACGAAGAAATCCTACAAGAGTTCTTCTTGTTTGTACTCCAAACCCTTTTTCTCCTATAATTTGAGATTTTCGATGATTCTTTTGAACGTACCTAGATGCAGCCTTTTCCCTGTCAGGTGTATCTTCTTATAATGGTTCATTGGTTTCTTCCTTTATATCATTTCGATTTGACAGGGGAAAGCATTCACTGTCTTCATTATTATCATCTTCTTTTGCTGATGTCACCTATTTCGGATTTATGCATGCTTCATCGATTACAACATCAACGCATTCAACAATTTTTTGAAGTCTCTTAATATAACATTTTTATCCTTTACTTCTAGATGAATAACCAAGAAATATTCCTTCATGTGCTCTGGGTTCAAACTTACGAAGTCTTTCATCAGTATTTTTGATGAAACATTTTCTTCCAAAAACATTGAAGTGTTTTACAGTGGAAAGCCTACCATAACAAAGTTCATATGGAGTTTTATCACTATTTACACGTACATGATCTTTGTTAAAAATATTTACTATAGTATGTCTAGCTTCAGCCCAAAAGGTGTCCAAAGTTCCAAACTCATCAAACATAGCTCGAGCCATTTGTTGAATTATTCTATTCATCCTTTCCACCACGCCATTTTGTTGAGGAGTTCTCGCAATAGAGAATTGTCTCTTTATTCCATGTTATTCATAAAATTCAAAAAAATCATCTAATATGAATTCTCCTCCCTGATCAGATCTGAGAAATTTTATTTTTACATCTAATTCATTTTCAAATAAGCTTTGAAGACCTTAAAATTTTCAAATTCTTCATCTTTATGTTTTAGTAAACCAATCCAAAACATTCTAGAAAAATTGTGAATGAATAAAATGTAGTATTCTTCTCCCTGAGGTAACTTTTTCCTTGTTGGTCCACACAAATTAGTATGAATGAGTTCAAGATGCTTACTTGTTGAGCCTTCTTTGGCATTGAATTGAACTCTGGTTTTCTTACCGAATTTACATGGTTTGTAGATAATACTTTATGGGATGATGATATCTGGAAGATCATGAACACCCTTGAACCTGCATGATTTTCTTATTTGAGGAAAAATTATATTCCCCAATCTTCCATGCCATAAGTAGTTCTCTTTTGTTTTTCTTAGATAACATTGTTCTTGACCTCCTTCTATCATATATAGATTTCTTGGAGTTCTTGTACCTTTGATTACGGTCTTTCCTGTGTCTGTCTCACAAACCACACATTCTTTTGATCGAAACACTACTTCATTTCCTTGATCACACATTGGACTAACACGCAATAAGTTATGCTTTAATCCCATCAACATACATAAAATTTCTAGCTTTAACCTTTTCTTTTAGATAAATAGAACCTTTACCCTTAATGACAATTGGTGAGTCATTTCCAAAACAGACATTCTTTACCTTTTCTAAAGAATTGTATGAAATGAATTTATCTTTATCATCTATCATGTGTTTTGAGCATCTGTTGTCAATGTACCAATGATTTTCTTGTCCTCCTGCAAACACATCTATGCCACATCTTTCTGACTATAATTCCTTCTTTTTCCATACCTTGGAGTTTGATGATGTTTGCTCCTTTTGATATGTTGGCTGAAATTTTCTCTTGCATTCAGATTCTTCATGACCAGATTTATTGCAAAATGAACATTGAGTTCCATATTCAAGAGGTGAAAAGTTATTATAATAGCTCTTCTTGATTCTTGTCACACTCCTTTGTTTTCCTCCTTCTCTAGTCATGATAGTTTTGTAAGCAACACATTAAGTAGCCTTATGACCAAAGTTATGGCATGAAAAACATTTTCCATTAAAGAATAAGTTTCTGTGACCATAAAATCTTTTAGTATTATTCACCTTTTGGTTAGTGCTTCTATTGATGTTCATCCTTGGAGTAAAATAAGCATGATTTATCTGGGCAGTACCTTTAGGATTTTTCTGAGGATTGACGCCTTCTTGACTAGTTTTTACTACATTAAGATAGCTTCTGGTGATGGATGAAGACTTTTCAGGTTGGGATGTTTATCCAGTTTATCCAAGACCAGTATTTATAAGAGGAGAATGCTGAACCTTAATGATTTCATCTAAGGTTTCTAGTCCTTTAGAAAATATAAGATTTAGAGTTATTGTCTTCTCAAGTTTGCTTCTTAGACTTACTACTTCACACTCTAAATTTTCCTTGTGCTTTTCCCTTTCCATGAGTTGATGTGTAAAAGTGTCTATGACTATATTCTTTTCTTCCATGCAGATTTTGAGTTCAGTCATTTCTTCAATAAAATATTCTTCTTCTAAGCCATCCATAAACTTATCATTTTCATAAGCCATGAGTCATTTGATATCTTGATCAGATTCACCTTCATCACTATTAGACAAGCCATCACTATCTGCATGAGTATAATAACTTCTTCTATTAACAAATTGTTTCGTATTATCTTTTGCAGAATTCTTTCATTTTCTTTTCCCTTTGCAAAGGCTTTGAAAGCGGCTTCTCTGATTTTGGATAGACCTCCTTTCCTCATTTCAAAGGAAGTTAAAATTCCATGAAGTTGAACAACAATAACATATTATAGATCTTGATTCTCTTCAATGGATGATACTTTTGACTCAAATTTAGAATATAGAGATCTCAAAATTTTCTCTAGTATGGTAGCCTCCTTTATTTCTTCAGCCAAATTCTTCATACGATTTACAATCTCATCTACTCGTAAAAATTAACTAGTAATACTTTCATCACTATGCATCTTGAGAGTTTCATATTGAATTATGAGAGTTTGGAATTTAGCATGTTTTACCTAGGAGTCTCCTTCGTAGCTCTGAATGATTTTGTCCCATATTCATTTGGCTTTGTTGAGCTGCATGACTTTGAAAAATTTTGATTATGATAGACTTTGCAATAATGCATTGACGACTTTGGCATTGGTTTCATATGATTTCTTTTCTGCTGCATTTGTGGGGACTGTTGTTGGATATTGGTATCCTCCTTCCACAATTTCCCAAACATCATCTCGAAGTGACTGAAGATAGGCTTTGGTTCTTATATTCCAATATGCTAAGTTATTTTTGTTGAAGAGTGGTGCTCTGATAGATTCCATTCCATCTTAATTGCTTATGTTGAGAGATCTTCCTTCAAGTGATCAAGATTCTTCTGAAGGACCTACTCTAACACCAATTGTTGGGAAAATTACTAAGAGGGGGGGTGAATTAGTATTTTAGACTTTCACAATAATAATTTTATTTTTCAAACTGTATACGCGATTTTATAGAAACCAAACAACATATGTTCACGACTATAATAAATGAAACTAGCACATAGATAATAAACTTGTAAAACAACTAATTCATTGTTTGTTGGACTTAAATCAGAGTGTAATGCATTTACTAAGTTAAAAATATATGTAGTATGAATAGAATAAATCAACACACATAAGAAGCACACATGAACACTAGGATTTTTCAGGTGGAAACCCAATGTGCGAAAAAACCACCGCTGGTCTCATCTCAGTCTTAATATTCTTATTATAAAAAGTTTTTACAATTTTTGTACTGGTGCATACTCTTTCCAGTACATAGGAATCCACCTACTAAAGGCTACAACCTTCACTCATTTTCCAACTTCTACTAAAAGGGAGCTCCAATCCCCTAGCTCTTGTACTAGCTTATATGATTACTAGTACATAGGCAACATCCTATAGAGAGATACCACCTTCACTCATTCTCTAGGGACGATGTTTCATAAATTTTCAGACTGGATACTCTTGGTACACATCAACACAATATGTAGGCCATGTTTCATCAAATTTTTAGACTAGACCCATCAGTAACATTGAAGCTCAAAATCAATCACCACTGCAATACAAGCATCAAACAAAACTGCGTCAATGAATCACTGAAACCCATCAACTTTGAAGAAAAACATAATCAATCAATCTGATCAGTCAGATTACCATCACCAAAACATAGAGCTGAACCTAGAACACAACATCAACAACTAGAACCTACTACAACATCAAAAATCATATGTCAGAATGTATACGCTACTTCAATGAGGACAACCTACATGTATACGCTACTTTTGTTAACTCAACTTGCATATACCTCTAAAGATACTAAATCATAAAACTTATGAACCAAAAATTGGACTAACCAATGAAATTATGAAGGCCTACTTTCATATTACAAATTTCTAAACAGATAACAGCAAAATATCACCCTTCTTAGTCAATCAATTAGTCAGCTAGACTCAATCTCCTTATACAATTAGTTTAACTTCACATATAAGGAAGACGTCATTGACAAACAATAGTAAAACAACGGCCATGATTAGATAGATTAGTCATTTCTGAACAAAAATCCCTTCCTTTGCATATCCTACTTGGAAGTGTCAAATCCATGTTGTTATAGACATTTTTGGGCACTGCAACCCCAATCATAAATGTCCATAAACCAAGGGCTCCTAAGTCCCTAAAGGTGTTGTTCCAACCCCTAAAATTACAAGGTCAACTGATTACAGCATCTCCCAGAAGTTCTCCATGAAAAACTACTCAGAACTAGTCAAAACTGGACCATTTCACCTGCTCCATAGGCAATGTGCGTTGCATCCCACCTAAATACACATAGTAGGTGCATTGCATTTCAGAAAGCCCTTCTATGGGGTGCGATGGGTGAGAAGAGACAAATGGAAGGGTCAATCAGCGAGGTGGAGAAGCATGGAATCTTCCAGAAACTTCTTCTGTGACACTTGCCTCTCTGAATTTGACCAGGGATGAGTAAGAGATCATCAATCTCCAAGTGGAATCAAGAACTATCAGAGGGGAGACACTAATCAAATCTCAAAAGCTGACTCACCTCCCTTGCAGACATCTATATATGGATCCCTCATCCCAGAGATCCAAGAGGCTAGAATTTTGCATCTTGTGAGGAAGTGCTGATGGTTTATTGGTGCAATCTCATAGTGTTGGGTGATCTAAGCTTGTCATGAGGTGAAGAAGGGCTTCTTCTTGCTGAGAGGATGATGCTGGATCAGAACATTTGGTTGTAACTCTCTTGGCTCTTTCTTGATTATCAATAAATCTATTCAAGTTTTCCTCCATACTCTTGTATGATTTATGTTTTTATGCATTTGTATGGTCAATTTACATCTGATCCTAGATTGTTTATGATAATAGATCCATGTTCTCGTATAGTATTGAGCTGCTTTGATTCTACAGGTACTCTGTGAAGCTGGGTATACAAGGAAGCAAGTAGCAAAGGACTATCAGAAGAGAGAGGAATCGAGCAAGGAACCAAGTGCAAGACAAAGGTTGGTCTCCTTTATTCTTCTCTCATCTATCTCTCATAAAGGAAAACGAAAGTAGTTTTTACTTTGTTTGTTTCTAACGTAGCCACTAGCCTTAGTGGGATTAGCAGTTCTGCATAGCCACTATTCCCAGTAACAAAATCGCGACCCTGCTGAGGAGCGACTAGGTTGTTTGTTTATCTACATTTGTTCACTTTATAAACTTACAGATGGAGCCTGAAGTTGAGCCAGGTAGCCTTCGAACTGGATTTGCTATGTAAATGCAAAGTAGATAAATGTCGCTTCAATCAATCCTTGGGTTTTGTTTATGAATTAAACAATTTATTTACAAACTCTCTAATTTCCCTTGTGGTGGCTCTAGTAACCTCCTTAGATCTACCCCTGTGATTGATTTACTTATTACCACTTGCTCGGCCAAAATCCCTGAACTGAATTGCAAACTGTGACCCGAAACCCAATCAAAGTCTCGTCCCTAGTCCAGCGCACTGTCTATTCTGTGAACTTCAAATGCAGCGCACTTCCCGAGTGTAGTAGTTGCGTTGCATTTCAGTTTCACTGTGTTATAGGTGCGCTGATCAGACAAGGCCTTGTTCCTAAATTTTGGTTTCTGTGCTCATTCTTTTCAGATCTATTTAGGAGTTTTGCTTCCTGTAGTCAGTACACCTCTGTTTAAAACCCCTTTCCTTGCTGATATTCTGCCTCCATTGTGCAAAGAACTGTAAAAGTTTTTATGTATTTTTTGAGTCATTTTCAATTCTCCTTTACAAAGAAGTAACGTAATTGTACTGTCGTTTCTTGATTTGAAAGTGTCGCAAGTGTCGTTTTCAGTCATAGAAGAGAATCTGATTGTTCTTAATAGTCGATTATCTTGTTACTATTGTATTTGATCTAAATTAGTAGTTTTTCTAAGTGTCGAAAGCAAGTTTTCAATTCCAAATCGCAAAGTGTTGTCATTGTCCTCATTTTGTTTTGAAAAGAAACTTGTTAGTAATTGTTGCTTTGAAAATAATTCAGATTTGCGCATTAGATTTCTTTTTATCATTCACATATTAAGAAGGGTGAAAACAAATACATGCATGTGCATTTGCATTTAGACTATTTGTTGGTTTGATTTAGGACAATTCATATAGTGTGTGCTCTTTGCTCTTTGCTGAAAGAACACCATCTCTCTTTCCTTAGTAGCTAGGATTTTGATCTGCTAAAAAGAAGATAAAATGATTGTTTGTCATCTTAGATTGCATTTTAGGAATTGTACATCTACATCACGCGGTGAACCTAAAAAGCAAATTTCTTAAGCAAGATCAACTATAAAATAAATTTAATGAATCTAACAATGCTTTGGAACCTAACGCACCACATCTAGAAGTCTAGGCTAGAGACGTATTCCAGCGTCGTAAAGCCTGGTAACTGTTTCTTTCACTGTTGGTTGGGTGATTCCTCCACTTTGAGACGATAAGTGCCAGTACAGACTTGTGCTCCCATGTACCATCGAGTATATTTTGGGAGACCACAATAGGCTTAATCCTTTATCCATTGGAAGCCGTGTCTGCCACCCTATCAATCGCAATGCACTGAACACAGCATTCGGGAAGATTGACTGTCGTACCGTAAAAAGTATTCTACAGTTTTGTGATTGGTTTGGTGATCCCTCTGTCTAGATTTCTAGAGTAGTCCCTTTCGTTTCTTTTCAGACTCCTTAACGGAAAAGGTCCATCTGAGCACTTGTCACTTCAAGCTCATTAAAAATCGAAGGTGACTAGAGTCATCTTCTGTTTTTTCTCGACTCTTAAAAATTGAAAAAACAAGTTGTGTCAAAGCATCTAAAATTCATCTAATTCGGAAACATACTTCCCCTTGATTTTTAGTTGATCGAGTAATCCGCAATCATGGAAGAAAGTCATTTGAAACCCCGTCGTTCACGGAGGCTTACGAGTCAACCGTCTTTGTCTCCGGAATCGAAACTGTTACGGACAAAGCGAACTCATTTAACCAGTTCCAAATCTCCTAGTAAAGTTAGAACAAGTGTTCCAACACCATCGGAGACTCCGGTTACTCCAAACATGTCTAGTATCCCTGCCTTTACAGAAGAAGTTTAGCAGCCACCGAAGGACAGTAGCATTGATCCTAGTCTGAGGGTAAACACTTGTATTACTAAACCAGTTCCATCTACGGTTGATTCGGAAGGTGTTATTCCCCAAACATCTGTCGCTGCAGATTCTATACCCTTTTCGGCACCAGAAATATTTTACAGACCTGACGGTCTACCTCTTCTGCCTGGTCTGATTGCTATAGAAGAGATTGTGGAGGATCCTCCATCTAGTACTCCATCACAATTTGGAGTCGGGATCACTCTGTATCCTTCTTCATCAGAAATTAGTCTACTGCTATTGGAAGCTCCTGTAGAATCGCTAGGCAATCTTTTGGATAGACTAGAAATGTCTGAACAACCGTCGACATCTAGGACTGTGTCGTCTGACACAGCGACGGCAGAACTTCCTGTTGTCACTCCAACAATGTTCGCTGGTATACCATCTGTCCCAACTAGCTCTCAATTGCTAGAAGGGGCCCATTCAGGGACTATTTCGACAGTATGGTCAGTTCCTGTTTGTTCATCAGGAATAGTATCCGGAAACTCTTACGTTGAGACTCAACAAATTGAGCCTTCAGGGTGTCAATTTTGGCAGTCCGGTCCTCAAGGGCAAATAATTCCTTTAAGTACCGGATTACCGCCATATGGGGGGCAATATACCCTTTCATTGTCTCCTCTGGGAGGACAACCATATGGGAGTTCACAACAAAATTTAGGTTATGCTGGAATTACATCTAGCGGTTGGGTACCGATACTACCCCAACAACCAAGAGTTGTGTATTCGATGCAACAATGTTTACCTATGTCAAATATACCAACTACGTCAGCTATTGTAACAGTGTCGCAAGTACAAGCGCTGCCTGTTGTATGCCAACCTTAGGTTTCTCAGGTTGTAATACAATAGCCTCTTTACCCTGCGACTCAACCACAATCGCCGACTGGTGGAATGACACAGGCCCAAACGGGTACAATTACCCCTCATCTTGTTCAAACAGTTAATATCGTACAACAGCACATGGCTTCGCAACCATGGCTAGTCCAATACCAACAACCGCAATTCCAACAAGTATACCAAGGATCTAAGCAACAAATCTTTGCAAATAGTGGGCAGTCGTATATTCAAAACGGTCAAAACCAACCATTCTATAATGGTTATGCCCATCAACCTTACCAAAGTTACCAGCATCAAATGCATTATGCTGGTATGCAGAGACCGACTGCTCAGGCGATTCCATCTTATCCTGGGTATGCTTCGCCTAACCTGAATCAACAGTTACCCTTTGTGGTGAATTTAGAGTTACCGGATCTAAATCGGTTAACAAACGATCCAATCACTTATGCCCCTTGGTGGCCAGCGATTCCGCATTTTCTTCTGTCAGATATTCCTAAATTTAATGGACATCTGGGTGAAGATCCGTCGAATCACGCAATGACCTTTCATCTGTGGTGTTCATCAAACACCCTAAACGATGATTCGATTAGGCTTCACCTTTTTTAGAGGAAGTTAACTGGTCCAGCAGCAAAGTGGTATATCGAATTATCAAGAGCTTCGTTTGACAACTTCAGTACCCTAGCCACAACCTTTTTAACCCATTTTTAGTTACCGATAAGGTATGAAATGGGAATAGAACTTCTTACCAATTTCAAACAAACGACGGCCACTCACATATCCGATCATATACATGAGTGGCGACGTCCTCGTAGGATGTTAAAAACGTATGTTCCTGATCAGATTTTAGCTGAATGGTTTATTAAGTCTTTGTTACCTTCCATCACGGTAGATGTGGCAAAAGGAGGATTCGTCATCAAAGAGCAAGTTATCGCTCGTGCACAATATTTAGACTTGATTTACACTCAGTTTGGCACGCTCTACGATAAAATACCTGACGCTCCCAGACCGAAATTTTCGGTCCCTCCTCCTCCTAAATCAAACAATGACTCTCATGCTGGCGATGGCGTGATTGGTGCGACAGACACGAAATCGACAAAGGCTACATCTAAAAAGGCCCGTAAGATTTCCAATCAAAATGCAAAAGAAGAACTTCTTACTTCGGAAGTAAATGCCGTCTCGATAGATAAAGGCAAAGAAACCAAGCAACTAGGAGGCAAGAAGAAAAACAAAGGGAAGAAGAAGAAACAGGAGGAATCATCACATGAAAAATCTTCTACAAACCCTCCTGGGGATAGGAAACCAAGAAATCCATGCGTAATATGTGATGAGGATCATTGGACAAGAGATTGTCCACATAAAGCTGAGCTTAAAAGATTCATCAGGAATTCAAAAACCTCAGCGGTATTGACTGATCCATTTCCAAATCCAGGGACAAATCTAGTTGCTAGTGAAAATGCTTCCCCGTCCCAAGTATTGATGTTGTCGGTTTCGAAACAGCAAAATGATGCTTTGATATCGACTAGGAATAAAGATTATGGGAATCCACAGTTGTCGAACAACAAGGATAAAGATCAACCTAGTAGTTCGACAACAACTTCGACAGAAGTTGCGCCACCCATCATTCCTGAACTGACAATAAAACCGCCAAAGGGAGTAGTACACAAGTAGACATTTAATCCTCGTGTCAGAGTGGCGCAGCATTATAACATAGTGGAAGATCTGGCCCAATCGCCATCCGCTATGTCGACACTTGAGGTACTGCAAAATTTCCCATCCCAAAAGCAGGCTTTATTATCAGCTATCGGTGGGATAGACCCAAAGGATTCTAATATTGTGTCCTTTAATCATAAAGGATACGATCCTCAGTTACCAGCTCAACTAGCTTTCCTCATTCAAGTGAAAGCCCTCAACAAATCTGTTCATCGAACAATTATTGATGAGGGGGCATCTAAATGTATTATGTCGATGAGTTGATGGAAAACTTTAGGATCTCCAACCTTGTCGCGATCTTCGACAACATTAAAATCATTCGACGAATGAACGTATACCCCATATGGTATTCTAAGTAACTTGCAAGTCGAACTAGGGGGGAAAACAGTAGAAATAGATGTTGAAGTAATCGACGGAAACCTCGATTACAACATCCTAATGGGAAGACCATGGATATATGCTATGTCTATTGTTGTATCGACCTATTTTAGGAAGATTTCATTTCCCTTTCAAGGAGGGATTACAATTGTCGATCAACAAACTTTCCTTCCCAATGGTTCCCAAGTTACGGGAAGCATTCCGATGATCCATGGAAGCCCCCATTCACTTCAAAATATCATAGTAGGCCTACTAAAAGACCCTATAATAATGGGAACTTTTGCCCTTCCACCTCCAATCAATCTGGAGGAAGTAGCGTCGGTAGGAACCTGCAATGTGATATCTTCGAATGAAAAGATCTCAGAAAATGATATAAACATGGATCATACGCGGGTATTGCCTCCAAGACCAATAGAAATATTGTAGCAATCAATGTTTCTAGCATGGGAGGCAAACCAAAATCAACGCTCATCAAGCGTTTGGATAGATAGGTCTAAGGAATATGGCACCCCTTTAGATCCTTGGTCGCAAGTGCATTACACCGACGAAGGAATTGTTCAGTCAATGGTAATTGAAGGGGTGCCATGGGAAGATTACCACCATCGTTCCTATCTTCCAGATTGTAAAGAAGATACTCCTGATGACCTTCATCATCCCTCAGTTTTTGATTTCCTATCAAATATTGTAAACACGGTGGATTCCGAGCGAAACTTGTCCAATATTGAAGAGACTATCGCCATAAATATCTCGACCAAAACAGATGTTGTAGAGAATATTTATGTTGGCAAATGTTGTTCTCCTTCAGAACTGGAAATATATGACGCTCTTTTCCATGAATTCAGAGATGTCTTTGCTTGGTCATAAGATGAAATGCCAGGCATTGACTCGAGTATAGTTGAACATGAAATTAAGATGTATCTAGATGTCAAACCAGTACGACAACGGCTACGGCAGGTGCACCCCAAGAAAGTCACTGCCATCAAGGCAGAAGTTGAAAAGCTTCTCCATGCTGGTTTCATTTACCTGGTTCCTCTAACTGATTGGGTATCGAACATTGTTCTTGTTATGAAAAAACAAGGAACGATTAGAGTGTGCGTCGATTATAGGGATGTAAATCAAGCTTGTCCAAAAGACAACTACCCTACACCCTTTATTGACCAGATAATTGATGAATGCACCGGATGTGAAATCTTCTCATTCATGGATGGATTCTCCGGGTATAATCAAATAAATATCCGCCCACAGGACCAGTCAAAGACTGTATTTATTTGTCTGTGGGGCACATTCGCATATCGCAAATTACCCTTTGGTTTAAAGAACGCAGGGGCAACGTTTCAGAGGGCAATGAATTATGCCTTCCATGACATCAAAAACATCGTTCAACCATATCTTGACGACCTTCTGGCTCATTCGCGAAAGCGGACTAATCATCCGCAGCATTTAAGAGCAATATTTCTACATTGCCGACACTACAAGATACGACTCAATCGACACAAATGTGTGTTCTGTGTCAGTTCTGGTCATTTACTTAGCTTTGTAGTGTCAAAGGACGGGATTCGTCTCGACCCATGTAAGGTTCAGGCAATCATCAATTTGCCTCCACCTTCAAATTTGCTTCATATTCAGAAACTCCAAGGGAAAGCAAACTTTCTGAGGAGGTTCATTCCAAATTACGCCGAACTTGCTAAAGGTTATACACGTCTATTGAAAAAGGAAGTTCCCTTTGTCTGGAATCAGGTTGCGCAAGCTTCCTTTGATGCTTTAAAAGAATCCCTAATGAAAGCATCATTAATGTACGCTCCTAATTATCAAAAAGACTTTAACCTGTATCTGACTGCAGCGGATACAACCATCGCAATGGTTTTAGTTCAAGAAGACAACGGAATTGAAAATCCTATATATTATTTGAGTAAGAACTTAAATGATATAGAAAGAAAATATTCTTATGTTGAAAAGCTAGCGCTTGCAGCTGTTCAAGCGATACAGAGATTTCGACACTATGTCCTCTTTCGAAAAACTACCATTCTGTCAGATTGCAACCCCATGACTTATATATTGTCGCGACAATTGCTGGGGGGAAAATATTCAAAATGGATAGCAATTCTACAAGAGTTTGATATGGAATTTGTAAAATCCAAGTCAAAGAACGCACTAGTTTTCGGGGAATTATTATGCGATCTCCCATCGTCGTCCAATGATGAAACATCCGAAGAAACAATCGTGGATGAATCTTTGTTTTTGATATCTTCAAGCAATCCGTGGTATGGAGATATAATCATCTATCTCCAAACCCAAAATATAGGCTTAACACCTCCTGCTCTGAACAAAAATGTATTCGATACCAATCAAAAGACTACATGATCGTCGGTGACATGCTTTACCGACGTGATGTCGATACAGTTCTGAGGAGGTGCCTCACCCATGAGGAAGCCGAAAAAGTCCTGAATGATTGCCATTCAGGCACGTGTGGGGGGCATCAATCTAGTTACGCTACAGCGCAAAATTTTTTACGAGCAGGATACTTCTGGCCAACAATGATCAAAGATTGCATAAACGCAGTCAGAAGTTGCCATACCTGTCAAATTTTCGATAGCAAAACCAGAAGACCACCCGCACCTCTGCAACCGATAGTTGCTGTTGGGCCATTCGCCAAATGGGGCATTGATTTCATGACATGTAACCCCACCTCGACCGGGGGGCATGGGTACATCATAGTCGCAGTGGACTATTTTACCAAATGGGCCGAGGCGATGCCTGCATTAGATAACACTGGTGAAACAGCTGCCCTTTTCTTTTTCAATCATGTAGTCTCCAGATTCGGCGTTCCGCAGGCTATAGTCACAGATCATGGATCGCATTTTCACAATCACATGATGGCCGAGTTAGCTGCCAAATTAGGGTTGTCTCACAACAGCTCTACTCCATATTACCCACAGGCCAACGGACAAGTTGAAGCAATCAACAAGGTCTTGAAGCGCATGCTGCAAAGGATGATTGGAGTCCACAAAATGAGTTGCAACTAATCCTGTACTTATCCTTGTGGGCATACCAAACATCGGTAAGAAATGCAACCGTGTTTACACCTTTCCAACTGGTGTATGGCCTAGAAGCAATCTTACCAGTTCAGTGTGAAATCTCGTCCCTCAAACTCGCAATCGACCTTCTCCCCGGAACTTCAGAAGAGGAGGCTCTTTTCTTGGAACTAATCCAATTGGATGAAACCCTTCGTGATGCCGCTCTGGCTAATGAAGCCCATAAGAAATGAGTCAAGGTGCAGTTCGACAAGAATGTCAAACCCCGTGTCTTCTCAGAAGGTGACTTGGTCTAACTTTACGACCAAGAATCCGATAAATTGGGAGCAGGTAAATTCAAGTCTTTATGGATGGGCCCCTATATTGTTAAAAGAGTGTTAGCAAAAGGAGCCTACGAGTTGATGGATTATGACGGGATTCCACTGTCGCAACCCCGTAACGGGTTGTACCTTAAGCCTTACTATGCATAATTCAGTGTGGTAACCTATATGCTTTTGTTACGTTTTGTTTTTCACTATAGTATTTGTTTTGGTCAAGTAAATCCACTTTTTACATTTGTCACAGATGTCGAACCTATTGGAATCTTTTTTTGGATATGCCGACGGAGCAAGTCGTAGTTCGCGAAACCTATCTTCTGCGACCTGGGCCATTTTTGATCCAAGCGGCGAGTTAGTAAGTTTCAAAGGGGTATGTATTGGTCGATCAACGAATAACATCGCTGAATATAGCGCGTTGATAGAACTTCTTTCTGATGCCATCACACATAGCATATGCCGACTGGTTGTCAGGCTAGACTCGCAGCTCGTCATACTACATCTCACTGGTATCTACTCCGTTCGAAATCCAGCTATCTATCGCATGTTCCTAAGGGTCAAGATTTTGGAAAGGTAATTTGATTTTATTCAATATCAGCATATTTCCAGAAGCTTAAACACATTAACTGACTCATTGGCAAATTATGTGTTAGATAGACATTTGCAACATTTATAAAAAGAAGCATCTCATCAATATTTGCATCAGGATCATGTAACTTAACCAAAATAAAACTCCGAAAATCAAAAATATATATATAACTGTTTATGGTTTACACATAATGTTCTGTAACCAAGACAAAATTGGTCAAATGACCCAAAACTCAAAACGCTAGGGGGCACCCTAGTCTAATGATGCTGGTGATAACAAGTCACCGCCTGTGCAATCATGCGCAAAAGCCTAGTCCATCGACTTGGCACGCCAGTAGTATGTCACTGCAACCTCAAAGGCAGCTCGTCAGTCCTCACATCTAGAATACCAAGAGTGAGGCCCTCAACCTGATCTTGTAATGCTAAAAGAGTCTCGGCCACATCAAGGTCGCGAAGGATAGCCCTTCCCACAGCCTCTCCTGCTGGAGCGGCAGCTGGCACTCTCAGGCATACTACTGGCCGAACGGGACCAACATAAGTCATGAGAAAATGTTTCCCCCACCGTTTAAGCTCATTAAAAAATGAACCAATTTCCGGTAAATAACCGTCATGAATGTAGTACTTCAGCCTTTAAAGCCTTGGTCGTGTTCTCATCATCACCTCCACTCTGTATTGGCCGATCATTCACCTCCATTTGATTGTTTACCCCTTTTGAGGAACAGTTGTAAAGAGTGATCCTGTTAGTCATCCTTGTAACACTTCCATGACTGGGAAATTCCAAACCTTACCTGGAATTAGCTACTACCCGAATTTATCACTCGTTTCTCAAAGACGAGTCTCATTTAAGCTCTTTTCAACTGACTCGTAAAATATGAAAAGATTGTCGAGCCATTGGCCTCTCCAGCTCATTAAACGTGACTAGAAGTGCTATCCCTCCTTTAGATTTTAATCTTTTTGGACCTGAGGGATTATTACACAAAAAGATCAAGCGCTTGTTTTGTTCGGCTCGTTAAAAGTACCTAAAATTCATCCCTTCTATATTATTTTATACCTTTTCTGACTTAAGGGATTAGATGACAAAAAAGGATTTTTGGAGTTTCCTTTATGTCCCTTTTCAGACTCTCTAAAATTGAAAAGGACCGATTTATCTTTGCCGTTAAACTCGTTAAAACCTAATAGTGACAAACTTGTCCGTAGCAGACAAGAACGAGTTTCACTATCGCTAGGCTCGTTAAAACATAGAGATGGGTTTGCCCGAAGGGTGAATTATAGAACAAGCATATGTTATCCTCCTCAAGCTTGACAAAAATAAAGAGGTACTAGTTAGCAATGACTGGGGAAAAATTAGGAAGAAAACTTGAAGAAACTTTGTTGGTAGCAAGTCGCTCTTGAACATGACACTTTCACTCCGCATCCAAGTCAGGTTGGGTTGTTCCATTCACTGGTCACATCACCATGGTTCCATCACACCATCCACATTTGGGGTTAATGCTACCAATCCATCATGTCAGTGTCGCTGATATGTTCAAGAGAAGTCGCTCAGAGAATTCACCTCTGTCTCACCCACTATAATACATTTACGCTCCATTCTTTCATAACCGCCACCCTAAACCTTATATCACCAGCTCGTTTTCACCTCCATTAAAATCATTTGCTCCGTTCTGTGTCATTGATGTGGGATTCACTAAGGCCCTCCTATGACGAATCGTTTCTAGTCGACATCAACTCATTATCCAAGAAGTTGATCTAGGAACAACCCTTTCAGTACTTTGAAACTTGCATGCCTCAATGGCAAGTTTCTCACTTCCGGCGACAGGTTTACATCAATGGCCTTCGACCGAAAGATTTTGCGTGGTGTTCGACGCCAAGTCCTCTATTCACACCACGTGAATTGTACTGTAGTACCTTGAGGGTCATCATCATTATCGGTGATTCCTCTCGTGCCTGTTAACAGCTTACATCATTGGCTGGTAATCAGGTGATGTCTTTCCATGTTCGACTCCAGAACATCTCTCACATGGATTGACTTGTACTTTGAGTAAAGATCGAACGAGATTGAAGACCCTGGATCTAGTTCCATCCATCCGGGCTGTGATATATATTCAGGAAAATAAAGACATCAAATGTACATCATTGCTACACAGATAATCATCCAATCTATGGGATGATGGCTCTTCAAGAATCATCAGTCTACACTCAGACGATTGTCTGTCTCATGTACATGAAAATGAATTTATAAAGCTGAGCATGGGAATGCCCACCTCAGCTAGATCATGAAAATATTATGAAGATAATGTATTGTATTGTATCTTATTACAGGTCTCCTTCCAGCTTGAAAGAAATTCGGATCCTCATGATAAAGCATTTCACCTGACATCAAAAAGACTAACGACCTCATGCTTTAGGGGGCAACTGTTATAGACATTTTTGGGCATTGCAACCCCAAGCATAAATGTCCATAAACCAAGGGCTCCTATGTCCCTAAAGGTGTTGTTCCAACCCATAAAAGTACAAGGTCAACTGATTACAGCATCTCCCAGAAGTTCTCCATGAAAAAATACTCAAAACTGGTCAAAACTAGACCATTTCACCTGCTCCATAGGCAAAGTGCATTGCATCCCACCTAAATACACACAGTAGGTGTGTTTCATTTCAGAAAGCCCTTCTATGGGGTGCGATGGGCGAGAAGAGACAAATGGCAGGGTCAATCCGCGAGGTGGAGAAGCATGGAATCTTCCAGAAACTTCTCCTGTGACACTTGCCTCTCTAAATTCAACCAGGGATGAGTAAGAGATCATCAATCTCCAAGTGGAATGAAGAACTATCATAGGGGAGACACTAATCAAATCTCAAAAGCTGACTCACCACCCTTGCAGACATCTATATATGGATCCCTCATCCCAGAGATCCAGGAGGCTGGAATTTTGCATCTTGTGAGGAAGTGTTGATGGTTTATTGGTGCAATCTCATAGTGTTGGGTGATCTAAGCTTGTCATGAGGTGAAGAAGGGATTCTTCTTGCTGAGAGGATGATGTTGGGTCAGAACATTTGGTTGTAACTCTCTTGGCTCTTTCTTGATTATCAATAAAGATATTCAAGTTTTCCTCCATACTCTTGTATGATTTATGTTTTTATGCATTTGTATGGTCAATTTACATCTGATCCTAGATTGTTTATGATAATAGATCCATGTTCTCGTATAGTATTGTGCTGCTTTGGTTCTATAGGTACTCTCTGAAGCTGGGTATACAAGGAAGCAAGTAGCAAAGGACTATCAGAAGAGAGAGGAATCGAGCAAGGAACCAAGCGCAAGACAAAGGTTGGTCTCCTTTATTCTTCTCTCATCTATCTCTCATAAAGGAAAACGAAAGTAGTTTTTACTTTGTTTGTTTCTAAGTTAGCCACTAGCCTTAGTGGGATTAGCAGTTCTGCATAGACACTATTCCCGGTAACACATGTGTATATGCATCTCCGCTGAGGTGAACTTGCGTAGATATCTACAAATAATGACTTATGGCTTCGCAACTTTTCAAGACTTAAGATATACCTAGATCATAGCTTTTAAAGAATAAAACATGTGTTATACCTCAGATCTAGCCTCTCCATTATCATATCATAGAATGATAAGTCATTTTAGGTCTCCTCATCCTGATCCAACATTGTATCCAACGGTACACAAGATGTTTTAGATCTATATCATAACCATAGAACTTACCACAAAAAATATACTTCAGATAAAAGTATTCATGAAAAACCCTTTTTCTTGTTGTCTAACCCTTTGATCTTCTCCTCCTTATATACTTAGAGCCTTTATCAATATCATGATCCAAAAAAACACTTAGAACCTATGGTATTCTTAGACTGGATGAAGTAATTGTTATTCCACTAAATATTGCAGGTTAATACCATGGTATGGACCCTTGGTATTCTTTAACCTTAATTTTCCATCCCATATGCGGTTTTCCTTCTATGAAACTATGTGCATATGGATACACACCTTTTATTCTGTGTACCTGCATGTATACGCGACTTGGACTAGGTTAAATAGCATATAAAACTTAAAACATTATCTTTCCTAAATTTCTTGATTCTGATCTATAATCCTTTGTCCCATCATCCCGTTCTTCTATGCCATTACTTTGTTACCTTTGAATTGACTTGTTACAATTTGAGTTGTCATCATACATCACATTATCATTTATGAACTGACTTATGGATACATCTAGTTATCTTATATGTGAGTTTCCATCAAGGAAAACACATGTACCATAACTCCAACATTTACATTCTTCCATCTCAAATTTTCTTAAAATTTCCTTGAGAAAATTTGCCTGATAAAGAAAGATATTGTCCTTTGTTTGACGTACCTATAATTCAGGGAAAAATGATAGTTCACCAAGTAGATACATTTTAAATTCCTATTGCATGGCTACTGCAAACCCTTGACTCATTGAGTCAACATTACTACCAAATATGATATCATCAACATATACAACTACTACCAATAATTTATCTCCATATGTCTTGATATACAAATTCCTATCAATCGATCCTTTCCTGAATCCCTGTTGTTGTGAGTATTTTTCTAATTCATAATACTAATCCCTGAGATATTTCTTTAACCCATACAAGGCTTTATTGAGTTTACATAAAAGTTCCTTATTACCTAGTGTGACTCCTTCAGGTTGCTCGATGTGAAGTTCCCCATTTAATTCACTATTCAAGAATCTAGACATAACATCCAGCTGATACACTTTGAATTTGTGGAAACTAGAAAATTCTAAGAAAAAGCTGATGGATTTGAGTCATGCAAATAGAGACAAATTTTCTTCAAAATCTATCTTGTCCTTTTGTGCATAGCCTTTGTAGACAAGTCTAGCCTTGTTCCTAATCACATTTCCATCTTCATTTAACTTGTTCTTGAATATCCATTTGGTCTCGATTACATTTTTATTATGTGGCCTTGGAACAAGATCCCAAGTATGATTTTTCTCTATTTGATTAAGTTCTTCATGCATAGCTTCAATCCAACATTCATCTTGACTTTCCTGATGAAAATTTTGAGGTTCAACTATAGATAACAAAGCTATATTTATATGACTAGATGAACTAATGAACTTCCTTCTAGTTTGCACACCTGTTTCTTTATTTCCAATAATTTATCTTTCAGGTTTTTCTGCCCATACCTAGATGGATTATTTTCTAAATCAAAATATTCTCTATCATTTTCCTATGATTATTCATGTTCGTCTTCCCCTTCATTCTCCTTGATCTCACTATCTAAAGATCCCTCATTGTTGAATTCATCAAATTGTATATGTATTTTGGGGCATACAAAGCCTTTGTCTACTTTTACATATATAATTTCAACAATTTTATGAAGTTGTTTGTTATAACACTTGTATAGCTTAATTATAGATGAGTAAATGAATATAATACCTTCATCTTCCCTTGGTTCAAATTTACCAAGTTTTTCATCATTTCTCTTGATATAGCATTTTCTCCCAAAGATTTTAAAATACTTTATTGAAATATGTTTTCCATACCATAATTCATAAGGTGTTTTATCACTATTACCCTCCCATGAGATTTATTAAGGATATTAACAATTATTTGCATTGCCTTCCCCCAAAAGGTGTCATGTACTCCTGACTCATCAAACATTGCACGAGTCATTTGTTCAATTGTCTTACTAATTCTTTCAAAAACTCCATTTTGCTAAGGAGTTTTAACTATTGAAAACTATCTTTTGATCCATTATGTTCTCAAAAATAAAGGAACTCATATGATATGAAATCACCTCCCTTTCATACCTTAGGCATTTAATTTTTAGATCCATTTGGTTTTCAACTAAGGCCTTGAATATCTTGAATTTTTCAAAGGTTTCATATTTAAATTTTAACAAACAAACCTAGCACATTTTAGTGTATTTATCCATTAAGAACTTAAAATACTGCTCACGTCGAGGGGATATTTTCCTCATTAGTCCACATAAATCGATATGGATCAGTTCAAGAGGTCCTTATAATGAATATTCTTTTCCCTTAAATTAAGCCCTTGACTTATTAACAAATTGATATGATTTACGAACATTATCTTCAAGTGTGATAATATTGGGCCTGTCATAAAAAGCTCCCTTCTTGTTTAGCTTAGCCGGTTGATTGAAACTGAGATGTCCTAGCCTCTTGTGCCATAGCCAACTTTCTTCAGTCTTACCAAAATAGCAATGTTCATTGTCACCTTCTAACACATATACATTATCTAGAGTTATGGTTTCTTTAATTGTGGTTTCCCCTGTGTCTGGCTCTTTCACCACACATTCTCATGACCTAAAGATTATTGTGTGTCCTTGATCACACGCTTGGTTAAGAATCAACATATTATTCTTTAATCCATATATAAAAAATTTGTTTTCGGCCTTGTTTTTTCCTCTTAGGAAAATAGTCCCTTTACCTTTTATATTTGCAGGAGAAATATTACCAAAAATAACATTTCCTTTCTTGACTTCATTAAAGGAAATAAATTTATTTCTATCACCTATCACGTGTTTGGAAACCATTTTCAATGTGTTACTAATTTTTTTAATTTCTATCATATAAAACCAACCCACACTTGTCTGAAGATGAACTCTTTTTTTCCTAGACTTTTTGGGGATCCGTCTTTCTTTCGTATTGATAGGAAGATAACAATATGATTCTGCATTCAACTATCTCATGTCCAATTCTTTTTCATATAGAACATTCAATTTCATCCATAAGAGGATAAAATGCATTATTGAAGGACTTCTTAGACTTTGTTGACTTATTTAGATTAGACTTGACCCTTGCTTCTCTAGTCTTGATAGTTCTATATGCTAAGTAGTGAATAGCCGTGTTGCGAAAATTATGACAAGAAAAACAATTACTGTAGAAGAAATATGTGTACATTGGAATATATAATATCCTTTAATAGTGTGGCCCTTGGTTGTAGAAATAATGCATCTCTGATCCTGGTTGCTTCCTTGCTTGTATATTGATAAATTAATGTGTAGAGTCTAAATTGCTCATGAAATTTACTAAATCATAATACTAGAAGCTACTCTATTGATCTGCAGAAGAAAAACCAAGATCAAGAAAACAAATCATTAACATGCATCAATATTTAACACATGCACACAGATATTTATCTGGGGAAAAGCGACTACTCAAAACCCATTACTATTTTTATTTCATTAATCAAAGAATCTAGATGAATACAATATGCTCTACTCAATATTTAACTCAACCTACACTTGTATCTTATATCCTCTGCTTGATTGATTGAACTTGGCCAATACTTAGAAAAAAATTCAAGCCTTCAAGCCCCTATTTCCTTCCATTGTTCCCTTTGGAATTAGGCCCCTATTAATTAGTAAATTCACCAATTTGAATTGTGCAATTTGTATAACCCATTCTTTGACTACATGCATGACCTATATAGCTAGGAGTAGTTTATAACTCATAGCACACTACCCTTGAACTCTAATATCAACTGGGGAAATCAAATTCTCTACATGCATGAGTTCATTTAGGTTGATTGATCATTTAACTAGATGATTAATCAGTGTGAAAAACATTACACACCCTTGTCACTCAGTGTAAAAAAAAGTTACAACCCCTTGACTGAACCTCCACTAGTTCTACTAATAGTGAGAATTAGTTAAACTAACAATAACTCAAATTAACTGAAATAGATTGTTGCAAATTTTCAATCAATCATGTAGAACTAAAATCAAGTGTATCCAACTCAAATTTACTCAGCTAACTGAGTGAAAAAAGCCATGTCACCTCATTTAGCTGCCTCCAAGAATTTTATTGAAATTTAAATTTGAATTTCTTCTAGTTTAATCAACGCAAAGTTTAATTAGTAATTTCTTCCTGCATTTTAAACATTTCCTCTCAGCAAGAAATGGATTATCAAATCCCCCAATCTTGCTTCTATGGAATGTGAATTTTCCTCTTCAAAAATTCGTTGTCGAAATAGTTTCATCTTGTTACTCTGTCGGAATGTACTAGAACAACATAATACGCCTCTGCACACAATCTCATAGATGGTGATACCCAATTTCGATATGCTTGGATTGATCATGAAATAATATATTCCCAAAGAGTTTGATACAACTCAAATTGCCACAGTAAATCATTGTAGGATCCATCTTCTGACCAAATAACCCAACAAGAATTGTTCTCATCGAGATAGCCTCACATTTTTCTTGACTTGTATCCATGTACTTTTCTTCTGTTGAGTTGAGTGTCATAGATCTTGCTTCCTGCTATACCAAGAAACTATTGTTCACCCAAAACTGAAAATTCCTCTTGAAGTGCTCTTCATGTTTGATGGACTCCCCACCCAATCTACATTTTCAAATCCTTACAGCTTCACTCGCTCTATCTGTCTGTACCGAAGACAAAACTTAGTAGTGCCTATGAGGTATCTCAACACATGCTTTGTTGCCTTCAAATATAGTTTGGTTGGCTTAACCGTCGCTTGGCTAAGCTAGTTAACTGCATAACACATTTTTGGTCATATGTTCAAGAAATACATAAGTGAACCCATAACCTTCTTGTAAATGGTATCCTCCACTTCCTCACCTAAATTGGCATCCTCTTTCATCCTTTTTCCTGCTAGAGGAGTGTCCATCGGTTTGCAACTTTAAATGCGAAACTTATTCATTATCTCATTGGCATACATGCCCCAAGAGACAAATAGTTCCCCATCTCCCTGTCATACTTCCAAACTGAGGAAACAATGCATGAGTCCCATGTCCTTCATATCTAAATCTATTACAAGGTCCTCCTTGCAAGATCTGATATGCTACACATCACTAGTCATGATCAAGTCATTGACATATACCACAATAATCAATAATTTACCTTCTAACACAATGTTATAAAATTTTGCATCTGCTTCACTTTTGGTGAAACCAAAAATAGCGAGATAGTTATCGTTCTTGGTATACAAAGCATGGGGTGCTTACATGAGTCCATATAACGTTCACTTGAGTCTGTACACATGTGACTCTCTGTCAAAAGTCTCAAACCCCTCTAGCTACTCAATATACACCTCTTCCTCAATAACTCTACTAAGGAATGGTGTCTTCTCATCCATCTGGTGATTCTTCCATCCTATATGTGCCGATAGTGCTAGAATTTACATGATGGATGAGTACCTTGCTATAGGAGAAAAGGTCTCCTCATAGTCAATTCCCTCTCCCTGAGAGTACCCCTTGGCCACAAATATGGTCTTTTGTTTCTCTATAGTCCCATCTACTGCATGATTTACCTTGTAAATCCATCTCAAACCAACCATTGATTTGTCTGTTCATCTTGGAGCGACTTCCCAAACACCATTGCTGACAATGGAATCATATTCCTCTACCATGGAATCAACCCACACTAGTTGTTGCACTACTTCCTTGAATGAGCATGGTTTTGTCTCAACTAGCTCACTCATCAAAGCCATGTACCCAGTGTACCAATCTGCCAACCTCCTCTTCTTGCATTGTGATGTGGGTGCTCTAAATTCTCTCTAGCATCCTGCAATAATTTTTCATCTTCCCTGGTCCACTTCCTTCCTTCTCTAGATGTCTCTTATTGAGTGGATGTCTCCACTCTCTCCTCCTCTACATGTGGCTACTTGAGAACTTCTTGAGGTTCTTGCTTTGAAGCAAAAATCTATTGATCATGATGCTACTAAAGCTCCCTCTCAAGAGAACACCTCATTTCCTTATCCTCATCAAACTTCACATTCCATCTTACCACTATCATCCTAAGAGATGGAAAGTACACCCAATAGCTATGAGGTGTATCAGTTCACCCCAAAAATATGCCCAACTCTGCTGTTTTCTCTAGATTTTTCCTTGCTTCCTTGGAAACATGACAGGAAATTGACGATCCAAAGATCCTGATGTGTGACACATTTGGTTCCTTCCCTAGAAAAGCTTCCTTTCATGTAGTCATGCCAACAATACTGTGATAACTCATGTTCTCCAAATAGACTGTTGCGTTGCATGCTTCAGCCCACAAGTGTATAGGTAGGTCTATGTTTCTCCCATGATACTTTTGTTCTTCCTCTCATTGACCCCATTTTGTTGTGGGTTATGAGTTGTTTTCAACTCCCCTCAAATGTATTCCTTTACACATAAATGTTTGAACTCATTTGACAAATAATCACCATCATTATCGCTCCTGAGAGCCTTCACTTTCCTACCATTCTCTTTGTCAACAGGCTCTTTAAAATCAACAAATTTTGAGAATGTCTAGTCTTTATTTTGCATGAAGTAGATCTAGCACTTTCATGAGAAATCACCTACAAATATAACATAATACATGTGCTTGGCAGTGGAGGCTTTCAAGAGAGGTCCACAAACATTAGAATGGATCTTTTCAAGGATTGGATGCGCCCTGTTGTCTCGATCATTGAAGGTGATACTTCCTGAAGATACACCCTTTGCATGTATCTCACTTCTCTAGTGATCCATTTGGAAGGCATGTAGAAATATGGTGCATCATCTTCAAAGTGCCATGATGCAAATGGCCAAGTCTTCTATGCCATAATTCACTAGCATCTCAGCTCTGCAGCTTCTCTTCTTTTGTGCTCAATGTTACACAGTCTTCCATATATAATTTGTAGAGGTTCTTCACTCAAACCTTGATCTACTTCACTTGTCCCATGGTGATGTGTCTAATGAAAGCCTTCCTTTTTCCTAATATCACATCATAACCACGATCCTCCAACATCGTGATAGAAACTATATTCTTCTTTAGACCCAGCACATACATCACATCCTTGTGCCTGAGAGGGGAGCCAAAATCCATATGAAAAGTAATGGTACCAATGTTAGTCATTCTATAACTTTCACCATCTCCCATCTCGATGTGCATCTAGAGATCCTTCTCCTCCAAGTCACTGAAAATTTCCTTTTTACCCGTCATGTGGAATGAGGCACCACTGTCGAGATACCACATACTACCCATCATTGTGCTTTCCATGCATGCAATGAGGGTAAAATCGAGTTCAAATTGTGAATCCAGGGCTTCATGTGCTACTCCTCCTGTGATCTTCATGATTTCTTTATTGTGTGGACATTTTGTGGCATAGTATCCCAGTTCATGACAGTGAAAGCACTTGATTTTTGAAAAGTCTTTCTTCTTACCCCCTTGACCAGATTCTACTTTGGATTGGGATTTCTTCCCTTTAATTTTCTTTTCCTTTCCATCCAAGGCACAATTCTCCTCATCCTAGACCTTGGATGAAGTCTCGTCTTTGCTGCTTTGCCTTATTTATTCCTGTACTAAATCATATTATAACTGCTACTATCTTAGTAGTTTCTCTCTACCATTTACCAAATATTGATAACTATGAAAGCTCTAAGGAAGGCACAAGAGGGATAGAGCGACCATATCTTCTTCGGGAATAGTAAAACTAACCTAGCCAAGTTTATCATGGCACTATGTAAACCTACTTAGGTACTCCGGAATTGTTTCATTCTGTTAACACCCAGGCTGTTCCCTATGACTCCCAAGGGAATACGGCCGGGGTAACCACTAACCAATCTTTGGATTACAGTGCCTAGCCACACTGTAATCAGAGAGGGCTCTCTCTTTATAATTTGTCTCTGTTATGATGGTGTTTTAGGCTAGTTATTATGCTCAGGTTTTTGGTTTATGTTTTGGTTGAGGGATATCTTTCTGTACTTGAAGTGTGCAATCTGCAGATGAGTTTATTTCATTGGGCAATGGAGTCTGTGGCTACAAGTGTTTTAGAAACCTTGAGGTGATTTACTGAGATTACAGGGCCAATTAAATATTTCATATAACAAAGTTAGATTATGATGGTGACATGTAAACAACCAGTGAAAAGCATTTAAGAATTTTCCACTAAAGCTGGGGTGTGGGGAAGAGATAGATGCCTCAGGAGCAAACTTGAATTCCTAAAAATATTTATCACAGTGAGAGATATAGCTTGAAAGTGTAGCAATTAAGAATTACACCTTATTTACTCTATCTGGAAGAAAACATTTATAACAGCTTAGATTGAGTCCAGGGTAATCTGCGATTAAATCATGGAACTATTATTTTACTTTGCCATTAAGTGTAAAACACAGAAACATGAAAGAACATGAAAGACTAGAAAACATATAACACAGAGGTTAAAAGAAGACTTATTGTGCTATGAAACATGCAGGAATCCTGTAACAATCAGCCAGCCACCACAGTGCATCAAGGAACACAGAGCTTTGGAAATTCCATCCACCCTTTGTATTATTTCTCTGAGAGTTATACAGCAACAGAAGTATAGAAATGAAATCAACAACAACCCTTGCAAACTCATGCGAAGGGGACTTTATAGAAATGATTATACAAAATATCTCAGGCATTGAGTCATCTGAGAGAGAAATATCTTCATTACTTCATACAGAAAAGTAGAAAAGAAGTTATTGCAGCTTTGAATGCAACATAACTGCTCTTTAAGTCTGTCAGAGGATATTTTGACCTTTGGAGGTCACTGAGTCGGTTGGAACGCTTTGCTTTAATGCTGGAAAATGTGTCTTTACGTTTGTTGCGCTGTATTTTCTCGGCCCTGCCACCTGTGACTGTGTTTGCTGCTGTGGTGACCGAATAGACCTACTGAGTTGGCTCAGCCTTTCATCTTTCCTCTGTATGCTTATCTACCAAAATTTTCCCTTTGTATTATCACTTATAAATTGGACAAAACATGACATTACAGGTTCTGGCTTGATAATATTATCTGTGTCAATTTATTCCAGACTTCCTGTGTGGGCAATTGGTGCTTGACAATTGCCTCTATGGTTTCATCTGCTTCTGTATATTTATAGAAATTTGGAGGCACATCGAACAGATGATTGATCTCGTTCATAATGAAAAACAGGTTTTCCACCCTATTATATAGAGTCTGCCCTGATGCTGGCCCTGATTCTACTGAAGTGCTGGGCTGTGCTGCAATTTGACTTGCAGCAAAGGCATTGACCCTTTTAGCATAATTTTCATGGGTGAGCAGTCTTCCCACACTGCTTAGTAGGCTGGGGAGGCCTCTGTTTTGCAATACCTGAAACCTGTCGATGAACTTGTTGATCTCGGTCTGCATGTCTTGGGTTCTCCTTTCCAATGTTCCAACCAGGTTTCTTAATGTCAGGACCCTTTTAACCATTGAGATTGTCTCAGTCCTGTGAGCAATTCCCATGGTGGCCAGTTGAGAGCTTGTCCTGTTATTCAATATGTTGATCATTCTATTGGCAGCATCAGGCATGTTGCCAAGGCTTGCTCTTGCTCTGTGTATTTCCCTGTTTGCCTTTGTAATGAGTACTGACTGTTCATCTATGGTCTCAATGAACTTCCACTGATCAGTAATTGACTGGCCAATATTGGCCCACAGGACTGTTTTGAGCTCTGCTGTCACCTTATCTAGTGTGAGCTCTTTCTCAAGCTCAGTTATTCTCCTTTTGAGAGCTTTTATCTCTCTTTCCTTCTCGGCCACATTCTGTTTGCTCTTATCATACCTTTCATTTATTTTAGCCAAAGATTCTTTGGCTTGATTAAGCTCTAACATTTGAGCTTCCAGGACTTGAATTTCATTTTGAAGCTTCTGCATATCCAGACTATGAGTCTGCTCTGTTGTTGGTGCAGCTGTCGATGTAGTTGGTGCTGTAGGTTCTGTTTGCTGAGGAGGAGGGGCAGTAGTTGGAGCAGTTTCCTCAAGGTTGATTACTTCAGGAGGAGGCTTGGAGGTTTGCCCTTCTTCTCTTTGTTTCAAGGCTGCCTGTAATGCTGCTTTTGCAGCCTCTGATTCTCCCAGCTTTTCCTGAGTTTGGATTAGTTGCTTGTACAGAGATATCAACAAGGTTGTGGGCTCTTGATCATGTCTTTTCTGGGCAACATCATCTGTTTGAGGGTGAATTGAGGCTGGGAGTTTGATCTTTCTCCTCAAGGCTGCCATGTCTGCATCCCTCAATTTTAATATTTCTTGTATGCCCTTGATATCTTTGGGATCATGCCCAATCTCTACAATTATATCTTCTAAGGACCTAATTCTGTTGTCATTAGCCTGTGATGATGCTCTCTCCAACTCTAGCTGAGAGGCTGTATTGTTAAGGCTATTTTGTAGCCTGTAGTTATCCAATGTTTGGTCTGCCAAGGAAGCATAGACCATCTCACCCGTTTGCTTATGCAGTTCTATCTTGTCCATTGGGTGGATATCCTTGGCAAGGACTTCCAGGTTAGTCCTCAAGTAGTCAGAGGCAGATTGGGGCTGCACTGCTGTTGGCATAAAATGACTCATGATCATTTTGCCTTCCTGCACATCATATGCAGACATGAGTCTTTGTTGATTGGTGGGAGCCATGTTTAACAGATGGTTATATAGCTGTATCTTGATGGGCTCATTTCTCCTCTTAATGTCGATGAACTGCTGTTTGATGCTGGGTCCACCTTCTCTTTGCTGATTTGAGGAACTCACTTCTCCTCCCATTGCTCTATCCTGTTCCTGTTGAAAGGAACTTGCTGATGCTTCCCTGCTGGGTGGGACCATACCAAAAGACCGTCCTATTGGCATTTCTTCCTCTGAGAAGGGATTAATTCTCTGTCTTTTCTCCCCATGAGTTGCTGATGTTGTAAGGGGAGTCTCTCTATCCCTTTTCCTGCTTGTATCCTCCTTTTGTGGAGTTTGGAGGATTGATGCCTCAGCTGAAGTTTCTTGCCTTGGAGGCACAGTTTGTTCAGTGGATTTAGGGGCTTCCACTGTTTGCTCTTGCTGGACAGGCTGTTCCTGCCTTTGTTCTTCCTGTTGTTGTTGTTCTTCTTGCTGCTGCACTTCTCCCTGCTGCTCCATCTCTTCTTGTTGCTGCACTAGGGTTTCCATTTGCTCTTCTGTCATAGGAGGTGGTTGTTCCACCTACTTTTCTTTGCCTTTGCTGGATGTCTGTGGAGTATTAACAGCAGCTTGCTGATGTTTTGTTGAGGATGAGGCAGCTGCTCCAAGTTGTCTTTTATATGAGAGGGGGACCTGTCCACAAGTTTCTAAGTCAGCTTCTTTTTGAATATTTCTAGCCTCTCTTTCTAGCAGCTCTTCACTAGTAATCTCCTCTTCTAGGGTACCCTCTTCCCAGCTTAATGCATTGGCATACTACTCAATCTCAGGCAGCCTCATATGTAAATAGGTACCCAATTTGTATCTTATCCTCCTGAGGGAAACAAAATGATTGGGGTCATAGGGTATCCACTCAAAACTAGTTTGCAGTTTGAGGGCCTCTAGGATACTATTTGCCTCTTTCCATCCCTCCCCTTTTTTGTTATATAGGAAAGGGCCTAGCTGGCTCCTTACCTTCAACTGCGCTGGATCCTATCTGCAATATATGTGGCATAGTCATAATGTACAGCTGGAGGCTTTCCAGGAGAGAATATAGACAGCATCGCCATTATAATATCATCCACATCCTCCACTCCCCTGAACCCTAGGACATAGCTGATCAAATCCACTAGCATTCTGCCCAATTCATTTAAGTATGCATATCCAATAGGAGGAGTTCTGATGGCTTCAGAGCCTGGTTGTACAAACAGCTGGTTGATTTTGATGATCTGATCATTTGACAACTTAGTCCCCTTCTTTATCAAGTTCTGCATGTAGAGGGGGGTCAATGGTTTTGCAGTGTGGAAATGCAGCATCTCATTTATGCTCTCTGGGGTGATATGGAACAGAATTGAGCCTGTGGGGTTGAGGACAGCTCTTTGGCATGGATCATAGCACTCCTGGCATCGGTGGATCAATTCTGGCATAGGATTTACTTGGGGGAGGTTTTAGATGGGCAAGTTTGAGTCCCAAATCCCTAGGATATCAGCTCCACTAAGGTGCTGGGCTTTCAACTCATTTAGCAACTGAATATTGTATTTAGAGCCTAATGGAAACCAATCCAACATTTGATAATCCATATCTCCCAGAGCTTTCCATTCTAACTCCCTATGAGGGGTATTGAGAGGCTTGATGTTCAGTGCAATTGGAGTTTCCATGGCCTATTAAGCTTCTGACTTGCAGGTGAGCTGGTTGAAGTAAGCAGAACAACACAGAGGTGATTACTTGCAATGAAAGTGTGAATTTCAGGGACCAGAGGGTGAAATGAGCATACAGCAATTGAAATACTGTTTGAATTACGAATAAGACCAATGTCTGGTCTCACTCTGTCTTTTGTGGCAGGTTTTAAATGGATTGACCAACTGTCTCACGATTACGCAAGCAGTTTACAGTTTTTGATAAGAACTCAGGAAATCAAGGCTCAGCTGGTGGTTTTCGAGCTTGCAGTTGGAAATAGAGGCTTTGCAGAGGGAATTTGCCGGTAAAATGATGAGTTTTAGTGTCCTTTGAGCCTTCTAAGTAATTTACAGACAATTTAGGCGTATGGAGGATAAATGATGAGAAATACCTGGCAAACACCGAGCAGTGGTCGTAAATGTGGGCAGAATTGGTGCTCTGGAGGTCTCCAGGTCGATTCCAGCGGGGTGGCGCAGTTTTGGACGTAAAAGACCATGCAGCGGAAACAATAGCGAATGAGCGAAAAAGTATGCAAAACGTGATTTTTGGCCAAAATATGGACCTTTTGGCAATTTGGCGACTTTTCTCGGATGATGTCAGCATGACGTCATAGGGTGGGGTCAAGCTCGGATGATGTCAGCATGACGTCATCGGGTGAGGTGGCGAGCTGCTATTGGTCCACGGGGATGATGCGGTGGTAGACATGCTGGCACAGGGGCGGACAAAAGTACTGATGCGATGGCGGGGTGGCGGCGACGTGGCTCTGATGTGGGCATGACGTGGGACCAGCAAACCGGGCGGTAATTGCAATAGTGGTTACGGTTTTTCTCGGACCGCTTACGATACGGCCCCGGTTTTGTCAGAGGCCGCTCCGAGAGACCCGAGAGGGTGACGCGTGGCCAAGGACTGACGTAACCCTTCGTCATTTTCTCGGGCGCTAACTGTCAGGCGTGGGGGCCGCTCCGATATCAATGAGAGCCGTTGGATCACATGGGTCCGTTCCGATGGTTGACGGAAGGGCGATGTGATCGAACAATACGGAGAGGGGCGGGTTTAATTTATTATTTGTTTTTGAAAGCTGTGCTCGGCGGAAAACATTAGGATATGGGTTTTTGTAAGGTTTTCAATGTATTTTGGAAAATCAAATATATGCGCCGAAACTTTGGAAAAGCGGTAAAAGGTGGGTTTTTGGGTTTCTTCATAATTTCAAAGGGGTTATGGGTAGGAGGGGTTTTTACAAGGTTTTTTCTTTACAATCAAAGGCTTAATGGGTGGAATGACTTCAAAGAAGGGAGAGGGGTGAGGTTTAGGTTCATCAAAGTGACCAGATGCCAATTTGATCCCTGACAGAGGATTTATTGGCTATAATGCGAAGGGGAGGGATATTTATACAAAATTTGGGGTTTATACACCATGGTGTTAATAATATTAGGGGAAAGGTAACATAGGGGATTTACATAGTAGAGTTAGAGTTAATATGGGGGGAAATGTGAATGAGGGGGAAGTCACTAAGTTTATTTGAAACTTACTTAGTTTAGGGAGTAGATCAAAATGAAAAGAGCTTTAGACAAGAAATGTGGATTCTAAAAGATTTAAGAACCACCATGAAACCATAATCTCTTCCATGAATCTCAGCTGATGAGGGAGTGTTAGTAATGAAATGGAAAGGGGAAGAAGGGAGGTTAGACATGCTTCTTGCTCGCTGCAACTTGATGAAGAATGACACCTTCTGCAACCCCAACTACCTACCCATCTATTTGCCTAGCATTTTTTATTTCTTCTTGGAGGGTGCACTTGGACTTGCAGACCCTTACTTGCCTTTTCTTTTCTTTGGCTTTTTCTTTTGTTTTTCTATCTACTTCTACCCTTATTTCTTCCAAGGTCCTAGATTAAGCTGTTGGGAGCCTTTTTTTTCTCTACCTAAACTACTTGTCTGCCAAGATTAAATAGTTTGGACAGACTCCTTTCTCTATTCTACAACTAAAAATTTAAAACATGACATGATCCAGATTAGACTATTGGACCATCCATCAAAATTTGAGCCCATACCAAGCTATAAGCACAGATTGGATTCTCTTGGAAATATGTGATCTTTGAATCATCAAAGCAGAGCATATTTGGACCTTTTCATAGCCAATCATGAAATATGAAACCTATTGGTATAGGTAGCTAACAGTGGCTCCACATGGGGGTGGTGTTTCATTTGAAAGACCAAGAACAGCAGGTCAGATTGCCTTGCTCCTTGACTGCTCTTGCCAACTTTGAAGTTTGATGCTTTAAAAATGCCAAAATTGTGTGCTTCTCTCCTTGGTAGACTTCTGATTGTATTCACCTTTCGCTGGCAGTTTGTAGGAAAACTTTGAGAAATTGCATTTCTACATGTTGACAGAAAATAATATATACATCTGGATATGTACAAGGAAAAACTCAGGGTGCACTTATGGGTGATATTCAAAATAGTGCTTCAGCATCCTGCCATTCACAGGACCTTCATCCAAATCAGTTTCATTGAGACTCTTAAGGAAATAAGTGTTGTTTCCTTGTACTTCTTGGACAGCAAATGGTCCTCTCCAAAGGGAATCAAATTTTCCATGTTTTCCCTTATCCTCTCTTCTTGAATCCCACTTGAGGACTTTGTCACCAATGTTGAAATCTTCTGCCTTAGTTCTTCTATCAAAGGCCTTCTTTAATTTTTCTTGTAGAATTTGAACTCTGCTGAAAACTTGGTCTCTAGTTTGCTGTAAACATATGATTTGATTGATTCCTCTTTGCATATCATTTGGTTCAGCTTGGCTTTCTTGAAGAAGTTTCATAACAGGCACTCCTAGTGATGAAGGAAATTTGGCCTCTAATCCATAAACCAACTCATATGGGCTGGTCCCAATTGATCTTTTGGTTGTTAGTCTATCTGCCCATAGGGCATTCACAAGCTTCTTATGCCAGTTCTTTTTGTTCTCTTCTAGCACTTTCTTTATGATGTTTACCAGACTTTTATTTGATGACTCAGCAAGGCCGTTTCCTTGGGGATAGTATGCAGTAGAATGGCCCAAGGTGATGTGAAATTTATGGCAAAAGTTCACCATTTTCTTGGATCTGAAAGCAGCAGCATTGTCTATTATTATTTTGTCAGGACAGCCAAATCTAGCCAATATGTTGTTCTCCAAGAACTGAATGATAGTGGAATCATTTGCTTGTCTGCATGGAACAGATTCAATCCACTTGGTGAAGTAGTCTGTGGCTGTCAAGATCCATCTATGTTGGCCTGAAGATGAGGGGTGAATTTCCCCAATGAAATCCAAGCCCCATTGTTGGAAAGGTCTTTCTGTTGCAATAGGCCTCAAGGGAAGGGGCAGCAACTGTCTCTTTCCCTCAAACACTTGACATTTATGACATGAGGTGGTAAATTTCTTGACATCAGAGAACATGGTGGGCCAGTAGTACCCAGCCCTTAGTATTTTATCCACAGTGGACTTCCAGTACAAGTGCCCACCGCAGTCACCTGCATGAAATTCCTTTATGATATTGTCAGTTTCATTCTCAATTAGGCAGTTTAGCAATATTCCTTCATGGTTTTTCCACAATAAATTTCCATCCATAACACAAAATTTAGAAGCTTTCATTTTTAAAAACCTACATTTAGTTCTGGACAATCCTGGGGGAGCACACAGGTTTTGCAATACATAACATATATCAGAGTACCAAGGGGATTGTTCAAAGGTTACATTGATCTTTGGAGTCGCCATCTCCGGTTCACTGTCCAGCTGGTTAATGTCTAAGGCTTGGAAATTTGCTTCTGTCATTAATTTGGCTAAGCCTTGCCCTTTTATTAGTTGTGTAGGTTTTATCTCAATGTCAAATTCCAAGATGTTGGCAATCCATTTTCCTCTTCTGCCCTCTAAATTTTCTTGGGTGAGAATGTCTTTGACAATAGAACTTGGTACATAAGCTATAACATGTGAATAAAGGATATAAATCCTAAAGTCCTTAATGGCTTTGACCAAAGCATAAGCCTGCTTTTCCATGATTTGATACTTTAAAGGTGCATCTCTAAGGGCTTTGCTAAAGAAAGCAATTGGCTTCTCATTTCCTTGGTCATCTTTTTGCAATAAAACAGCAGCAATAGTATGCTGGGAGGCAAAAGAGAAAATGATAAAGTCCCTGTCAAATTGAGGATTGGTCAAGACTGGGGTTTGGGTAAGGGCCAGTTTTATACCTTCAAAGGCCTGATTGGCTTCAACAGTCCACTTGACTTTTGAATCCTTTTTTAGCATGTTATTTAATAATCTGATTAGTTCTGCTAAGTTTGGGATAAACCTTCTCAAGAAATTGATTTTTCCCAAGAATCCTTGCAACTCTTTGACATTTCTTGGGTGGGGCATTTGTAGGATAGCCTGTATCCTATCTGGGTCAATTCTAATGCCATCTTTCGAAATGATGTGGCCCAACAGCTTGCCTTCCTCTAAACCAAACAGGGATTTCTTGGGATTCAAGGAAATTCCATATTTTTTGCATTTTAGGAAGATCTGTCTCAAATGTTTTATATGTTCTTGGTCTGATTTTGAGAAAGGTGTAAGGTCATCTAGGTAAATGACTAAAAAGTCATGAATCTCATTGGAAAAAGCAATATCCATTGCTCTTTGAAAAGTTGCTCCTGCATTTTTCAATCCAAAAGGCATCTTTACATATTTGAAAGTTCCCCATGGGGTAGTGAATGTTGTTTTATCTTGATCATCAGGGTGCACCAGGATTTGATTGAAGCCTGAAAATCCATCCAGTAATGAGATCCTTGAGGCCCCTACCACCCTTTGGAGAATGTGATCCATCTTGGGTAAGGGATAGTTGTCTTTGAGGGATACTTGGTTCAGATTCCTTAAGTCCACACACAGCCTAATTTCACCAGTCTTCTTTCTTGTAGGGACTAAGTTGGAGATCCATTCAGAGAATCTGATTGGTGCTATGATGCCAGCCTTGAACATTTTCTGTACCTCTTGTTCCATTGCTGGGAGAAGCATAGGATTGATTCTCCTCAATTTTTGTTTAAAGGGCTTTTGATCAGGTTTGAGAGGGATTGTATGCTGGATAACAGAGGTGTCATAGGACTTTAAGTCCTCATAACTCCATGCAAAGACATCCTGGAACTCTTTAAAGAGGTCAATGTATTTAGGCCTTTGGTCAGGAGGTAAAGAAGCAGACAATTTAATTATTTTGGGTTTGTCAATTGTACCTATGTTGCATTCTTCAATGGCTGCATTTAAGGGCTGCATTTTTGGTTTTCTAGGGATATCATTTGAATCAAAGATATCCTCTAGTGGGGTTAGGCCTGCTGGTAGAAAATTATCCTTCAGCTCTATGATTTCAGTTTCAGCATTGGCCACTTCCTCACCATTGATTGATTGAATTTGCTGAATGTTGTCTTCGTTGAAAATAGTTGGATTTAGCATTTGTTTTGTTGTTCTAGGTGATATTGGGTGAGTAATCTATTGAAACTGTATTTGTGATGGACTTGCTCTTTCAAGTATTTGTGATTGACTTGCTGTATCAGTGTCAATATTTAATCCTGCAAATTCTTGCTGCAGGGTCAAAAAAAGGTTTATTTGATTGTCATCCTCAAATACTTGCTAATCATTAACATTGTTTGGAATGGAGGGTCTGTGTTTTACCTCAGCTGTAAAACAATGATGAGGCTCAAAAGGCAGCCTGCAGGTACTTGCAAAGGTGGCTAAACTATGAGCATGTAGATTTTGGGTTCTAGGAATTTTAGTGATTTGGAATTCAGAGAAAGAGTTTAGTACCTCAGCAACAGCAGACCTATAAGTCCTTAGTCTTTTGTCATTGGTGACAAAATTTCCCTTCACTTGTTGGATAACTAAATCTGAATCACCCATGATTGAAACCCTGGCAGCTTGTAAGATTTTTATTAACTTGAGGCCTAGTAAAAGAGCTTCATATTCTGCCATGTTATTAGTACATCTGAAGTTCAATCTATAGGCTCTGCCTTCTGCATGACTGTTTTCTTTATTGTGTACCCAAACTCCAGCTCCTGCCCCTAACTTGTTGACTGAGCCATCAAATTCAAGGAACCATAGAATATCCTGTTGGGAAGGAGATTTAATGATCTGTTCATGGGCTGGCAATGTGAGTAGAAGTTGTGGTTTTTCATCTAGCTTGTGTTCTAGGACAGTTTCATCATTTGATTGGGTATGCTTGATATTTAGAACAGCAACAGTATCTAGTGTTTGATTGACTGTTGTCTCACGGGTGATAATTCTTTCATTTGAGTCTTCCTCTTGTATGAGTATCTTGGTGTCAACCTCACCTTTTAAGGGAGTTGTGGTGTCATTGAAGAGAATGTATGAGTCTATGTCTGAATGGACAGCATATATGGGAAAGTTTTGAGGCTTTTCTTCACTGCTGACCATGTATTTCATGAGTGTTTCTCTGTACAGTCTTTTTGGTTGCCCAAAAACAGAGATGGTGGCATATGACATGTCTAATTGCAGGGAACCTTGGAGTATAGCTCCCCAAGATCTTGATAACAGCATCCCATACTTAGGTGGAATATCAGCAACCACCACATCCATTAGGATTGTCTTGTTTGGGTATTGAACCAGAGACACACATAAATTTTTTATGAGACCTAGACACTTGACTTGGCTGGAGTCAAAGGAAAACAGGTCCTTGTATGGTCTTGTTATGTCTAGATTCAATATTTCCATGACTGCTTTTGGCATTAGATTATGAGAGGCACCTGAGTCAAACATTGCATTATGTAATATTTTATCATGAATATGTAAACTGACATAGAAAGGTAATACCCCTGTGACTACTGTTTTTCCATCCACTTCTGGGCCAAACAGGAGTTCTGGGGTGTCATCCAGCACATTGACATCATCTTTGTTGCTAGTGAGTTGAAGGGACTTCTTGATCTGTAGTTTATAGATGTCATGCTTGGCTAGTTCTGAAAGCGGGATAGCTATCTTTAGTTTGCCAATTTCAGTCTCTAGGTCAAAAGGTTTTTCAGATTGAGTCTTGGGGTTATGGATGACAGTCCTTTCCTTGTTCATTAAATCTTCTTCTTGATTTTTATCTTGACTTTGGGACTTGCCTCTTTTACTCATCTCTTGGGGAGTATCATTCAGATTAGGCTGAGAAAGTGAAGTGGCCACAGGGTGCTGTTTTAAAGACAGTGGTTCAGTGATCTCTTCAATAACCACTTCTTCTGCAGGTGAATTTATTTTGTCATTAGGCTCTGTGACTATGACTCTTTCAAGCTGCTGATTATCCTTTATCTTTTCAGGCTGGTTTACATTCACAGTTCTGCTCCTCAGCTTGTATTGTTTATGGACTTCATAGACAGCAGTATCATAGCCTTGTTTGAAGTCAAAGGATTCACCTGATTTAGTTTGGAACAGTTTGATTTCATCATCCTCATGATCTTCTTGTGTTAAGAAAACTTGACTTTCACCATCTATACCCATTAAATTAATCTCAGGATCTTCATTGGGCTCTATTGATGTGGAAGTTTCTGCATAATTTTCTTGGAAAGGGGGTCTTATGTCTTGGTCAGCATTGGTCTTGCCAACATTTGGGTTTTGAGTTCTCCTAAAATTTGGATTCCTAGGAGGGTTGTTTTGTGGTGGTTCCCATGGTTATTTTCTTTCAACCGATTCCACTCTATCACCCAATCTTTTCATTCCAGTGAGAATTGCATCTAGCTTTTGATCAAAGGCAGAGGGTTCCTCTTTGAAAGCAGTCCTCTTTTCCAACCTTGCCCTGTTTCTTTTGGCAATTAGGTTGGCTTCCACTGTGACAGCAACCCTTTGGGCCTCTGCGAGGGATTGAGGATCTCTTTCCTTCAATTGATAGGCCTTGTCAGGGTCAAAACCATCAGGGAATTTGTACAGGGCTAAATCAGGAGGAGGTCTTAAATTTTGTGGAATCGCGTTATATACATTGTTAAATCTTGCACAATACTCCAAAACAGTCTCTTGGGGACCTCTTTTGATAGTGTCATATTCCCCAAGTATGTGTAGAGGATCTTTCTTCTTCTCCCATCTACTAGTAAAGGCTTGATACAGTTCATCAGGAGTTGTAATGGAATTTGCATTCAGGGATCTAAACCAAGTTCTTACATCCCCAGTTAGGCTTTGCACAAACATCCTCATTCTGACACTGTCATCATCTATTTCATAGGTCTCAAAATGGTGTTGCATCCTCTTAGCATGTTGGACAGCTGTCAGAGGACCATTGGAGTCAAAATATGAGATTTTGGTTTGGTAATCTTGGGGTAGAGCTGCAGCATTAGCTGGTATCTGCAAAGGTGCATATCTGTTAGCCATATTTACAGGGTTTAGAGGATTAACAGGGGCAGCTGGGATAATAGGAACAGTGGGTACCACAGGGGTGACAAGTAGGGGTGAACCTAGTGTGTTGGTCAAGGGGATATGTGCAGTAGATGAAGATGTGAGAGGAGGACTTTGAGATGTGGATGGTGAACTAGGGGAATTAGGGGTAGACCGGAAGAGGACCTTGCATGGGGTAGAGATAAGGCTGGGATGATCTGAATCTGAGGTTAGATCAGCAGGCTGCTCCTGCCTTTGCTGCCTCCTAATGTTTCTAGGGATGGTATTCAGATTATCAACAATGATGGGTGGATTAGGGTCAGGGTTTGCCCTAGTATGCCGTGGATTTTTCTTGGGAGCCAGCTTCTAGCTGTTTTTTGGATTTTATAGGAAGTTTTTATATCTTCAAGGACTGGATAAAGATTTTGGAATGGCTATATATATTTCAAAGTTGAGATGAAGATTCACTGAAAGAGCTCTTCCCTAAAACTGTCAATGTTACACAGAAACAGTTTTGAAGGCCTCCTGACTTGTTTCAGGCTTGATTTCAGGCTTTGAGGGATGTATAGAAATTGGAAAATCCTAAGAAATCCCCAGTGGAGTCGCCAATTATGTTAACACCCAGGTTGTTCCCTATGACTCCCAAGGGAATACGGCCGGGGTAACCACTAACCAATCTTTGGATTACAGTGCCTAGCCACACTGTAATCAGAGAGGGCTCTCTCTTTATAATTTGTCTCTGTTATGATGGTGTTTTAGGCTAGTTATTATGCTCAGGTTTTTGGTTTATGTTTTGGTTGAGGGATATCTTTCTGTACTTGAAGTGTGCAATTTGCAGATGAGTTTATTTCATTGGGCAATGGAGTCTGTGGCTACAAGTGTTTTAGAAACCTTGAGGTGATTTACTGATAGTACAGGGCCAATTAAATATTTCATATAACAAAGTTAGATTATCATGGTGACATGTAAACAACCAGTGAAAAGCATTTAAGAATTTTCCACTAAAGCTGGGGTGTGGGGAAGAGATAGATGCCTCAGGAGCAAACTTGAATTCCTGAAAATATTTGTCACAGTGAGAGATATAGCTTGAAAGTGTAGCAATTAAGAATTACACCTTATTTACTCTATCTGGAAGAAAACATTTATAACAGCTTAGATTGAGTCCAGGGTAATCTGCGATTAAATCCTGGAACTATTCTTTTACTTTGCCATTAAGTGTAAAACACAGAAACATGAAAGAAAATGAAAGACTAGAAAACATATAACACAGAGGTTAAAAGAAGACTTATTGTGCTATGAAACATGCAGGAATCTTGTAACAATCAGCCAGCCACCATAGTGCATCAAGGAACACAGAGCTTTGGAAATTCCATCCACCCTTTGTATTATTTCTCTGAGAGTTACACAGCAACAGAAGTATAGAAATGAAATCAACAACAACCCTTGCAAACTCATGTGAAGGGGACTTTATAGAAATGATTATACAAAATATCTCAGGCATTGAGTCATCTGAGAGAGAAATATCTTCATTACTTCGTACAGAAAAGTAGAAAAGAAGTTATTGCAGCTTTGAATGCAACATAACTGCTCTTTAAGTCTGTCAGAGGATATTTTGACCTTTGGAGGTCACTGAGTCGGTAGGAATGCTTTGCTTTAATGCTGGAAAATGTGTCTTTACGTTTACTGCGTTGTATTTTCTCGGCCCTGCCACCTGTGACTGTGTTTGCTGCTGTGGTGACCGAATAGACCTGCTGATTTGGCTCAGCCTTTCATCTTTCCTCTGTATGCTTATCTACCAAAATTTTCCCTGTGTATTATCACTTATAAATTGGACAAAACATGACATTACAGGTTCTGGCTTGATAATATTATCTGTGTCAATTTATTCCAGACTTCCTGTGTGGGCAATTGGTGCTTGACAATTGCCTCTATGGTTTCATCTGCTTCTGTATATTTATAGAAATTTGGAGGCACATCGAACAGATGATTGATCTCGTTCATAATGAAAAATAGGTTTTCCACCCTATTATATAGAGTCTTCCCTGATGCTGGCCCTGATTCTGCTGAAGTGCTGGGCTGTGCTGCAATTTGACTTGCAGAAAAGGCATTGACCCTTTTAGCATAATTTTCATGGGTGAGCAGTCTTCCCACACTGCTTAGTAGGCTGGGGAGGCCTCTGTTTTGCAATACCTGAAACTTGTCCATGAACTTGTTGATCTCGGTCTGCATGTCTTGGGTTCTCCTTTCCAATGTTCCGACCAGGTTTCTTAATGTCAGGACCCTTTTAACCATTGAGATTGTCTCAGTCCTGTGAGCAATTCCCATGGTTGCCAGTTGAGAGCTTGTCCTGTTATTCAATATGTTGATCATTCTATTGGCAGCATCAGGCATGTTGCCAAGGCTTGCTCTTGCTCTGTGTATTTCCCTGTTTGCCTTTGTAATGAGTACTGACTGTTCATCTATGGTCTCAATGAACTGCCACTGATCAGTAATTGACTGGCCAATATTGGTCCACAGGACTGTTATGAGCTCTGCTGTCACCTTATCTAGTGTGAGCTCTTTCTCAAGCTCAGTTATTCTCCTTTTGAGAGCTTTTATCTCTCTTTCCTTCTCGGCCACATTCTGTTTGCTCTTATCATACCTTTCATTTATTTTAGCCAAAGATTCTTTGGCTTGATTGAGCTCTAACATTTGAGCTTCCAGGACTTGAATTTCATTTTGAAGCTTCTGCATATCCAGACTATGAGTCTGCTCTGTTGTTGGTGCAGCTGTCGATGTAGTTGGTGCTGTAGGTTCTGTTTGCTGAGGAGGAGGGGTAGTAGTTGGAGTAGTTTCCTCAAGGTTGATTACTTCAGGAGGAGGCTTGGAGGTTTGCCCTTCTTCTCTTTGTTTCAAGGCTGCCTGTAGTGCTGCTTTTGCAGCCTCTGATTCTCCCAGCTTTTCCTGAGTTTGGATTAGCTGCTTGTACAGAGATATCAATAAGGTTGTGGCCTCTTGATCATGTCTTTGCTGGGCAACATCATCTGTTTGAGGGTGAATTGAGGCTGGCTGCATCCCTCAATTTTAATATTTCTTGTATGCCCTTGATATCTTTGGGATCATGCCCAATCTCTACAATTATATCTTCTAAGGACCTAATTCTGTTGTCCTTAGCCTGTGATGATGCTCTCTCCAACTCTAGCTGAGAGGCTGTATTGTTAAGGCTATTTTGTAGCCTGTAGTTATCCAATGTTTGGTCTGCCAAGGAAGCATAGACCATCTCACCCGTTTGCTTATGCAGTTCTATCTTGTCCATTGGGTGGATATCCTTGGCAAGGACTTCCAAGTTAGTCTTCAAGTAGTCAGAGGCAGATTGGGGCTGCACTGCTGTTGGCATAAAATGACTCATGATCATTTTGCCTTCCTGCACATCATATGAAGACATGAGTCTTTGTTGATTGGTGGGAGCCATGTTTAACAGATGGTTATATAGCTGTATCTTGATGGGCTCATTTCTCCTCTTAATGTCGATGAACTGCTGTTTGATGCTGGGTCCACCTTCTCTTTGCTGATTTGAGGAACTCACTTCTCCTCCCATTGCTCTATCTTGTTCCTGTTGAAAGGAACTTGCTGATGCTTCCCTGCTGGGTGGGACCATACTAAAAGACTGTCCTATTGGCATTTCTTCCTCTGAGAAGGGATTAATTCTCTGTCTTTTCTCCCCATGAGTTGCTGATGTTGTAAGGGGAGTCTCCCTGTCCCTTTTCCTGCTTGTATCCTCCTTTTGTGGAGTTTGGAGGATTGATGCCTCAGCTGAAGTTTCTTGCCTTGGAGGCACAGTTTGTTCAGTGGATTTAGGGGCTTCCACTGTTTTCTCTTGCTGGACAGGCTGTTCCTGCCTTTGTTCTTCCTATTGTTGTTGTTCTTCTTACTGCTGCACTTCTCCCTACTGCTCCATCTCTTCTTGTTGCTGCACTAGGGTTTCCATTTGCTCTTCTGTCATAGGAGGTGGTTGTTCCACCTGCTTTTCTTTGCCTTTGCTAGATGTCTGTGGAGTATTAACGGCAGCTTGCTGATGTTTTGTTGAGGATGAGGCAGCTGCTCCAAGTTGTCTTTTATATGAGAGGGGGACCTGTCCACAAGTTTCTAAGTCAGCTTCTTTTTGAATATTTCTAGCCTCTCTTTCTAGCAGCTCTTCACTAGTAATCTCCTCTTCTAGGGTACCCTCTTCCCAGCTTAATGCATTGGCATACTGCTCAATCTCAGGCAGCCTCATATGTGAATAGGTACCCAATTTGTATCTTATCCTCCTGAGGGAAACAAAATGATTGGGGTCATAGGGTATCCACTCAAAACTAGTTTGCAGTTTGAGGGCCTCTAGGATACTATTTGCCTCTTTCCATCCCTCCTCTTTTTTGTTATATAGGAAAGGGCCTAGCTGGCTCCTTACCTTCAACTGCACTGGATCCTATCTGCAATATATGTGGCATAGTCATAATGTATAGCTGGAGGCTTTCCAGGAGAGAATATAGACAACATCGCCATTATAATATCATCCACATCCTCCACTCCCCTGAACCCTAGGACATAGCTGATCAAATCCACTAGCATTCTGCCCAATTCATTTAAGTATGCATATCCAATAGGAGGAGTTCTGATGGCTTCAGAGCCTGGTTGTACAAACAGCTGGTTGATTTTGATGATATGATCATTTGACAACTTAGTCCCCTTCTTTATCAAGTTCTGCATGTAGAGGGGGGTCAATGGTTTTGCAGTGTGGAAATGCAGCATCTCATTTATGCTCTCTGGGGTGATATGGAACAGAATTGAGCCTGTGGGGCTGAGGACAGCTCTTTGGCATGGATCATAGCACTCCTGGCATCGGTGGATCAATTCTGGCATAGGATTTACCTGGGGGAGGTTGTAGATGGGCAAGTTTGAGTCCCAAATCCCTAGGATATCAGCTCCACTAAGGTGCTGGGCTTTCAACTCATTTAGCAACTGAATATTGTATTTAGAGCCTAATGGAAACCAATCCAACATTTGATAATCCATATCTCCCAGAGCTTTCCATTCTAACTCCCTATGAGGGGTATTGAGAGGCTTGATGTTCAGTGCAATTGGAGTTTCCATGGCCTATTAAGCTTCTGACTTGCAGGTGAGCTGGTTGAAGTAAACAGAACAACACAGAGGTGATTACTTGCAATGAAAGTGTGAATTTCAGGGACCAGAGGGTGAAATGAGCATACAGCAATTGAAATACTGTTTGAATTACGAATAAGACCAATGTCTGGTCTCACTCTGTCTTTTGTGGCAGGTTTTAAATGGATTGACCAACTGTCTCACAATTGCGCGAGCAGTTTACAGTTTTTGATAAGAACTCGGGAAATCAAGGCTCAGCTGGTGGTTTTCGAGCTTGCAGTTGGAAATAGAGGCTTTGCAGAGGGAATTTGCCGGTAAAATGATGAGTTTTAGTGTCCTTTGAGCCTTCTAAGTAATTTACAGACAATTTAGGCGTATGGAGGATAAATGATGAGAAATACCTGGCAAACACCAAGCAGTGGTCGTAAATGTTGGCAGAATTGGTGCTCTGGAGGTCTCCAGTTCGATTCCAGCGGGGTGGCGCAGTTTTGGATGTAAAAGACCATGCAGCGGAAACAATAGCGAATGAGCGAAAAAGTATGCAAAACGTGATTTTTGGCCAAAATATGGACCTTTTGGCAATTTGGCAACTTTTATCGGATGACGTCAGCATGACGTCATAGGGTGGGGTCAAGCTCGGATGACATCAGCATGACGTCATCGGGTGAGGTGGCGAGCTGCTATTGGTCCACGAGGATGATGCGGTGGCAGACACGCTGGCACAGGGGCGGACAAAAGTACTGATGCGATGGCGGGGTGGCGGCGACGTGGCTCTGATGTGGGCATGACGTGGGACCAGAAAACCGGGTGGTAATTGCAATAGTGGTTACGGTTTTTCTCGGACCGCTTACGATACGGCCCCGGTTTTGTCAGAGGCCGCTCCGAGAGACCCGAGAGGGTGACGCGTGGCCGAGGACTGACGTAACCCTTCGTCATTTTCTCGGGCGCTAACTATCAGGCGTGGGGGCCGCTCCGATATCAATGAGAGCCGTCGGATCACATTGGTCTGATCCGACGGTTGACGGAAGGGCGATGTGATCGAACAATACGGAGGGGGGCGGGTTTAATTTATTATTTGTTTTTGAAAGCTGCGCCCGGCGGAAAACATTAGGATATGGGTTTTTGTAAGGTTTTCAATGTATTTTGGAAAATCAAATATATGCGCCGAAACTTTGGAAAAGCGGTAAAAGGTGGGTTTTTGGGTTTTTTCATAATTTCAAAGGGGTTATGGGTAGGAGGGGTTTTTACAAGGTTTTTTCTTTACAATCAAAGGCTTAATGGGTGGAATGACTTCAAAGAAGGGAGAGGGGTGAGGTTTAGGTTCATCAAAGTGACCAGATGCCAATTTGATCCCTGACAGAGGATTTATTGGCTATAATGCCAAGGGGAGGGATATTTATACAAAATTTGGGGTTTATACACCATGGTGTTAATAATATTAGGGGAAAGGTAACATAGGGGATTTACATAGTAGAGTTAGAGTTAATATGGGGGGAAATGTGAATGAGGGGGAAGTCACTAAGTTTATTTGAAACTTACTTAGTTTAGGGAGTAGATCAAAATGAAAAGAGCTTTAGACAAGAAATGTGGCTTCTAAAAGATTTAAGAACCACCATGAAACCATAATCTCTTCCATGAATCTCAGCTGATGAGGGAGTGTTAGTAATGAAATGGAAAGGGGAAGAAGGGAGGTTAGACATGCTTCTTGCTCGCTGCAACTTGATGAAGAATGACACCTTCTGCAACCCCAACTGCCTACCCATCTATTTGCCTAGCATTTTTTATTTCTTCTTGGAGGGTGCACTTGGACTTGCAGACCCTTACTTGCCTTTTCTTTTCTTTGGCTTTTTCTTTTGTTTTTCTATCTACTTCTACCCTTATTTCTTCCAAGGTCCCAGATTAAGCTGTTGGGAGCCTTTTTTTTCTCTACCTAAACTACTTGTCTGCCAAGATTAAACAGTTTGGACAGACTCCTTTCTCTATTCTACAACTGAAAATTTAAAACATGACATGATCCAGATTAGACTGTTGGACCATCCATCAAAATTTGAGTCCATACCAAGCTATAAGCACAGATTGGATTCTCTTGGAAATATGTGATCTTTGAATCATCAAAGCAGAGCATATTTGGACCTTTTCATAGCCAATCATGAAATATGAAACCTATTGGTATAGGTAGCTAACACATTCTTTTGCATCTTAATATGTTGAAGCTTGTCCTTGAGTTCTAGCTTCCTATGGTTACTATTGTTCTCAAGAAACTCAGTCAGTGCTTTCCACATTATGAATAGAGTCTCATTCCCATGGATATTTGAGACAATATGATCTCGAACTCCCTCCAATATAATCCTCCTCGCTTTAGCCACAACCTTCTTCCATTGAGTGAGATCTTGGGCATTAGATGCTAAGGTTTTTACTACATCTATATTGATGTATTATAGCTGCAAATTATCATCCAATACTACCTCCATTTGGATCTTTCATGACACAAAATGTTTGGTCCCTTAAAAATCATACTCGAGCTTGAGTCCATTGAAATCCATCTGCTCAGTCCTGGAGAAAACCTATAAAAATGATCTTAAAATTCTAACCTCCTGTAATGGAAACTTTGAATTCTCTTCTCTACTATGAATGTAGCTCTGATACCATGTAGAAATTAATGTGTAGATTCTAAATTTCTCATGAAATTTACTAAATCAAAGGACTAGAAGCTACTCTACTCATCTACGCAAGAAAATTCACAATCAAGAACATAAATCATTAACATGGATCAATATTTAACACACATACACAAAGATTTAACTAGGGAAAACCAAATACTCCCAACCCCTTACTATCTATATTGTATTAATAAAAAGAATCTGGATGAATACAATATGCTATGCTCAATATTGAGCTCAACCTGCACTTGTATCTTATATCCTCTCCCTGACTCACTGACCTTGGCCAATACTTAGCCAAAATTTCGAGCCTCCAAGCCCTATTTCCTTGCATTGTTCCCTTAAGAATCAGGCCCCTATTAAATAGGAAATTCACCAATTTGAATTGCACAATTTCTATAGGTCCTTCTTCGATTTCATGCATGACCTGTACAACTTGGACCAGTTTACAACTGATAGTACACTGCCCTTGAACTCCAATCTCAATTGGGAAACTCAAATTCTCTGCATGCATGAGTTAATTTAGGCCGATTGATTAGTTAACTATATTATTACTCAATGTGAAAAATTTTACACACCCTTGTCACTTGGTGTGGAAAAATGTTACACACCTTTGACTAACCTCCACTAGTTCTACTAACAGTGAGAACTAGTTACACTATTAATAGTTCAAATTAACTAAAATAGATTGCTACAAATTAGCAATAAATCAAGTAGAATTGAACTCAAGAGTCTCCAACTTGAATTTAATGAGTTAACTACAAAATTCATGTCACCTCAGTTAACTACCTCCAAGTATTCTATTGAAACTCAAATTCAAGTTTCTCCTAATTTAATCATGGAAAAATTAAATTAGGAATTTCTTGTTGCATTTTCAATAGTATATGATTTGTGTGGCTTGATTCATTCTTCTTTTGTTTAACCTTATATTTAATGTTTCCTTCCTTGAGTGGACCATTAATTCCTTTCAAAGCATTGATAAATTTTTGCACCTACATCTACTAAAGTCATAGGATCTAAGTCTTTATTATCCTGATTTTGTGTTGCATTGTATCCAAGACTTGTCTTAATTTATGGGTACCATTGATTATTAATAATTTTCTCTAGTGTTCCAAATACCTTCACAAACTTGAGATTCAAATTTAGTTGTGACTTAGTTTTCTCAATATCTTTCCTTAGCGTTACAACCTCTAACTCCAATTTCTCATAGTGCTTCTCTTTCTCTTGAATCTATTTCATTAGCACATACTACACCCTTTTAGCTTCTTCTAAGTGGACTTTTAATAAGGTCATTTTTTCATCAATATTATTTTCTCTTACCTTGTATGGTTGAACCTCATCTTTCTATTTTTTGTTGACATTTCTGAGCCTCTGTATTTCTTTTAATGCATTCAATAATTCATCTTTCTCATCAATAGTTGTCTCTCTATTATCTATATTAGGTAGTTTAACTTCAAGAGCCATGAGAATATTGTTATCAAGGTTAGATTTAGAATCATAGTCTATTTCATTATCTGATGAAAAATCACTATCTTCATGAGAATAAAAACTTTTCTTCTTAGAGAGATTCTTCTTCGCACTTTTCTTAGAAGAAAAAAATCCTTTCTCTTCCTTGTCAAAACTTCCTTTATATGGAAAATTAACAATGAAGTGTCATGTTTGTCAAAAATTAAAACACTTAAATGGAAACTTACCTTTGCATTTTCTGGTCACCTTTTGAAGTTTTCATAAGAATGCCTCATCATCATATTAGATGTGGCTAGATCTCTTGTGTTCTTGCCTTTGTTTTCCTTTGCTTGTAGCCTTGAAATAAGCCTTTATGATTTCATATTGGTCCCATTTTGTCCTCATTTCTTAAGTTGTTATAATTCCATGGTGCCTTTCCATGGATATCTAGTTTAAATCATTTATTTCTCCAATTGCAGAAACTTTGGCATTGAAGCTTGGAGTTAGTGATCTTAATACCCTTTGAACAAATGTAGAATCCTCAAACTTATCACCAAGACCTTTCATATTATATACTACTTCATCTACTCTAAAGAAAAATTTAGCAACACTTTCATCGTCATGCATCTTCAATTTTTCATATTGAATTTGATATGTTTGTGGTCTTGCATTCTTTACCTTTACGTCTCCTCCATAGCTATTAATGAGCTTAACCCACATCTCTTTGGTGGTTTCATAGTACAATATCTTTACAAATTATAATTTAGTAAGTCCTCCTAGGATATCATTGACTACCTTAGCATTATTTTCATATTTATTCTTACCTACTTCATATGTTGGAGTGGTTCCTAGGAATTGATATCCATTCTCTACTGCTTTCCAAATATCTTCTCTAAGAGACCTTAAAAAATATTTCATTCTTACTTTATATAATGTGAAATTTGTTCCATTCAATAGAAATGTTTTGGTTGAAAAATACTTTGTCCTAACTACCCATTTTTCAAGATCTTCCTTCTAGTGATTAAGTTGAGTCTTGAAGGCACCTTCTCTAATACCAATTGTATAAATATTGTTTATACTAAGGTGGGCTGGGGGGTGAATTAGTAAAAAGATAATTTTTAAAAATTTACAAATATTTGAAAATAAATTCTAAATAAATCAACATTGATACTATGCATGAGAACCATAACATAGGAATCATAAATCATACCACATCAACAACACAAAGAACATATAATTTTTTTAAGGTGGAGACCCATAAAGTTATAAAACCATCATTCTTCTTCTTATTCTCTTTTCAATTTATTCTTTACATAAGTTTTTTGGAACCCATAAAAAGGAAGCACCCACTCCCTACTTTGTTTCATTAGCACCCACTCCCCTCTCTAATTCACTGGCACCCACTAGTAGGAAATACCCACTCCCTTCTTTGATTCGTTGGCACCCACTAGCAAGAAGCACCCACTCCTTTCGATCAATTTTATAGCACCAAATCATTGGAGGTACAAACCCCCTTAATCAACATGGACCATCCTTTCATCCATTTTCAAATCAGGTCCAATCCTTTTTACAATAACTTCAAAAATAAATACAAACTTCTTCAATCTTCAACATCCAGTATTACAAAAATAGTATAGCTTCAAGACATAATAAATGTTATTCTATCATCAACCCTATCACTAAGTCACAATTAAAAATCCATGTCATTAGCAGCATGTTGGTAACATGTATTCAAAATAACAATTAGAGAGTTTTAGTAGAGGTTAACTTCATAAAAAGCTCCAAACTCTATATCAACTACAATACCCTTATCAATTGGTACAAAAACAAACTCTTTTATCAGAAACACACAACCATTTAAAATATTGGATTGACTCATATAACTCTAGATATTCAATCATGACATATACTTTTATCTCTCTACCAACTCCCTTGACATGCTTTAGACACTATTATAACATATAAAAAGCTACATATGACAACTCTAGAAATATATGATCATCTCTCATACCTTTAGAAAGTCTTCATGTAAGAACTTCAAAATGCATAAACATTAGGAAAGCATCATATACAATGAGAGATCAGCTATGATCCCTTACCACCAAAAAAGGATGTTAACCAAAGGTAGAAGATATGCACCAAATCGAATGTTATACACACACATTCACTAGATCGGAGATGCTACCAATTGCTATAAGATAGACATATTAAATACTTGAGTACATACCTCCCTTGGACTACACTTGTGATTTCTCAGAATAGAAACAAGATAATGTTTATGCTAAATCAAACCCATATAACATTGTGCCAAAACATAGGATCATTTTTCTAGAATAAACACACAAGTGCTTTATATCAAAATAAATCAACAGAATTGTCATGCTAGTACAAACCAAGAAATGTGTTGTTTAAATTGAACTATATAATTCACCAGTAGAGCACTATATCAATAAGATCGTTGTGTCATAGAAAACTCTATACCATAATAAAGCAAACGCCATGCCAATATAAACCACATGATGCATTGAACTATATAAATCACCAAAATAGCATTGTGCCAAAATATATCAACAAGATCATTGTGCCAGAACAAACTCCATGCCAAAATAAACCAAAATCCATGCCATCACAAACCACAAGATGCATTGAACTATGGGATTCACCAAGTCAATACCTTTGCACAACAGAACAAACTAGATCGCACTTTAACTCATTGAGGTTTGATTCATCATCCCATAATGAATCAAAGCATTATGCTTATACTCATAATAGAGTCATATCTATGATAGAACAAATTTAGAATGAAATAAATCCATACCATCATCTAATTTTGTTATCCACATTATAGACACTTAATATTAGATTTGATTTGCGACCATCATCATAATCTGCACTTGAACCCACACAATATCCACTACTATGTGACCAGATCTATGATTACAACCTCATAGGACCAAATCATGACAAAGATTGAACCAAGATAAAATGGGTACTTGTGCCATGACAAAAAAAATAATTATGGACTCTGATTACACCATGTTCTCAATCATAGTGACCTCTTCCAATAGGAATTATTTTTCAAGTATAAACAACAATGTGACCCCTATACCATAACATAAAAGAAGACATAGATCGATCCACAAATTAATAGCTCTTATTTTCTCAATTGGATGCTTATTTGGTGTGTGATGTGGTTATTTATATACACCCTTTGACGACTAGATTTGGCTTACCCATCAAATTACCATGTTCAAAAACCAAGGTAAAATTTGATGGTACAATGAGCAGACACATGACCATTATGAGGAGAAACCAAGTTGAATCACCACAATTTTGAGGCTCCACATTATTTTTCATGCCTGGGAATGTAGCTTTTGGTTGTCCATGAGAAATATAGGTTGTGGACATGGGTTTTCCATGTGCAATATGCAATATATACATTAGCTTATCGTCTTTAATCTATGTCCATTCCTTAATAAACCAAGGTCTCCTTCAAGCCTAATATGAGACCTCAAATGACCATCATGAACTCAATCATACTCCAATTTCCTTGTGTTAGGTTGACGTCATTTCCAACATCAAGTTTTCCAAACAAATTTTCCAATAATGCCAACACCAAATTTTTCAATTAATTTGGATAGAGTGTTTTTAATCTAAAACTTACTCTACTTAAATAATCAATGGTGATTCACGCACACACACACACACATGCATCGAAAAAAGTCCCTCTTGGTCTGTAACAAGAGATATTTTCCAATAATAATGGAGGTGAAAATGCCATGGTTTATGAGCTTGAGAGAAAGATAGCTTCATTGTATTACTCTAATGTAAGATCTAATTACGAATATTTTACATCAAAGCTCATATAGGTATACAATGAACTTAAGGAAAGAGTAGAAATATTTGAGGTTGTTTTCCTCTTCGTTAATTGTGATCAGGGGATATTTCCCTCTACATACGCATGCTAAGTATAGTTACTTGTGTTTTATTTGAGATAAGAGTAGGAATGTTGAATCATTTTCATTCTAGGTTGGATTTCATAGGAAACCAACTCTTAAGATCTTAAGGGGTATCTTCTGATGCTTTGAATGGTGAAAGGGGACATAAGGGTAGCATGAATGCGTATAAGTGAGAGGTCCAAGCATGGTTTACTAAGATGTATAATACTATAATTAAAGAATAATAAGGGATCCTAGGACCTAATGTCATGGGGGATAAGGGGCCTAAGGGGAAGTAGATGAGATAAATTGATAGGGTAACCCCAAATAGTGGTGGTAAGGGAATTAATGACCCCATTATCACAACACATAATCCATTAAACCATCCACTAAATCCCCTATCACCTTAACCCCAAGCCATAATCCATTAACCACTACAATCATAGTTGATAACCCATTCACCCTTTGGTCTAGAATTAAACCTTAAGCCACTAACCCCTAACCCAAAATCCATGATCCCCCTAAACCCTGACTTCTTATCCTCTTAATCTGTTACCCCTAACTCCTAAACACCTTAACCATGAACACCTAAATCCCCTAACTCTTAAGCATTTAACCCTTAAATCTCATTAAGGGGTTCGATAAGAGGTATGAGGCCTCATCAATTTTATAGTTAAAGAAGTTTGAATCTTGGCTTGTCAATTTTTTCCATAAGTAGGAAATCCAAAATGGAAGGAGGTAACCACCTTGGAAGAGTTCAAAATGGGAAGGCCACCTAAGGCCTTATATAAAGATCTAAATCCAAGGACCTCCCTCATAAAAAGAGTTATACATGTATTCAAAGAATGTAGACAAAACCCCATCCAAATATTGATAAATATAATGGAACATCTATTTAATCTCATAATAAATGGGGAATATATAGATGAGGTGATGATCCGAGTTTAAATAGGAATGTAAGAAATTATAGATATAACCATAAATACAGAGATGCGGCGGAAATAACACTTCATTTCATTGATATCAAATACTGAAATATCGTTATAAACAAAATAGAAATAAGACTAGATCGAGTGATGGTAGCTTATCTCTGAGAAGAGATGGGGCAGCTACATACCTCTTAACTATGTTACAATGAGGCTCAAAGGCCTATTTATTATGGAGAAACAATAGAAAACCCTAAACATCCAAAACCCTAAACCTAGGAGATGAAGTGCCAAAACTATGGGCCCTGTTTGAGTAAATTGGTACATCAATTTGTCGGGGTCGTAACTTTTGCATAGGATCTTCGTTTGATGCACACAATACCTTGTTAGAAAGATCTATCTGAGGACTTGTTGTAGTGGCTATAACCACCCTCCAAAATTTTTTATTAGATTCATTTTGGAGCCTCCCTACCAACCATCCTTAGCAGCATGTCTTGCACTATTAAGTACATAGGCTTCATTGGTTTCTCAATAGCTTTCCAGGCTGTGCATGCCAGTTTGCTTCACTCCCCTCATAGGATGCCATTTTATACTTGGGCTAGTTGTTGGAAAAGTAATTCCCTCAGAAAATTGTAGACTTCTAGAGGGGAACAAGCCTCCCCCCCAAGAAATTACGCAAATATGCTAGATAGACTCCTAAGCTCCAAAATTAAGCAGAACAGTTAGAAAAGCTTCCTTGGAAAAACTGCACAATCTAGCCTAGCACTACAACTCAACCCAATAATTGTACAAATATTCTAGCCAACATGTTGGGCCCAGAAATTGCATAATATATTCAGACAATCTTCCTTGGGAAAATTGCACAGTCTGGCTTAGCACTACCATTGAGCCCAAAAATTACGCAATTCTGGGTAGCAGTCACCAACTCATCCCAGAAATTGTGCAATCCCTCTCAAGCATCCAACCCAGCTCCTCCTAGAAATTGTGCAATCCCTCTGGGGCAGCCAACCCAGCTCCTCCTAGAAATTGTGTAATTCTGGGTAGCAGTCACCTGCTCCTCCCAGAAATTGTGCAATCCCTCTAGGACAGCCAACCCAGTTCCTCTCAGAAATTGTGTAGATCCTTCTCTTAGTCAAGGAGGCTATGGCATGTGCCTTCAAGTTGACTGGTTCCCTCCAAGACTGAGTGAAACTCATTTTCATCTATGGGATGCTCTTCCTGAAATACAAAAATCATGCGAAAAATCCATCCCTAGATCTAGGGAGTTATTTTTAGCTATTGGAGGTTACATGCAAAGCTCATTTTAGAAATCTCTTGCCAAGTTTCGCTTTTTCCTATATTTGTGGCATGCGTGTCATAACCTCAAATATTGAACTGGATGTTTTAGAGCTCATACCATAGATCAATCTTGTAGCCTTGACATCCCACATTGCATCGAGGAGTCTTTGGCACTTTCAGCTCAGCTATTTCAGGGTAACTCTAGGAGGCAACGCCTTGCTGGTCCTAGAAACTGGGCAATGCAATTTACTCATTTGTATGTCACTACTGATTGAAATTGAGAATTGCACAGTTTCATTCAACCTCCCGACAGCCTGAACTATGCCTTGCGTAGTTTTGGCAGTCAATCACCTAACCTCCCGGTGAAAATTGTGCAATCTTTACAAATAGTCACATAAGTATGTTGCATGTCAGTCCTCCATTTTGTTTTGGTTTTCGACTAATAGATTTCTTGTCATGAGTGTTTATATGTCCCCATGTATCACAAGTGTTCGTTTCCTCTCAATAGCACAGGCACAATGGCTTCCAGGAGAGCAGAGTCGAAGACATTGTTCATAACACAACTGGGGATGCAGTTGATTAACTGTCTATGAACTTGTATATCTATGAAGACATCAAGTTTTTCATGGACAAGGATATCAAGATGAAATAGCAGTGGTGTCATAGTGAGCAGCATCCTTAGCAGCAGCACAAGATAGAACACCTGCATGCAACAAATGCAAGAGGAAATTTTTTGACATTGTAGAGGTAGTACAAAGTTGCAAGCTCAAGCAGATCCACTTGTGATGAAAGCAGCTTTGGAGATTAAGACTATGAGGTGATGAGATGACAAGAGGATCATGTGAAGGTAGAGATAGAAACAAAGAAGGAGTTACAGGTGTTGAAGTGGCAACTCATGGAAGAACAGGAGTTTCATAGACAACATAAGGAGTTGCTGGGGGAACAGGCACAACAAGAGGCGCAACATGCACAGACTGATGATACTGCGGCCATACATGTTATGGACCCATCCAGCAGATGGCATGGAGCAGGCAAGGTGAGCAGTGTTTTCGATCACATGCAAGGGTATTCATGAGCATGGAGATCATCATGCACAGGCATGCAATCCCACTAGAACACTCACCGAGGCGAAGACAGGAAGCAAGTCCAACTGGAGCTCAACATGTATTTCAACAAGTTGATGCGCATGGTCACCAACATACTCTTGGAGATTAGCACAGACACTATGCATCAGTATGTTGCTGGTCCAGCTGCACTAAATATGATGATGTGCATGTTATCGGATGAATTGGGCAGAGGAGCCATATCATCTACCCAGATGCAAGGGAGCCAAGAGGTCGCTTATAGAAGGATGTCACCATTGGGCGTGCAGACACCATCATGAACAAACAAGCTTGGCATCAGTTCACCATCGTCGATCATTGCTAGCATGTCGAAGAGTTGGTCTTCCCACAACTGTCTAAGTCTTAGTGATGTCTTGCATTGCTTGCTCAAGCCTATTTTGTCTCACATTGGTACATGTGTAGATTGGATGTAACATCTTGTAAAGTGGAAGTCCAAGTGTCGATAGTTGAATGTAACAATCATAGAGTAGTTGAAATGTCATGAGGGTAGGTGAATATTCAAAAATTGGAATGTCAATGGTCACCCAACCCTTTATTATTTATAGTAACTTATAACTCATTATAACTTCTTTTGGTCAGGCTAGCTTCTGATAGGAGTGTCTTAGAGAAATCTTGGAGAGTATTGTAACGAGCCTTATCTTCTCCACAATGCAGAGCTAGTACATCTCCTTAGAAGAGAAGGTGGCAGTGACCATAATGTTCCGCTACTAGGACTAGTGGTTGGTCATGGTTGTATAGTATGATTGGAAATTTCACTCTTAATATAACAGAGCCAACATGTTTCATGCATATGTTGTTATTGTATTTCAGCTATCTTGGTTACTCTAATAATATATGTATATGTTTTCTTACGCATGCATGTATGGACTCCTTCTGTATAAGTATGTATGAATCTTACTAAGATGTTTTGTTGGTTTAACCATCACTTTAGATTTTTAGCTTACTTGTTTTCCAGTTTGTGATGCATCTTCGCTCGTGTGTTCCCTTCCAAGCCATGTGCTTCCACAGGTTTCCAAGGGGTGCACTCACCTCACTTTCCATGTGTTAGAACTATTCATGCACCTTCCTTGGCTTTTTACGCATGTCACACCCTTGCTACCAACAAGGACATCTTACTTACCTCTGCGCACAACCGCAGTCAAGGCAATACCATATGACCCACTGTTGGGACTCCTACACCAAACGGTCTGAGGTACAGTTGGGACTTCTTACTGGGGAGATCCCCTAACATGTTGGCAAGTCCAACACCATCAACGTTTTGGCACTAGAAGGAGGACCAGGGGACAAGCTAATTCGTCATCATCTATTTTGAGTCTTTGCACATATATCATAGAGTTTGTTATAGTTCACCCTCCGAAATGTCTGTCCAAAGGACATATCTTTCATGTCGAGAGCGAGTTTTTGGATCACTTGTCACAAATCACATATGATGGTGAAGGCGAAGTGGCCTGGCATGAGCATTTGGATGACTTCCATGTGCTCATGGAGGGTGTGGAATATTTTAATGAAACATAGGTCTGTTTTCTTCTCACACACACACTTCATGACCACCCATTGCAATGGTGTGGCACACTACCTCATAACTTCGTGCACTCATTCAAGCAGTTCAATGATCTAATTGAATTTTCTTTTCACAATTTTGATCCTGAAGTAATTGATAAAAGATTATCAAAACAACAGAAGGCCATGCACGAGTCACCTATGGAGTTTTTGGAGCACTTCCATCTATTCATGTTTCAATCCTCAAAAAATAAAATGAAATTCCAGTATCTCATGGGAAAATTTGAATATTGCCTTACCAAATCTATCATTCCCAAGAAGAATTTAAAGCTCAAGCCCCACTCAGCATACTTCGGTGATGGAGTTCCATAATCATAGATGGACAGGGTCGCTATCACAAGTGATTATCCATCGTCCCCTCATAAAACAACTCCACCACCGCAGAGTGATGTGGGAGAACATGCACACACATATGTTCAACTGTCACATCCTCCCAACATCACCTCTCTCAATTTTCACACAAACGTGGTTTTGAATCCCATGGGTTATCTCATGTATTTCGTACCTCAATCTTCATCTTCATTTTCTGATGATGCTTTGAATTCCACTATCTTGTGTTCTTCTGCTCTCGACTCTACACCTATTGTGAAAGAGGATCAATCCATTGATGGAGTTGGTCTTGCAAAACTAACCTACATTTCCATTCATAACGAGTATGGCTGGGAGCTTGAACATCAACCCGTGGTGAAGGATGATTCCCTTATGTCTATGCCTCCTCCATTTTTTCCTGACATCTTTAGTGATTTTGTCGTCCCTAATTTCACATGTGTATCTCATTATATGGATGCACCCATTGTTGATCATTCGCAGAATACACCGGATGTCAATCTATCATTTGAAAATGGAGAAGACAAATAATTCGTTGAATATCCACTTGATTTTTCATCTGCCTTTTCCAAAAACACAGAGGGTGAACATTCGTTCTTCTCATATACCCCTCTATGTGATTCATCAAATCATGAGGATGCCAACAAGCATTCTGAATTTTCTGATCTTGGTTTTCGTGATCTCTCTACTTCTTCATTCGATAATGATGTTGATTCGATCATTGTTAATATACCTAAGACACTGGTCTATGATCATCTATCTGTCGACGAAGTCGAAATCCCCTAGGCTATCGAGACGCTTCATCCCTTGCTAATGGTTATGCTAGTCCCTCGTTATCCTGAGGTTGGCTTCACTTTTGATTGGAAAATTGTTGAAACATGCAAGGATCTGCATCACTCATCTATATGCACTGAAGAAAAATCTAACACTCAGATTTCACTTCCTCCACTCAAACTACATGATCCCATCACTCATGCATTGGAGGAATCTTACACAGAAAGCATGTGTGCGTGACACAAGTTGTCTTTGTTTCTTTTGTTTGATTGCATGTCACAGTCAGGACTGTGCGTATGCTTAACATCTGCATGCAGTGTCACACCGCACCATGGTAAGTCCATGGATCAGATGCCATGCACTTGCACTCACTTATGTTCTGTGGATGCATTTAAACCTGAAGTGTGTTTGGCTTTTGATCTGGATTTAAACAGGAACACAACAAATTACAAATACAACCATAAATACAAACATGTAGTAGAAATAACACTTCATTTCATTAACATCAAATACTCAAATATGCTTACAAACAGAATGGAAATAAGACTAGCTCACGTAGTGGTAGCTTACCTTTAAGAAGAGACGTGACGGCTACATGCCTCTGAACTGCGTTACAATTAGGCTCAAGGGCCTTTTTATTATTGAACAATAAGAGCAAACCCTAAACAACCGAGGAGATGTAACACCAAGAGTTTATGGGTCCCATTGTGGTGAGTTGGATAGCCAACTTCATGGGGTCATGAATTGGTCATATTATCTCCATTTGATGTGCACGATAACCCATTTGGAAAGATCTCTTTGAGGACTACGACGAAAAAGACAATGATATATATAAAATCGCTGGATGTAGATTTCCAAAAAAACATTGTTTAGGACCCAAAAAACTACTAAAAGTAGTAAATTGTGCTACAATTAAGGAAACTAAAAAACTGAAAGAAACAATGGTGGGGGTACAAGTGGAACTGGTGGGTGGCTACAAATATCCACCTAGATTAGCTTCACTATTATATCTTTAATGTTTATTGGTTCAGACATCTGCATTGTTTGTGAACCATGCTTTGACCAACATGAGTCGACCAATGCACCAGTGGCTACATTGGAAGTATCACTTCACATGAGCAGACCCATGCACCGTTAGCATAGGAGTAGGAGTAGTGTTTGCTTTACCTTGCTTTCTTGCATGCATGTTTTCTTTCTTACCTTGTGTGTTTGCATGCTTGCTTGTTTTTTTGTTTACTCGCTTTTCTTACACATTACTTCTAATTTTTTCTTTGTTTGCTTGTTTGCATTTGTAGGTCAGTTTCGCATGGACCGTGCGCGACTCTTGAAACAGGTTGAGTAAAGTATAAGAGGACTTGTGTAGTTTTTAATACTTGGTTATCTCTCGTCCTGCCTTTGTATGAAGAACTTGTTATCTTCAATCCATGATACGTCGATGGAAAATATGTATTGTTCGAAGTGAACCGTGATGAAAACACAATGCTTGCGCGCTAACTAGTGTCACCTACTCTAGTTGGTTCTTTTTGGGTTAATCCTTGTTAGCTCAGTCAAGTAGAGTAAGGTGAGGGAGAAAACCTTAACAAGCATGTCAAAGGTATATATAAACTACTTCTCTAAAGGAAAAACCTTTTATGCTCTCAATAAGTTGGGATCCCTATTCCGCCTCTGAAATGAATATCTATTATGCGCAGTTATGAAAAATGAAAAAATGAAACAGTGAAAAAAAATTGAAAAAATGAAAAATGAATAAGGTGAAAGAAGAGAAAGCCTTCTTGCCCAGAGAGGTGATGCAACTAACTCCCCCAGGTTACTAACCAAACTCATTGGTAGCGAAGCAATGCTTGTGTTCCTGTGTGACTCTGCCGGGGTACTATCCAGGCCTCCTAGCAATGGAGCAACACCAGAGATGAATATAAAACTCTAACAATCATAAATCTTGTGCACCAATACACCCCTCATCCCCAATCAAAAAAAATGTGTTGGATTGGCTTGGAATGTCTGTCGACTGACCAAGAGCTTGGCAAATGCTACATCTTACAATCAAGCAGGTGTGGAAACCAAGATGAACAAAGAACCAAACAATACTTTCAGAGGTGTTTGACTCGATTTTCATGAACAAGGTCCACTCAGAGAGCTAGAGTTCTACCAATGTGCAGCTAAGTGTTGTAGCGGCTACAACCACCCTCCAAATTTTCCCTTAGCTTCATTTTGGAGCCTCCCTACCAATCATCCTCAGCAGCATGTCTTGCACTATCAAGGACATAGACTTCATTGATTTCTCGGCAGCTTGCCAGCCTGTGCATGTTTGTTTGATTCACTCCCCTCACATTCTACCATTCCAGACTTCAGCTAGTTGCTAGCTAAGTAGCTCCCTTAGAAAATTTTTCAATTCTGGAGGGGAACCAGCCTTCCCCCATAAATTGTAGAAATTTGCTGGACAAAATTCTAAGCTCCAAAATTATTCAGAACAGTCAGACAGGCTTCCTTGGAAAAACTGTGCAATCAGGCCCAACACTGCAGCTCAACCCAGAAATTGCGCAAATTTTCTAGATAGCCTGTTGTGCTCAAAAATTACCTAATATAGTTAGACAATCTTCCCTAGGAAAATTGTGCAATTTATCCTAGCACTGCAGCTGAACCCAGAAATTGTGCAATTCTGAGCAACAATCACCAACTCCTCCGAGAACTTGTGCAATTTTAGGCAGCAGTTGCCTACTCCTCCGAAAAATTGCATAATCCCTCTGTGACAACTAGCCCAGTTCCTCTAAGAATTTGCACAAATCCCTCTCTCATCCATGCAAGCTGTGGCATGTACCTTCAGGTTGACTGGTTCACTCCAGGACCGAGAGAAACTGATTTGCATGTATGGGTTGCTCTTCCGAGAATAGAAAAAGGTAGCATGAAAAAGGCATCCCTAGATCTATGGATCTACTTTTAGCTATTGGAGGTTACATGAAAAACTCATTTTAGAAACTTCTCGCCAAGTGTCACTTTTTCCTAGATTTGTGGCATGTGCTCCATAATCTCGATCTTATCCAAGCTCATTAACCGGATACTGCAGAGTTCAACCCTCACGTCAATCTTGTAGTTCTGACATCCCACATTGCATTGAGGATTCTTTGACACTTTCAAATTAGTTGTTTCAGGGTAAGTCTTCTTTTCATTTATTGCATTGCGTTTCTACCGATTTTTTTGTTTCTCCTTGTGTGAGTGTTTTCTGCTTGATTTCAATGAGCCCTTGTTGTTGTTTTAATGTATGTTAGCTTGTTGAAGCACTATTTTAGTTTTCATTCGCATCTCACTTATGTAATATGCATGACACTATTTTTGCACCGACGATCGCCATGGCAGCGACTTTCTTCACACACATGCATGCTTTCCTATTCTCTAAATCCTGCACTTATTTTTGGCACACATGATCATTCACTCTTGTTTACACTCAGTATCACCATGTATTTAGACTTCTCATATTTTCAGTCGCCTCTTGGCAAGTCTAGGCTATCTTAAACTGGACCTTTCCTTACCCAGATAGCATTGCACATTTCTAGAAGTGAAGGCTCTCACATCCCTCCAGAAATTATGTAAGTCTAGCCCAGCACTGACCTTCAGGCTTTCATTGCGCAGTTCTAGGAGGCAGCGCCTTTCTGGCTCCAAAAACTAGGTAATGTAGTTTACTCGTTTGTATGCCACTGCTGATTGAAATTGAGCATTGTGCAGTTTCAGTCCTCAATATGCTAGACTAGACTATGAATTCCACAATTCCAGTAGTCAGTCAGCCTCTCAATAGCCTGGACTATGCCTTGCGCAGTTTTGGCAGTCAGTCTCCCATCCTCTTGGTGAAAATTGTGCAATCTTCACAAACAGTCACATAGGTATGTTGCATGTCAGTCCTCCATTTTGTTTTGGTTTTCGACCGATAGATTTCTTGTCATGAGTGTTGCTACATCTCCATGTATCATAGATGTTCATCTGCCTCTCAGTAGCACAGGCAGAATGGCTTCCAGGAGAATAGAGTCAAAGACACTATTCATAGCACAATTGGGGATGCAGTTGATCAACTCTCTATGAACTTGCATATCTATGAAGACATCAAGTTGTTCATGGACAAGGATATCAAGATGAAATAGAAGTGGTGTCACAGGGATCAGCACCATCAGTAGTAGTAGAAGGTAGAACACCTACATGCGAAAAATGCAAGAGGAAGGTTGTCAATATCACATAGGCAGTACAAAGTTGCAAGCTCAAGAAGATCGACTTGTGATGAAAGTAGCTTTGGAGATTGAGGCTATGAGGCAACAATGTGACAAGAGGATCCCATGGAGGCAGATAGAGAAACATAGAATTAGTTACAGGTGCTGAGGTGGCAACTCAAGCAAGAACATGAGATGCACACATAATAGAAGGAGTTGAAGTAGGAACATGCACAGCAGGAGGCACAACATGCATAGACTAATGAAACTGTGCTCATACGGGTTATGAACCGAACCAGTAGCTAGCATGAATCAAACAGGGTGAGCAGTGCTATCGATCACATGTAAGGGTATTCAGTAGCATGGATGTCATTATGCACATGCATGTGATCCCACCCATTGGCACAATCACCTAGGTGAATACAAGAAGCAAGTCTGATTGGAGTTGAACATGTATTTCGAAAAGTTTATGTGCATGGTCACCAACACACGCTTGGAGATCAGCACAGACACTATGCATAAATATGTTGTTGGTCTAGCTACACTCAAAATGATGATGTGCATGTTATTGGACGAGTTGGGCAAAGGAGCTAGATCATGTACCTGGATGCAATGGAGGCAAGAGTTCTCTTACAGCAAGATGTCACCATTGAGCGCGTGGACACAATCACGAAGAACCAAGCTCAGCATCAGTTCGCCATCGTCGATCATCACAAGGATGTCAAAGAGTTGGTCTTCCCACAAATGCCCAAGTCTTAGTAATGTCTTGCATGCCTTTCTCAAGCCTATTTTGTCTCACATGGGTACATATGCAGATTAGATGTAACACCTTGTAAAGTGGAAGTCCAAGTGTCGATATTTGAATGTAACAGTGATAGAGTAGTTGAAGAGTCATGAGGGTAGGTGAACAATCACAAAGGGGAATGTCAAGGGTAACCCCACCCTTGGCTATCTATAGTACCTCATAACTCATTGTAAGGGCTTTTAGTCATCCAAGCTTCCGATAGGAGTATCATAGAGAAATTTTGGATTATTGTAATGAGCCTTGGCTTCTTCACAGTGTAGAGCTAGTACATCTCTTTGGAGGAGCAGGCGGAAGTGACTGTAACGTTCTGCTACCGGGACCAATGGTTGGTCATGGTTGTACTGTATGATTGTAACTTTCACTCTTAATATAACAGAGCCAACACATTTCATGCATATGTTGTTATTGTATTTCAGCTATCTTGGTTACTCTAATTATATATGTATATGTTTTCTTATGCATGCATGTATGGACTATTTTTAAGTATGTATGAATATTACTGAGATGTGTTATTCGTTTAACCATCACTTTGGATTTTTATCTTACTTTCTTTCCATTTTGTGATGCATATTCGCTCATGTGTTTCCTTCCAAGCCATGTGCTTCCACAGGTTTCCTAGGGGAACACTCACCTCACTTTCCATGTGTTAGAACCGGTCATGCACCTTCCTTGGCTTACTGTGCATTTCACACCCTTGCTACCAACAAGGACATCTTACTTACCTCAGCGCAACCATAGTCAAGGTGATAAAATACAACCCACTATTGGGCCTCCTACACCAAACAGCCTGAGGTCTAGTTGGGACTTTTTATCGGGGGTATCCCCTGACATGTTGGCAGGTCCAGCATTATCAACAAGACTACAACTTCCGATCGGCCAACACTAGTCAAAGACCCCTATTAGCCCCGGTTTTCACAAAAAACAAGTTGTTTAGGGCCTCAAAATGACTCGATAAGTTTAGGATGCAAAAGGGTGCCTAAAATAGTAAATTTTTCTACAATTAAGGAAATAGAATAACAAAAAGAGATAGTGGTGGGGGTCCAAGTGGAATAGGTAGGTGGCCACCAACATCCACTTGGATGATTGCTCCCCCATTAGGAAGAAATGGTCCCCATTGCATTGAGTGCCTCCATGAGATGGGGAAACTTTTGTTGGCGAGTGTTCTTCATATGTGTGTCCATATTCTGATCAGTTGTGGCTTGTTCCATGTAGTATGGGTTTAACTTTATTGGTGTAACTTGTTTTTCAATATGGGATGTGTCCAGTAATGCTGGGAAGTATGGTCAATGGTAGTCAAAATTGAACACTAGGTGCAGGCCAAGGAATGGGGGAATGTTAAGCTCAAAACAATTGTCCTCCACAGCCTTAGTAATGGTGTAAGGACCATATTGGAGTGGTCTAAACATCCGATGGGCTCTAGTAAGGCCATATTGGTGCAAATGCAACCAAAATTTGTCTACCACATGAAACTTGTGTGGCACCCAATGTTGATCATGTCACTGCTTGTACTTGGTATTTTCCATAATGGAGCAGTGATATATCATCCCGTTGGGTAAAGGTGCTTTGAGAGTTATAACAAATGAATGCTTGACTTGATAATGCAACAGTACCCCTCTGGGTGATGAGAAGATGTCCATGTATTCTTTCATGACCGTATGCACCTACTTCTGTTGCATGGAGGAACCCTTCCTGGGGGCTGTGGATGTGGCTACGCTCTTCCCCTTACTTTTCTAGTGAATCAAAAAGGAAACAAATTTCCTAGTCTGGAAGATTATCTTACTGCATTTCTTAGTAGAAATCAAAGAGATGACAATAGTCGAAGCTACCTCCAGTATCCTATATAATGTATTACCGAAAGAAACAATAACAGAGTGAGATATTGACTCATATATAGCATGTTTCTTCTATATGTATGGTTTTCATAATAATACATCACAAACGTCAAGTGGAGAAACATAACACAATACCTTGTCTGTGAAGGGATTGATGCTATAGGGAAGGCGACACTTTTGGCTAACTCGGAGATCTCGTCCTTGGTGAAGCCACCTGATGATGTATAGCTACAGGTGTGGTGTGGTTGGTAAGCTCAACCGATTCACGACCTCTGCTAAAATTAGGTTCTTTCGGCTCCCATTGTCGACAATGAATTGCAATGGTGAACCCTTCACCCACATCTATGAGTGGAAGAGATGCTCCCCCTCTTATGGATCTTCGGTCTCATTCTTTTAGATCTTGGTGGTGGCAATAATGGTGTTGGGCTTCGCATCAACAATTTTCTTCCCTTTGTCATTCCTCTTGTTAGGTTCTAACTCATAATCGCAACATGCATCTGATTCTGAAGCCTTCAACTCAACCACCAGTGACTGCTTGGCCTGACACTCACTTGTGTTGTGAGTGGAGCTCTTATGGAACTCACACCACTTTCTTGTGTCCTTCTTCATCTTCGTGGTCTTGTTCTTTTCTTGTGGCTTTGACGGATTGTCTTGGGTCACCCTACCTTGGCTTTGTCCTTTGTTCTCCGGTTTGGGGGCACCTTTCCCTTGCTTCAGATTTATAGATCCAAAGTCTCGCTTCTTTTGTTTAAACTTCTACTCGATCTTGATAGTGTATCGATATGTCGTGCCAAGTGAGGAGATTTCCAGGAATTCCATCTCATTCGGGATGTACCTATGTAGGCCACCACAATATTTGACTACCAAATTCCACTCAGAATCCTTGATATCCAGCTTAGTGCAAAGGGTATGAAAAATATTGGTAAACTTCAACACTTCTTGGTCCTGTTAACACCCAGGTTGTTCCCTTTGACTCCCAAGGGAATACGGCCGAGGTAACCACTAACCAATCTTTGGATCATAGTTTCTAGCCAAACTGTAATCAGAGAGGGCTCTCTCTTTATGATTTGTCTCTATTATGATGGTGTTTTTAGGCTAGGTATTATGCTCAGGTTTTGGTTTATGTTTTGGTTGAAGGACTTCTTTCAGGGCTTAAGGTGTAGTGTTCAGAGAATAGTATATCATTGGGCAATGGAGTCTGGAGTTGTGAAATGCTTTGAAACGCAGGAGTGGTGGTGTTCAAACTGCAGGGCCTATTGTGTATCTTAGACAAACAAATTTAACTTAAATGGTGAAGCATGGTCAGCCAACAGAAAGCAATTAAGAATTCTCTATTAAGCTGGTGATGTGAAAGTGAAACACGTTGCACAGGAGCAAACTTGAATTCCTGAGACAAAGGTCACTGTGAAAGATGTATTCTGAAAGTGCAGCAATTAAGAATTACACTTATCAAACTTACAGCTGAAGAAAACATTCATTAACAGTAGATTGAACTCAGGGTATTCCTTGAATAAGTCCTGAAAGTTATTCTTTTTCTTTGTTGTCAAACACTTCGAAATTAGAAACATATATGGATTTTAACAAATCAAAAATACATAACAGAGAGAGTTACAGAGACTTATTGTATTGTGTAATACACAGGAATCCAGCAGTTTTCAACAGACACCAGAATGCATTCAACACTTCAGAAATCCGAGAAATTCCATCACTTTCTTTATTAAACTTCTGAAAGGATTACAGCATAAGAACTTCTTCAGGAGAAATCAACAACAACCCTTTGCAAAAACATGCGAAGGGGACTTTATAGAAATGTTTATACAAAATATCTCAGGCATTGAGTCATCTGAGAGAGAAATATCTTCATTACTTCGTACAGAAAAGTAGAAAAGAAGTTATTGCAGATTTGAATGCAACATAACTGCTCTTTAAGTCTGTCAGAGGATATTTTGACCTTTGGAGGTCACTGAGTCGGTTGGAACACTTTGCTTTAATGCTAGAAAATGTGCCTTTACGTTTGCTGCGCTGTATTTTCTCGGCCCTGCCACCTGTGACTGTGCTTGCTGCTGTGGTGACCGAATAACCCTGCTGAGTTGGCTCAGCCTTTTCATCTTTCCTTTGTATGCTGATTTTATTAAACTGTGCTTTGCATAACAATTCATATTTTTATAAACAAAATTTGGTGAATGGCTCACTGTTTACAAAATTGTTTGTATTGCTTTGGTCCACCAGTCATGTGTAGGTAATTGAGGCCTGAGGATTGCATCTATAGTCTCCTCTGCCTCTGTATACTTATAAAAATTGGGAGGGGCCTCAAACAGGTGTTTGATTTCATTCATTATAAAAAATAGATTCTCTACTCTGTTATAGAGAGTCTGTCCTGTGGCTGGCCCTGTTTCCTCTGAGCTGCTGGGCTTCTCATTGATCTGACTAGTGGCAAATGTGTTGACCCTTTTGGCATACTGGTCATGTGTGAACAATCTCCCTGCGCTGTTCAGTAAGCTAGGGAGCCCTCTGTTTTCTAACACCTGAAACTTTTCCAAGAACCTGTTCACCTCAGTCTGCATATCCTGGGTTCTTCTTTCCAATGTCTGCACTAAGTTTCTCAGTGTGAGAACCCTTTTGATCAACTGAATGTGCTCAGTTCTGTTTGGAATTCCCATGGCAGCCAACTGAGTGCTTGTCCTATTGTTAAGCACATTGATCATCCTGGTAGCTATCTCAGGCATATTGCTTAGAGCAGCTCTTGCTCTCTGAATTTCAGTGTGTGCTTTTGAAATGAGGTCCAACTGCTCATGGATGGTTTCAATATATTGCCATTGCTCATTGATATATTGACCAATGTTAGCCCACAGCACTATTTTAAGCTCAGCCACCACCTTATCTAATTTGAGCTCATTTTCTAGCTCTTTGATTTTATCTTTGAGGGCTTTTATATCCCTACCCTTTTCTGCCACAGACTGCTTGGATTTATCATATCTGTCATTCACTTTGGCCAATTTATCTCTGGTCTCATTCAGCTCTGTCATTTGAGCTTCCAGGGCCTGGATCTCATTCCTCAGCTTTTGCATGTCCAGGCTTGGGGCCTGCTCTGTTGCTGGTGGTGCTGCTGAGGTGGATGTTGCTGCTTGTTCTGGCTGTTGAGGAGGAGGAACAGTAGGTGGAGCAGTTTCCTCAAGATTTATTACTTCAGGAGGAGGCTGGGAGGTCTGTCCTTCTTCTCTTTGTTTCAAAGCTGCCTGTAAAGCTGCCTGTGCAGCCTCTGATTCTCCCAGCTTTTCTTGTGCCTGGATGAGCTGTTTGTAGAGAGACACCAGCAAATCTGTGGCTTCTTTATCATGCCTCTGCTGGGCAACCTCATCTATTTGAGGGTGGATTGTGGCTGGCATTTTAATCTTTTTCTTCAAAGCAGCCATGTCTGCATCCCTTAACTTCAATATCTCCTGGATGCCCTTGATATCTTTGGGATCATGCCCAATTTCAATAATTATATCTTCTAAGGACCTAATTCTGTTGTCCTTAGCCTGTGATGATGCCCTTTCCAACTCAAGTTGGGCAGCTGTATTATTAAGGCTATTTTCCGTCCTGTAGTTGTCCAAGGTTTTGTCTGCCAAGGAGGCATAGACCATCTCACCTGTTTGTTTGTGCAACTCAATTTTATCCATTGGGTGGATGTCTTTGGCAAGGACCTCAAGATTGGTCCTTATATAATCTGCATGAGTTTGGGGCTGTGCTACAGCTGGTAAGAAATGACTCATGATCATCTTTCCTTCACTGACATCAAAAGCAGACATCAGTCTTTGCTGGTTGGTGGGAGCCATCTTCAGCAAGTGATTATACAGCTGTATTTTTATGGGCTCACTCCTTTTCTTTATGTCTATGAACTGCTGTTTGATGCTGAGTTCACCCTCCCTCTGCTGGCTAGAGGAGCTGACTTCTCCTCCCACAGTTCTGTTCTGTTCCCCTTGGAAGGAACTTGCAGATACTTCCCTGCTAGGTGGGCCCATACCCAGAGACTGCCCTGTTGGCATTTCCTCATCAGAGAAAGGGTTCATTCTCTGTCTTTTCTCACCATGACTTTCTGATGTGGTCAAGGGAGTCTCTCTGTCCCTTTTTCTGCTAGTATCCTCCTTTTGTGGAGTTTGGAGGATTGAGGCATCAACTAATGTTTCTTGCCTAGGAGGCACTGTATTTTGTGCCTGCTGTTCTGTGGAAATTTGGGCTTCGACTGCCCCTTCTTGCTGTAGGGGCTGCTCTTTATTATGCTGCCCTTCTTCTTGCTACAATTCCTGTTGTTGTTGTTGTTGTACCTATTGTTGTTGTTCAGTATCCATTTTTTTTTCCTTGCCCTTGCCAGATATATCTTCAGTGGCTTTGGGTGCTTGCTGATTTGCAGTCGAGGAGGATGCAACTGCTCCCACTTGTGTGCTTGGCAGTGAAAACACCTGTGAACAAAGTTCAAGGTCAGCCATCTTTTTAAGATTCCTCACTGCTCTTTGATTTAGCTCTTCTTGTGTAACCGGCTCTTCTAGGGTTCCTCTCCTCCATTTTTCTTGGTTAGCATGTTTTTCAATGTGAGGGATTTTTAGATGATCATAGCCAGAGAGCCTATATCTGAGCCTTCTCAAAGTGATGAAGTGGTTGGGGTCATAATGTTTCCAGAGAAAACTAGTTTGAAGGCCAAGGGACTCAAGCATCCTGTCTGCTTCTTTCCAACCTTCCTCCCTTTGGTTATAGACAAAGTGGCCCAGTTGGTTCCTGACTTTCAACTGTGCTTTCTTGCCTTTGCCTGAAAAGTGAAGCACATCAACATTGCCAAACTGCCTGAAGTATTCTAGGGCAAATAGCCTCATAGGCACATATCTGGGTAGTCTGTAGGGAGGCAGTTCACACCCATACATCCTGATGATGGTGTGGTGCTGGTAAAAGTACCAGTCCCCAATGCTGTATGATTTGGATAGCTGCAGGATCCTTTGCATTTCATCTGTGAGTCTCGGAGGAGGTGAGCCCATCATCATTGACATAGCTGGGTGAATGAACTGATCTATGAACTCACAATAGGTGTATGGAGTTTCACCTCTACAATGGAAAACAGATGACCAATAGACCACTGATCTTGGATTGCCTAGGGCATCCTCTCTTTTGATTGGAAAAGAGAATTTCTGATGTTGATGATATAAGATCAAGTGGTAAATGTAGGAGGTATACCTAAACACTCTTCCTCTTGCCAGGTTCATTAGTTGCTCATGTATTTTGTCTGCTATATAGGTGGCATAGTCATAGCAGATAGGAGACTTGCCAGGAGCAAACATGAGCATGATTACCAGCACAGTTTGATCAACGAACTCAATGGAGTTGTAGCCCAAAATGGGACTAATCATGTCAGCTAGATCTCTGCCCAGTTGATTGAGGTATACTTGATTGATAGGAGGATACTTCACAGAGTCAGAGCCAATGTATAGCTGGTTTAGTTTGGTAACCTGAGCATCTGTCATTCTGGCTCCTCGATTTATCAGGTCTACAAGTGATAGAGGGACCAGTTTCTTCTCAGTCCTGAAGCAGAGCATATCCTTGATAGCTTCTGGGGTGACATAAAACACAACTGATCCTGAAGGGTCAAGAACTGCCCTCTGAGTGGGGTCATAATTTTCAGCACACAGATGGATCAAATCAGGGAATTGGTTGACTTGAGGGAGTTTGAAAATAGGGAGGCATGAGCCCCATATCCCCAGCACATCTGTCCCAGCCTCATGCTTAGCCTTCAGTTCATTGAGCAGGTGAATGTGGAACTTAGTACCCATCAGCATTTCCTCTGAAATCTGATAGTCCATGTCTGCCAGAGACTGCCATTCCAATTGTCTCTGAGGGGCATTTAGTGGAGCAATGTTTAATGCTATTGGAGCCACTGGTGGATCCATGACTTCTCCTAGGATTTATGAATAGAGTTGCTATGCAGAGCAACACCAAGAGTTTTCTTTGAGGGAGAAATGTGAATTGTTTGGAACAGAGAGTGAGTGAGATAGTTGCAGCAATTGAAATACTGCTTAAAGGACTGATAAAACAGTAGTAGGACTGAGAAAAGTGTTTTCTGTGGTGAATTTGGTCAGTTAAGGTACCTAGTTCACGACTGCGCGAACTAGCTGCGAATTTCAACTCAATTTGTCAAATGCGGCCCTGCAGGAGTTTAATGGCTTCACTGGCTGGATATAAGTGCAGGTCACAGTGCGTTTAACGGTGAAAACAGAGTTTTAAAGTCTGTTAACAGTTTATTTGCAGAATTATGGATAAAACCAGGTTTATAGGATGATTTTGAAGAATACCTGGTGAATTCGTCGGCAAGAGTTGCAAATGCAGGTGCAATGGAGGCTCTGGCGGTCTCGGAATCGACTTTAGCAGGCTGGTGCTGGTTTGGACGTGAGCAGCATGCAGAAATAACAGTAGTGTCTTTTGCCAAAAGTGGAAAAAACACGAGATTTTGGCCTAAAAATGGATTTTTGGCAATATTGGCGCGTTTTTGGGATGACGTCAGCATGACGTCATCGGGTGGGGTCGGAGTCGGATGACGTCAGCATGACGTCATCGGGTGAGGTGGCGAGCTGCTATTGGTCCACGGGGATGATGCGGTGGCAGACACATTGGCACGGGGGCGGACAAAAAGGTTGACGCGATGGCGGGGTGGCAATGACGTGGGGATGACGTTGGATGAGCGGATTGACAAAAACCGGAAACGGTTGGTGGTTTTATATCGCACCGCTATAGCTACGGAGGTGGAATGTGTTAGGCGTACCTCCGATGCATTGTGGGGAAGGCGCGTGGCGGGCGCCTGACGTCACCTTCTGACAGATATCGGAAGGTCGGGGCCGCTCTGATATCAACGAGGGTCGTCGGATCACATGGGTCCGATCCGACGGTTGACGGGAGAGTGATCTGATCGGACAATACGGATGGGGGGCGGGATTAATTTACTATTTGTTTTGGAAGCTGTGCTCGGTGGAAAACATTAGGATATGGGTTTTTGTAAAGTTTTTTCAATGTATTTTGAAAAATCAAACATATGCGCTGAAACTTTGGATAAGCGGCAAAAGGTGGGTTTTTGGGTTATTTCACAATTTGAAAGGGGTTTATGGGTAGGAGGGGGGTTTTATAAGGTTTTTTCTTTACAAACGAAGGTTTAATGGGTGGAATGACTTTAAAGAAGGGAGAGGGGTGAGGTTTAGGTTCATCAAAGTGACCAGATGCCAATTTGATCCCTGACAGAGGATTTATTGGCTATAATGCCAAGGGGAGGGATATGTGTACAAAACTTTGGGGTTTATACACCATGGTGTTAATAATAGTAGGGGAAGGGTAACATAGGGGAATTACATAATAGAGTTAGAGTTAATATGGAGAAAATGTGAATGAGGGCGGAAATCACTAAGTTTATTTGAAACTTACTTAGTTTTAGAGAGTAGATCAAAATGAAAAGAATTTTAGACAAGAAATGTGGCTTCTAAAAAGATTAAGAACCACCATGAAACCATAATTTCTTCCATGAATCTCAACTGATGAGGGAGTGTTAGTAATGAAATGGAAAAAGGGGAAGAAGGGAGGTTAGACATGCTTCTTGCTTGCTGCAACTTAATGAGGAATAACACCTTCTTAATTTATTGATTTTGCTTTGGTAAACAAAGTTAGCACACATGCAACTTATAAGAAATGACCTTTCTGCAACCCCAACTGCCTACCCATCTATTTGCCTAGCATTTTTTATTTCTTCTTGGAGAGTGCACTTGGACTTGCAGACCCTTACTTGCCTTTTCTTTTCTTTGGCTTTTTATTTTGTTTTTCTATCTACTTCTACCCTTATTTCTTCCACGGTCCCAGATTAAGCTGTTGGGAGCCTTTTCTTCTCTACCTCAACTACTTGTTTTCCAAGATTAAACAGTTTGGACAGACTCCTTTCTCTATTCTACAACTGAAAATTCAAAACATGGCATGATCCAGATTAGACTGTTGGACCATCCATCAAAATTTGAGTGTATATCAAGCTATAAGCATAGATTGTACTCTCTTGGAAATATGTGATCTTTGAATCATCAAAGCAGAGCATATTTGGACCTTTTCATTGCCAATCATGAAATATGAAACCTATTGGTATAGGTGGCTAACAGGTCCCTTCTCAATCCCAGTGTGGTCCACTTTACATATTTACCCTCATAGCTCCCAAAAGGCTAGTATTTCTCCTTGATGACATCCCATAATGAATTCCAAGTGGGTGTGGTTGAAACCAATGAGGGTGCCCTTTCATGGTTTTTCTTACAGTAGGTTTTGCGCTAGTCCTTGATGTGGGGGGCAGATTTGAGAAGTGAAAAAGTAGTATTTTCCCAGCTGAAAAAATCATGAACAGAAAAATAACCTTCTAGCATATTTAACCATTTATTTACGGTCTCTACATCTATCTGACCCTCAAATATGGGGATGTCAAAGTTAACTTTTACCTCAAACAGTGTGGCACTTCCAGAGTAGCTATTGGAAGGAGATGTGTCACCCTTGGGTATCCACTGAAGGATCTGGGCAAATTTATCCATCATCGTGTTCCTCTCTTGCTCGAGGGCTTCTTCAAGCAATATTTTGAAAGGATCTCCTACCCCCTCGTCTTTCTTCCTTCCACCATGGGAGGTTATCAAGATTTACGAGGTTGGTCTTGCAAAGGTTTGACATATTTGAGCCCTAACTCCTTATATCGCAACCTTGTTGGGGACATGCAAAGAAAAATAGAGAAAGAGAAGACTTCCCTGATACCACTTATCCAAGTTTAAACAAGAACGCAAAAAATTACATATATAACCATAATTATAGAGATACAATATAAATAACACTTCATTTCATTAATATCAAATACTGAAATATGGTTACAAGGAAAATGGAAATAAGACTAACTTGGGTGATGGTAGCTTATCTTTGAGAAGAGATGTGGCAGCTACATATCTCTTAATTGTGTTACAATGAGGAGTGAAGGCTTATTTATTATTGAGAAACAATGGAAAACCTTAAACATCCAAAACCCCAACCCTAGGAGATAAAGTGCCAAAATTATGGGCCCCATTTGGGTAAATTAGTACATCAATTTCCTAGGGTCGTAACTTTGGCATATGATCTCCATTTCACGTGCATAATGCCTCATTAGAAATATCTATCCAAGGACTACAACTTTCAACTAGAAAATATTGGACTATCACCCATGTTGGCCCTCATTTTCCCAAAAAGAAATCATTTAGTGTCTCAAAATGGCCCCATAAGATCAGGACCTGAAAAACTGAAAGAGACAGTGGTGGGGGTTGAAGTGGAATAGGCAGGTGGCCACAATGATCCTCTAACTCTATCTTGAGTATATGTCAAATCTAGTAGATTTTATTGAGAAGAGGAATATCATGATGATTTGTTTCGACCTGATGCCAATGTGAACCCACTTTGAACCCATCAAGGGGTCTCTCAAGGGTAGCATCCAATACCCATGTGTGTATCTATGTTAAACAGTAAGTCCCCTTCATTTGCATGAATTGTTCCTAGTACAAATCCATCTTAGAGTCAAGGCCATGAAAAGATGAAGTCCAAGTACACTAAATATATTGTCTATAAATAACCTTTCTAACAACCTGACATAAACATTTAATGCTGACATTTACATTGGAGGTGTATATCACTTGAATTGTGTTACAAATTTATTCGTTCCCCACAAAAGTGTGTCATTCTCCCCTGCGATGATGTATGAGCCTTACTAGAGAAAAACCTCACAATGTAAAAGGAATTTAAACATGATGTAACTTTAATAGTGCCCCACATTCACCCCTTTCCTCAACACACATGTCTAATGTGATGATATTTCAAGCATTGATGTGGATAATATCATTTTATTGGCTATTATGTACTATTTTCTACATTGACACAATTGATTTTTTAGCAAACATAATATTTGTATCAAGGGTTCACTCCTTGTGCATTAGGGCTAGAGAGGTCTTAACTTTATGAGTGATATATTCATTGCCAAATCATTATGTGGGAGAGCGCTATGATATCCATTTCAACAAGAATTGTGGATATTCTGATAAATTCATATCAAGGCTTTGTAAACTATCCAGTTGTTCTACATTTTGTATACATGTTAAAAAGGGAATTACCCACAAAATCATACCGTCAAGATCAATACCTAGTTCTCTAAAAATCAGTTGGTGCTAATATTCTTAGTTAGAGGAAAAGGATTCTTTGAGGAGGTCAGTATATTGGTTTTAGGTGTTATTTTTTCCCCTGGATTCTTAGTGGTTAAGGGCTTTGGGGGTTATGGGTTAAGGGTTGAGGGCTTGGCGGTTGGGGGATTTATTGTTTATGGTTTAAGGTGTTTAAGGGTAATGGATGAGGGGTTAGGTGTCATAGGTCAAGAGCATAACGAGTTAGAGCTTAGTCGAGGCTTCATGGAATCTAGGTTAGGGGTTAGCAACTTAAGTTTTAATGGGTCAAAGGGTTAATGTGCTATAAGTTATGAGTTTATGGGTTAAGGGATTAAGGCTTGGGGATTGATGGGATATGGAATTTAGTGGTTAGAGTTAAGGTCTCATGGGTTGTGATAATGCCCCCCCTAGCCCCTATGACATTAGGTCCTAAGCCCCCTTCTCATTCTCTAATGTTATGATTATATATCTTAGTAAAACATACTTTTACATCCCACTTCTACCCATCCATGCTACGCTTTTGTCCCCTTTCCCATTAAATACACTACAAGATTCCACTCCCACCATTTTGGTCACGCCATTACACTTCTCAGAATGTTATGAACCCCTAAATTTGGTCCTAATGCCCTTACAACTATGCCCTTCAACTCCCTTGGCGAAGGGATTAAATGAATCTAGGGCTTATGGGTTGTGATAAGGTATCCCTTAATCCCCTTATCACAACTATTGTGGGTTCCACTATTAACTACAATTACTTGAACATAAGATAACTTCAGAGAAAAAGATAAGGAACTTGGAAAATTGAAAGCAATTGTTGAAGAATTAATGGAATGGAAATTTGCCATGGAGGTGGAGAAATAAAATGGTGGAGTTGATCCAAAATCAACCAAAAATGTAACAATTACATGTATAGACTATTTAATTTTGTATTTGTGTTTGACCTATGTTTGAAAATAACATTAAGTTTGACCTATGCTTTCTCCTCTTGATGTATCTTCTAGCGCTAGATATGTTGAGAGTATTAGTGTAATTCTATTTAGCATAAATCCCTTCCTAAAGAACATGATGGTATTCTCACTAGATTAGAAATGGAGACCCAATTGTATGATGACCTTGGTTAACTTTTATTATAACCATATTTTCCACTCTATTATAGTAAGAGAGGCCCAAGTACAACTTACCTCAATTTTTGGATAGAATGAATCCCCTTTCACCTTTTCTTTTACTTATGTGAGATTTACTCCATGTTAAAAGGGTGGAATTACATGATTCACTTATTTATCATAATTATTTTGTCACAATTTTATATTTATGAGCCAATAGTTATTTCATAATTGAGATAATTGAGAAAAAACTCATAATTGAGAAAAATTATTCTAGTGTTTGTCATTATCAATATATCAACTTGACACACTTCTGTATGAGTTGGATAGGGGTCCATTATTTTATAATTTTCCTAACTTGTCATGTCCCTATGTGTCTAGTTACATTCTCCTGGAGTATAGAATAAAAATATAATCTCACAAAGAGGAAAGCGGGTTAGATCTAGGATCCACACCATAGCGTGTGAGCTCTACTATATTGGGAGAAGGAGACCATGCTACAAGATTGAGGAAAGGATCTGCTTTGTTGATGGTGTGCATTTTATCTCTATTTTATGATTAATAGAGATGAATTTTCCTTCCTATTAGATGTTCATATTTAATTTAACGGTCATTTTTATGTTCATCTGTTTAAGTCCATGGTCCTCTACGAAAGGCCATTTGTGCTCCTTTTTGGTGGTGCTTGTGTATAGGCTTTGGATATATTGTGTAGGATGAGATCTCTAAATTGGAGTGAGAATTATATGTATCATACTTAACACCTGCCACTGATCTACGAGGATTTAAAGTGCTCAACTCAAACCCTTGATGAAGCTATCTATTCATGAATGATAGATCTAATTGATTTGTTTGGAAATTTCTTGGTTTTGTTCACTTCTTGCCATATACTCCTATGTTGTCTAGTATTCTAGTCAATTCCATAAGAATATGAAGCAATAGCTCGTAGTGGTTGTGTAAATTTCCATAACAAAAGTTACCATATGATATCCCCAAGTTTGAAGGGAATCCTGGAGAAAACCAATCGACACATATCACCACCTACCATATCTGGTGCTCATCAAACTCTTTGGTGGATGATTCGATCAAATTGTGTCTATTCCAATGTATCCTGATCAAAGATGTTGCTAAGTAATATTTGAACTGCATAGGACATCTTTCAGTGACCTTTTTTCCTTGGCCCAAACATTTTTGACCCATTTTGAATCACCCACGAGATATGACATCAATCCTAACCTCTTGTTCAATGTCAAGCAAGACAAGTCCACTTTAATTTAAACACAACCACTAGGATCTATTTCTCCATAGTATTGTGGCCCTTACAAGACTACTAGACAGCAAAGGAGTATTTGGCAAGAAGTGAACGAAACCAAGAAATCTTGAAACAAATCAATCAGATCTACCATTTATGCATAGATAACTTCATCAATGGTTTGAGTTGAGCACCCAAAATTCTCACAAATTGACGAAAGGTGTTGCTTATGATGCATATAGTTATCACTCCAAATTAGATATCTCATCCTCCATAATAGATCCAAAACCTACACACAAGCACCACCAAACAATGAGCACAAATGGCCTTTCGCAGAGGACCGTCAGCTTAGACAAATGAACATAAACATGACCAATAGGTTAAATATTTAGATCCAATAGAAATGAACATTCACTTATATTAATCATAAAATAGAAAAAATTGTATACCATCAATAAATGAGATCCTCTCCTCAATATTGTAGCATGGTTTCTTTCTCCTAATATAGTAGATTTCTCATGTTATTCTGTTGATCCTAAATCTAACCCCCTTTCCTCTTGGTGAGATTATATAGGTTCATTCTATCCTATAGAAGAATATGTATATACACTTAGGGGCATAAGAAATAAGGAATTTTTTTATAACCCTATTTCGACTCCGTTATAGTAAGATACACCCAAGTTCAAATTACCTTAGTTGTTTGCTAGAATGCATCCCCTTTTACATTTTCTTTTACTTATGTGAGATTTATTCCATGTTGAAAGGGTGGAATTACATGATTGAATTATTTTTCATAATTAATTTGTCACAATTTTATATTATAAGATAATAATTATTTCAAAATTGAGATAATTGAGAAAATTCTTATAAATGACAAAAACAATTCTAGAGTTTTTCATTCCCAACGAGATCAACTTGACCTGCTTGTGTATGAGTTGGATAGGGGTCCATTATTATAGACGTTTACTAACTTCTCGTGTCCTAGGTTTCTAGATAAATTCTCCCAGAGGATAGAATGAGCCTATATAATCTCACTAAGAGGAAAGGGCGATAGATCTAGGATCCAAACCATAGCGCGAGAGCTTTGTTGTATTGGGAGAAGAAGACTATGTTATAAGCTTAAGGAGAGGATCTCATTTGTTGATGGTATACATTTTGTATCTATTTTATGATTAATATAAGTTAATGTTCCTTCATATTAGATATGAATATTTAATCTATTTCTCTTCTTTATGTTCATTTGTTTAAGTTGATGGCCCTTTGCAAAGGCCATTCGTGCTCCTTATTTGGTGGTTCTTGTTTGTAGGTTTTGGATCTATTGTGGATGACGCTATATCTAATTTTGGGTGAGAATTTAATGCATCATATCACTCAACACAGACCACTAATTTGTTAGGATTTCAGCTGCTGAGCTTAAACCCTTGATGAGGTTATCTATGCATGAATGTTAGATTTAATTGATTTGCTTGGAGATTTCTTGCTTTTGTTTGCTTCTTGCCATATATTCTCTTTGATGTTTGGTATTCTTGCCAAGTCCATATTTCTATAAAGCAATAGCTCCTAGTGGTTCTATAATTTCCATAATAGAACTGACAAATACACTAGGGAGTTTTCCCTATTTGTTTTTATGTCTCTTCTCTTTTGATTTGAATCTAGTTTTCATGGTCGTCCATTGAGTACTTTGTGGCTGTATGGAATCATTTGTATCTTATTAGTTTTATTTTCTTCAAATCTGATCTGATCTTGGATTTGAATTTTTTTCTTTTGTTTTTATATGAGAGAACAATAAATATGGGAGTGAAAATCAAATTCTAGACTTTTCTATACATAGTTTGATTGAATTAATAACAAATTTCAATTCCTCTCAAAATTTAATCCAAAAACAAAAGAAAAAAATCACTAAAAATGAACTTTGGGTGAGAAATTTATGGTCTATTAAATATTATCTATTTTTATTTCTTCCTTAGCCGCACCCACAAAACGTATTATAGGGCAGCTCTGCGTTTAGTGTTGTTGGGTTTTCCACTACTTCCTATGGCTAGAGCTGCACTGTTTAGGCTTTTATCCCTACGGTTTTTCTTAGAATCCTAAAAAATTCTAAATGATCCTACAATACTTTATTCTTAATATTAGCTATGTTCTCCATCCTTTTCCCTGAGCCTAGATCTTCTACCAATCTGATACATTCATGTCTCTTTGATTACATTTGTTTATTTTTGTCTTTTCAGGGTTTCTCATCTTGGTGGTTGGGTTTTAGTTCAACCTCTTGTCTCAACTGAATTGCCTTTCGTCTCTTGGATTTGTTTCCACTAGTATAATTAACTATTAAACATGTTAGATCTAAATCTACCCTGCGTGGTTTGTATTGGATGCTTATTTTCCTATAGCTCTAGGGTTTTCTTTGGAGATGTAAATTGTTTCTAGTTGAGACTATTGTCGTTGACATTAAATTCAATTGTTCAGATCTCTTTACTTGTTTCAATTGCAGCCAAGATCTATTCTTCATTCCACTATTGCAACCATTTTTGGATTACTTTTCCATTTTCATTTTTTTCATGAGTGATTGTATTTGGTCTTGTGTGCTTGTTTTTGTTTAAATGAGGTGGTGTTTTTGGTTTCAATTGGTTGTGGTTGTGCAAGTTCGAACTCGAAAATTTTATTTGACAGTGTCTTAGCTAGTTAGTATTCCTAATTCACTTTTCTTGCTCCCATTTGATGTTTTCTAGTCCTTCCTATTTCTAGGGTTTCGTTTTGACCGTGAGGGACATTATCTCACATCGAAGCATTGTGTTGCATCCATAGCTTGTTTGTGTTTCCTTGTTGGGCATGGACCAACTTGGTCCAATCTTTAGGTAAAAGACCCTATAGAAGAAGGAGTAGACTGCATGGATTTGGAGAAGATATGTTTGTCGCATGGTATGTTAGGGCTTTGGGGATGTGACAAAGCCCTTATTTTGTAATGGGTATCAGGTATTAGTCCTTATTTTGTGGATCCATGGTATGTGGACCATGCTTTTTGTAATGATGTAACATATATAAGGAGATGTAATACTTTGTAATCATATATGATATCATGTCATCATAAGTAAATTGAATCTCTGTATTTACATATGTAGTCTATAGTTTTGGGGAAGGCTCTTTAGCTGAGTGTGCAGATGCCTCGAAGAGTCTATAGCTAAGTGCACATACCACCTGCATCTAGGTGCATAGGTCAGAGAAGTGCATGTAATTGAAGATCCTCTTAATAAAGAAGAAAGTTTTGGCGAAGTGTTGTATCTCTTTATGCATTTATAGTTTATTGTTATGTATCTGGTTATGCATTCTTTTCACTAAATTATGCAAAGAACTGTAAAATATATTGTTATTTGTTAGAGTTTATGGGTTTAATGTGAATCTGTTAAATTAATCATATGCATGAATTTCTTATGCCTGTGAAGTTATAGGATCAATATAAAGTAGAAGTAAATACATGATGCCACTGTGTAGATATCCCTTCGGTTGCAGAAACTTGGTTCTACAACCCCCCATAACTTCTTTGGGTGAGACTGCGATCTTCTTGCAGATAATTGCCGAAAGGGGCAGTAGTTGAGGGTTTTGTTGGTGCACAACTCACACTGAACCTAGGTCAAGCACCCTCAAACCAACAAATTTTTCTTAAAGAGTGCTCCCAATAAGTAATGTCTGGACTTCTGTAGTGCAATTACCATAGCTAACCCCTCCCTTTCTATGGTGTTGTAATTCTTCTCTACATTAGATAGCTTCCTAATTGAAAATGTTATGGGATGATCAATATCCCATGCTTCGAGCTGTGTTAGTACTAATCCCAACGTTATGAAATATGGATCAACATGCACATGAAACTCTTTTTTCAAATCCAAGAAAACTATAAGCAACGCAGTTACCATATTTTCTTTCAACACGTACAAGCTCTTCTAGAATTCTTCATTGCACTGGAAGGTCACATCCTTCTTCAGCAACTTCTCCATCGGCGTAGTTATCTGCACATATCCTTTTATAAACTTCATGTAGTAACCAGTGTGTCCTAGCATAGTACGCAGTTATCTTATTATTTTTCGGTGCTGGCAAGTTCACAATGACTACGATCTTCACTGGATCCACCATCAATCCCTATTTATAAACCACATGTCCCAACAATATTCCAAATGGAACACAAAAGATGAAATTCTTCAGGATTTACGATATTTGATATTGCCTACATGTATCCAACATCAATCTTAAGCTCACCACATGCTTCTTTAATAGCCCAAATATTGTCCAATCATCAAAGTAAACTTCCATAAATTTGTGTATGTACTCCTTGGAAGTTGCAATTACAACTCTATAAAAAATAGTAGGTTCATTTTTCAACCCAAAAGGCATCACTAAAAACTGATAGGAGCCCCATTCTATGGAAAACGTTGTCTTATGTTTATATCCTAGTGCAATACTGATTTGATGATATCCTAAGAAGCCATCTGCAAAACAGTAAGCCTCTTTTCCTCCTACATTATCCAACACTTCATCTGCAAATGGTGTAGGAAAAGGGTCATGCGGGCATGCATCATTCAACATCCTTAAGTCAAAACAGATTTTGATTTTCCCGTTCGCCTCCTTCTCCTGAACTACAATGGGATTTACCCATTCAGATTCTGCGACAGGTTTAATTATCCCCACTGCTAACATCTTGTCTAATTCTTATTTTACCGTCTCTTTATACTTTGGATTCAGTCTCTAAGGCCTCTTCTTAATAGGCTTTGCATAAGGCTTCAAGGAATCCTCATAACTCCCAAATCCCCTATTATGCCTTGCATGTCTGAAAATTTAATGGGAAACAACTCCTGGTATTCATGCAATAAATCTGTTATATTATTGACATTGTCTTCATCCTAGTAATCTCCTATGGTCAGATACTTTGGTTCAACTTCTATCCCTATATTTACCTTCTTAGTCTTTAATGTCTGCGTTATATCTAGCATCTCTATCTCAAATTTATTCACTTCATGATGGCCCTCTGACTCTTTGATATCAATGTTGTGAGGATCTTCATCCTCTTCTGCAGTGAGATTGTAGCATTCTATCACATTTCGGATCTGTGCAACCCAATCAGGGTGCCAAATAAATGGATCTTCATTTTCAAAAATCTTATTATTTACTATATTCAGCGCTGCATCTATATGTTGGCAGTCATCTTCAAATCCGAATGTCATCACAAACCCATCCACCATCTCTGCCCAACTAGCAGTGCCATGTCGAATTTTAGTTTCCAAATACCAATTCCGAGTAATTCTCTCTAGGGTATAGATGAATCCATGCAACCATTATTCTCATTGAATTTCTCCCCAAGCTACCATACAGAGTTGTATGTGGTGTCTAGGATCATTCTGTCCATCATATTTGTCTGTGATCTCTGTTTCTACTTGTCCAAATCTTACCCACATAAATATTCTACATTTTTTCCAATCTCCTATATTCTTCTTATGAGTACACCACCATCTAGTAGGAGTAGCCCTTAGTGCTTAATCTAGAGCTAACAGTCTCTGACCTTCTGGTACCTGACTTTCATAATATTTAAATAAAGTATTTACATCACCCAAAACATCATATAAAAGTAAGTGATGTACCTCAGTTTTCATACAATGCACTACTTTAGTGATCCTTGCACATCGCCTTGTCGACACTTCATGCAATCTATTTTGCTAGTTTTCCAATTTCTCTTCTGAATTTGAAGTGCAGTAACTATCTTTCTCCCAAGTCAATTTCCATCTATAGTGGGATTGATCCACTCTTCTTCCTTCAGTGTGATCTAATAGATATTATCAACGTCATCTATGTTATATTATTCCTTGATAGGCTCTGCATACCTCACCCCTTCTGATGGATCTAATGGAACAATAACCCTCATATTATTGCTTTCAAATATCATTTTCCTTTTCTTTAGATTAACTATAGCCATGTTAGCAAACGTCTAATCCAATCCAAGCAATGCAGGGTAAGGATTACTATCATCCACTATCTCAATTACTTTGAAGTCAGTGGTAGTGCACACTCCGTCGATGTCCACTGTGACTTTAGACAACCTTCCTAGGGGCAAGATTTTGTCGTTATTTTCCATCTTCGGCTGAATAGTAGATCATTGGAGCTTCAACTTACCCATTGATTCCCAAGTCTGCCTTAGAAAGATGTTGGCATCAAATCCCAGATCCAATATTACTTGGTCCATGTCATGCTCTCCAATATGCATTGTAAGCCTCATTTCCTTCCCAGTTCCATTTTTGTGTCTATCCCAATCGATTATTCACTACGCTAATCACGCTCTACGGTACCTCCTTAGAAGAACAAGAGTCTATCAGTTCATGTAATCCCTCCACATCCTTTTGATTCCTCATCAACTTTATGCAAGTTTGTAGAAAAAACTTCAGGATATTTGGATCCACTTACTGTGTTGCAACTGATACTATCTCAAGGTCATCCTTCTGAGTTAGTTGTGCCATAGAGGCCGAGGCCCCATCATGCATAAAACTTCACCTCACCTCCATAAATGCTTTCTTTTCTTCCAGGATATAAAATGCATGAGCTTTTTCAGTAGTTTTTAGTACCCATGTAGCTTCAGCTTTTTCCCATTGACCTTATCATTCCCTGTCACAGTTCTACTTCTTGTTACAATGTTGAAGCATGGTTGATCTTAGCTTGGCTCAGCTATAATCATTTGGACATTTTATGCAGGATGCTAGTTTATTTTCTCCTGCATCTTTGGAATAAGGACATGACATTTTTTTATCATATGATCAAAATAATTACAGTAATTACATGTTGTAGTCAGCTTCTGACAATCTCTTGTGAAGTTTCCTACATATCCACTGTTAGCACCTAGATTGAACCTTAGGCTAAAGGAAGGCAACGCCAGGATAACCACAAACCATGCTTAGCCAAGTAGCTAGCCCTACTAGCTAGGAGAGGGCTCTCTTCATAAGGATCTCAACCAGATTTACTGGATCTAGAAACTGATATTAGGCTAGGTATAGTAGCACAATGTTTGATTTGATTTTTAAGGGTTTTGCTGGATCAGGAGGAGCCAAACAGTTAGGGCAAGGAAATTACGTCAAAAATGCAGAGTGTTCAATTGGGAAAGCTAGGCACAATGATCAAAACCTTAGGGTTTGATGGAAGAGGTGAAAATACAGGTGAGGAGCTAGAAAGAGCATGTAAACCACATGGATTCTTCCTAAACTGAAGAAAACACACACTTTGAAATGTCTACCCAAAACAGAGCATAAAAGATATGGATTCTGCCTTTCAAACTTGTATACATTCACATAAAGGCAATGAAATTATGGAATGGAGTCAAAAATACATTCTAACACATGAATAAAAAAATAAAAACGAAACTATGCATCATACCACATGGATCCCAAATAAATAGCTCCAATTTTTCATTAATCTCCTGTTGTAACTGATATAAAATGATATCTAATCAAAACATAAGCATCCCACTGAGTCCAACCCTTTACAATGAGAATAAAAAGAAGATATAGACCTCAATTAAACCTCCTCCCATCCTTAGGGGTTGAATCCTTAAGATGAGGAACTAATCCATCAAAATCTGAATAAGAAACTGGAATCTAGGCAACCCTAACAACTTGCCTCTGAAAGGGAGGAAACTGATTCATTTGACTTCAAGAGAACTTTTGATCCAATGAATCTATGCTCCAGTAACTAATATTCATATTATTTACATGCCTAGTCACCATTTACATTAGTAAAAACATCATCCATGAGAGAAAACCTAAAAGTTGCAGTCATGGCACAGTAAAGTGAAAATTTAGCAGAAAATTGTCCTATGCACAACAATTTTTGCAGGGCCAATTTGGAAGCCTTCCCGGTGTCCAAATTTAGCTCATGATAACCCATTGGAAAGCATGTCATGTCTACTTTCCAAATATGCCTTTTGTTTCTTATTTAGAGTTGATCTGAACCCTAAAAAAAGGGATTATCCCAAGACTGCTTCTATGTGCAATGCCATGGTCAAAAAGAGGGCAAAAAGGTCATTTTTTGGATGTTTCTTGACCTTTTGACCAACCAGGTTTGCTCCAAAATATTAGAAAATGAATAGGGAGCATTATTACATCATTATAAATCCAACTATGGTCTTCTTGTGGCCATTGGATGCTCCTAGGAAAGGTGCAGTGCCACGTAGAGCCAAAATTTTTGTGTCAAAAACTGCTAAATTCTTCAAAAACACAAAAATTCTCAAAACTTGCTCAAACTTTATGGGATACCACCACCATCAAGTGTCTAGGTCAGCCAAGGAAGCTTTAGCAAGAAACCGAAGCCCATCATCCTGTTTTTTGCCTTTGAGGGTTTGTTTTAGCCTTGTCTTCATTTGCTTGACTCTTATGTTACAAATCTTGCTCCGGGTCCTGTAATGGTGAGCAATGTGCCTGATGATTTGACTATCCCTGTTGGCCCTTTTCAGCAACTTCTCCAAATGAAAATTGAGCCTGTCAAGCCATGTTTCTCTATCCTCTTCAATCTCACTTTCAAGCCTTTGTTCTGTAGTCAAGGTTGCTGGGGTCTTTTCCTCTTGCATTACTAATTTTCCCTTGTCATCTTGCCTCTTTGTATTAAGAAGCTCTATCTCCATGAGGACATATTTTTCACATAGATTATTGTTCTCTTTCTCAAGGTATGAAATGACATACTTAGCTCTCGCCAAGTTTTCCATCAGTGCTTGGATCTGTGCATATTTTTCCTTTATGATTATATTTTCATTTGTCTCCTCATCTTCAGCCTCCAAGTCAACTATCTCAATGCCATGATGAATGTGTGGTTGTTCTGGTTCATCATGTTCCATCAAATCAAGTTCCCTTTCCTCTTCATCATTGAGGCTTTCCTCCAACATCTTTTCCTTCCATTTTTGCACCTATTTCACTTGTTGTGTTGATGAAGAAGGCAAAGGCCCTTCCACATCAAGTGGAATAAACACTTTCCTATCTGGTGTAAACAACTTTCTAGCCCCTCTCTGATAATTTTGCCCCGTTTATGTGGTTTTCTCTAATGCTAAGGTTCATCTTCCATGCTTTCACTGCCATTGTTTTCCTCCTCCTCATAATCTTTATCCTCTTTATCCATGTTTTTGAGTTTGAAGCTTTAGAAACCCTAGAGAAGGTAATCAAGAAGCAGGAGTTATGGTGAGTAGGCATAGGGGAAGGGGAGAAGAGTGTGTGTGATGTAGGAATGAGATATGTATGATGTGAGAGTGAGAAAGGGGGGTATTTTTTAGTAGGGACTATTTTGTAAGTACGGGTTTAGGGATTTTGTTTGGGGACAAGGATATAGGTGATAAATGTATTTGACAGTAGGGAAAAGGGAATAGGGATGATATTTAGGGATATGACAATAAGATATGGTAATGAATAGGAAAATGATAAGCAGAGAGGGATTTTAGATAACCTAGGGTTTGAAAATTTTAATAGTGAGCAAACTCAAAAATCTGAAATGACTACTGGGAGGACAACTTAGGGAGTATACTTGTTTGAGGCTTTATGTAGCAAAAGGAGTGATTTGGATGCTTGTTAGGATAGTTTTGATGGTTTTTGGCCCTATGCGCAGTGCCATGTACAGGTGCACAACACCCTGTTGTATGCGCAAAACCATGCAAAAATTCATAGGCATGCAGGCTTTACGTGTAGCTCTCAGGCTGTATGCGCAGCGCCCCGCCTACGTGCACAGCGCCTCGCTTAAACAAGACCTCCAACTCGTAGGTTGATTTTGATTACCTTCCCTGTGTCCAAATTGAGCCCATAGAAGCTTGTTGGAAAGATCTCTCTCGTGGATACATAATGGACCTATCAAGCAATGAAAATGATAAATTATAGCCCCTAAAAGATCAATTTTTCCAAGACTGGTCAAAATGTGTAGAATGAGGGTGCAAAAATGAAGTGTTCTCTTGCAGGAAACTTTTGTAGGTATTCCTCAACTCCAAATTGAGATCATGATAGCTCATGGGAAATATATTTCTCGATAGTTATCAGTTGACTCATCAAGAAAGTCATTTGGAGAATCTAACTAGAAGAAAAAATTATTTTCCCAAAGTCACTGTAGCAGTGCACCAACTCTCTTGTAGCCACTGTATGTTTGACATTTCTCTAAAACCATGACACCTGTATAAAAAAAAAGGATTTTTCCCATCATTGGACTATTATGGACAAAAAAATCTCTCACATTTTCCAAATTCATATATTCTTGGTCAGAAACATAATTTAAAGAAAAATCAGCCCTTATGTGTGGTGAATGACTTCTCCATTGGAATGACTTCTTAACAAATGATGCAGACCTGATGTTGATGATATTAAATGGCCTCACACCTACTGATATCCCTTATGCCTCCTCGATCCAGATATATCTGATTCCATATCAAACACTAGCCCAGTGGGAGAGGAAATTAGGGTTTAGTGAAGGGAAAACAGGGGATTTGTAGAAATGAAGGGAAATGAAGGGGATGGGGGATTCTAAATTCTTAGGAAACATTTTGGAGGTGGGGTGGGATGTTAGGAAATAGGGGAAACTGGAATTTCAAATATTGAGTGAGGGTAAGGGGTCCAAAAGGGAAAAACATAGGCCTAGCATAAAAAATGTGTCAAATTGTAACAATAGGCTAGGGTTTGTTGGAAAATGGTGAATTTGAGGGATATAAGTGATGGGAAGTGTTTAAGAAGTCTATGAAAGGTAGGGTAGGGTATATGAGCATTATGATATAAGTTTTGTTGATTTTTTTACCATGGGATTCGTGGAACCAATAAAAATTCCCTCAAAACCCTAGGAGAGGGAAATGAACCTTAAAAACACAACTGAGGCAACAAGGTATAAGATGACCCACTCACTTAGAAATGATAGTTTGGAACCTGTAATAACGATGAAAACTTTTTTAATGATGGTACACTCCACTGAGGGGTGACATGGACCAGTACTTGGAAAACTTTGGAAGGAGTGAAAACAGTCCTAGACCTAATACCCAGTGACCAAAATTTTACTTGAAGACTCGCTGAAATGAAAAAAAATGACTCTGACACCCTAACACCACTTTGTAAGAGCATGTTTGATCACTGGTGGAAAGCTGCAAGTACTGACACTAAAATTGGCCTTATTGGGGATGGCGGCTCCTTGGAGGTGTCAAGAAAATTGTAGACCAAGTGCCTAACCATGTGGGCCAACACGATCAAAAACTAAAGAAACTTAGTAATTTCTGAAAATCAACATAACAACTGGACTCAATACTAAAACACAACTAACAAACTAAAAAATATGCTCAAAATGGAGCTAATTCAATAAAGCCCGCTCTAACTTTTCCATTCATCACTTGATCAAGTGAAATGAAACAACCAATGCAACCAATTAAGCACTCTGGTTGTTGTTTTAATTCTCCATAAGTTCTTGTTTATGAGCAAGAAGAGAGAACTACTGAAAGGAAACTTGCATGAAAACTTTTCAACCGATTGAATCTTGATGAAATTGCAAAGCATGAGCCCACCTACTGACCTCAAGAGTGCTACAAAAGTATCTTCGTAGAATACATATTGATTTCCAGCCCATGTAATACGTTACTGCTCCGCTCTAGGTAGTCTTTGTACTTTCGTTTAAAATTTCCCTAACATCTGTGTTTTCTTTCTTTGATGACTACAGAAAATTGAAAAAAGGATCCTAAAACTCATGAATGAATAATTTTGCTTGATTATCAACAACAACAAAAAAATCTTCTTCATTACTCTCCTGATATGACTACAAATCTTGGTATGAGCTTTGTAAAGAAACTCCTTCTGAACAAGACAATGAAGACGACTATCGAATCAAGTTTATATCAACATTCTTTTCGGGCTCATAGTTAACTAATGGAGGACTTTTACTACAGATAGCATCCAACACATCAACTATTGGGTCATGAAAAACTTGCAAATATTGTTGCAACCTATTTTCCATTAGTTTTATTGAGACTACATGACACTCTAGGGGTTGCTCATCCTTTGCTTTAGAGATATTATGAAATTTTTTCTTTAAAAATTGAAATGTTTCAAAACATAGTGGTACAGAGTCATATTGCATCATTTGATCATATGTTTCAGCTTCCAAGCCTTCATGTGCCATTTTAAATTCAATGGAACACGGTGGCTGAAAATCTAGAGCTAGGGAGGCTTCTATGTCGCAAATGATTTCCTCGACCAATTCATGAGAAGGTTTATCCTTTATAGTGTTGACCACTCACTTATCTTCTTGCTTATAGTTTTCTCTTATCTTTGCAAATGAGGAGAAACACAAGGGTAAGGAGATTTGATAAAAAAAATTGATTAACCTTTTGATTGTCAAGATCAAAACTCAATGATTGTTGATTTCTGATCACATCAAAGTTACCTCTGATGAACTTAAATGAAGTAAAACAAAGAGGAAAATATCCTTCACTTACTTCCAAATTTTCTACACTTTCCTCATCACTATCATAGTCGATATGCTACAGTTGATTACTGTATTCGAGCTGCTGAAACTGAACTTACTCCTCCCACGAACCAGCTACTGATTTCTCTACAAAATTAGCTTTTATTTGGAGAACATAATAATTGTCGTACTGATCAAAATTTGGCAAATCATCATATAAGTAATGTCACACCATCATACACATTATATTATTAGATTGTTTCTCCTCAGATTTATCTACAAATACATTTTCAAATATATGGTAGCTAGGATTAGCAGGAAAATTTTGAGGGTTAGCAATCTTCTCTTTTTCTAGGACAGGTGGGTCATGGTGATCTTGAATAGAAAATTCATCTCTCGAGGTGATTCTTTGCATCATTTTTTCCATTTTACTTACCAAAATGTCGAGCTTTACCTATGAAGATGTTAGGTGCTCTACAATGTTCTCTGTCTCTTCTTCCTTCAGCTTTTCCCTTCTGATCAACAAATTATCCTCTACATCTACTGTATTGTTCTGCATCTCTTCAAGTGTTGCAAGGTTCCTTTCCCTCAGTTGAAACTCCATTTCTAGATCCAAGGCAGCCTAGTAGTGCAAGAGAGTGGATCCAGGAGGAGGCCTTATATTAGCAAGCATAAAAAAATAGACTTGGTTAAACCTAGCAGAAAACTGTTGTACTGTCTCCCTTTGCAGTCTTTTTAGCTGGTTGTACTCTTCTAGAATTAAGAAAGGGTTTTGTTTGACCACCCACTTGACGAGGAAAAATTTGACGAACTACTGGAAATCTGAGATGCTGGCATCAGGTAGATTTTTGAATCAACTCTTGACCTTTCCTTGCAAAGAAAGAGTGAATAGCCTGATACTGACATCCTCTTTCTTGACTTCAAAATGGTCGAGGAAAGTCTCAAAATTTGGCATATGTCTCTCAGCAATGATATTGTCAAATTCACCATCAAACTTCGGCAAGTATAGGTAATGATTTTCAGTAAAAGCATGGTGTATAGGAGGTAAGATGAGTGGTTTTGTATAGATCTGGAATTTTACAAGGGGTAGGAGTATGTACAGAAGTTGTAGAATCAGTCTTGGTCTCTTTAGGCTCATCAAGTTGAAGATGGTCATCATAAGATTCAAAATAAGGGTCTTGATCAAGATCAAAGGCGTACAAAGAATTTGTTTTCCCAATATTTAAAGGGATGAATCACATGCAGGTCTAGGATATTTTCTCAAATAAAATATACTTTGTAAAACCTTTTTGACATTCTCGGAAAAGATAAATAAATAAATTGATGAAAAAGAACATAATGTCTTAGATGAAATTCCAACTTGAATACCTAACCTTTCCATATTGTCCTTTCATGTTTCTGTTGGTCGAGTTCATCCTCCAGTGAAGTCTTTGGATATGATCTCGAAACTAATTTGGAGTCACCAGGTGAATGATTTCAGCCTTCCCGTGTCTGAGCGTTGTCCACCATCAACAACCAAATCTAGATCTGAACTTTGATTATATTTCCTATGGAATACGAAACCTTTCGCTCGTTCTCTAGTATGGTCACCACTATCTTAGCACCTGGATAGAACCTCAGGCTGAAGGAAGGCAATGCCAGGGTAACCACAAACCACGTTTAGCTAAGTAGCTAGCCCTACTGGGCAAGAAGAGGGCTCTATTGTAAGCATCTCAGCCAAATTGACTAGATCTAGAAACTCATATTAGGCTACGTATAGTAGCACAAGGTTTGACTTGTTTTGAAGGGTTTTTCTAGATCATGAGGAGCCAAACAATTAGGGCAGGGAAAATAGGTCAAAACTACGGGGTGTTCAATGGGGCAAGGTAGGCACAATGATCAAAACCTTAGGGTTTGATGGAAGAGGTGAAAATACAGGTGAGGAGCTAGAAAGAGCATATAAACCACATGGATTCTTCCTAAACTGAAGAAAACACACACTTTGAAATGTCTACCCGAAACAGAGCATAAAAGATATGGATTCTGCCTCTCAAACTTGTATACATTCACATAAAGGCAATGAAATGATGAAATGGAGTCAACAATACATTCTAACACATGAATACAAAATAAAAACTAAACTAAGCATCATACCACATGGATCCCAAAGAAATAGCTGCATTTTTTCATTAATCTCTTGTTCTAACTGATACAAATGATATCTAATCAAAACATAAGCATCCCACTGAGTCCAACCCTTTACAATGAGAAATAAAAAGAAGATATAGACCTCAATTCAACCTCCTCCCATCCTCAGGGGTCAAATCCTTAAGATGAGGAACTAATCCATCAAAAGCTGGACAAGAAACTGGAATCTAGGCAACCCTAACAACTTGCCTCTGAAAGGGAGGAAACTAATTCATTTGATTTCAAGGGAAATTTTGATCCAATGAATCTACTCTCCAGTAACTAATATTCATCTTATTTACATGCCTAGTCACCATTTACATCAGTAAAAACATCATCCATGAGAGAAAAACCAAAAGTTACAGTCATGGCACAATAAAGTGAAAATTTAGCAGAAAATTGTCCTATGTGCAGCGCTAGAAGGCTATGCACAAAACGTTTTGTAGGGCCAATTTGGAGGCCTTCCCGGTGTCCAAATTTATCTGATGATAGCTCATTGGAAATCCTGTCTTTTCTACCTTCCAAATATGGCTTTATTTTCCCATTTGGAGTTGATTTAACACCTCAAAAACGGATTCTCCCAATACTTCTTCTATGTGCAGCGCCATGGTCAAAAAGAGGGCAGAAAGGTCATTTTTTGGGTGTTTTTGACCTTTTGACTAACCAATTTTGCTCCAAAGTCTTAGAAAATGCAAAGGGAACATTCTTACATCATTAGAAATCTAATGGTGGTCTTATTGTGGCCATTAGATGCTCCTAGGAAAAGCCAAAATTTCTCTGTCAAGCACTGCTAAATTCTTCAAAAATGCAAAAAATCTCAAAACTTGCTCAAAATTTGTGGGAGACCACCACCATCAAGTGTCTTGGTCAGCAAAGGAAGCTTTATAAAGAATCCTAAGCCTATCACCCTAGTTTTTGCCTTTGAGGGTTTGTTTTAGCCTTGTTTTCATTTGTTTGACTCTTATGTTAAAAATCTTGTTTCGGGTCCTGTAATGGTGAGCCATATGCCTAATGATTTGATTGTCCTTGTTGGCCCTTTTTAGTAGCTTTCCAACTAAAAATTGACCTTCTCAAGCCATGTTTCTCTATCCTCTTCAATCTCCCTTTCAAGCCTTTGTTCTATACCAAGGTGGTTGGGGTCTTTTCCTCTTGCATTACAGGTTTTCCCTTGTCATCTTGCCTCTTTGCCTTGAGAAGTTCTAGCTCCATGAGGACCTATTTTTCACTTAGCTACTTGTTCTCTTGCTCAAGGTATGAAATGACATACTTAGCTCTCACCAAGTTGTCCATCATTACTTGGATCTGTGCATCTTTTTCCTTTATGTTTATATTTCATTTACACCTCATCTTCAGCCTCCAAGTCGACTATCTCAATGCCATGATGAATGTGTGGTTGTTCTGGTTCATCATGTTCCATCAAATAAATTCCCTTTCCTCTTCATCATTGAGGCTTTCTTCCAACATATTTTCTTTCCCTTTTTGCACCTGTTGCACCTGTTGTGTTGATGAAGAAGGCAAAGCCCCTTCCACATCAGGTGGAGTAAACACTTGCCTATCCACTGCAAATAACTTTCTAGCCCCTCTCTGATAATTATGCCTCCCTTATGTGGTTTTTTGTGATGCTAAGGTTCATCTTCCATGCTTTCACTACCACTGTTTTCCTCCTCCTCATAATATTATCCTCTTTATCCATGTTTTCGAGTTTGAAGCTTTAGAAACCCTAGAGAAGGTAATTAGGAAGTGGGAGTTATGGTGAGTAGGGATAGGGGAAGGGAGAGGACTTTGTGTGATGTAGGAATGAGATATGTATGATGTGAGAGTAAGAACGCGGGGTAGTTTTTAGTAAGGACTATTTTGTAAGTAGGGGTTTAGGGATTTTGTTTGGGGACTAGGGTATAGGGGATAAGTGTATTTGATAATAGGGAATAGGGAATAGGGATGATATTTAGGGATATGACAATAAGATATGGGAATGAACACCAATATGATAATCAGGGAGGGTTTTTAGACAACCTAGTGTTTGAAAATTTTAATAGCAAGAAAACTCAAAAATCTTGAAATGAGTGATGGGAGGACAACTTAGGGAGTATACATACTTGTTTGAGGCTCTATGTAGCAAAAGGAGTGATTTGGATGCTTGTTAGGATAGTTTTGATGGTTGTCTACCCTATGTGTAGTGCCATGTATAGGTGTGTAGTGCCTTGTTTTATGCACAACGTCGTGAAAAAATACACAGGCGCATGGGCTCTATGCGTAGCGCTCAAGTTGTATGCGCAGTGCCATGCTTGCGTGCGCACCGCCTTACTTAAATGCGATCTCCAACTGGCAGGTTGATTTTGACTTCCTTCCTAGTGTCCAAATTGTGCCCATGATAGCTCGTTGGAAATTTCTCTCTCTTGGATACACAATGGAAATATCAAACACTAAAAATGATCAATTATAGCCCCTGAAAAAGTCAATTCTTCTAGGACTGGTCAAAAAGTGCAGAATGAGGGTGCAAATATGAAATGTTCTATTGCAGGAAACTTTGGGAGGTCTTCCTCAACTCCAAATTCAGATAATGATAGCTCATGGGAAAGATATTTCTCTCTAGTTATCAGTTGACTCATCAAGCAAATCATTTGGACAATCCAGCTAGAAGAAAAATTGATTTTCCCAAAGTCACTGCAGAAGTGCAACAACTCTCTTGTAGCCACTGTATTTTTGACATTTCTCTAAATTTGTGATACCTGTGTAAAAAGTGAAAGATTTTTTTCATCCTTACCATAGTGTGGACAAACACCTCTCTCACTTTTTCCAAATTCATATTGTCTTGGTCAAAAACGCAGTTTAAAGAAAAACTGACCCTTACCTGTGGTGAATGACTTGTCCCTTGGAATGACTTCTTGACAAATGATGGAGACCTGATGTTGATGATATGAAATGGCATCGTACCTACTGATATCCCTTATGCCTACTCTACTCAGATATCTCTGATTCCATAGCAAACCATAGCTCAGTGGGAGAGGAAATTACGGTTTAGTGAAGGCAAAATAGGGGGTTTAGAGAAATGAAGGGAAATGAAGGTGATGGTGGATTATAAATTCTTAGGAAAATTTTGGGAGGTAGGGAGGGATGTTAGGAAATAGAGGAGATTAGAATTTAAATTATTGAGTGACGGTAAGAGGTCCAAAAGGGAAAAACACAGGCCTAGCCTAAAAAAAGTGTCAAATTGCAACAACAGGCTAGGGTTTGTGGGAAAATGGTGAATTTGAGGGATATAAGTGATGGGAGGTGTTTAAGAAGGTCTATGAAGGGTAGGATAAGGTATATGAGAATTAGGATATAAGTTTTTTTGATTTTTTTATCTTGGGATTCATGGAACCAAGAAAAATGCCCTCAAAACCTAGGAGAGGGAAATGAGCCTTAAAAGCACAACTGAGGCAACAAGGTATGATATGACCCACTCACTTACAAATGATATTTTGCAACCTGTAATAATGATAACAACTCTTTTAATGATGGTACACTTAGCTGAGCGGTGACATGGACCAGTACTTAGAAAAATTTGGAAGGAGTGAAACAATCTTTGACCTAATACCTACTGACCAAATTTTTACTTGAAGACTCACTGAAATGAAAAAATTTGACTTTGACACCCTAAGACCACTTTGTAAGAGCATGTTTGATCACTGGTGAAGGCTACAAGTATTCACACTAAAATCCACAATTATAATAGATAATCTGGTCACGTCCTCGATGTAGAGCCTTGAACCTGTACCTCCTTACACACCCTCTCAGCCTTCTTTTCCTATTCATTTCCTCCTTTTTCCCACTCATTTCATCCACCAAGTTGATTAAATCATTGTATTTTAGGACTTTTTACATGGTTTTCTAACTACGCTGATGACTATTGTTTGGTTTAGAATTTTGGTTCAGAGTGCTGCGTTTCCGCAGCCAACACAGGTTTCCGCACCTGATCCAGGTTTCTGCAGCCAGCACAGGATTCCGCAGCTGTTTTATTAAATGATATGTTACAGGTGTCCTCCGAGAAGGTGAGCCACATGGGCAAGTTCCAGGAGTCAAGGACATGGGATGTGTCCCTCCAGATCACCCAGAACAGCCATAAAAGCCCGCGGTCAACAAGGAGGCAAATACCGGTCAACAGAAGTGTTCAGCGGTGGCACGGCTCTGTGTTGCTCTATTTTTGGGCACGTGAAGCTAGGTGGCATCATCCTCAGCCACGGAGACAATATAGAAGCACGAATCCAACAGCCATACTCTCCAGATTGAATGAACACGATGACAGTTACCTAGATCTGGGGACGCAGAGGATTCACGTGTTTTTAAACAGCTGGTTGAATAGCATAGATCTCGTTAAAGTAGTTTGCTTTCTCCTTATAAATAAAGTGTCCTTGAACGCTGTAGAGTTAATCGTTTTGTAATCGTTTTTAATGTAATTTTGAGCTCCCCACTGTACTTTTACATTTGCTTTCAATACATGAGAAGATTGTTTTGCATTTAAGCGTATAACTGCTCCTTGAACCGGCTGAAGTAGGCAGAGGGCCCCTGTTTGCTGAAGCCCTGTACAGTAACCTTTAATTTCTTGCATTTCTTTTTCTTGTTTCATGTATATTAGCTGTACAGATGTCTTTTAAATTGCTGCATTTTTATTTCTTTTCAACATGTATATTAGCTGTACATAAACTTTGATTTCTGTTGATTTACATTTCTGCACTTTTATGTTCATGACTGATCAGTGTTTATGCAGGTTTCCTTAGCCAAGCCCGGGACAGTTTTCCTTCTTTTCTTTTCATAACTAGTGGCATGCGTGATCATCTTGTCTATGTTGCTGACCTTCATTGTTTTGTAGTTTTGATTTTCCTTACTGTCATTTCATTAACTTGCATATTTACTTTCTGCTCTTAGATATCAAGTTGTTCATCTATTGATGGTTCCTTTTCCATAATCAAATAACTTTATTGGGAGCCAAAATATCACTTAGTATAGCTTGATTTAGTTTTTAGAACTCACATTACATGACTTATTCATAACTGTTTCTTACATGATAAATTCAGTTGAAAGGCAAAAGGTTAAGAGAAAGTTAAAGTATTGTGACTAGTCTCTTTTATGTAGTTTCACTTAGATTTCACATTGCTTAACATTTCATGATATCTTTTCATAGAGAAGATTAAGTTGAAGAGTTGAAATAGTGTGAGATAGTTGTTCTTAATTTTAGTTGGATTTAATATAGATTTCATTTTCATTTTCATTCAGCAGCAGAGATACTGGGCCGATGTCATTAGTCCTTTATTTGATGTCTTTATTTTCCTTTAAGAGTTGATTTTATTGCAGTTGTTGTTCAAAGCTTTCTTGTAGAATACTTTTTAAGTTTTGAGAAATCACTTAGAGATCACCACAATCATCCACATTTCACTTGCTTTATTACATTTCCATCACATCACAGTAGGAAAGATACATTCGAAAACAAACTTAAAAAAGCTAAAAACGACAAAAGACTAAGAAAACGATTACCTAAGTACATATAGTACACCTCACTTCATCATCTTACGAGCCCCGGGTTGACATTTAAAAGTTGCAATTTAGACATCACTAAATTGACCAAACATTTTGGCGCCGTTGCCAGGGAAGTGAAATTAGGTAGCCAATTTCTAAAAAAAAAAAATAAGAAAATTTCAAGGAAGGAAAATTGATAACCTCTCAAAGTATGCTCTCCTCTTGCACCTAGAGTGATCTGGAGGATCGGAAAAGAGAAAGTTATTGGTTTAATAGTTTCTTGAGTATGCTCTCTTCTTGCACCTAGAGTGACCTGGAAGATCAGAAAGAGAATTATTAGCCCGACTTGAAGAAAAAAAAATAAAAAAAATGACATGCATAGAGCAAGAGATTCTAGGGGAAGGTTTTTAGCTAGAGCCAAGAGTTCGATTTTTACAAGTCCATCTACTTCAAGGAATAGACAAGAGACACCTCCATCATCTCCAACTTCCACTCCTAGCCCTAGGATTCCTGGAATTCAAGAGGCAGGAGTCGACTCTCCCATACCTTCCATCGAATCTGAATTAGAAAGAGATCCTTTCCTTCCTTCTACAGAGAGACAAATTGTAATTGAAGAAGTAGAGTCATCTGAAGAAGAAGAGGGAGAAATTCCTTCTCGTTCACCCTTAGTAGAAGAACCAGAAGACTCTGAAGTCTCCAGGGAAACTACTATGACAGAGGAAGGAACAACTGGATTTGGTAGAGGTAGAGGAGGAGTAGGAGGAAACAATGGAGGAGGTAGAGGTAACATTGGGGGAAATAGGGATGGAGATAACTCATTTGGATTTCCTATAGTCGATGAGGACTCCCGAGCCACCATGAAAAACATCTCACCCATCTGTCCTCCCAAACTTCCATGGGTTAAGGAATGAGGACCCTGAAACATTTCTATTTGAGTTTGAAGTCTTGTGTCGAACTTATGATTATCTGGAAGACTCTCAAAAACTCAAACTTTTCCTTCAACATTGAAAGGAGCAGCCTTGAAATGGTTCATGGGATTACTCACTCAATCCATTAGGTCTTGGAATGATATGAAACAAACATTTTTGGATAGGTACTTGGACTATTGTATGCCCACCAATCACAAGGATGAGGTATTCAAAATGGTGCAAAGAGAAGATGAAAACTTGGAGGATTTACTTGAAAGATTTCAATACAACCTGAAATAGGAAAAAAAGAGTAACTTGGATGAGGAGACCTTGAAAACCCTTCTATTAAAAGCCATTAGAGATGAATGGATAGATATTTTGAACATGATGGGGAAGGGAGATATATCTCAACTTTCACCTCAACTATATATCCGAGCTAATGAGTCCATCCACTCAAAGGGTGGAAATCTAAAACTCAAAAAGGGGCCTAG